>CM033328.1:32372618-33572618 GCA_019359835.1 Pharus latifolius | reverse complement strand
GACATGCCCTGGAGGCCTCGTCCCGGGGGCCAAAAGGCGGCGCCCGGGACATGCCCCGGAGGCATCGTCCCGGGAGCCAAAAGGCGGCGCCCGGGGCAGGCACCGGAGGCTACTGTCCCCGGGCGAATGGCAGCGCCCGGGACCCGCCCGGGGGGCACGGTCCCGGGGGCCAAATGGCGGCGCCCGGGACATGCCCCGGAGGCATCGTCCCGGGAGCCAAAAGGCGGCGCCCGGGGCAGGCACCGGAGGCCACTGTCCCCGGGCGAATGGCGGCGCCCGGGACCCGCCCGGGGGGCACGGTCCCGGGGGCCAAATGGCGGCGCCCGGGACATGCCCCGGAGGCATCGTCCCAGGAGCCAAAAGGCGGCGCCCGGGGCAGGCACCGGAGGCCACTGTCCCCGGGCGAATGGCGGCGCCCGGGACCCGCCGGAGGGGCACGGTCCCGAGGCCAAATGGCGGCGCCCGGGACATGCCCCGGAGGCATCGTCCCGGGAGCCAAAAGGCGGCGCCCGGGGCAGGCACCGGAGGCCACTGTCCCCGGGCGAATGGCGGCGCCCGGGACCCGCCCGGGGGGCTCGGTCCCGGGGGCCAAAATGGCGGCGCCCGGGGCAGGCAACGGAGGCCACTGTCCCCCGGCGAATGGCGGCGCCCTGGACCAGCCCGGGGGGCACGGTCACGGGCGCCAAGCCCGGGACATGTCCCGGAGGCACGGTCCCGGGAGCCTATGGACTTGACCGCGTGGAGATTTCCCCCAACATAAGCATACCTTAAAGAGAGGGGTGCAATCAACTTCCCTCCAGCTTGCCGTGATCGCCCTAGCAGTGTAGCTGCGAGCGTGGAACTTTCATCACAAACAGAGGGACATAGAGTGCAACATAACAAAAGAGCAACTCAGCAATGGTCAAGTGGGGTTTTACTTATACTGGACCTTTTTCTATCGGTAAAAACACACATATACCGTTAGAGAATGTACTGGTGCATTGCTGAGCAAGTACAGGTCTTGTTCTATCGGTAAATATGTGTATTTACCGTTAGAAGAGGTACTGGTACATGGCTGAGACAAAACCAAATTGGGTAATCCATGACACAGTAATCTAGGTAATGCATGACGCAGTAATCTAGGCAAATACATGTGTCTTTCTATCGGTACATATGTGTATTTACCGTTAGATGATGCATGACTGAGCAAATACATGTGTTGTTCTATCGGTAAATATGTGTATTTACCGTTAGAGGAGGTACTGGTACCAAACTGGGTATTGCATGACACACATGACACCAGTTCTCACATCCAAAGAATCATATCTAAACACAATGTAACATCAAACAGATCTTAACTAGAAGATAAAGCAATATTTCAAGAAATGCTAATTTGTAGATTAACTAGGAGACACAAAAATACTTTTCTTAGGTACTTGGTACTTCATCTTGCCAAAGAAATTACACATGCCAGTTCACAAATTCAGGTACAAACATACACATGCCAGTTCACAAATTCAAGTGCATGTCTGAAATAGCAGTACAAATACACACCTACCTACCAATACAATTAAATACACAAATACTCCCTACACATTCAAGTTCATGTCCCAAATAGCAATACATGATACACAAATATACAACAATATACAAATACAACAATTCACACATTCGATGTATATTAGAAAAGCCACATCTGAAATTAACAACAGATCACGACGAGGACCCAGTGGCCCATATATTTTACATAAAAGAGAACCTTTGCAAGTTGCGACAATGCAATTACCGACTACAAGTTAGACCTCATACATCACAAATCCATTCATCCAAAACAGCAAATGTCTGAACCACATTGGACTTAACCATAGGAGTTCAGTTCGAAGACGCCCGAGGAGCTGGAACTGCCGCCGAGTTACATTTGTATTGGTGATTTCCTCGGACTCAAACTCGATCAACTCAACTCAACTCAACTCAACTCCATTAACAAAAAGAACCTACCTTCCAAGATGTTGTTATGTGTAGTGATGGTGTAGAATGGCTGTGCAAATGACAACAATTCTTCTTCTCCAAGCAGGTAAGCATCTGGCCACAAGCTGGTGCATGCAAAAAAATGTAAGATGCTTTCTATAGGTCCTGATTTGAGAAACACACCGGGCTTAAGGATCTTCTCGACCGAGCCAACCAAGATCTCGCCCTTCACGTCCTTCCAGCTCTCGACGGTGATCTTCACCGTTTCTTTTCAGCTCTCGATGGTGATCTTCACCGTTTCTTTCGCCAACAAGCCAACGTAGGCAGCGTACTACGATGAAGAACCATGAAATACGTTGCCCCTCATGAGCATCATCCAAGGACCTGCACAGATCATAATCATATTGAAAAGAAGACACATCAAAATAAAGGATACAAAAATTGCAGAATAATTGCAATAATTGGATTAGAATAATCTAACAATATTGCCAAAATTTTATGTACCTTGCTTCCGATGCTGAAATCTAGAGGGCGTCGATGGAGGTGCGGAGGTGCAGCGGTCGTCGGTAGAGGTGCGCCGGCCGTCCATGGAGCTTATGGGTTAGGACTACGAGTGCCCGATGAACTGTGAGAATGAAAGAGACATACCCGGGTATTTATAGTACTAGATAAGTTCTATCCGTACACAACCTCATACCGTTAGTAATTTGATATATCTTCTAACGGTATAAACATAAATTACCGATATAATAAAAATATTGTAGAAGGCGAACAGTTCTATCGGCACACTACATATTGCCGATAGGAATTTTTGTACATACTCTGTCGGTATATACATACATTACCGATAGAATAAGACTAGTTGTAGAAGGCGAATAGTTCTAAGATATTTGCGCTATATTCTAACGGTATAAACATACATTACCAATAGAATAAAACTATTTGAAGACGAATAGTTCTAAGAAATTTTTGATATATTCTAACGGTACAAGAATCCATTACCGATAGAATAAAAATATTTGTAGAAGGCGAACGGTTCTATCGGCACACTACATATTGCCGATAGGAATTTTTGAGATATTCTGTCGGTATAAACATACTTCACCGATAGAATAAGACTAGTTGTAGAAGTCGACCAGTCCTATCGGCGCACAACATTCTCCCGTCAGTACTTATGCATCTCTTCTAACGGCAAATATGTTCATCACCGCTAGAGTAAATCATACTGCCTCTTCTAACGGTAAGTTTCTTACAAACCGATAGGAAAAATACATCCCATTGGCCTTTTATGATCGCGAGGCACATTTCTAACGGTTTTCTACTAAATCACTAATAACCGATAAAAGATAGGGGTTAGTAGACTGCATTTCTGTACTAGTGGTTCTCGCAAAGAAGCGTGTAGGTTCCGGTCGGAGAGAGATTACGCTCGACAGCAACGAGAACTCTACGATACAATAAGGAACAGCTGCACTCCTTTGCTGAGAGATGATGTAGATAGGCTTAGAGCCATTGCTAGTTTTCTTGGGGTGGCCAGTGTAGATCCTACTGATGCCATCATGCCAATACGTCCCTAGGAGAACTTTGTAAATTACTTTTGGATCAGGTCGACGCTTTGGTCGCTTGTATCCCTTATGTATGCAAAGATTGTAAGAAATAAGAAATTTCTTTTCCTTATATATCTGGCTTTTCAATTGATTATGTAACTGATAATCACCAAATGATGTTCGGTGTGAAAATGTTAACAAGAAAATACTGCTGTGATCAAGACGTTTTTTAACTCAAAACCTTCTCTGATAGTAACATTACAAACAGTTTTAATTTCAGGACCAACTGTTATAGTCTCAACATTCTTTGAACATCCACAGACATATATATACAAAAAATATGAAAAACAAGATAAAACCAAATAGTCTCAACGTTCATTTTTTAAATACTAACAATGAAAATAAGATAGAACCAAATATGAAAAACAAGTGGAACAATTCAACTAGTCGAACGGTTGACTGCAAGCAATCGAGGATATTATAGACGGTTCGGACCTTGTCATCCTCTGTGATAGGAGAGCAAACTGTTGATTTTATAATTATCATAGACGGTTCTAAAGTAAAAACCGACTGTGATAGTGAAGCGGACGGTTTTGAGCTCAGAACCGTCTGTGATATTCTAATTATCACCGACGGTTCAGATGTCAAAACCGTCTGTGATATTTCTGTCAAAGTTCTACACAAATGCATCGATATTATCGACGGTTTAATAAAGTGAAACCCGTCAGTGATATTCTCTTCTTCAAAAATGCACCGATATTACTGACGGTATTATATAGAACTGTCTGTATTGAACCTGGTATAAAAGGTCTTTTGGCGGATGTTTTGAGCTAGTCATACACTCTTGCTTGATATACTGTCTAGTTGGAAGAGATTTGGGGTAAGGAAGAGCAATATCTCGAAAGGGGAGCATTTGGGGGCAACAAATTTGAAGATCCAAGGTTGGTACTTGGTCCCTAAGGCATACACATTACTTGATTTCATCATCAATATCGATCTCCATTGATTGATCAAATTAGAGTGAGAGGGAGGGGAAGCTACAGTAGCAAATCCTGGTTATAACTCGTTTTCGACCTGTAGCTATTTAATTGCTTTATGATGTGTGTTATCCACGTCCCCAACTAATTGCATGCATGCAGTTCAAGTAGTAGTTAACTAGTTATACCGCTAAATCCACATCAAACACTAGCTAGCTAGATTTATAATTTATTGCGTGTCGACCGTACATAGAGTATTACTAATTAGCATATGTATGAATTTAATTAATTGCAGATGGTCCATCGAGACTAGATGTATAATGTCAACCGAGTGAGTGAGGAATACATGAAAGGTGTTTTAGATTTCCAAAAGTTTGCTGAGCAAGACATGGCGAAGAAGGGTTTACCATATATGTACCACTACTACATAAATGCAGTCCACTAACCCCTATCTTCTAACGGTTATATGCAATCTGGGAGAAAACCGTTAGTGTACGAAGACCGTAGTGGAGAAGAGGTTTTATACTAACGGTTATGGTCTGGGAAACCATTAGTGAATAGCACGTAACTCTTACTATCGGTTATTAGTGTACGAACTGATAGAAGAGATAAAATTTTACTATCAGTTTGTTTATTTAACTGATAGTAAAATTACGTCATTTTTACTATCAGTTATTAGTGTACGAACCGATAGAAGAGATAACATTTTACTATTGGATTGTTTATTCAACCGATAGTAAAAGCATGTGACTTTTACTATCGATTATTAGTGTACGAACCGATAGAAGAGATAACATTTTACTATCGGTTTGTTTATTCAACCGATAGTAAAAGGACGTCATATATACTAATGGTTATGACAGTGGGGACCTTTAGAAAAGAAGAAAGCACATAACTTTTACTACCGGTTATTAGTGTATGAACCGATAGAAGAGATAACATTTTACTATTGGTTTGTTTATTCAACCGATAGTAAAAGGACGTCATATATACTAATGGTTATGATAGTGGGGACCTGTACAAGAGAGGAAAGCGCGTAACTTTTACTATCGATTATTAGTGTACGAACCGATAGAAGAGATAAAATTTACTATCAGTTTGTTTATTTAACTAATAGTAAAATTACGTCATTTTTACTATCGGTTATTAGTGTACGAACCGATAGAAGAGATAACATTTTACTATCGGTTTGTTTATTCAACCGATAGTAAAAGGACATCATATATACTAATGGTTATGATAGTGGGGACCTTTAGAAGAAAGGAAAGTTCACTAACGGTTGTGTTTTTGAACTGAGAGTAAAAAATAGTACAAGACCTTGGGTTAAACACGCAGTAGTTTCCCTCCAGTGCAACCAAACACATTTCCAAATAAGTCTCTACTCGCGCGCAAAAAACCCTAGCCTCCCCGACGTCCCCTTTTTCGCTCCTGCACCACCATTTCTGCTCGCATTTGGGTTCTCCACCACCGCTGGCCACTGCATCGCGCTTCGTAGGCCACTCTATGAACTGTAAGTGTTCTTGACTAACCCGATTAGAATTGTGCTTGCGGCTCACATTTTATCTCTTTTCCTTTGCTAAATTGATTTTTTGAAAAGTTAATAATGTTTCAATCGTTGTTCATTACTGATAATATGTATTGTTGGTCATTGAGATACGTAATCGAGTTCGCATCTATCGGCATCTCCATAGACCAAATGTGTTAATTATCACAAAACTGAGTATCAAGAACAATGGGCAAAATTTTGTTTATATCCATACTCTTGCTAAGACTCTTGCTGAATATGCTTCTGTTGTAAGTTGTTTTGCTAGCCTCGTTGTTTTGGGTTGGCTGCATTCGTCCTCGGCCTCCGACCTCGACCAATCACATCTTCAACCACTCCAGTCATGACGACCTCCTCTACCTCGAGCTACAACCACCTCCACGACAACCATCGACTACATTTCCTCGACAACTGCTTCACAACCATGCCCATGGCTACAATAGCTCCAGCAAACATGATCGGTAGAGTGGGTCAACTTTGAAATTAATTTTTTAATCTGGATTATTTACAAAAATAAAAAACCCTGTTCTCTGTGGTGTATTTGTGAATAATTAGATTCAATCTGTCCAATGTGTTTATCTCTGTATTACTGTATCTGTGAATGCACCTTTTTCATTTGTATAGCTGCTTATAACATATTCTAACAGTTTCTAACTCAGAACCGTTAGAAGAAGTTATGCTAGTACTAACGGTTCATAACCTACAACCGATAGAAGAAAATTTATAATACTAACGGTTGTGAGTACTAAACCGATAGAAGAAATTTAACAACACTAACGGTTGTAAGTACTGAACCGATAGAAGAAAGTTTATAATACTAACAGTTTCGAGTACTGAACCGATAGAAGAAATTTAACAATACTAACGGTTGTGAGTACTGAACCGATAGAAGAAATTTAAAAATACTAACAGTTGTGAGTACTGAACCGATAGAAGAAAGTTTATAATACTAATAGTTTCGAGTACTAAACCGATAGAAGAAATGTACCAGTACTAACGTTTGCGAGTAATGGACCGTGGGAATATAGGTATTGTACTAACGATTTGTAACCGCTAGAGTTGTGCTAGGTTTCTTCCATCGTGCCGATCACTAGCGGTAAGAGAACCGTTAGTATAGACCATTTTGAATCGATAGTGTGAAGTAATTCTGTAGTAGTGTACTGTCCTTGCGTAGACTGCCAAAATCTTAAGATGTTCACCAACTCATCTCAAATTGTCGCCCACTTGATCCGACGTGGTTTCAAAAAGGGGTACACGTGTTGGGTCCACCATGGAGAAGAGCCAACTGCAGAAACAAGTGCCACTCAGGTTGAGGAACAGGACATGTCGGATCCCAACAACGACTTCGATGAGGATATGCCAGAGGATGACAATTTAGATGACATGTTGCGTGATGTGGAAGAAAATTACAGTGAAAGGGAGTTTGGCAAATTCAAGCGCTTGATTGAGGACTCAGAAAAGCCGTTGTTCCCTGGTTGCAAGTCAAGTACACAAAGTTGGCCTCTGTGCTTGAACTGTTAAAATTGAAGGCAAGTAACAGCTGGACCGACAAGAGTTTTACGGCACTGTTAGATCTTTTGGCGGACATGCTCCCGGAAGGAAACGAGTTGCCAAAAAACGCCTACCAAGCGAAAAAGCTGTTGTGCCCTTTGGGAATGGAAGTAGAAAGGATACACGCATGCCCTAATGATTGCATCCTTTACCGTAACAACTACAAGGATATGCATGTTTGTCCAGTGTGCGGTGCATCCCGCTATAAGTGTAAGGACCGAACCGATGACGGCGACTGCGCTGAGATAAAGCAAGGACCTCCTGCTAAGGTGTTGTGGTATTTGCCCGTCATTCCCCGCTTGCAGCGTTTGTTTGCAAACCGTACAGAGGCAAAATTATTGCGTTGGCACTCGAAAGACCGGAAGAAGGATGGAAAGCTGAGACACCCCGCTGATTCTTCGCAGTGGAGAAACATCGACAGGGAATTTGTTAACTTCGGAGTGGAATTGAGGAATATAAGGTTCGGGTTGAGTACCGATGGAATTAATCCTTTTGGTAACATGAGCAGTCGGCATAGCACTTGGCCGATTCTTTTGTGTATCTACAACCTTCCTCCTTGGTTGTGTATGAAGCGCAAGTACATCATGATGTCTCTACTTATCTCAGGACCAAAACAACCCGGAAATGATATTGATGTGTACCTAGCACCATTGATAGAGGATCTCCTAACAATGTGGAACCAAGGGGTGCAGGTATGGGACGCATACAAATGAGAGACATTCATCCTACATGCTATGATATTCTGCACCGTCAACGATTTCCCTACCCATGGAAATTTGTCGGGCCATAGTACGAAAGGAGCCAAAGCCTGTCCCCACTGTGAAGATGGACTAAGAGCGTGTGGCTGAAGAATTGCAGGAAAACAGTGTACATGCGTCGCCGTAGGTTTCTTCCAAAGAATGATGCGTATCGTAAGAGGAAGAGAGAATTTGACGGCCACAAGGAAGATGGTTCAGCCCCGAAGCCTATGTGCGGGAAAGAAGTTTACTCACGGGTGAAGGACATAGACGTTGTGTTTGGAAAGGGTTGTAAATTGAAACCCTACACGAAGAACACTTGGAAGAAGAGATCGATATTTTGGGACTTGCCGTATTGGGAGCATTTAGAGGATCCTCATTGCATTGATGTCATGCATGTAGAGAAGAATGTTTGCGACAGTTTAATCGGCCTATTGCCTAACATTCCGGGGAAGACAAAGGATGGAGTCAATGTGCGGCGTGACATGATCGAAATGAAAATCAGGCCTGAGCTAGCACCGAGAGAGGATGATAAAGGCCGTATATACCTCCCCCTGCATGCTACACTTTGTGCAAGGCTGAGAGGACAGAACTCTGTAAGTGTCTCCATGGTGTTAAAGTTCCATCGGATTACTCCGCAAATATGAAAAAGCTTGTGTCCATGGGTGATTTGAAATTGCTGGGTATGAAGTCTCATGATTGTCACGTGTTGATGACACAAATGCTTCCTGTTGCCATCCGGAGTATTCTGCTGCATAAGGTTAGAGAGATGATCACGAGGTTGTGTTATTTCTTCAATGCAATTTCTTGCAAGGTCATTGATCCCGATGGACTAGATTCTCTGCAGAGCGAGGTGGTTCGAACTCTCTGTCAGCTTGAGATGTATTTTCCTCCATTGTTTTTTGATGCCATGGTCCATCTCACCGTCCACCTTGTCAGAGAAATCAAGATGTGTGGACCCGTGTTCCTACGTTATATGTATCCATTCGAGAGGTACATGGGTGTACTTAAGGCCTACGTGAGGAATTGGTCTCGGCCCGAGGGTAGCATTGTCGAAGGTTATGCAGCGGAAGATGTTGTTGAGTTCTACGTTGATTACAAGGCTGAGGTGGAAGCAATAGGAGTTCCTGTGTCTCGTCACGAGGGGAGGCTTGTTGGTGTTGGCTCTATTGGACGGAGAGCCATCACTCCTGATTTCGATATGTACCCGAAAGCTCATTTTTGGGTCTTGCAACACATGATGGAGGTGTCTCTGTACATCGATGAGCACAAGGAGATTCTACGATAAGACAATCCTCGCCGATCCGAGGTTTGGATCACGGGAGAACATAACAGTCAATTCAGCGCGTGGATCAAAGTGCGAATCACCGGAGATTCCGCAAGTGAGAACCTTAAATGGTTGGCAAAAGGGCCCACGTTTACTGTACAGACATGGCAGGGATACGACATCAATGGTTACACAATTTACACGGAAGCTCAAGATCGAAAGAGCACTATGCAAAATAGTGGAGTGAGCGTGGAAGCTTTCCATGAGGAGTTCAGCAATACAGGCCCAACAAGGGTAGTACGTGGATTGAACTCGTACTACGGGTTCATTCAAGAAATTTGGGAGCTCGATTACGTACTGTTCAAGATTCCCCTGTTTCGATGCCGATGGATCTAAATCCTACAGGGTGTGAAGGTTGACAGTTACGGTTTCACTTCTGTGGATCTCGATTGAGTTGCTTATAAAGATGAGCCATTCATACTTACAAAGCAAGCCATTCAGGTCATTTATGTCACTGACCCGGCCAATAAGAAGTGGCACGTCGTCCTTCATGGAAAGAGAAGGATTGTTGGAGTTGAAAATGTCATAGACGAGGAGGAATACAATCAATTTGATGAGATGCCTCCGTTTGGAGATGGCGTACAGGTTGATAATGAAGACACCGACGAAACCAGTTATGTGCGTATGGATCACCAGGAAGGGTTATACTTTAAAGGTAACCAACCGTACAACCTTATCTCTCTGTTTCCATTGGTATAGCTTATATATCTCCTCTAATTCTCGTCTTTGCTGGGCCGCGGCAAGTGGAAAGTTGAGGATAACATGGCTGTGTATGTGGAAATTGTCGGTCAAAGTCCCCATTTGTATGTAACATTTATTTGAGCATGCTCCACATTGTATGTTAAATTTATTTGAGCATGCTCCACATTGTAATCAATTTTCAGATCTACATTGTAACCAATTTACGGAGCATTTGGACTCCATTTGAAATATCTGAGTGTTCATTTAAAACAAGCTTTCGAGCATTAAGAGTTGCAAAGCTACAGAATTTCTGGTTGTAAAACTCTACATATTGCGTAGAAGACGTTCACTAGAGAGATTATCACAGACGGTTATAAATTATCACAGACGGGTATGAATCTAGAACCGACTGTGATATTCCCAACAGTGTCCGACGCTTCGAGTTCTTAACGTGCATTCGTGCCATCACAGTCGGTTCTCAAGTCAAAACCGTCTGTGATAATCTCACTCACAGTCGGTTCTCAACTCAAAACCATCTGTGATAATCTGTCTAGAGATTATCACTATGGAGATTATCACAGACGATTTTGACTTGACAACTGACCGTGACTGAGATTATCACACACGGTTGTGAATATAGGACTGACTGTGATAATATTATCACAGACGGTTGTGAATATAGAACCGACTGTGATAATCTCTACGCGGTACATAGCTCAAGGCGGGCTTTGTCCCGCTCATTTCCAGACTTCGCCACTGTTTGCCCTAGCTCTCTCCGCCCTCGGACCGTCCGTCGCGATCACCTCCATCGCTTCCCCACAGTCCGGCGCAATCACCTCCATATCCTCCCCACCGTCCGTTGCGATCACCTCCATCGCCTTTCCACCGTCAGGCGCGATCACCTCCATCGTCCTCCCACCTTCCGACGTGATCACCTCCATCGCCTCCCCACCGTTTCTGTCATTCTTGGTTAATTATAAGTCTATGGGTTTTATTATAGAATTATTAGTTTCAGATTTACTTAAACTTTTCTCTCTTTCACTTATGTTAGGAACTGATATGTCTGGTGACGAAATGCACTACTCGGGGAGTCAGAGTGACCTCACTGGCGATGGGAGGCCTGGGCCGGAGGTCGACGCGTCCACAGTGACCCAATCACAAAAGAGAAAGGGGCGAGGCCGGACGACATGCGCGCATCTCAACATGCGGGAAAAGCAGCACGTACAGTTCGATGACAATGGAGTGCCGGAAGCTCCGGACAAACTTGTCAGTCAGTACCGCTCACTATGCGGCAAAGTGGCAAGGGAGTGGTGCCCATCACCACCTCCGACTGGGGTCAAGTGCCCCCAGAGTGCAAGGATGCGCTGTGGGAAGAAGTGCAGGCGGCGTTTCACATTCCCGAGGATCGCCAGTTCACTGCCCGCCGGAGGACACTGATGTCAATAAACAAGGCATGGAGGAACTTCAAGAGCCAACTTTTCAGGCACTATTTGAAGGAGTCGAAGACCCCCTTCAATGACTACCCTTTCGTGACTCCCGAGGCATGGCAGCAGTTCATGGAGATGAAGGGCAAGCCTGAGTTCTAGGACCTTAGTGCGAAGGGCCAGGCTAACCAGGCCAAGAATACCCACCCACACAGACTAGACACCGGTGGGTATGTGGGGAAGAAGGGGTTGTGGAGGAAGCAGGACGAGGAGGCTTCCCAGTCTTCGGCCGACGCTCCTTATGCGGGCATAACGGACGTGTGCGCCCGCAATTGGTGCTGAGCAAGATCGACGATGACCTCCTCCGGAAGAATCTCTGTGAATAACCCTGCGGATAGGGAAGTGATCGACCGGCTGGTAAGATTGTACGATCATGTACTATCCACGTAACACGCATGCAATGGGTTGTATTGCTAAATTCTCCTGTTGCAGGTGACGCTGAGTGTACAGGCGGCATCCGGAGAGTTCAACCCGAGGAGGGACAGGGATATCCTCACAACGGCGCTAGGAAACAAGGAGCATCCAGGCCTCGTGCGCGGCCTCAGTGCCACAGTGCCTTGGAGGGATAGTTTCCCTGATGATGAGGAGGCGGCTAAGAGGAGAAAGAGATCCCACCAAGCCCGCGATGAATGGCTCAAGGAGGAGATGCGATCGGAGTTCGCTGCTCGGGACAAAGCACTCCTGGAGCAGTTGTTGGAGATGCGGTCTATGTATGACGAGCTAAGAAAAGAGACACAGGGCACCCCCTTATAGCAGCGGAACTACCGACCCCCATTCTTGGCCACCGTAGTAGCTGCGCGTCTGCGCCGGGGTCTTCGTAGACGGAGCCCTCTGCAAAGTATCTGGTGGACTTTTTGCAAGTAATGACCGTTTTTCTATGTTAATTCATTCGAAAGTGAAAAGTGGTGTAATTCAATGTGTTAATGCGCACTGTTTGTTGGAACCCACCTCCTGCAAGCTTATGGTGCTGGCCGGTCTCTTCCCGATCGAGGCTGGCCGTGGGATGGCACAACCTTGCACGACGGGGGTGTCGACGATTCGGACTCGGGGTCCTTAGTCGAACTTATGCAAAATTTGTAGTTCGTAAGGCCTTTCAGGGTGTCCCTCTAGGAAGGTATGTAGAATTATGGAGAACTAGAGCACAGAGCAGTATATATAGGTTCGGGCCCTCGATGGTAGGAGTAATAGCCCTACATCCTGTTGGAATTTCACTATGTGTAGTAAAAAGAGTTACAAAGTGACGGAAAGATCTTCACATGCGAAGATTTTCCCTATATGATTGTACAAAATGAAGCCTGGAAGGCTTATGGAAGCTATCTAATCTAGGCTATTGTCTTCAAGTTGGTCGTGTGATCAGTTGATCTCTGGTTGAGATGTCACATATCTCGTCCGTTCCCCCTTGTTTGATGCATCAGGCTGCCCCTTTATACTGGTCGAAAGGGCGCCAAGTCGTAACGGCATCAAACAGTTGCTTGGATGCGGTTTAGAGAACCGCTCTTAACTCCCACGCAGGTTTAACACATGTTATTCGTGGATAACCACACGTATTAACCTCTTGACGGTTGTTCCTCTACGTGGAAGAATCTTCGGGATACTTGGAATATTCCTGCTACAGGGATAGATCAATCCCACGTTCCCTGGTCGAAAGTGCTCTGACCGCGCGATGTCGGCTGACCGCGTAACATCCTCAGCCTTCTGTTCGCGTAGAGCATACGAACTCCTGACCGCGCACTAGCTGCGGTCTGATTGCGTAAAGCCTGCGACCTCGAACTTGCGCTTCTCAGAATGACTTGAGTCCGCACCACCAGGCACGTGACTGGTTCGAATCTATCCTGAACTGGTCGTGCATTTATTTGAATTAACTCGGGTGTCAATCCTCGTCAGGGGGCCACAATCCACGGTGTCCCTCTATCTGAGGGTTTTGCACGGGTCCAAGTGGACAGTGTCTCCGACCATTGCAAGGGTTTTCCGTTGGAGAAGCCGCCGAACCACGAGATTACCACTCTCGGGGATGCGGTGCACACGTTCGTGCAATGGCCCAAGAAAGACATCGTCCTGGATGAGGTAAATCCCCCACCAGTTTCATAATTCGTACTGTAATCATAGCCCTCGGAGTTAGTGTCCTAATACGTAGGTTCTTACATCACAGACCGACACTCGGCCTACTAGCCAGCCGACCCCTCCAAGAAGCCAACCAACGGGTCCGATGACGAAGCTAACTTTGACTAGGAGGCAACCATTCAAAAAGCTGGCTAGTAGGGGAAAAGCAAAGAAGAGCTCGGTGAAGGAGACTGAGAAGAGTGCGCTAGCTCTCATGCCGTTCACTATGGGGATGCCCATGGCCTCTGATGCCGCAATTTCTAGCATGGGGTTAGCATGCCAGAGCCTGCATGGATGGTTCATGAAGAGGACAAACCAGACCAGGACACAGCGTCCGACGCACATCATGGTCAAGTTCACCGTGGCAGAGTTCCATAACGACGTTAGGACCTACCCGGTGACCTTCGAAGACCCGCACAATTTACTCAACAAAGATGTGCTTGACTTGTCAATCCTATGGTCTTGGGTGCTGTAAGTATCCTACGCGTGTTTGTGCATATATGGATATATGTCATTTATTAATTGGTTACTTCTGTGTAGCTGCATGACCAAATATGCCAAATCTAAGGGCAAACCTGTTGGTTTCTTGGACCCCCAGATGGTCTCCGAGGTGATGTTTAGGACCGACGCAGACTTCGTTGTTGACTACATCAAAAGAGGGTTTCTTGCTCAAGTTGACAAGGAGTACATACTTGCACCCTACAACCAGAGGTGAGTGCTTTCATCAGTACTTCACCTGTAGATTAATGTCTCCATATGCACACCCCCAAACTTAGATTAAATTATTAATTCTTTACGTGTAACATGTAGCTACCACTGGATCTTGCTAGTACTTATTCCGAAAAGAACAAGGTGTTCTACATTGATTCATTGCAGAGGAAAGGGTGCGACTATTGCGGCGCACGAGATGTATTCGAAAGGTTATGATATTCATGTGGACCAGTCTTGCATCTAGATTTACTGTCCTCAAATTGTCAATTTCGACTATCCTCAAACTGTCAATTTTGACTATCTGCAGGGCTTTCACGAACTACTTTGCCGAGGGAGGGTGACAACACGAGCGGTGAGCCGGTAAGTTTCAGTGGTTATAATTTTCGGTACAAATTTCAACTGGCATCTGTTTTACTTAATAACGTGTCCCCAAATAACTCTCGGTCTTTAAATTGGCAGTGCCATCAGCAGCCGGACGACAATACATGTGGGTTCTACGTGATGCGCCACATGTATGACCTGATCATCACCCCTCACCGTCCAGATTTCCCCGAGGTATACAACTGCTCCCCTTTGTATCGATTTGGCAGAATTTACAACTGCATTGAGCTAATTTTTTCTGTACCAACTCTTGCGGCAGGGGGTCGACTTCCATTCGGAAAGCTTTGACCCTCGCCAGATTGGTATTGTCCGAGGGATGCTCGCTAAGTTTTTCCTTGGGGAGGTCATATCAACCAAGGGGAAGTTTAGGGATCCGCAAGATTCGTATTAGTGTGGCCTTACATTTATTTGTACATCTAACATACTGACTTTAATTGTCGATTACATTTATTTGTTCAATCTCAATTGTACATATTTCTGAGTTTTGTGCTGTACATATGAAATTCTATTGTACATATTTCTAAGTTGTGTGCATGTATGAGACTGTATATATTTGAGTATTGTGCATGTATGAAATGAACTGTATATATTTGAGTACTATGCATGTATGAAATGAACTGTATATATGAAATGCTATTTGTAAAGAGGACATGGCTAGCATGATTCCTGAGACTAGCCACAAAAAAAACAAATTTATTAAAAATAATATAAATATGCACAAACGGTTTTGATCTTATAAACCGTCTGAAATTATAACCGTCGTCGATAATGATACTATCACAAATGGTTTTGACCTTAAAACCGTCTCAGCCTTGCACAAAGTGTAGCATGCTGGGGGAGGTATATATGGCCTTTCTCGTCCTCTTTCGGTGCTAGCTTGGGCCTGATTTTCATTTCGATCATGTCACGCCGCACATTGATGCCATCCTTTGTCTTCCCCGGAATGTTCAGCAATAGGCCGATTAAATTGTCGCAAACATTCTTCTCTACATGCATGACATCAATGCAATGTCAAACCTCTAAATGCTACCAATACGGTAAGTCCCAAAATATCGATCTCTTATTCCAAGTGTTTTTTGTGCGGGGTTTCAATTTACTACCCTTTACAAATACAACGTCTATGTCCTTCACCCGTGAGTAAACTTCTTTCCCGCTCATTGACTTCGGGGCTGAACCATCTTCCTTGTGACCGTCAAATTCCCTCTTCCTCTTACGATACGCGTCATTCTTCGGAAGAAACCTACGGTCACGCATGTACACTGCTTTCCTGCAATTCCTCAGCCACACGCTCTCAATCTCATCTTCACAGTGGGGACAAGCTTTCGCTCCTTTCGTACTACGGCTCGACAAATTTCCAAGGGCAGGGAAATCGTTTATGGTGCAGAATATCATAGCACGTAGAATGAAGTTCTCTCATTTGTGTGTGTCCCATACATGCACCCTATAACACCCTGGGTTTGGGGTGAAAATTCTTTTTCATAAAAAGTCATGCATGCATATGTCTCTTCAAAATTAGCAAAATCAGCCCAGACTTATTCTATCCTAAGTCCTAAAATCTCAAAATCTTTCATGCGAACCCAAATCAAGATCTGACTTTCCAGATATGACCTACTATATACCCTGAGAATAAAAGCCTTCAGAAGCCAGATCCAAATCGATCTCTAACTTTCAGATTTGTCAATCCATTCTGTTCTCGAAAACAAAAATTAATTAAGTATCCTAATTACCCTAAATACTCTGAAGTCTGATTTAATCAAATTTTGACCTAATCTAGACCAAATTATTCTTGGATTATGATCAAGGGTATGCCAATAACTTAATCCAAAAAGTTGGCAATCAGATTCTATCATCTAGACCATTTTCACAAATCAGTCCAAGAAGTACGCAGATCAGTCCTTTTTCTGATTTTCCAGAAGCCTGAAAAGGCTAAATGTTGCGAATCAACCCCAAATTCAAATCTGATTCGGGGAACACCTCCCAAATACTATTCAATACAAAATCTTCTTTTATGAGGATATCAAAATCTCATCCTAAATCACAGAATTTCAATTTTGACAAAGTTCAGATTTCAAATACCCTAAATTACCCTATTGTCATTTTCATTCAAAAACTATTCAAATATGCCAGATTTTACCAAATATCCTTGCCAAATTATCTGTTGGATAAAGTTTACTAGATTAGCGAAATCAGATTCAACCCTAACCATCTAAACCTCAGGATTTGCAAATTAGTCCAAAACCCAAATTCTGTAATTGCAATCTGGTCCAAATCTTTGTTTCAACCACACCCGCCGGCACAAGTTCGACCAGCGCCAGGCCTCACCACGATCTTCACCGCCGGTCCTCACCAGTGCTCGTGTTCGCTTGTGCCTGCATGCGTGCACGTGTACGCGCCAAGATCGTCGCCGTGGCAGCACCAGCGACTAGCAACCGCGCGGGCGCAACCTAATGGGAACGGGGATGCCCGAACTTCCGTCAGGTGGAGGATAAGTCGATTAGGCGGCGCGAGACACACACGATCCAGCTTCTTGATCGGCACGATCAAAACCCCTGCAATCGCAACACCATGCATCCTCTGGTTATCAACCGTGCGCTGCCCAGTTGACCTCGCCACGAAGGCTAATCCCTGCCAGTGAATCGAGAACACAAGCAAGAACAAGAAAGATGCAACTGAATTTGCAATTGAGGATGAAACTCACGAGTTGGGGTCTCACAAACCGATGAACGGCGACATTGTTCAAAGACAGAATTGATCTAAGCAAAACCCAAGTCTAAACGGCAGCCATGGCTGCCATATATATACTGTATGGGGCGGCCATGGGGTGGAGGAGGAAACCCTAGGGGTACATGGGCCTTGGGCCCAAAGTGGAGCGTCGCAGCGCACGTCAGATTCTGGTCGTAATCTTGTTTTGATGATTTCTGTTGATCTGTAAGTAATTTGGACATGGGACTGGATCCGTTGGAAAGCTCTCGTCGTTCTCTTGTCCGTAGAGTCCAAGAACGTCAAAAACGGACTTCGTATGTGGCCTGTACGTCCGTTTGAAGTTGGACTACGCGCAGATGGCCGAACCGGACTCGCGGATGAATTGAGCTCACTTGTGGGCTGGCCTTGGAGCGACGTGGCTTGTGCGACCTTAGAGATGTAGAGGCGCCTTTCTTGAGCACGTCTTGTGTTTGGGGAGGTGGCCAAGGTGGAGGCCGAACTTGTGGCGGCGACAGCACAAAATCCAGACGACGTACGTGCTGCCAGCTTTCGCGTCCTGGCCAAGGTGGCGGACGATGACATCTTGATGACCACCATGTTGATGTCGTCTTGGTCATAACCATGATGTACATGGTCTCATCATGGTGGAGGCCGAACTTGTGGCGGCGACAGCACAAAATCCAGACGACGTACGTGCTGCCAGCTTTCGCGTCCTGGCCAAGGTGGCGGACGATGACATCTTGATGACCACCATGTTGATGTCGTCTTGGTCATAACCATGATGTACATGGTCTCATCATTCTCCCTTTCTTGATGTGGAGTCGTCCTCGACTCCATTGTGTTTTTCTGCAAAATGTTAGCACCAACAGAGAGCACAGCAATATGCATATCTTTGATAATCAAATCATTAGACGCAGAACCATTAACGTTTATATACTCCCTTTCTTGAAAACTATCATATACCTTGAAAATTGAATTAGAGTGACATGGCAAGACATGATTAGTGGCGTTTTCATTTTCCAAATGAACGCCAGGTTTCATATCAAATGATGGTTTCAGATTAGTACAAATATAAATTCGTTGCACCATATGCTCTCCACTATCAGTATGTTTTCCCATAACATGAAAAGTATTTCGTGATAACCATGGTCAATCAGCATGCGTAAAAAGTATCTCCTCTGAACTACTTAGATCACAAAAAACATCAAATTCTATGTAACCCAAAGTATTTAAAGAAGACATTAATTTAAGCTCAACATCTTTTGTATTACCTTCTAAGTTCTCGTCAATTGTTGTGGGTGTCGGAGTATCCATATGCTGCTCCATGGTTGAAGGGAATGTCCCATGCTGGACCTTCTCATCTTCCATGTTCTCAATCTCCTTTTGTGTGTGCTCATTAATCTGCAAAACGTTAGCCACAAGAGGAGGTGCAACAACAGCGGAGGAGGAGCTCTTGGCCGGTGTTGGCGGGGTCGACTTGCTGCTGTCCGCTGCACGGGCGGGCGGTGCCGTCGATGCCGGTCGTGTGCTCGTCGAAGGTGGCGGTGCAGCTGGTCGGAAGGTGGAAGAAGGCACTGTCTTCGCTTGTCCCGTAGTCATTCGGGGCGTGAAGGTGCTGTCGGTGTTGCTCCTGCTCTTAGAATGGCGTCCCTGCAACTCCTTCTCTGCTAACATAGCAAGTTGAAACAAGCGATTGACAGTTGTATATTCTTTATAATCAACAATATCCTGAATTTCTGGACGCAAACCACCGTAAAAACGAGCAATTTTATCCTCAGGTTCCTCTATTACCCCACAACGTAACATACCCTTTTGAAGCTCTTGGTAATATTCATGAACAGTCATACTACCTTGATCTAATCGTTGCAATCTCTTGCGCATATCACGTTGGTAGGAAGGAGGAACAAATCTATTACGCATAGCATCTTTTAATCTCGCCCAAGAATCAGGTTGTAAGCGGGCATTTACTAGTTCATTCCACCAGATTATAGCAAAATCTTTAAATTCACTAGTGGCTTGTCTAACTCTATGAATCTCGGGAACTAGATGGGAATTAAATTTCTGCTCGACCGTCATCTCCCAATCTAAGTAAGCATCAGCATCATAAGCTCCAGAAAAGGAAGGGATGGTGAATTTTACCTTAGCGAAAGGATCATCATTGCGGTTCTGGTTATTACCTCCCATACCGTGCTGGTTGCGGCGAAGACAGTCATGCAGACGGCCGTCTCGTTGAGCAGCACATTCCCTGGCGGCACGTTGCTGCTCATCTTCATCTTCCTCAAAATCACCATCCTCTTCGTGGTCGTTGTTGCCGTGGTTGGCGCCGCTGTTGACGGAGGCATCTCCATCAATGGTCGCGGGAGGGCGTTTTTCGACGGCATCCATCCTCTCGGTGAGGGTGGAAACTCGTCGATCGATGCTCTCAAGGGTCTTGTTTGTCGTCGTGGCATGCTCCTTGAACATCGTTTTTATCTCATCCAGCATGGTCGACAACTCTGAATGAAGGACACAGTCTTCGATGGTAACATCATCCTCGTTCCTGCCCTTCTTGCCACCTGCCATGGTTAGCACAGAAAAAGGACAGAAGGAAAACAAGCACAAGTATTATGAGCCCTATGAACTACTAGGTGGGATCTCACGCTCTCAAGCAATCTTACCAAGTTCTTACCCGGTTCTTACCAACACAGCGAGGGACGGTGCAACCGGTGGCTTGATCGTGACACCGTGAGGGCGTGATGAAGCGATTGCAAGGGTCAATAACCTGTGCTGATCAGAAGGATGTAGAGCTTGGATATGCAATATTTAGTAGCAAGGAATATGCAATCATCGAAATCAGAATAGCAAAGCTGAATAAATATCCAAAGTACTTGTCAAAGTTGCTGGGCTAAACTCGTTCTCAGACCTAGCTCAAGCAAGCAAAACGAATGACGTAACACTGTCGATACAAAGGATACAAGCACTTTTGATTTTTTTTTTCCTTGCTTTTTATTTTTTTTTATTCTTTTTTTTTATCTTTGTGCGGCTTCTTTTTTTTGCACTTTTCTTTTTCACCTTTTTTTTTTAAATATCAATAGTGCCGCATATGAGAGATTACAAGATATATACACAAACACTCAATTTTCTCTCGCTGGAAAAACAGATCTACTATGCAGAAACTTCCTATGCTGTTTTCGGATTTTTGGAGGCCTCAAACGCTAAAACGTATAACAGAAAAGTTGTCGATCGTTTCGTGCTGATCAATTTGCATATATGGAACACCAATTTTGGATAACAGATCTAGGCGATATGGGCCCCGAAATACAGTCTGTGTAGGAAATCCGAAATCAAACAGATTCACTTTCAACGCGATTTTGGACTTGAAAACGGCGTTTCTAGAACTTCTCACAATGGACAAAGTTGTAGAGAATTTTCGGAGCTACAATTTAGACTCTGAATTTGTCCAATTTGATGTTCAGACGAAGGAGATAGCGGCGGCGACGACGACGTGATGGCGTTAGACTCGACGTCAAGATGCAAGACTCAAACTAGATCAAGAACTTACTCTAAACCAGCAACAAGACGATGACGATGGATACAAATTCAACAACGCGAAATTGAAAACGAAATCACGAAGGGCACAAAGTGGCTTGGACGATGGATATGACGGCGAACTCAAATATTTTTGTGGGGCAATTTTCTGGACTCTAGGTGAAAGATGAATACTGAACAAATGGGATACAAGTATACTTGACGGGCAACCGAGGCTCTGATACCACTTAATGGGAACGGGGATGCCCGAACTTCCGTCAGGTGGAGGATAAGTCGATTAGGCGGCGCGAGACACACACGATCCGGCTTCTTGATCGGCACGATCAAGACCCCTGCAATCGCAGCACCACGCATCCTCTGGTTATCAACCGTGCGCTGCCCGGTTGACCTCGCCACGAAGGCTAATCCCTGCCAGTGAATCGAGAACACAAGCAAGAACAAGAAAGATGCAACTGAATTTGCAATTGAGGATGAAACTCACGAGTTGGGGTCTCACAAACCGATGAACGGCGACACTGTTCAAAGACAGAATTGATCTAAGCAAAACCCAAGTCTAAACGGCAGCCATGGCGGCCATATATATACTGTATGGGGCGGCCATGGGGTGGAGGAGGAAACCCTAGGGGTACATGGGCCTTGGGCCCAAAGTGGAGCGTCGCAGCGCACGTCAGATTCTGGTCGTAATCTTGTTTTGATGATTTCTGTTGATCTGTAATGAATTTGGACATGGGACTGGATCCGTTCGAAAGCTCTCGTCGTTCTCTTGTCCGTAGAGTCCAAGAACGTCGAAAACGGACTTCGTATGTGGCCTGTACGTCCGTTTGAAGTTGGACTACGCGCAGATGGCCGAACCGGACTCGCGGATGAATTGAGCTCACTTGTGGGCTGGCCTTGGAGCGACGTGGCTTGTGCGACCTTAGAGATGTAGAGGCGCCTTTCTTGAGCACGTCTTGTGTTTGGGGAGGTGGCCAAGGTGGAGGCCGAACTTGTGGCGGCGACAGCACAAAATCCAGACGACGTACGTGCTGCCAGCTTTCGCGTCCTGGCCAAGGTGGCGGACGATGACATCTTGATGACCACCATGTTGATGTCGTCTTGGTCATAACCATGATGTACATGGTCTCATCATGGTGGAGGCCGAACTTGTGGCGGCGACAGCACAAAATCCAGACGACGTACGTGCTGCCAGCTTTCGCGTCCTGGCCAAGGTGGCGGACGATGACATCTTGATGACCACCATGTTGATGTCGTCTTGGTCATAACCATGATGTACATGGTCTCATCACAACCAGCAGCGACCGCAGTAGCAGCTTTGTCAGGGACTTCGTGCCACATCGCCACGCCGTGCCAGCTTTGTCGCCCTCGCTTTGCACCGGCCAGCGCCAAGTTCCAATGTACCGACCAAACACAATTGCAGAGCCGTTGTCGCCGTCCTGTCGTTGCCGTTATTTTCTTCGACCAGTTCCTTCGTCGGCGCAAACTACATTGTTGTTCCCTCCTTGCAAGCTCCGCTCTATGCATATAAATAGCAGCCCCAGATCAGCTTCATCTTCATCACTTCACTCTAGAGCTCCCTTAGCCATTAAAACCATATTTTCTTCGTTTCTTCTTCTTCTTCGGTGAGCCACCGAGGAGGAGCACGGCGCCAACTCGATCTGCTTTGCCATTCCTCAATTGATTTGACCAGTGAGTACCTTCGTCCTTCCTCTCTGTTCTGTAGCATTTGATTGAACTCCAATGGACTCTAACGCTGGCAATCGCCGTTAAATGCATTTGCCCTGTTCCGGCAATGTAGCTCAATTTTGTCCAAATTAGCTCTTATGTTAGTAGAGTTAGATGATCGGTAGCTTAATCCTAGCAAGCCTGTTCATTTAGATTTCAAATTAGAGCTTGGATTGAATCATCTTTGTTTTTCGCGTGCCACTTCCCCGACCAAATTGGCCACTCCAGAAGTTTCCCCTCACCCTCTCTTGCTCTCACCGCGAAGAATTGACCTCCAGAGCCCTGTACTGGAAATGCCCAAATTAGCCCCTTTCTTCTTCAGCCACGTCGTCGAATCCCTCGCCGGCGCCGCCTTAGCCAAATCTCGCCGAGCCACACCATCTGTAGCAACCCAGGAGCCTAACCGTGCCATCAATTTGGAGAATTAACCACCCAATCGCCTTGTAGCTGATGAGGCCGATCTCTTCTCCGGCGTAGTTCACCACCACTCGCCGCCGATCAACCTCCAACCAAACCCAATGCTCCAGATTGTACCAGATAACCCCAGCTAGCTCCAGCAACTTTGATTTCCAGATTCGCAGCACGAAATCACAAGTTGGGTATTTTACCCCTCGCTGCCATGCCGCCAGCATGCCGTCCGGTCGCCGCCGGCCGCCGCCGTTGTCGCCATCTTGTCTAGAAGAACAGCCTTACTCCCCTGAGCATATCTCTCCACTACATTGACCTTTAGTTCTGCACAAAATCACTAATTATGGATATGCCAAGATTGTGCCCAGTAGCTGTGCCGTGTCGTGTCGCCACCGTCTTTCTTCGCCGCCGTTCACCGTCGTCCGGCCACTTCAGTGCTCGAAACCACCCTCGTTGTATTCCTGTTGCTTTCACCTACCTCCTAGACATAGTTGGCGAAGCAATGCCTGAGTAAAATCGATCAAATGCTTAAGCCCTAATTCTTGACAGTGCACAGACACTTAGTTCATAGTGCACATGGGTCTTTTGCTAAATCCTTGAACTTCTGGACTTTTCTGTAAAAACCTTATTGTCAAACAGATGCCTTGTTCAATTATGCACCCAATGCCTTGATCCAAATCTGTTTTGTCCACTGGAAACCTCCTAAATCATGTCAATGCCATTCTTGGACATTGTCAGCCCTTGTCAATCTATGTCAGCCAGTGGCATCAGCTCAGTTCGACCACTTCTGGTTGTGCAAATTGAAATCCACTTTGTCTACCAAGTTTGTAGAACTATGTTCTACATTTAATTCAACTGTCATATCTTGAGAAGAACCTTCTAAAGCCAACCAAAGCCATGTCATGCCATGAACCGAATGTTGATCTGTTGACATTCGTCGTTTTTGAGCAAACCAGCCGTGAACCCTATGTCAATATTGGTGCTTTGAAACCCTAATCACCTCTAGTACTCAATCTTAGCCCAGATTCCTTGGAAGTCTAGAATCTCGACTCAGTTTAGCTTGCAATCTCAATCAACTTCAGCATCGTTCAGTTATTCTTTTTAAAGCATATCTGCATATAGATCATAAAACATTTTAATATAGTTAGTAATCACTGTGTGTTTGTTTGTCACTGAGTAGATCCAGAAGCTGAGTTCGAGGACTTCACTGTCGACCCAACACCAAATGTTGATTTTTATGACACGGAAGACAAGTCATATTCTTGAACATCTTGAATCTATATTTTAAGAGTTGCTATAATATAACCTTGAATATTGCATGTGAAAGAATGATTGATATATGAAATGGCAGTACTAGGCTGGATGCCTGTGAAATGTGAAATGATCAATTAATGAGCCATAACCTAATATATGTGTATTTATGTATATTCATGAAATAAAACCCCTAGTCGTGACCAGAGTTTGGTATGGAATGGTGGTGGCATTGGATGTGCGTGGCTATGGATGGTCTGGTCACTGGCATATAAGGACTAGAACCTTGTGTTGTGCGTCTAGTGGCATGAAAAACGTACTAACCGTAAGCCTGGTATGGGACAGGCCTGAACAAGTAAGTATGCGGATCGCACATGAAACCCCTGCATGAGATGGAAAGTGGTGCATGATTGGCATGGAGTGTGGCTCCTACACATATCACTGGATGTGATGATGCACGCTGACCCAGTAATGGTGAGATGCAGTCGGGGTGGGGGTATAGCCCACCACAGCTGTGGTTTGTCCGACCACAGGGTCAGGGGTGAATTGTGAGTGAAACATAACAAAAGTTTTTGTTATCTCCACATTGCCACTCACATTATGTAGTGAGGAAGGGTCTAATCATCTTGATACATGAAAGTGGAATATCTTGCGGGTAAATTGGTACCCCTCTTCAGAGTTAAAAACGTATTCGAATACTCTGAGCTCCAAGGATTATAGGAGTCTGCTGCGGTGAATTAAATCCATGGGGTGTGGCACAAATATGTTTTCTAAATAAAATTTGATAAGTCAAGATTACCCAAGAGACATGTGTTGTCATGATAAGGGGTGCTGCCGTAGGCTGTCGTGTGTCGACTTGTCGCGGTAGTGCTATAAATAGTGGAACATGAATAGTGATGCTATGCTATGAAAAATACTTCCATGAGATGAGACATAGAGGAAAAGACTATTTTACAACCATCCACACTTCTTCACTAGGATAGGTTTATATTATCACTATTATATGTTTATACTCTTACCTATGACTTGCTGAGTGCGAAAGTACTCACCCTTTCAACTTACAAATCCAATAGATAGAACATTCCATGATCAAGATGAAGGCGTGGAGAACTTCTTGGATCCAGAAGGAGGAGAGTCAGTTCTGC
Organism: Pharus latifolius; assembly: GCA_019359835.1. Taxonomy (NCBI): domain Eukaryota; kingdom Viridiplantae; phylum Streptophyta; class Magnoliopsida; order Poales; family Poaceae; genus Pharus; species Pharus latifolius. The sequence goes on along the minus strand of CM033328.1, from coordinate 33,546,878 downwards.
CAGAGCCTTGATGTGTGTTATTCTGTTGTCAACTTCTTGTTGTGGGGGTTTACCTATCTTCCACTGTGTAGTTGTTATTTTTCTAGACCATGTATGCAGCGAAGGCATTGTAATCTCTTTATGTTGTATTAAGGCCAACAGACTACACTGCTTAATTAATATTTTTGTAAGTTACTCTACTGCAATGTAAATATACTCCTGTGCTTGACTTATCCTGGAAAGTCAATGGTATCGATGTATGGGATCAGCTGCAGCTATAGTGGGATGCGCTACACACTAGATAAACATGCATATCCTTGCAGCGTTACGGTAAAGGATGAAATCATTAGGGCATGCGTGTATCCTTTCTACTTTCATTCCCAAAGGACACAATAGCTTTTTCGCTTGGTAGGTGTTTTTTGGCAACTCGTTTCCTTCCGAAAGCATGTCCACTAAAAGATCTAATAGTGCCGTGAAACTCTTGTCGGTCCAGCTATTACTTGCCTTCAATTTTAACAGTTCAAGCACGGAGGCCAACTTTGTGTACTTCGACTTGCAACAAGGGAACAATGGCTATTCTGAGTCCTCAATCAAGCTCTTCAATTTACCAAACTCCCTTTCACTGTAATTTTCTTCCACATCACGCAACACGTTATCTAAATTGTCATCCTCTGGCATATCCTCATCAAAATCATTGTTGGAATCCGACATGTCCTATTCCTCAACTTGAGTGGCACTTGTTTCTGCAGTTTGCTCTTCGCCATGGTGGACCCAACACGTGTACCCCTTTTTGAAACCACGTCGGATCAAGTGGGCGACAATTTGAGATGAGTTGGTGAACATCTTAAGATTCTAGTAGTCTACGCAAGGACAGTACATATATCGTAAACCCTTCTTCACCATGTCTTGCTCAGCAACATTTTGGAAATCTAAAACACCTTTCATGTATTCTTCACTCACTCGGTCATCATTATACATCCAGTCTCAATGGACCATCTACAATTAAATTCACACACATGCTAAGTAATACTGTACGTATGGTTGACATGCAAGAAATTATAAATCTAGCTAACTAGTGTTTGCGGTATAACTAGTTAACTACTACTTGAACTGCAAGCAATTAGTTAGTAACTAATTGGGGGCGTGGATAACACACATCATAAAGCAATTAAATAGCTACATGTCAAAAAATGAGAGTTACAACCAGGATTTGCTACTCTAACTTCCCCTCCCTCTCCCTCTAATTTGATCAATCAATGGAGATCGATATTGATGATGAAATTAAGTAATGTGTATGCCTTAGGAGCAAGTACCAACCTTGGATCTTCAAATTGTTGTCCCCAAATGCTCCCCTTTAGAGATATTCTCTTCCTTGCCTCAGATCTCTTCCAACTTGACTGTATGTCGAGCGAGAGTGTACAACTAGCTCGAAACATCTGTTGAAAGACCTTTTATACCAGGTTCAATACATACGGTATACAGACGGTTCTAGAATCAATATCGTCTGTAATAACAAACTATCACTGACGGTTTTAACTTTAAAACTATCAGTAATATTGGTGCATATGTGTAGAACTAAAAGACCTTTTATACGAGGTTCAATACAAATGGTTCTAGCATCGTACCATCTGTAATACCAAACTATCACTGACGGTTTTCACTTTAAGACTGTCGGTAATATCTGTGCATTTGTGTAGAACTATGATAGAAATATCACAGACAGTTTTGAGATATTAATTGTCAGTGATAATTAGAATATCACAATCGGTTTTGACTTCGGAACCGTCTATGATAACTTGGCGTACTTGTATTGGTGTATATTTGCGTATATGTATTGCTATTTGGGACATGTACTTGAATGTGTGAATTGATGTATTTGTGTATTTGTATTCACTATCACAGACAGTTTTTAAATCAGAACCGTCTGTGATAATTAGAATATCAACCGTCTGCTCTACTATCACAGATGGTTGTGAGGTCCGAACCATCTGTAATATGCCTGGAATTTTGTGAAGTCGAACCATTCGACTTCTACAAATACTTGTTCCCTCCCAGGAGTTTGGCTTCCAGTCGAATTGTTCCACTTCTTTTTCTCCTTGGGAATGACAAGCCCTAACCGGTAACCTGCATTGATGGCTACCGCACCTCCATTGACGGCCACTAGTTTCTCTGGTTAATCAAGTCTAACATCGATCGTAGATTCAACTCCCTCGGCTAGATTTCGGCATTATAAGCAAGGCAAGTAAAATTTCAGCATTGCTGGATTATCCTAATCCTATGATGGAAATTATCCTGCGATTCCTATATCTTCCATTTTTATATGTCTTCTTTTCAATATTATTCTGTGTAGGTCCTTGGATGATGTTCACAAGGGGCAACATAGTTCATGGTTCGTCGTCGCAGTACGCTGCCCACGTTGGCTGGTTGGTGAAAGAAAAGGTGAAGATCACCGTCGAGAGCTGGAAGGATGTGAAGGGCGAGAAGATCGTCAAGCCTGGCGTGTTTCTCAAATCAAGACTGTCGTGGTATTGCGAATACCCTGGCAGGTTTTGTTGGAGTCCCTAGCGAAGAAAAGACGACGAGAGCTAATCGCGTGACCGGTCCTCTCCCGTCGGGCAAACACAGCAAATGACACGAAGGTTTATACAGCTTCAGGCCTCAGTGGAGGCCCTAGTCCTATCGACGTGCTCCCAAGTGGAGTTGTCTAGGGGAGCTCTCTTGGGGGAGAGATGGCTCTGAAGCACACCTGTTTGATTGTCTATTAGAGTAACAATGAATTGTCCCCTCCACATGAGGGGTTACAAGGGCTTATATAGGCCCAAAAGATGCAAAAAGACTAAACTACTCCACTAGCCACCGTTGGATCGAGGGGCACCAGCATCCATCTTCCGAACAGAAGCCTTGGATGCTTGACAGGTGTCCGCCAGTTCCCGAGGAGCTTCTCGCGTGATCCTCACGTGACCCGGAACCGGGGACCCAAAAGGTGGTGCCCGAGAGTCTTGCCTCTCACTTGGACTTGATCCCACGGAGATTTCCCCCAACAAGGACCTATAGAAAGCATCTTACATTTGTCTTGGTGATTTCCTCGGGCTTTCTCAACTCAACTCAACTCAACTAAGATGAGAAAGCCAAAAGAGATCACTAAGACAAATGTAACTCAACGCTAGTTCTAGCTCCTCGGGCGTCTCTGAACTGAACTCCTATGGTTAAGTCAAACGTGGTTCATACATTTGTTGTTTCAGATGAATGGATTTGTGATGTATTAGGTCTAACTTGTAGTAGGTAGTTACATTTGTTGTTTGATTGCAAAGGTTCTCTTTCAGATGTGATTTTTGTAATACATCAAATGTGTGAATTGGCGTATTTGTATTGCTATTTGGGACATGTACTTGAATGTACGAACTGGCTTATTTGTGTATTGCAGAAATATCACAGACGATTTTTACCTCAAAACCATCTGTGATAAGTTTTTAAATCTGAACTATCTGTGATATTCCAAGAACGTTGAGAATTCAAAGCATGGGACACTGTTGGGACTATCACAGTCGGTCCAGAAATCAAAACCGTCTGTAATACTAGACGTTTGGGATATCTAAACCGTGCATTTGTTATCATATATTGTTTTGATCTCTGAACCGACTCTAATCTGTTCTCCCTCCCGCCAAATATTACCTGATGAGGACATCACTTCTTCGGATACACACACCAACCATAATCCTCCGCTTATTACACAAGGACCAATAACGCACGACCGAGCCCGATTGTGGCTTTGCCAGGTGAACACGACCGAGCCCGATTGTGGCTTTGCCAGGTGAACTCATTCCCAAGTTATATATATATGGTTTTGAGAATGGTTTACTACCTAATGATGATAATATTGTACTTAGGAACCATGGAGAGGGCCAGCAAGGACGCGAGGACCAGCAAGGAGCCCAAGTCGAGTTGGAGTCCAAGACGGATTCGAGTTGGAGTCCGGTTCAGCCATCCAGGAGTAGCCTGCATTCAAACAACCATAACTCCTCATACGAAGTCCGATTAGGATGTTCTTATAGTCCACGGAGAAGCCCACGACAAGATGTTTCCAACGGACCTGACTTCACATCTAAATTCCTTCTGGATCGCCGGAAATTAATAAAACAAGTTTTGACCAGATTCTGATTGGGCCAAGTCGGTGCTGCGACACCTTGTTTCGGGCCTTCGGCCCATGTATTCCCTAGTAGGTCATGAGAAACCCTAGCCACGCCGCCTCTTCATATACTCAGTAGCCGTCAATGTTTAGATTTGGATTTTGCTTAGATTATTCTGCCATTGCAGTTTCGCTGAACTCGGTTTGTGAGATCCCAACTTGTGAGATTAATACAATTCGCAATTCAGTTACTTCTTCTTCGTTCTTGCTTGTGTTCTCGATTTGCAGTAGGAACAAGCCTTTGTGGCGAGGTCAACCGTGTCTTGGCGTGGTTGATAACCAACGGAGCCGTGGTGTAGCAATTGCAGGGGTTCGAATCAGTTCTGATTGGAAGCCAGATCGTCAACGTCGAGTTCTCCATCAATCGATTTACCTCACCTATCGGAAGATCGGGACACCGTTCACATCAGTTGGTATCAGATTGAAGGTTGCCCGATAGGTAACACTGTATCCCCTCTTTGTTTAGATCGATTATGTTCTTCGTCCTAGAGTCCAGAAAATTTGCCCTACAAAAAAAAATTGTTTACCTTGTCCAAACCCTAGCCATTAGCCTTGCATCATTCTTGTTAGTTTGCATCTTTGAATTTTCATTCATCGCTGTCGAGTGCTGGTTTTTAGTTTTAGTCTTGGTCTAGTTTTAGTCTTGCATCTCGTCGCGGAGTCGAATTACACGTCGATCTCCTCGTCGTCTTGTCCAATTCAAATCTGCCACTGTCCAGTTCGTTGTTTTCATCATATCTTCCTCATACGAACTTGGATTTTTGCATTCTTGTACTTTCTAGAAACACCAAATCGTTCTCAACAACTTTACTGTTGAGGCCAAAGTCAGATTCGGCTTCCATCTATGAGATATTGGGCCGTTAATGTTGATGGTGTAGAGTTTGAATCTAATACATCTGTTTCGGTATTCACATTATAATTCTTTAATCCGAGCTCAGATTGGCATAAACTTATACTTTATGGAATCATTGCGAGAAATCCCACAAAAAGTTAGTTGAGGTAATCTTCAAATTCGGCTGTTTTTATCACGCTAAAATTTGGGCAAAGTTAGTTGTGTAATCTTCAAATTCTAGTCCAATTCAGATTCAAATTGCTCAATCTGAGACAGCTTCGATAAAATTGCCATATCTTTTGATTCCCAACTCCGTTTTTGATGTTCTTGTACTTGTTGGAAAGATAAAAAGATTCTATACAACTTTTCTGTTGGGTAGATCTTCAGATTCGGAGTATTTGGAGTGCGAAGTTGCCGAAAAACATTTCTATTTTGTTGTACAGTTGCAAAAGAAAGAGGCAAGTGCAAAAAAAAAAAAAACAAAAGCCGCACTGTTTATTAAAAAAAAAGAAAAAAATCATAGAAGAAAAATATGCTTAGCAAAGAAGAAAATTTTTAGTGGCGCTTCTTGGGTTCTAGTCCTTTGTGATTCTAGTTGCTTGCTTGAGCTAGATCTGAGTTTAGGCTAGTTCCAGCACTTTAACTATTACTTTGGACTAATTTTCAACTTTGCATTACTGATATTGAATTGTTGCTACACATATATTAGCATTCCGAGCTCCACTTTCTTCCAACTCAGTTACATATTTACCTTGCAATCGCCTCACTCACGCTCGTCACGGTATCACGAACCAACCACCGGTTGCACCCCTACTGCCTTTGTAAGAACACTTGTAAAAGCGTGGTAAGACGCTTTGTGAGAGTCCCACTTGCCCCCACCTAGTAGTCATAGGGATAATGCTCCTGTGTTCTCTGCTGTTTTCTACTACTAACCATGGCAGGACCGCAAACAAGAGCTCGAGCTGCAGAAGAGGAAGATGAAATCCGCAAGATGTTGGTCGACATCAGTGCAAAACTCGATAAGAACATTGATGACATGGCTCGAACCAACCGTGAGAACCAAACTGCATTTGAGAGGATGGACCGGTGCATCTCCGACCTTGCTACCAGGTTGGACAATATGGAGCAGCAACACGGAGGTGAAGAAGAAAAGGAGCAAGTTGCCTCCCATGAAGTTGAAGTTGAAGATGCTGACACGGAGGTTGCTGTAGAAACTGAGCTCTGCAACACGGCTACCATGCGCTATGCTGCCCATGATATTCACCAACAACAACGAGTGCATCACAATCGACACGGCATGGAAGGTAACTTTTTTCGTGGCAATGACGATCCGTTTGCTAAGGTAAAATTTTCCATCCCATCATTTTCTGGTGCATATGATGCAGACGCTTACTTAGATTGGGAGATGACTGTTGAACAAAAATTTAATTCCCATCTGGTTCCTGAAATTCATAGAGTTAGGCAAGCCACCAGTGAGTTTAAATATTTTTCTATCATTTGGTGGAATGAAATAGTGAACCTTGGGGTAGAGCCTGATACTTGGGATAGCTTGAAGCGAGCTATGCGGAATAGATTTGTTCCTCCTTAAGAAATTACAACGCTTGACTCAGGGGAATAAATCTGTAGAGGAATACTACCAAGAGCTGCAAATAGGCATGTTGCGTTGTGGAGTAGTGGAGGCTCAGGAGGAAAAGATGGCTCATTTTTATGGGGGTTTACAACGTGAAATTCAGGACATTATTGATTACAAAGATTATAATAATATCAATAGGTTGTTCCAGCTTGCTATGTTGGCAAAAAAAGAATTGTAGGGACGACACGGACAACCAAGGACAAGAAGCAATTTTGGTGGTACCTCCGCATCAAGGCCGATGCAGGGGCAAGCCAAACCAGCCCCATCTTCTTCTTTTCGGTCTGCTGCACCTTCAACAAATAGGACATGATCAACAGCACCACCTCCACCTCCACAAACTTCTGAGGTGAGCAAAACTTCTAATGTGCAGGTGCTAGCAAATAGTTCTTCATCGGTTGCTTCCACGGGTCGCACGACAGGGATTATGTGCCACCGCTGCAAGGGCATGGAACATGTCATGAAGGATTGCCCAAGTCAGCGCGCATACATTGCTACTGAGGATGGTGGGTACATTAGTGCAAGTGATGTGGAAGATGAATTAGTTCTTGCAGCTAACCATGCAAGTGATGATGAGGAAACTTTAGGCACTACGGCAACAGATAACTACCGGACCTTTATTGTGCAGTGAGTGTTGAGCACACAAATGGAGCAATCAGAGGGAGCCCAACGCCACAATTTGTTTCAGATGTTCCTCGTTGTCAAGGACCGACGTGTTAGAACCATAATTGATGGTGGGAGCTGCAACAATTTGGTAAGTTTAGATCTGGTCAAGAAGCTTGGCTTAACCACACTTGCACATCCCCACCCATACCATGTTCAGTGGTTCAACAACAACGGTAAAGTAAAGGAGTATGAGGACGTTTTTCCCGCTGAGGTACCCCCGGGGCTGCCACCAATTAGAGGGCAAATCCAGAGGACACAAAGGAAATTCAGCGACAAGTCAAGAGCTTTTGCACCACGGATTTGAAGCCGTACTTGGGAGAGGAAGACGAGCTTGAGCCGAGGATGGCTCCACTTCAAGAGGGGGAGGATGATGAGGACATCACTTCTTCGGATACACGCACGAACCATAATCCTTCGCTTGTTACACAAGGACCAATAACGCACGACCGAGCCCGGTTGTGGCTTTGCCAGGTGAACTCATTCCCCAGTTAAATATATATATGGTTTTGAGAATGGTTTACTACCTAATGATGATAATATTGTACTTAGGAACCATGGAGAGGACCAGCAAGGAGCCCAAGTCGACTTGGAGTCTAAGACGGATTCGAGTTGAAGTCCGGTTCGGCCATCCAAGAGTAGCTTGCCTACAAACGGCCATAACTCCCTCATACAAAGTCAGATTGGGACGTTCTTATAGTCCACACAGAAGCCCACGACGAGGTCTTTCCAATGGATCTGCTACACGGCCAAATTCCTTCTGGACCACCAAAAATTAACAAAACAAGTTTCCACAAGATTCTGATTGGGCCAAGTCGGTGCTGCGACACCTTGTTTCGGGCCTTCGGCCCATGTATTCCCTAGTAGGTCATGAGAAACCCTAGCCATGCCGCCTCTTCATATACTCAGTAGCCGTCACTGTTTAGATTTGGATTTTTCTTAGATTATTCTGCCATTGCAGTTTCGCCGAACTCGGTTTGTGAAATCCCAACTCGTGAGCTTAATACAATTCGCAATTCAGTTGCTTCTTCTTTGTTCTTGTTTGTGTTCTCGATTTGCAGTAGGAACAAGCTTTCGTGGCGAGGTCAACCGTGTCTTGGCGTGGTTGATAACCAACGGAGCCGTGGTGTAGTGATTGCAGGGGTTCGAATCAGTTCTAATTGGAAGCCGGATCGTCAACGTCGAGTTCTCATCAATTGATTTACCTCTACCTATCAGAAGATCGGGACACTGTCCACATCATTACCGCCCCCATGTCACTTAATCACCCCGCGATAATCATTATACGATCATGATAGTCGTTGACGATCGAGACACAGTGCACATACCTTTCTATGGTCGAATGTTCGCCAAAAGCTAAAGAAAGATAAAGAAATAGGGAAGATAGCGGTCCAAGAACGTGCTGAAAAATTGGAAAATTGACATAAGAACAAATTTTTCATTAATTGTTTTTCATCACTTACAAAAAAAAAGTAAAAATACAAAATGATAGGTCAAGGAGTGGTCTTAGCCTTGGCTACACCTAGAATAAAGTCAGTTTGACTTGCAGCTAGGATGCAGGACTCCTCCAATGACAAGTTGTCCATCTTAGGATCAACTACTACTACGTCGAGAAGGCCTGTGACCTCCCTCAACTTCGCGATGGTATCCTTCATAGTCAAACTGCATCCAGCGATAGTCATATCTGTGGCTTGCTTCTCCTCATGAAGACGCCTCATCCTCGCCCTAGTATTGTCACCATCCGTCTTCATGCGCTGAATGCGCTGGAAGAGATCATCTAGGTCAAGTCATAGCTGAGTGTGCTTCTCCATAAGGAGCTTGTGCTCCCCCTGGAGGGCCCTCAGCTCGGCCTTCACCTTGCCCGAGTCCTCCACTGCTCCCCTTCCCTGTGCAAATCAACAGGTCAAGAATCTACTGAAGAGGGGTTAATAATATAGGGGTAAGTCCAAAAGATTGAGAATTCTTACCGGGGAGGGGCGAGGCTGACGATGCCATTGAGGATGCCATTGGCGCAGAGAAGCTAAGAAGTCGAAGAGTTTGAGAATTAGAAAAACCTGTAAAGTAGTTGGTAATTATTCCACTGCCAAGCTATTTATAGAATTTCCAAGGCAATGCTTCGTGTTCTCAGCATAGGATGCCGCGTGAAGATTGCTGATCAAAATGAACACACCGTTGAGAATTCGAAGCGCCGGCACTGTTTCTACTATCACAGTCAGTTTTGACCACGGAACTGTCAGTGATATTCGAGTTATCACATACGGTTCTCATTTGAGAACCGATTGTAACTATCACGGTCGATTTTAAGTTTAAAACCATCTGTGATAAGTAGACTATCACAAACGGTTCCATCGTCAAAACCGTCTGCTTGACTATCACAGTTGGTTTTGACATCAGAACCTACTGTGATAACTTAGCATATTCTCCCGACAAGCCTTCGCAGACGGTGTTCCATTGAAAAGTTCATAACCGTCTGTGATGTGTCGTCTTGGATGTCTGTTTTCGTGGTAGTGTCCCTTAACTTTTGAACGGGGCGATTGTCCCAGGGGTCTAACACGACCATTGAGACTCCCTCTGGCCATTACCCCCTATCATTAGCAATGCTAAGGTCGAGAGGGTATTGATCGATGGATGTAGTTCTCTAGATCAGTTATTGGTCAAAACTTTTGATGAGATGCAAATTCTTCACTCAAAGATCAAACACATAATTCATCTGTTTTGTGGTATATAATCCCTGGTCCCTCAATGATGCCGATTGGACAAATTATATTACTGGTAACATTGGGAGAACCAGACAATTTTCGAACAGAATTGATTACATTTGATGTAATTGATTATGATTCAGCACATAACGCTATTTTTGGCAGGCCGACGCTTGCTAAGTTCATGGCGGCGACGCATTATGCTTATCAGTGCGTCAAGATTCCAGGCCCAAAGGGCGTGATTTCGGTCCAAGGCAACCGCAATACGGCTCTCACTTGTGATCGGTTATCTCGGGAGTTGGTCGGTCAACTTCCCCTTTGGGATGTACAGGTTGTGACCACAGCACCAGACTCGATCAAGTCGCCCCATGACTAGATGAGAAATTGAATTTGGTTCTTTTGTACCCAGAAGATCCATCTAGAACCATTCGGATTGGATCACGTTTGGATGACAAATAGGAACTCGAGCTCATTACTTTCCTCTGGGTTAACATGCCTGGAGTCCCAAGGGAAGTGATCGAGCACAGGTTAGCAATCTGGCCTGGACAGCGACCAATAAAGCAAAAACTCAAACGCTTTGCAACTGACCAACAAGAAGCCATCCGTGCGGAGTTAGACAAACTCCAGAAAGCAGGATTTGTTCGAGAAGTCGATCATCCTGAATGCATTGCAAACCCGATTATGGTCCTAAAGTCAAATGGTAAGTGGCACATGTGCGTCGATTACACCAGACTAAATAGTGCATGCCCGAAGGATGATTTTCCCTTTCCTCGTATTAATCAGTTGGTCGATTCTACAACAGGTTGTGAGCTGATGAGCTTCCTGGATGCTTACTCGGGGTACCATCACATTAGCATGACAGAAGAAGATGAAGAGGAAACTTCCTTCATCACACCATTTGGTACTTACTGCTACGTCAGAATGCCATTTGGACTCAAGAATGTTGGTTCCACGTATCAGCGCTTGATGCAAAAGATCTTTCTCTCCCAGTTAGGGTGTAATGTAGAAGCTTATGTCGATGACTAGGTTGTGATGAGTTTCAAAAGCTCTAGTCACATAAACGATCTTGTTGAAATCTTTTGTAACTTTAAACCTTATGGTAAACTTTTAGGTTTCTTTGTTTGTTCGAGAGGAATTGAGGTTAATCATGAGAAAATTAGGGCCATTGAGAAAATGCGATCTCCTTCGACCATGAAGGATGTCCAGAGGCTAACAGGTCGCATGGAGGCCTTAAGCAGTTTTAAATCGCGGCTAGGCGAACATGGGTTATCTTTCTTTAAGATTCTACAAAAGCACAATGGTTTTACTTGGTCAGATAAAGCCAAGAAAGCATTTCAAGAGGTCAAAGCATACTTTTCTAGTCCACCAGTATTGGTTTCTCCAATTTTGGGGGAATCATATTACTTTTTTACTTGGCGGCCCCCTTACGCGGTCAGTGCAATTCTGGTCCCGGAAAGGGAAGGTGTGCAATAACCAGTTTATTATGTAAGTGAAGTACTTCATGGACCAAAGGAGCGTTACCCTGAAGTCCAGAAATTACTTTACGTTCTTCTGATGGCTTCATGAAAGCTACGACATTACTTTCAAGCACATAATATTACTGTGCCGTCGTCCTTTCCCTTAGGGGACATTCTCAATATTGAATAATGAAATATCTAGGTTCAAATATAAAATTTTCATACATCGATAGAAAAAACATATATTTATTTAATCTATTCATATATCACTGAGATTAACAACATGAGAACATATAATATTGACTACATATCTCAAGAGCAAAGGTATCTATTAAAAAAATTTACACAAAAATTAGAATTTTTTTAAAAATAACCCAACAAAAAAATAATTACAAAAATAACCCAAAACTTTTTAAATTGCAGAAATGGCATTCAGTCGCAAGTCTCCGCTCGCGATTGATCTTCAGTCGCGAGCCCAGGCCGCGACTGATGACGTCCTGATGCTCCTGCCATTGTTGTTGCTTCAACTCATGACTTACACTACAAAAACAAGATTAATACAAAACAATATTAACAAACACTAATAAATTAGAGGTTGGAATTGAAGCTGAATCTGTCACCACCGGATCCATATATACATACACTTATATACTATATATTTATTTATAATGAAAATCAAAGCCTATTATAGTCTAACTGGTTAAGAGACTCAACTCTCATCTGAGAGACCAGGTTCAAATCCCATTCACATAAATATCAAATATATATCTGTGGGTTTTTCAATAAAATAAAATCCGCATGTGAACCTGAGTCGGATCCGAATTTAAATGGTGCGTGTTTCAGTTGCGAGCCCGAATCGCGACTATTGGTTCGGATCCAAATTTAAACATGGCGGGTTGCTGGGCCAGTGGGACATTTGGGCTGTGCCATGTCGTCAGCCACGGCCCAGGACCGCGACTGAATATCATTTCTGTAATTTTAAAAAGTTTTAAGTTATTTCTGTAATTATTTTTTTTGTTGGGTTATTCTTAGAAAAAATTCCAAAAAGTACAGCATCATGCATCTATATATCTAGTCTGAGTACTCCAAATAATTTGAATAAAAAAATTGTTCTTCTATATCCACATGTGCAAAGTAATGCCACTCTATAGACATAGCTAATGTGCCACCGACAACCTGTAATTGAAAAAAAATGACATTAGTGACTTTGCTCCATTCAACAAATATATACAATTGATATGTATTCAACTGGATGCTTGCTCATACTACAAGAATATAGTGTAATATAAAAAATGCTATTACTTTTCGTGAAGCATAGAAACAAGCCTTTATTATTTTTCAAAAACAGCAAGCTAGATTTCATCCTGAATTTTTATTATGAATCGAAATAAAATGAAAATTCACAAATATAAACCGGATGTTGTCCAGCACCGCCTCCATGTTGGATGCTACAGACTCGAGCGTCCATTTAAGGGGCCAGCAGCACCTTCCTACTACAAGACAAAAAAATATATGCATGATTCTTATGTCCTGCTAATACTTAAACAGAATTTGATATTTATTCGTAACATCTCTAATTCTAATGTCCTCTACAAAACTATTCTAACTAATATCACGTATTGAATAAACAAAATATTTGAAAGCCCAATTCATTTAGAGAAGGATGTAGTGTTTCGCCAAATTTTGATATTTAGAATTGTTCACTATCCACAGCACATAGTGCTTCAAGAATCAATTCCAGGATTCCAGTTAAACATGGACAACAAGAAAACACCTATAATAAAACTATGGCAGTATGCCAGTATTACTACAAATTCTATAGTAAATATTAAAGTTCTCAACAAATCATATTTATGGAAGCTCCATCAGATGCATTCTTCGACATCTTTATCTCACAAGTAATAACAAACACTTTAATTTCATGCTAAATAGATAAATTTAAATGGATTCCTAGGTATAAGGCGGTAGAAAGACCATCTTTTTAATCTAATTATGTGAAATAGATGGATATATAGAATGGATCAAACCTTAAAAAAAAACTTTTATTACCCCACCATCAATCCGACCTATCTTTTTTAAGTCAGATGGTTGGATCTAAAGTGTACCATTCGCAAGAGCCTTGTATTCTGCTTCGGTGCTTGATCGAGACACTATAGGTTGCTTCCGGGCGCTCCATGAGATAAGATTCGGTCCTAAGAACACCGCGAACCCTCCGGTGGACCGACGATCATCAGAACAACCAGCCCAGTCAGCATCGGTGAACACACTAAGAAGCAAGGAGGATGACTTCCGGAAACTTAGCCCAGTAGTGAGAGTTCCCTTTATATACCGTAATATTCTCTTTACTGCCTCCTAGTGCACATCAGTAGGTTTGGACAAGAACTGACAGACCTTGTTGACTGCGAAAGAGATATCTGGCCGTGTCAAGGTTAGATATTGTAGGCCTCCAACAATGCTGCGATACTTGAAGACATCATCATTACTGAGGGCTTGACCAAGACCACTTGATAATTTTTCTGTAGCTACCATTGGTGTAGAGACTGACTTGCAATTCTCCATACACGCGCGATGAAGCAAATCAGTGGCATACTTATGCTAAGTGAGTGTCATTCCCCCTGAATTGTAGGCAGCCTCAAGACCAAGAAAATAGTGTAAACGACCGAGATCCTTGACTGGAAAATCATCGGAAAGCTGGCGAATGAGACTATCAACCGCACTGGAGGAGGAGCCAACAATGACAATGTCATCGACATACACGAGCATATGGATGGTGACATCGTTATGATGAAACATGAATAGAGATGTGTCCGCCTTGGAGGAAACAAAACCCAGCTGATGAAGCTTATCGCTCAGACGAGAATACCAAGCTCTCGGAGACTATTTCAGACCATATATAGCTTTGTGAAGTTTACACACAAAATGCGGGCGATGAGGATCCTCAAAACCAGGCAGCTGTTGCATATAGACATCTTCATTTAGAATACCGTGTAAGAATGCATTACTGACATCTACCTGACACAGATGCCACCCACAGGCCATTGCCAAAGACAGGACAAGACGAACAATTGCTGGTTTGACAACAGGACTGAAAGTGTCTGAGTAATCAATACCATAGCATTGAATGAAACCGCGAGCAACAAGCCGAGCTTTGTGCTTGTCAAGAGATCCTTCCGCCTTGTGCTTGGTCTTAAACACCCACTTACAGCTGACAATATTAGTGCCAGGTGGTCGAGACACAAGACTCCAAGTCTTGTTCTGCTGCAAGGCACTGAACTCTGTTTCCATGGCCCCTCACCTTGCCGGATCAGCAAGGGCAATTTTATGAGATGTAGGTTCCGCAAAGAAAGCCCGGCGAGAAGGATCATAGCGAACAGTACCATCAGTGAAACATCGAGGCTGCACAGCATTGTTAATTAGACGAGTGATCATCGGGTGCACCTGCTCTGGAACGACAGCCGGAGGTGTAGAGTCTTAAACAGGAGCCGGTGACATTGACGCTGGAGAGGCAGTAGTTCCGAAGTCAGGTCCCATTGTCGAGGCTGATATGGATGAGTCATTAGAGAGCTCAGGTTGAGCGCCGATGATAAGAGGCACACCACTTGGAGAACTCAAAGAAGTAGCACTGGTCGGAGGACTTGGAGAAGCGGCGCCAGGATCGAGGGCATGCACGCCATGCACGTCCCCCAGGCGTACGTCGACCGGAGCTGCAACTGCATCAGAAGGGTCAGTAGACAATAACGACAGGTTATAATTTCGCACATGAGCACTCTGCACAACTGGCTCAGACATTGGATAGGAAACTGGAGCAGTAAGAGAGGATAAATCTGGGGAAGCACCAGAAGCAAACGGAAAAACTTGTTCATCAAAGATTACGTCACGGGAGATGTAAATTCGTCCCGTGGACCGATCCAAACATTTGTAACCTTTATGATAAGGACTATAACCTAAAAAGGTACACATTTTAGAGCGAAACTCTAATTTGCTGGAGTTGTATTTTCTGAGACTAGGCCAACATGTACATCCAAAAATGCGAAGGAAGGAGTAATCAGGTGAGATGTTCAGAAGGCGAGTTATAGGTGTCATGTTCCGAAGAAGCTTGCTAGGCATGCGATTAATAAGATAACACGTCGTGAGGAAAGCCTCATCCCAGTAGCGAACTGAAAGAGAAGAGTGAGCGAGGAGGGCGAGGCCGGTCTCAACCAAATGTCGATGTTTACGTTCGGCAACTCCATTTTGCTGGGATGTGTGAGGACAGGAGATGCGATGAGAGATGCCAGTGCGCTAAAAATAACGATGAAGTTTATGATATTCACCGCCCCAATCAGACTGGACAGCACGAATTTTGGTATTGAGAAGACGCTCAACATGTTGTTGGAAAGCATAGAACACTTGCTCTACATCAGATTTATGTTTAAGGAGATACGCCCATGTAAATCGACTGAAGTCATCAACAAAACTAACATAAAATTTGAAACCACCTGAAGATGCAAGGGCCGGACCCCAAACATCAGTATGAATGAGTTCAAGTGGTGCGGTGGTTACTCGAGTAGAAGCACTATAGGGTAACTGATGACTCTTAGCGCGCTGGCACGCATCACACACAGAAAACTCGTTTTGAGAGGAACATGGCAGTTTATTTGACCAAACGACAGACTCTACGACATTATTTGAAGGGTGACCGAGGCGTTGATGCCATTGACTCCGCGTAAGCTTGACTCCTGAAAAGACTTGACGACTTGAAGGCGATGAGAACGATCGTCGGAGAGGAAACGGATAAAGCCCATTACGGCTTCTACCTTGTAGCAGAATTTTCTTCGTTGTTCGGTCCTTTACAAAGAAAGAATGAGGATGAAACTCCATAAACACATTATTATCAGAAACAAGACGATGTACGGATAAAAGATGTTTATGAATTTGTGGTGTGTGGAGGATATTTTTAAGTGCTAAAGAGGAGCCAGAGAGTTTAGAATGTCCAGTATGCAAAATTTTCAAACCTGCGCCGTTGGCTACTTGCACTTGATCCTTCCCGTTGTAGCGCTCATGGATGGTCAGACGATCGAGATCGCCGGTGAGATGATCGGAAGCACCAGTATCGAAATACCAGTTTTCATCACTGTCATGGCCGTGGGTAGTGGCAGCATTGCCGGCGTGATGCTCTTCAGCTTGATATGCATGATTGAAGTGGTGGCGGCATCGAAGTGGTGGCGGCATCGCAGTGCTTCATGGCCATATATGCCACACACCTGGCACCGAGGCCGATAGCGTCCGCCTTGACGACCACGGCCGCGGCCTCAGAATTGTCCTCCCCTGCGTCCGCCACCGCGGTTGCGATTTCCCTCACGACGGCCATTGTTGTTGTGATGAACAACATTGTTGGCAGTGGAAGTGAAGTCGCCCGCCTACTCATGAAGCTCCTGCCGGGCCTCGTACGTCATGAGCATAGCATAGAAATTAGTAAGAGTCACCGGGGCGTTGAAGACAGTAAGCGATGCCATTAACGCATCATACTCTGGCCCTAGGCCAACCATGATGTAGCCGATCAACTCATCATCACCAGAGGATGGCCGATGGTGGCCATGGTATCTACAAAACTCTTCATCTTTTGGAAATACTCAGCGATGGAGCTATCCTTCTTCTTCGTCGTCAATAGCTGGGTGCGAACATTGATGATGCTCGCTCGACTCTGCGCCGAGAACATAGCATGTAGAGTTGTCCAAGCCTGGGCAGACGATGTGACGCCCATCATCTGGCCAAGAACATCCTCGGTCATGGAGGAGTTGAGGATGCCGAGGACCGTCTGATCGTGATGGTACCAGGTGAGATACTCTGTGTTCATCACCTGGCGGGCAGCATCTCCGGTGCCCTCAGTGATCATCCTTGCCGGAGCAACGATAGATCCATCCAAGTAACCAAAGTAGTTGGCACCGGAAAGGATCGGCACAACCTGGGCTTTCCACAGTAGGAAGTTGGTGCGGGTGAGCCGTACGGTGATAGAGCTGCTGAAGGAAGAAGCAGCAGGCATGGTGGTGGCAGGAGTGGAGATGATGGCACCGGTGGTTTGCGAGAGAGGAGAACTGCCGGAGGTCATGGTAGTAGATGAGATCGGGAGATGACTTTGGATCGGGGCTCTGATACCATAAAGAATGAAAATTTTGCCACACAAAACCCCATTGGGTTACCTCCTATTTATATGAACACATGGTCTGGGATATCTCCCGATTACAATTACAACAGAATTACTACAATCAAGGAACCTTCTATACTTAGGGAACCTTTTATACTTAGTCACCGTAAATGCTGTAGCATCTATATTTAGCATGTTTAACAGGATCGACATACCTATCCTCTGTAGGATGAAAAGCACTTTGAGATCTTCATCCATGGTAAACAAAGTTATGTTGAGGAAGCTTCTTTGCTAGCCATTGGATGGGTTGGTACACATTAGTATCCAATGCAAAGAGTGCACTTTGATAGTTTCCTCCGACGTTATTGTTGCAGGAGCCTTGGTGTCATCATTGTCATATTGAATCCTACAGGAAAAATCAAAGCATTGAAGCAACCAAAAAAAAAATACTCGTGGTCCAATTCTGAACATTACATCCATCTAGCAAAATATTTGTACCATTTCATGAATGGTCTTATTCCGACTAAATTATCGAACTTTTCATTCTAACTCAAAAGTTCAATTATTCTCTAGGAAGAACAGATTCAAGCAACTTATTATATTAACTCTACTTCTCACTTTAAAAGTTGAAAATGACAATGAATCATCTCAAGCCCCTACCAACAAAAAGAGAGTGATAGGACCCTAAGGCCCCGTTTTGGAGGTTTTAACTTAAACTTAAAATTACCAAAAACTTAAATCCTCACAAACGGGATGCAACAAGAGGAGCTTCTTAAAAAATTTAAACCTCTCTCCAGCTTGGAAGTACTAAGAAACTTAAACCTCTCTCTAGCTTCTCTGAGAAGTCTATAGAAACCACTTCTGTAAAAAATTAAACTTTTTCAAATTGGCCTAAATACACCAAACTAGTTAACTTTCAGAGTATAACATTACCAATAATAAGTGATGCAACTCACAAATAATATGAAGGCACGGTTGAGGATGTTTTCAAGTAAATAATTGAGTGGCAGTATGTGCTGAAAATGAGTACATAGATGATATGATCAAAAGTAAGAAGCACGATGTACTTGTTTTCTTTGTTACTCATATCATCCAAACATACATTAATTGAAAAATACAACAATATAAACTTGCATAAAAATATGAAAATAAGCACCCTAATCCATCAGCCTAGATTTGTTGAGTATTTCACTTTTTGTTCAGAATTTTTCAAGTTTTGTTCAGAATTTTTGAAGTTAGGTTCATTTACTTTTGGTTCAGAATTGCTCCTAGATTTGTTTCGTTTCAAGCTTTATTTCAGAATTTTTTTTGCAAACTAAACTTTGCACTAAAAATAAACTGTTCAACTATTTTTATGAAGTTCATTAATCGAGTTCATGTTCTTAGAATTATGCCCCATGTTTTATTTCAGTTTTGAAGTGGAAGCATTGATGGTCTTGCCTTAGGATCAGTTCTGGAATCAATTACCCTATGCATTGGTACAAGTCTTGTCCAATATTACAGTTTTGGTTCATATATTTTTGCAGACTAGGCGCAGTCTCAGTTTATGCTTAGTTTTAGTTCAGTATTGCATCAAACTAAAGCAAGAAAAATTAGGTGTTGCTTCATTTTGGTTTTGCAGTTTCAGTTTAGGATCAGATTGACCATAGTTTTAGTTTAGGTTTAGGTTCCGATTAGGTGCACTTTCAGATTAGGTGCAGTTTCCATTAAGATTTCTGTTTAGGTAAAGATGAGGTGATGGTTAAAATTAGGTTCAGTTTTAGATTAGTTTCATATAGGTGCAGTTTCAGACATGCAGATTCAGATTAGTTGCAATTTTAGTTTAGGTTCAGATTAGGTTCATGAGATTGGGTGCAATTTCAGATTCGCCGCAGTTAAAGTTTAGTTCAAATCAGGTGCATGTTCAGATTATTTTCAGAAATCATTATCTTTCTTAGATTTGGTGGTTTTAGTTTAGGCTTAGATTAGCTAGCTGCAATTTTAGAGTAGTATAGTTTCAATTTAGGTTCACATTAGGTGCAATTTGGGCTCAAATTAGGTACTGGTTAAGATGAGGTGAAATTTCAAATTAGTTTCATAATTGGTGCAGTTTCAGATTAGGCATTATGGATCAAGGATGTCGACCAGAAGAGGATGAACAGGAGGTTTTTAAAAATATGTTGGCTAAAGTAATTTTTGCGAATATGAAAGAAAGTCAGGTTTTGCAATTACAACCAACAATCACACTAGGACTCAAGTGATTAAGTGCTCAATAAAGTTTAGTATCCTAGGGTGACAACCAAGTGTATGAAGGCAATCTAAGTAATTAAAAGCAAAAAAGTCCAGAGACAACAAAAAGACACAACGATATATCTCGAGATATCAAAAATTTGCCCGTCTCCACTACTCCTCGTTGAAGCGCTCTTCTATTGAGTCTTTTTTCGATTTCTCACTAAGCTTCCTCCTTCTCATCTCCAGATAGGTGAGACCAACCCTTCATAATAACGCAGAGCCTCTCTGACATGCTTCTCTTGTGGAGAGATCACCGGCCCTTCGAGTAACAAGCCAGAAGTTCTTCACTGGAGGCCTTCAAGTGCTAAAAAGCATAAATTCTTGGGGAGGAGAAAATAAATTTTCCTCTGGACTCAATGGATGAAAAGTGAAGGCAAGAGCTCACTAGATCTCAAACTAAATGCTCTGGAATGTAATTTTGGGCTTTTGAGGTTGCTTGATTTTCAAGTATGTGATATGGGTTCCAAAAGATGTGCATTTAGCCTGTTGCAGGTGCATAAATAGCTGAAGCAACAAATACTAGCCGTATGAAAAAGCTGGTAGAACTTGCTATAGTCTATAGGACATCTGACATGCCTGAGAGGGGTGCACTGGTGTAATACCGCAAGTGAACGGTTGCCATTGAGCACTTGTGGGTCGAATTCCATGAGAAATAACCGTATTCGTCTGTTAGATTAAGAGATTGCCGATTAAATTAGAGCGAGATTAGGGTTTTGTGAGCTACAACTAAGATCTACAATTAAAGTCTATCAAACTAGGGTTTTGAAAGAAGTAAAATTGCGAATATTAAAAATCTAGGGTTTTAGAAACTAAAACGAGCAAATTAGGGTTTGGAAAATTTCGTGAAAACCTAGAGTTTTGGGAATTCCATAACCATTAGGCATAATTCTAGCCAAGGTCAGTGAATTGTAAATTAGTTTCAAGTGTTTTCTAAAACAAATTAAGTTGTCGATATGGTCGTCGGTACAACGGTTAGAGAATTGGTTCCACGATTAATTTTGGTGAGAACCTCTCTCCTGTTCAAGGTTTCCACAAAAGAACTCAAGAACTCCCATAAATTCTTGTCTAGACTTAACTGTTCACTACTACAGAATTGCTTTGCACTATCAGTTTAAAATAGTCTATACTAACGGTTCTCTTACCGCTAGTGATCGGCACAATAGAAGAAACGTAGCACAACTCTAACGGTTACAAACCGTCAGTAAAATAACTATATTCTAACGGTTTTATATTAGAGAATCATTAGTAAAATACCTATATTTCCACGGTTCACTAATCACAAACGTTAGTGCTGGTAAATTTCTTATATCGGTTCAGTGCTCTCAACTGTTAGTACTGTTAGATTTCTTGTAATGGTTCTCTACTGGAAACCGTTAGTACTTTATAGTTTGTTCTATCGGTTCAGTACTCAAAACCGTAAGTATTGTAAACTTGCTTCTATCGGTTGTATATTATGAACCGATAGTATTATAGAATTTCATCTAACTAATATCAAATTTCTTTACTCGGAGGGACCCTTATTCTAACGGTTAACCTAGAACCGTTAGTACTAGCATAACCTATGGGGAGTGAACAATCCCTGGGTTGCCTCCTTCGAGCAAGAGATCTGTTACATTCAAAGCTCTACATTGTGAGGAAAAAATATATACAAACTTGTGCACACAGGATTGATCATAGTTTTTTCTACCACACTCTATGATTCTAACCAGGAAGTTAGCCAACTTACGATTTGCTGCACGACCTCAGCGTCCTTGGGATTTGGGAACTCCACAGACCCCGTGGACGACACGGTCCCTCTAGCCAGCCACCAGCGCTTGCATCGCAGATCACGGATCTCGGAGATCAGCAGGTTAGGGGAGTCGACGAAAGTTGACGTCTCGTCTTCAACCTTCTTCCACTACTCCTCCTTCCCCGCATAGCCACGAGATCGATCTGAGTCGGTGCGGGTGCTCATTCCTCCTCTGGATTGCCTTGTTCTTCTCGCAAATGGCCTTCATACCAGAAACAAGAAAATTAATGCACCATTGGTTACTCCATACAACGGTGTGACCAAGCAAAAGAAGAATACATACCTTGAACTCAAGGGTCCCCTTCTGTTGGGTGAATTGCTCCCATACCTCCTCCGTTATGAAAGGGTACTTCTCTCATGGAGATTTACCTTTAGCGAGGAAGGCACTGACGAGGACGCTCTTGAAGGTTTTCCATGTATTGTTCATGTCCTTCAAGCAAGCTATCTTGGGACCATCGTCAGGCATGTTCCACTTGGCCTGTTTCAAATGGTGCATATAAGCAAGACTTACTTAATCTACGGGATAAATCAAGGGAATGTGCTTACTCAAGAGTTCAAGGATTTTGATTAATTTTACCTTCACTTCCGCCCACAGCCTATCCCTCTCGTCGGCCTTAACATCCTTTCAGCTCTGGACGGTGATCTTCACCCTTTCCTTCACCAACAAACCAACATAGGCAGTGTACTGCCCAGTATTCTTTCCGATCAGTCTCCCGAACTGGTTGAACTCACATGAAAGATCCGTGCGTTTGGCCAAACGGCACAACATCGTCGCCTCGCGCTTTCCACTTGCGTTGGGATGAAGTAGTGTCATCTACGTTGCCCCTCGTCGAATCACTACTATCAGATGAGGAAGATGCCGACATGGCTTTACCTAAAATTCCATGAACAAACCATCAATTGATATGAAGAAAGGTACATGACAAAATTCATAACTAAAATGGAATGGCAATGATGAACCACCTATTTTTGTTAAAATGTTAAATTTTCATTCAAAAGGCCAAAAATCATCAATTCCTATTAAAATGGTCTTCAAAATGTATTTACTAGATTTTTAGAGACTTTTGACTATCTTGTTTTTTAACCAAATCGGTTTCGAGTGCTAATCAAAATCTATTTGAATTGTGCCAAAACTTGCTTTACAAAAGTCCTAGATATTATTACCCCGAAGAAGTTTGAAATTGAAAACTCTCTCAAAAGAGTTTCAATTTGAAACTTATAGGTGTATGAATCTCACCGGAAAACTTGCTTTGACCCGAGATATCTTATACATGCAAAAGATGAGCTTCCGCTGTTTCTATGGTCTTTACTCGTGAGCTTCGGCTCAAAATGATATGAATAACTCATGCAAGCTCTTTCATGTCAAAAATCTCATGAAAATCAAATTTGAACTCAATTTATAAAAGGTTGTCGACCTTCAATCTTCTTGCTTAACATAAAGATCATTTGACCATAACTCTTGATTGTAAAATCCTATTTGAAAAATTTTTCTGAAAAATATATTTCATGCAATGAAAATCATTTCTGTAAATTTTCATTTCAAATGGATTTGATTTGAGCAATAGTTGATTTTTTCACAAATCAAATATGAAATCTGCAAAATTCAGACTTCTCATGGTACAACACAGTGGCAGTAGGGGTCTTGTACTATCAGTTAAAAATAAGAAACCAATATCTTATATTGATTTTCCGATCTGTTTGACAATTAAAACCGATAGTACTAAGGGTTTTTCCTGAGAACAGTTACAGATGGGTTTCAGTAAATCATTTTGCACTTGTAAAGACACCTGTAAATTATGCAAATGACTTCCAATAATTTTGAAATAAATTAACAGGAAGGACCAATCATGGAAGATAAAGAATCATGCATATACAACACAATGGCAGTAGGAGTCTTTTACTATCGGTTAAAAATAAGAAACCAATATAAGATATCAATTTTCCTATCGGTTTGACAATTAAAACCGCTAGTAAAACACAATAGTAGTAGTACTAAGGGTTTTTCTTGAGAACAGTTACAGATGGGTTTCAGTAGATCATTTTCCACTTGTAAAGACACCTGAAAATCCATGCAAATGACTTTCAATAATTTTGAAATAAATTAACAATAAAAACCAACCTTGGAAGATAAAGAATCATGCATATAGAAACTTTCTTCGAATAGCCAATCAAGATGAAGATATGAAAATGACAAATCAGCCAAAGACCACGAGGAATCTGAACTTTGCAGTTTTCATATTGATTTGTGAAAAGAATTAATTATTGCTCAAATCAAGTCCAATTGAAATGAAAATTTGCAGAAATGATTCTCAATGCATCATTTCAGCAGAAATTTTCATTTCAAATGGATTTGATCTGAGCAATAGTTGATTCTTTTCACAAATCAAATATGAAATCAACAAAATTCAGACTTCTCATGGTTTTGTGGCTGATTTGTCATTTTTATATCTTTAAATTGGTTGCCTATATCAAAGGGCTGTTTGATTGCGTGGCCTACATTAGCGGGACATGCTCATTGATGTCGAACATGGTCTTTCCACCAGTCTAGGAGAACCACACAGATTAAGCGTATAGGCGAGCCTAGCCTCCTAATCAAGCGTTTACCAATGTCAAGTATAAGGTCACTATGTAACGAAATATTCTTAGTGATGTTCATCAAGTTTGTAATTCTCATATCTATAAAGTCTACAACTCCAATGTTATATATTTTGGTAGCCCATCAAATCATGATTTAGTTGTAACTCATATGACTATTAGAATTTCTAATCTTTTCATCTTCATATATTGGCCTATAAATAGATGTTTTTTGTATACTTTAGAATCATAATAAGTAATATGTAATCGAGCTCCCATATTTCCTCAATAACACCGTAATATGAGTTGAGTACCCTTACTGCCCTAGCATCCTCTGAAATAGCAAATAGTGTCACTCCACTACATTGGATAGTACTCTTCTCGTTCTGAGTTCTTGTTAAAATGAATAGTCTTTGATGTCATACCCCTGCCAAGTCCCTACAATAAATCTAGGCCCTCTGGCCAACCATGTAACAACTTCATCTACGTTGCCCTCAGAATCTCGCAGGACTCTATTTTCGATCCACCCAGCAAACTTCCTGTTATGTTCTTTAGTGACCCAAATTTGGCACAGATTGTATCAACAACGCGATTAGTCCATCCAGGATTATACGACGAAGTTTCAGAGACAAGCAATGGTCATTGGCATCTCGCTCTCTGATTCTCAAGTATTTCGAAAATATACGTCTAGACTTCAGAAATTGATCAGTGCTGAGCTAAGTCTGTTCGGTATTCAAGACATCATGACCGCGAGCATGACTACTATGGCTATCAAGAAGAAGAACAAATCCCGCAACGACAAGAACACGAAGGAGAATTCGACCTCGTCAAAATGAAAGTTGAGTATGAAGAAAAGTGCTCTGAAATCTGGTACGAGCATCTCGTGTGAACATTGTCATTTTGCTGGGTACACCAAGGATAAGTGCTCTAAGATCCATCCTGAGCTTTGACCAAAGAGAAACGGACCAAGGAAAAGAATAGCTACAGCTACTACGACGACACCCGAAGAAGGAGTTGTCCGAGTGAATTCAGTTGATGAGGGGATACGAACTTGTCTCTGACGGCAATGCCGAAGGAGAAAGGTTCGGATTCACCTGACGACCATCACTCAACGGAGGACTTGTTCACTGTCAAAATCCAGGTGAAACACGAAGTGGTCGCAACAATATTCTAACAAGGATTATCACCCGAGCTAGTTCAAAGTATTACACGTCTGATTTAAGACAAAATCAGATTAGACATGTGTCAATAAGTCTATCGCTATAGTCTCAGACGACCTAAAGGGTGCGGACATAGAGATATTTCATGGTCGCAGCCCTTGCGCAATCATGAGGTCATAGACAGTGCGCGATCAGGAAACTGCGGACGATGTGCGGTCAGAGGGTCATTGATTATCTGCGACCAGGATGATTCGAGAAAGCCTAACTCTTTGAATGGGCATATCCCGAGAATCACAAAGATATTTCCACATATGAAGACAACTGCCAGGAGGTTAACATGTGCGGTTATCCATTGATTGCATGTGTTAAGCCTGTGTGGAAGTTAAGTGCAGTTAACGAAACTGCATCCTAACAACTGTCCACCGCCGTTTGGCAGTGGCGCCCTTTTGTCCAGTATAAAAAGGTAGTCAATGCACGTCCTAAGGATAGTGAAGAATTCGGTCAAGCATACAAGCATTACCAGGCATTCAACAGCCCTGAAGACTTAGATATAGTTAGATAGACACTAACATTGAAGAGATCATCGCCTGTGATTATCTCTTCTTCCCTCTTGTAAATCTCTTATTACATATAGTGAAATCACAATAGGACGTAGAGCTATTACTCCCACCATCGAGGGCCCGAACCTGTATAAAATCTCTTGTTCTTCTATAGACTTGATTCATCCTACCTTCCCGAAGGAGCATCCTGAAAGGTCCCGCAACTCACAAATTTGCATAAGCTCGACTAAGGACTCCGAGTCCAAATCGTCGACAGTTGGCGCCCACCATGGGGCCTTTCTCAAGGTGCTTTCCCTTCATCCGGAGGTTTGGTGAGCAATGTCTGGAGGATACGATTCCGAGAACGACTTCAACCTCGACGATTATGCCCGTATACAAATGCCTTCGCCTAGTGATCCCGTTCCAATGGAAGAGGTCAGTTGTGAAGACATTCCAAAGGAACGTCAAGAGGACACATCTTCCCCTACCCAGGTCATGTCCATAGACCAGGGGATGGAAGAGACAGGTCCGGAACTTGATGTCAATTCCACAATATGCAAAGTCGAGTCTCGGTCACCGTGTGTTCCCGTCAGGGACCAGGCTGGCAGCGACCAGGAACTCAGTCCAGGGAGGTTTGATCCCGACAACCTCCACTCTCTATTTGATTTCGAATCTGACTCGGAGCAAACAGAGATGTTCACTCCCTCTATAGCTTCGCTCCCCAGAGAATTCACAGCCTTGTCAGAGGAAAATCCCGATCAGCGGATTGCTTGGGAAGAACAGGAGCGCAGACAAAAGGAGGAACAAGAACGCAAGCAGAAGAAGGATCAAGATCGCGAGTGATGAGATAACAAACTCCGTAGGACAGCCCTAGAGGCTCTGCAAAACATGCAGGCTCGTTATGACACCGCCTCTAGTTCCTCCCATCACCCACATGGTCGCAGGCGCGACCAAACGCCTTCTTTACCACCGGAGCATTTACCGGCGGATAAAGAAATGATTACACCTGGCGCACCAAAGAGGAGTACGCATGGCCAACTTCGATCTATCACAGAGGTCTTGCGTAATTTTCCTCCTACCCTCACTAACGCAGACAAACCAGCTTTTGCTAGGATCCTGGCAGAGAAACTGGACGAGGTTGCATCTGATGCAACCCCCACAGCTTCCTCCCAGTCTACGATACATTCCCATGAAACGGAGTGTTCTTACTCTAGTCATGGTAGGCGTAATCGATTACCATCCGGATCACTTCGGCATGACAAATCCAGGCGCGTGGGAAGGTCTCGTAATCGAGATCGAATTCTTGTGCATTCTCATTTGGGACCACGTGGTGCATCCCCATCGTGTGAAATCGCTCGTGGATATGCTGGAAACCACAGAACTCTTCACAGTCCCTACATAGGTTGCAAGGCTTTCTCGCCAGGCCTCCGTGCGGTCATCTGGCCGGATAAGTTCAAGCCAGGGGCTATTGAGAGGTTTGATGGAACCCAGAATCCGAAAACTCTCTTATCAGGGTGTTTAAGGACGCTATGCGATATCGAAGATTTACGGAAAATTTATATATCAACCCTCCTCTATCAGTCGCCGATCTCTTTGATGTGGCTGATCGCTATTCAGACGCAGCTGAGGCCGTTGAATGGAATAGGATGGTCGATAAAGAGAATTTACCACCCCAACCAGGTCTTACGGATGTGAAAAAGAGGATGCAGGCAAGAAGCCGGAGTCTTCGTCGAGCGGGAAGTCAAAGAAGACCAAAAAGAATCAAACCGGATAGTACCGGGAGGTCGCAGTCGCGGAAAAGCTGCCGCCGACAAAAGGTAACAAGTTTATGTTTAAAAATAAAACTGCCTCTGGTGGTCGAAATTCCGACCAGCCAGAAAAACCAACTAACTCGCCGGAAGGCAAGAAGTGGTGTCCCATCCACAACTCTCCGGGACACGACCTCAAAAATTGACAGAGCTGGTTGAAGCAACTAGATGACTTCTACCAGGGGATTGGGCCGATGCCAACTTTTCCATCGAAAGAGCAGACTTGCAGGCTTAGAGACGCCGACGGGGAAGAAGAAATGTCCTACCAGGTATCTCATAATTATGTTAATGTCATTTTTGGAAGTTCTCTTCTTTTGTTTCTAAACGACAAATTCAAGCTTTTCATCGAGAAGTTAACCAAGCGGAAGCTCCCCATGGCGAACCTCAATACCCCCGTTGGTCGAACACTCCTTTGACGTTTGATCGCTCTGATTGTCTTGTTGGGCTTACACGACCATTGAGATTACCTCTGGTCATTACCCCAATAATCAGTAACGCGAGAGTCGAAAGGGTCCTGATTGATGGAGGCAGTTCCATGGACCTTTTACTGGTCAAGGCATTGGATGAGTGCAAATCCCTCGTTCAAAAATCAAACCCATAATCCATCCATTTTATGGGATAATTCCTGGCCCCTCGATGATGCCGATGGGACAGGTGGTGCTCCCAGTTACGCTGGGTGAACCGGATAATTTCCGAATAGAGTTAGTTACTTTCGATGTAATTGATTGTGATTCGGCTTATAACACGATTTTTGGCAAGCCAACTCTCGCTAAATTTATGATGGTGACACACTACGCTTATCAGTGCAGCAAGTTACCTGGCCCCAAAGGCGTTATCTCTATCCGAGGCAGCCGCAATGTGGCGTTGACTTGCGATCAGTTGTCGTTGGAACTCATGGATCAACTTCCCCTTCGGGATGTCAAGATCACCACCACAGCTGCGGATATGATTAAAGTCGCCCCTCGACCAAAGGAAAAGCTAAAACTGGTTCCATTATGCCCAGATAATCCATCCAGAACAATTCGGATTGGGTCAGGCATGGACGACAAATGGAAACTCGAACTCATTACCTTCCTATGGGCCAATGCAGATGTGTTTGCGTGGAAACCATCCGACATGCCCGGTGTCCCAAGGGAGGTAATCGAGCACAGGTTAGCAATTCGACCTGGACAGCGACCAATAAAGCAGATGCTTAGACTCTTTGCTGTTGATCAGCAAGAAGCTATCCGTATGGAGTTAAACAAACTCCAAGCAGCCGAGTATATTCGAGAAGTCGAACATCCGGAATGGCTTGAAAATCCGGTCATGGTCCGTAAGTCAAATGATAAGTGGCGCATGTGCGTCGTTTACACCAGCCTAAACAGTGCCTGCCCGAAGGATGATTTTCCCCTTCCTCGCATCGATCAGTTGGTTGATTCTACTGCGGGTTGTGAACTGATGAGTTTTCTGGATGCTTACTCAGGATATCATCAAATTAGCATGGCAGAAGAAGATGAAGAGAAGACTGCATTCATCACACCATTTGGCACCTACTGCTACGTCAAAATACCATTTGGTCTCAAGAACGCCAGTTCCACGTACCAGCGCTTGATGCAAAAGACCTTTCTTTCCCATATGGGGCGTAATCTTGAAGCTTACGTAGATGACTTGGTTGTAAAAAGCTTGAAAAGCTTGACTCATTTAGATGATCTTGCTGAAACCTTCTGTAATTTAAACCGATTTGGAATAAAATGAAACCCAGAAAAGTGTTCTTTCGGGGTTTCATCTGGTAAACTTTTAGGATTCCTCGTTTGTTCTAGAGGAATCGAGGTTAATCCCAAGAAAATAAGGGCCACCGAGCAAATCAGGTCTCCTTCGACCATGAAGGACGTCCAGTGCCTAGCAGTCAGATGAAGCCGAGAAAGCATTCCAGGAGGTTAAAGCATACTTATCTAGACCGCCGGTGTTGGTTTCCCTAGTTGCAGGGGAGCCACTACTTCTTTATTTGGCGGCCACACCGCATGCGGTCAACGCTGTTCTAATCGCAAAAAGAGAACGTGTGCAACGACCCGTTTATTATGTAAGCTAGGTACTTCATGGTCCTAAGGAGCATTACCCTGAGGTCCAGAAGATACTTTACGCGCTACTGATAGCTTCCCGTAAGCTACAACATTACTTTGAGGCGCATAAAATTATAGTGCCCTCGTCCTTTCCCTTGGGAGATATTATCCAAAACCCAAAGAAATATGGTCAAATTGCGAAGTGGACTATGGAACTTGGAGCATTTGACGTCCATTTCACCCCTCGCACTGTGGTCAAGTCTCAGATCCTTGCCGATTTTGTGGTTGAATGGACTAACCATGACCCTCCAAGGCAAGAATCGGAAGACTTGTCGTATACTGACCATTGGACGATGTATTTTGATGGCTCTCATAGTTTCCAACACTCGGGGGATTGAGTTGTCTTAGTAACGCCTAAAGGCGACCAACTCAAGTATGTCATTCAATTGCATTTTGTTACGACTAACAACACAGCAGAGTATGAAGGTCTTATTGCAGGGCTCCGGGTAGCGAAATTCCTCGGAGTCCGTCGATTAGTGGTGAGGGGAGACTCACAGCTAGTCGTAAACCAGGTAAACAAGGAGTACAGCACCTCTGATGAGACTATGGCTCATTACCTGGGGGAGGTGAGGAGATTGGAGAAACACTTCAGTCATTCGAAGTCCAATACATCCCGCGAAAGGATAATATTCTCGCAGACCAATTATCTAAAATTGGGTCCTCATGTACATCTGCTCCGGCAGGGGTGTTCGTCAAACACTTAGAGCATCCTTCGCTCATGACTACAGTCGAAGATGACCAGGGGACAGTCTTCGTTACCAACCTTGGACAAGAAGGGGATTGAACCCATCCATTGGGGGTCTATCTCGAACATGGGACCTTGCCTGAGGATGAAACTGAAAGTGATCGATTGATTTGAAAAGCGTGCCTATACAAGCTTATTGAAGGAGTTTTGTATAGGAAGGGTACTCAAGGGGTATTCATGCGTTGTATTTCTCAAGGGGAAGGTAAATCCCTCTTGAAATAAATTCATGACAGTGTGTGTGGGGCGCACGCGTCGTTTCGCACGCTGGTCGGGAAAGCTTTCTGACAGGGTTTTTTCTAGCCTTCGGCACTCGATGATGCCAAGAATTTGGTCAAGACATGCCCCAGTGTCAATTTCATGCCAGACAGGTTCATCAGCCTGCCTATGCCTTGCAAACCATCCCATTAACATGGCCGTTTGCGATCTGGGGTTGGATATTGTAGGACCTATGCCACAGGCCGTTAATGGTTACAAATTTCTGTTCATAGCCATTGACACGTTCACAAACTTAATTGAGGTTGAGCCAGTCTGTAATATCACCACTACTGCGGCACAAAAATTCTTTCATAAGAATATCGTCACTCGATTTGGTGTTCCAAATCGTCTCATCACTGACATCGGTTCCCAGTTCGCTAGCGGCCTCTTCCTAGACTATTGCGATAATATCGGAACTAAGGTGTGCTTTGCCTCTGTAGCTCATCCACAGAGCAATGGTGCTATTGAACGCACCAATGGGTAGATATTACAAGGCATCAAGAAACGTGTTTTCAATCGCCTTAAGATGCGCTCGGGGGCTTGGGTAGATGAACTCTACTCCGTTCTATGGGCACTACGCACTACCTGTAGTCGAGCCACCAGTGAGACACCTTTCCAGTTGGTATACGGCGCCAAGGTGGTGTTACCTATGGAAATTTGTATTGGTTCTGTCCGAACAGATCAATTCGACCAGATTGATCAGATCGAACAACGTACTCAGGATTTAGCCTTCCTCAAAGAAAAGCGTGATCGAGCTTTGATAAGGTCAGCAGTATATTTGCAAGCTTTGCGAAAATACCACAGCAGAAGGGTGCGGCCGCGTAGTCTTCACGTGGGTGATTTGGTTTTATGAAAAATACAAAACCAGTCTAACTGCAATAAGTTCTCTCCCAGTGGGAAGGCCCTTACGTTGTTGTTTCAATACCGCGACCAGGATCAGCTCGATTAGCGATGGAGGATAGTAGAATCCTATCCAATACGTGGAACATCGATCAACTACACAAGTTTTAGTGTAAGTTCCCCAATCTTTTTTCCTGTTCAATTAGCATGGTTTAACAAAAACTTCGTGAGTACTTTTCTTCGCCTCATGTTATGTTCATTTTCTTTACTCGCCATACCTATACCGACCTTGGCTAGGGGGCTGATCGCTAACGATCATCTTGTTACAAATATCCTAACCGGATTCATTGACTGATCTCATGGTCACATGCAACTAAGACATCCCTCAATAAGCCGTTTCTCAATGCACACAAGACTTAATGGCATGTTCCTGATCATTCGAGTAGCTACCAGTTCGTAATAAGGTCGGATGTTGTATCAAGGTTAGTATCAGTTTCATCAGATGATCCAAGTTAAAGCGTTTTTTGGGTATTCGTAATGCCCATAGTTTTCCAGAGATTATAATACTACATCTTCAGTATTTATGATCTCAGGAGGGGGCTAAGAGAATATGATCATACTATGAAACGAAGAAAGTATCACTTCTTTTTTCCAAAAATTTAAGGCACGCATTTGCAAGTTATAAATGTAATTTCACAGGTATAATTACTTGGAGAGATCATTACAAGAAATCAAACAAGGCCTAACTCTTTCAATAGATCTTCGACTAGAGGCTTGAATTCTTCAGAAATGGCCTCAAGTCAATCACTCTCGATCTCTGCGTCCTCTACCGTCGGCTTCAGATTCAAATTTGGGCCATGGTGAAATCGTAATCTGCACAGAATGGCAGAGGCTACAGATCTAACGTTTGACCTCAGTACCTCTCCTTGTTGTTTGGTATCTTCAGGAAGATACTCGAGGAGTGATTCGGCTTGGGCTGCGACCAGTGTAGCTAGCTCGCTAAGCCTTGGATTGTCTTTTTGTGACTCAATCACATCTGCTTTTAGTAGAGTAGCCACCATCTTCAGCTTTTCGAAGATGTTCGATTGAGTACCGCTGTAGGAGGAAATTGTTTCGTTTAGACCTTCATTTTGTAGGCTAGCGGTATCAATTTTTGAGCTTTGCAACTCGATGGTCTCCTGAAGGTTTCTCTTCTCTTCTGAAAGACGGCTTATTTGATCTTCTTGAGCTATATGAACACGGTAAACGTTTACTATAACAAGTTCATATGATAAGAAGATTCCTTTTGGTCGGGGGTATACTTACAAGAAAGCTTGGATTGTGCTTCGCGAAGTTCCTTCTCCAGAGAAGAATATCTCGCAGTAGCAGCTTCTTCTTGATTCTCTCGATCAGCCATGCTCCTGTTCAAAAAGGCATTTTCTCTATAACAAGAAGGACGATCAGTAACGCTTAAGCACGAATTCAAGTTAACACGAACAAGGAGCACTATACTTACTATTGCAGCCGGCTCATCTCCTGTTGCGCAACCTCGATATGCTTTGCTATAGCTGTCGACCTGGTCGCCACCCGGGTCAAGTCCTGGAACACGATAAGAAATTGCTCCTAAGACTTGAATGTTCTTGAATTTTTTGACAAGTTTTGAAAATAAAGAAGAAGAGTTGTTCATACATCTACGTAATCGCTGATTGAGTCGCTCTCAACGTCAGCGTGAGGTCGAACCTCAAGATTTGTTGTGTCCACGGCAAGGGCAGTAGATGATCTTTCCCGTTGATCCCCTTCTGTGGCCGAGACTGCGGTTTCCATCCCTTGGGATTGGATCTCTGCTACCATTCCCTCCACAATGGCTTGAAGAACTTCTTCGACTATGGGAGTAGAACATGGCTCTTCCGCAACCTCTACTGTAGGTGTTGTGCCAAGGCTAGTCGAGGTCGCCGGAGTGCTGGGCGCAGCATCCCTACACCTAAAAACAAACAAGCAGATTTTGAGGTAGAGTGCCTCCTGTCGATCATCTCGAGATAACAATAGGGGAATTCTTACTTTATTCGAAACCCTACCCATGGCTTGGTTTTGATGATGAGCTCCCAGGAGAAAGAAGCCCACTAGGTGCTCCTAGGAAAGTATCATTCTCTGTCCTCGTTTTTCTTTTCTTAAAAAGGACAGTGTCATCTTCTCTCTGTATGTACACAATCTTATAGGTATATTTAGAAGAATGATAAAATACAGGACTGAGAGGATTTTTAGCACGATCGCTCCCTCAATCAGTAAGGGAGGAGTTGTCAGACCTGGGGCTTTACAAGCCTCAGGCGCAGGAGTTTCACCCGTAACCACAGGTGTGTCAGTGGTCGCGGGGCCCATTATAGCCATCCCCGTCCCTGCGGTCAAGGACAAAATTTCGTTGGTCTGGGGGGAGGATGACCTTTCTAGGATGCTTGCCTCCA
This sequence comes from Pharus latifolius, assembly GCA_019359835.1. NCBI lineage: Eukaryota > Viridiplantae > Streptophyta > Magnoliopsida > Poales > Poaceae > Pharus > Pharus latifolius. The sequence continues at coordinate 33,512,790 of CM033328.1, read as the reverse complement.
GAAGGTCAGTTGCCTTCCTCTTACGATGAATTAAAGGAATGTCATCTTCCTCATCTTCACTCCCCTTACCCTGTATGACTAAGAAGTAATTCGTATTCGCACTTGAGGGTACATGGGGGAAAGATAATCTTACCGCGGTCTTCTTCGCGGTTGTGGTTTTCTTCTTCGAAGAAGCCCCTCCTAAAACCTTCTTGGGTTTCTCGGAAGTAGGCTCCTTCGTCACCCGAAGTGAAGAGGCTTTCTTCACCCTCTTCAGCGTTGATCCCCCAGAGGATTCAGCGTCATTGCCAAGACGCATTTATTAAGCTCTGAGGGCGAGGCGACCCTTTAACTCCTTCTATTGCGGCATTGTAAGGCCGAAGAATGTAGTTTGTCCATTTTTGAATTTCAGACAACGAGAGAACTGTGTCACAAAATGAACAATTTACTTGATATGTCTTTATTCGTCAGTAGAGTTGTATACTTTGTAGACCAAAGGACATACCTGTATTGTAATCTAGGGTGTTGTCCACCATGGACTCCACCTCCCAAGCCGGATGCTCCCTTTCATGCAGGGGGCTCACCCTGTTCTTCACAAAGTCGCGGATGATGTCGCGCGCTATTAGTCCCTGTTGAACCAAGTGAAGGATGGCTTTGGCCTGCTTCTCTAAGTCTGCACTTAGGGAAGGAATGGAGTCCATTTCACTATCTTTCTCCGGTCAGATGTTCGCAAACCAGAGTCCGCTCTCCGACGGAGGGGTGTAGTAGAACCATTTGTGATGCCACCCGTGCACAGAGTCCCACAGAGGAGGAAATGGGTACTCTTTCTTCTCCCTTATGCGGAAGTAGATGTACCCGGAGGCGTTGGCACTCTTCGACCACGCTGAGAAGTAGAAGTGTTAGAAAAGCTCCACGCTTGGCAGCACTCCAATGAATGCTTAGCATAGGTGCTGAAAGATTGCCAGGATCAAAACAGCATTTGGGTGGAGATTCACCAACTCCAACCCATAATGGTTGAGGATTCCCTGCAGGAACTCGCTTTCCGGGAATCGGAACCCGCAGCGCAAATACTCCTCAAAGATCACCAGTTCACCCTTGTGAATGGCTGGGGTTTCTTCGTTCTTCCCTGCTGGCCGCCAGTTGATTAGCAGCCTTGGAGGGAGAATCTCCTCCTTCTCTAATTCCACCAAACTCTCCTCCATATGGTGGACAGATCGGCTCCAAGATGCCATTACTGCAAAAGATCGTGGAAAAAGGCGATGGCTTGGGGGACGACGAAGATGGGGTGTGCAAAAAGAGGGTTTTTGTGAGGCGAGAATGTCCAAGGCAACGAAGGGTTTAGGTCGTGAGGCATCTCCAGTAAGCTACCTCTTCCTTTTATATGTCCGAGACAACCCTTCGCCAGATATCTTATTAATTTCCCATAATGGTTGCCATTCCTCTTGGAACCCGTTATCCATACCCAGTAATGAATTCGAAATAAAATGTATCTTTATCATTTTATTTCACATTCGGGGGCTATGGTACAGATAAAAATATGAGAAATTCTTATAGTTTATCAAGGAAATAATCCCTTATGGCTTTGGAATAAGTTTATAACATCCATACTGATCGCAACGTAATCCTGTGATCATAATATGTGTGATCATAACAGCTGTGGTCGCCGTATGGTCTAGATACTATTCTGTGATCGTTCTGATCGCAATCTACGGTCTCAATGCTCTTCTGAGACCAAAAAACTGTTCTGTAATCATTACTCTAGTTCTAATCATAGTCTACGGCCTTAATGTAAAGACCGAAGAACTGAGCCAGTTTCGGACAGAAGTTTACTTGTGTATTTTTGGTCGCAGAAGCATTCCTATGTGGCTATTTTTCACAAAATATAAAGAACCATAATTTGGATTATAAGTTCTGCATAATCCTTTTAAGAGATCAAGTATGTGAGGAAAAGAAATTCTTTATTTCTGACAATCTTTACATACGAAAGGGACACAGGCGACCAAAGCGCCAACCTGGTCTGAAAGCCTTTTACAAAGTTCTCCCAGGGACATATTAGCATCAGTGGGATCAACACTGGCTGCCCCCAGAGAACTGGCTATGGCTCTAAGCCTATCTACATCATCCCGAATCAAAGAAGCGCTATTATTCCTTATTGTATCGGAGAGTTCTCGTTGCTGCCAAGCATAGTCCCTCTCCAAGCAGAATTGGCGCGCCTCTTCATGGGAGTTTTCATAACATTCTACCAGATGCAGAATGGTAGAAGACATCTCATCGGTCTTCTTCTCTAGAGCCTCTTTTTCTTTTTGGAGAGTTCGCTCGAGGGAAACACTCTCACCAAAAAGAGGTTGGACCTCAACAGGCTGATTGCTGGGGGCTCCAGAGATTTCCGTCTCCTGCACATGTATGTGTTAGTTTTACAATATAAAACGACAAGCAGAGAGAAAGAAAATAATTACCAATCCTTGCAGTAAGATTGGACGGGAGGATGAAGTGCTTCCGCCAGGAAGTAGATCACCCGACAAAAGTCGAGGACCATCTGATCACAGGAATGCAACCTTCCCACCGGAAAATTGATAACCCAACAAAAGTTGGGGTCGCTTGGTCGCAATGGAGAAAGCTGATCAGAAGAAGAAAGCTCATGGATCTCCAAACCTAGAGATGATGCGACTGAAGGAGCTGATGGGGCTGAAGAGTAGGGTAATGTAACAGCCCAGGTCTCGGCTCCTTTCACCAATTTTGATGCAGTCCCACTGGAGGATCCTTCGTCATTCTTCGATCTCTTCTTTGGAGGAATTAGTTCTTCGCACACCTGTAAGTTTCAAAAAGCATTACTTTGGAACCGACCAGAATGCAGGAAAAAAGTTGAATCAGGAGTTTTCAGAAAAAGACTTACTTCCTGAGAGTCTTGATCAATTTCTAACAGCACCTTTGTTCTTTCCTCGTCGCTCACAATCTTAATGATGTTCTTGGGGTCTTGATCTGCCATTTGAACAAGAACTAAGGCTCAGAGGGAGTGGCTGGAGAAAAAGAGAAACTCTAAAAAAGACTTAGATGTGGTAAGAAATTCGTGAGTTCAAAGAACCAAAAAGCTCTTCGATTTATAGAGCCAGAAGGCATCGGTTCGTCTCCACACATGTCTCCGGTTCTTAAACCGCACTTACGGTTGCCATAACGATGAGTCGTCTAAGTCATCATTACCAGCCAAGAAAGACTCAATGTTTTTCTCGGGATATGGACCGTCACACGGCAGAGCAGTGTCAGTTGAAGTTAAAACATCGGGTTCATAATTCGATGTAGGATAAAAATTTGAAGTAAATATGTTCTTTCATTTTCTTCAAATTTGGGGGCTAGTTGACGAGGATTATCACACGAGCTAGTTCAAAGTATTACACGTTTGGTTTAAGACATAATCAGATTAGACGTGTGTTAATAAGTCCGTCGCTATGGTCTCAGAAGACCTAAAGGGCACGGACATAGAGATATTTCATGATCGCAGCCCCCGCGCGATCATGAGGTCGCAGACAGTGGGTGATCAGGAAACTGCGGACGATGTGCGGTCAAAGGGTCGTTGATTATCTGCGACCAGGATGATTCGAGAAAGCCTAACTCTTTGAATGGGCATATCCTGAGAATCACGAAGATATTTCCACATATGAAGACAACTGCCAGGAGGTTAACATGTGCGGTTATCCCTTGATTGCACATGTTAAGCCTGTGTGGAAGTTAAGTGCGGTTAACGAAACTGCATCCTAACAACTGTCCAACGCCGTTTCGCATTGGCGCCCTTTTGTCCAGTATAAAAAGGTAGTCAATGCACGTCTTAAGGATAGTGAAGAATTCGGTCAAGCATACAAGCATTACCAGGCATTCAACAACCCTGAAGACTTAGATATAGTTAGATAGACACTAACATTGAAGAGATCATCGCCTGTGATTATCTCTTCTTCCCTCTTGTAAATCTCTTATTACATATAGTAAAATCACAACAGGACGTAGGGCTTTTACTCCCACCATTGAGGGCCCGAACCTGTATAAAATCTCTGTGCCTCTATAGACTTGATTCATCCTAACTTCCCGGAGGAGCACTCTAAAAGGTCCCGCAACTCACAAATTTGCATAAGCTCAACTAAGGACCCCTAGTCCAAATCGTGGACATATTCGATCCCAGAAGTCAGAAGAATTTGGTTTCTGCTGGACTGGTTCGATTACTGTATCCCTTGGGTTGGTTTACATCTAATGTGAACAAACAAATTACGAGTCAGTGTGTGTTGAAGTTTACAATCTCTGCTCGTTATGTCGATGAGGTCCAATGCAACGTTGTTCCTATCAATATCTGTCAGGTGATCTTTAAGAGTCCGTTCTTGTACGATCGGGATGCTCATTTCCATCAAAGAGCGCAAGAGTACAAGCTCACCAAAAATGTGCATATAGTTTAGGTGCTCATTTTGTCTAGTGCACCTACACGCCTTCAGCGACATTGTTTTTTGACCGGAAGTTTTCCATCTTCCCATTCATCTCCACTATACCCCTCGTCTTCTAATTCCTTCCATTCTACCAATCCATAATAATTCGCAAATCCAAATGCGCTAATTCATCAAAGCTTGCTTTCCGTCCTTTTGTGCCTTTAGCTGTATGTTTGCATGCCATATTTTTGGCCAAACTGCATATGTGAATGGGCACGGGGCGGTAACCTGCCAAAGACTGACTCCATATGAGGACAACACTACCACAGAAACAGACATCCAGACGGCACATCACAGACAGTTATGAACTGTTCAATGGAAAACCGTCTGCGAAGCCCTGTTGGGAGAATATGTTCAGTTATCACAGTCGGTTCTGATGTCAAAAACAACTGTGATAGTAAATCAGACGGTTCTGAACACAAAATCGTCTGTAATAGTCTACTTATCACAGACGGTTCTAACCTAAAACCCGACTGTGATAGATACAATCGGTTCCCAGCTGAGAACCGTCTATAATAGTCTACTTATCACAGACGATTCCAACCTAAAACCCGACTGTGATAGATACAATCGGTTCCCAGCTGAAAACCGTCTATGATAACTAGAATATCACAGACGATTCGGAACTCAGAACCGACTGTGATATATACAGTCGGTTGTGAACTAAGAACCGACTGTGATAGTGTAGTTATCACAGACGATTCTGAGGTCTGAATGACTGAAAAAGTGCCGGCGCTTTGAATTCTCAACTGTGATCATTTATGTCTCCGATCTTCGCGCGGGGCACCTAGGAGAACACGAAGCATCGCTTTGGAAGTTCTATAAATTGACAGTGGAAAAATTGTCATTTACTTTACAAGTTTTTATAATTCTCAGACTGTTTGACTCCTTAGCTTCTCTGCGCCAATGGCATCCTCGATGGCATCATCAGCCTCGCCCTCCCCGGTAAGAACTCTCAATCTTTTGGACTTACCCCTGTATTGTTAATCCCTGTTCAATACATTCTTGACCTATTGATTTGCACAGGGAAGGGGAGCCATGGAAGACACTGGCAAAGTCAAGGCCGAGCTGAAGGCCCTCCAGGAGGAGCACAAGCTCCTTACGGAGAAGCACACTAGGCTACGACTTGACCTTGATGATCTCTTCCAGCGCATTCAGCACATGAAGACGGATGGTGACAATGCTAGGGCGAGGACGAGGCGTCTTCACGAGGAGAAGAAAGCTGCGGATATGACCATCGCTGGCTGCGGTTTGACTATGAAGGATACCATCACGAAGCTGAGGGAGGTCGCAGGCCTTCTCGACGCGGTAGTAGTTGATCCTAAGAAGGACAACTTGTCGCTGGAGGAGTCCTGCATCCTGGCTGCAAGTCAAACTGACTTTATTCTAGATGCAGCCAGGGCTAGGACCACTCCTTGACCTAGCATTCTGTATTTTTACTTTTTTTTGTAAGTGATGAAAAAAAATTATTGAAAGCTTTGTTCTTATGTCAACTTTCCAATTTTCCAGCACATTCTTGGACTGCATGCTATCTTCCCTCTTTCTTTATCTTTCTTTAGCTTTTGGCGAACATTCAACCATACAAAGGTATGTGCACTGTGTGCGATCAAGGAACGACTATCGCGATCTTTGGCTTGTGAGGGCAGTCCATCGGAGCCCTTCAAGTAATATAGAAACAATATAGAAGTCGCAGGTCCCATGCAAATAATATAAAAAGAATATAGAAGTTGGGCTTATTTGGCTGGATGGCATTCTGGCATGCCAAACGCCTCGAGTTATATATCAACGTGCTTTGAATATCACAAATGGTTCTAAGGTAAAAAACGTCTGTGATAGTCACATTACAGACTGTTTTTATGTAAGGCCCGACTGTGATAGTCCCAACAGTGTCCGCCGCCTCGAATTCTCAACTTCTTTCAATATCACAGATGGTTTTTAACTCCAAACCGTCTGTGATAGTAACATTACAGACGGTTTTTATGTAAGGACCGACTGTGATAGTCCCAATGGTGATCGACGCTTCAAATTCTCAACTTTTTTCAAATTCTCAGCGGTTCAATTAGAAGCAAAACTCCAGGGAGGGAACAAGTATTTGTAGAAGTCGAACAGTTCAATATTCCACAGGCATATAAAGATGGTTCGAACATCAGAACCGTCTGTAATATTAAAGCAGACGGTTTTGATCTCCCAACCGTCTGTGATAGTCCCAACAATGCCTACGCATCGAATTCTCTACATGCAATTGTTGATAACCGCACATAATAACTGCGCAGATGAAGAGACTTATTTATTTACTTCAAATTTAATTTGCATCGAATTATGTAATCTGATGCTTTAACTTCCTAAGTGGGCACTACTCCGTGTTCCAGTTTATCTCTCGAGAAGTTATCATGACGGTATTGATCTTGAAAACAAGTAGTGCGCTCCACTTCAAATTCTCAACAGTGTGTTGTGTCTTTTCCGTTTCTGATGTTTGCGCGGCGCACTAGCCTGGGAACACGAAGCGTCGACTTGGAAATTGTTTTTCATTAATGATGAAACAAATTAACTAAAAATTTGTTCTTATGTAAATTTTACAAATTTTCCCGCACGTTCTTGGAGAAAGAGAAGTGGAGCGGTTCGACTGGAAGCAAAACTCCAGGGAGGGAACAAGTATTTGTAGAAGTCAAACAGTTCAATATTCCAGGCAGAGTAAAGACGGTTCGGACATCAGAACCGTTTGTAATAGTCATATTACAGACGGTTTGGACATGAGAACCGTCTGTAATATTAAAGGAGACGGTTTGATATCCCAACCATCTGTGATAGTCCCAACAGTGCCCACGCATCAAATTCTCTACATGCAATTGTTGATAACCGCACATAATAACTACACAGATGAAGAGACTTAATTATTTACTTCAAATTTAATTTGCATCGAATTATGTAATCTGACTCTTCAACTTCCTTTGCGGTGGTTCAGTTTATCTTCCAAGAAGTTATCATGAATTTATTGACCTTGAAAACCAGTAGTGCGCTTTTTGAAACTCGAGGCACCCGCGCATATGAACCATCAACTTCTGGTTCTATAAATAGCGAGGCTCCTAAATCCCTGTCTTTATTCCCTCCTCAACTCCCACCTTGATGAGGTTATTAAAATTGAGAGTGATGAGAAAGAGATAAGGAATGAACTCGATCAGGATCTTCAGGAAGTATGTCCTCTCTGAAACTCTAATGCAGATCTTTCTTTTATGACTTGATTACCTCAAAACAAATGCATTTTGAAATCCATAGGTGCCTGAGGAAATGCTCCCTCCAAAGAAGAGACTTAGAAATGATGAAAGATCCTCCAGTAGAGCTGCAGCGAAGACTCTAGAGGGTGCTGAGGCCTGTGTTGCCACATTGCCCCTTGCAACCTGTAACACCCTGAGTTTAGGGGTGAAAATTTCTTTCTTAAAAAGTCATGCATGCATATGTCTCTTCTAGATCAGCCAAATCAGCCCCAGCTTTATTCTGTTCTAAGCCCAAAATCTTAAAATCTATCTTGTAGACCCAAATCAAGATCTGACTTTTCAGATTTGATCTACTATCTATCCTGAGTATAAAAGCCTTCAGAACCCAGATTCAATTCTATCCCTAACTTCCAGATTTATCAACCCCTTTCTGTTTTTGAAAACAGAAATATCTTATATTACCCCAAATACCCTAAGTTTCAGAAATTCAGATTTAATCAAAACCTTGACCAAGTTCAGACCAGATTATTCTTGGATTATGATCAAGGGTATGCCAATACCTTAATTCAAAAAGTTGGCAGTCAGATTTCATCATCTAAACCTTTTTCGCAAATCAGTTCAAGAGTATCGCAGATCAGTCCTTTTCCAGATTTTCCAGAAGCCTGAAAAGGCAAAATATTACAAATCATCTCCAAATCCAAATCTGATTCAGGGAACACCTCCCAAATGCCATTCAACACAAAATCTTCATTTATGAGTATCTCAAAATCAAATCCTAAATCCCAGAATTCGAGATCGACAAAATTCAGATCTATTTTACCCTAATCTATGTCAAATTATCTGTTGAATTAAGTTTGTCAAATCAGTAGAATCAAATTCAACCCTAATCTTCTAAATCTCCAGATTTATAGATCAGTCCAAAGCTAAGATTTATAAATCACAAATCAGTCCAGATTCGACCAGGGCAGTAGCTGAGTTTTCGACCAGAGCCTCGCCTTGATCTTTGCGCCGTGTTCGCTCGCCGCCGGCCAAGCTTCGCCTGCGCTTGTGCCCGTGCATGCTAGTGTTTGCTTATGCGCACGCGTCCGCGCCTCAGCCATCGCCGTGGCAACGCCGTTGAACAGCCACCGCTCCCGTGCACGACCAGCAGCAGCAACAGCAGCCTTTTGTCAGCAACTCTATGCCACGTTGCCTCGCCGTGCCAGCTCTTGTTGCCACCGTTTGCACCACCCAACATCGTTGAGTTCCAATGAGCCGACAATTGGATCAGTTCAGAGCCGCCTGCTCATCGTCTTGTCGCTACCGCTGTTTGTTCACCGTTGTCGCACCTGCGCCCGGCCAGTCAAGTCACCGGCGCCAATTTCTTTGCTGTTTCCTCCTTGCCAACTCCATCCCTGGTCTATTTAAGCAGCCAACACCCTATGTAGTTCTCTCTTCACCAGAATTTAGCTAATTCCAAATCTCCTCCACCTTCGTCTTCTTCTCCGGCGAGTCCAGCACAGAGGCTCACGGTGCCAGTACACTCCACTGCACCTCCTGTGAGTATCTCTCATCCTTCTCATCGTTCTGTTGTATCCAATTGCTCTCCAGTGGACCCTAACGCCGATGATCGCCGGAATCCTCGATTTGCCCTGTTCCGGCAATGCAGCCCGATTCAATCCAAATCAGCTCTCAATTCTATAGAATAAATTGATCAGTGAGCTATCCTTAACAAGCCTGTGCATCAAGATTTCCAAATTTATCCCGAATCGAAGCTTTCCCCAAATTTGAACTTTACCAGCAGTTGGCTCACGTCGCCAGGCCACACCGGCGACCCTCCGGCCAAATTGATCGTCCCAATAGCTTCCTTATGCTTCCCTCTTACTCCCTGAGCTTGGAATTGAGTTCAAACCTTCTGTATCAAAAATGCTCAATTACAGTGTCATCTTCTCCGGCGCCGTTCACCGGAAAAGTGATTACGGCCTATTCAGCTTCAACCACTTTGTCCACCAGATGTGCCTCAATCTCCTGAGCACTATCCTCTTCTAACCCGATCTCTGAAACCGTCCAGATTGCAAGATATAGCTATGCCAAAGACTTTGTCCAGTGGCTTCACTGTGCCGTGTTGCCACCATACTTCTTCACTGATTTTCATCATCATCCAGCCATCTTCAGCCCTGGAACCTATTGAATCATTTGTTACTGTTATCAAGGCCTACCTCCCAGACAAAGTGGTGCATCAATTGGAGCCCTAGATCAAAAGTTATGGCAAGCCCTAGTTTCTGGCCATGTCAGTTCAATGCTAGGCTATGTCAGCCAGTGGCATTAGCCCTTTTTACTTCCTTCCATATGTACATTTTGAGCATAACTTTGTCCCTTAGACTCCTGAGGTTGTAATCTACAATTTCTTCTTCTATCACAACTTGATTTGAGCCCTTGAACTGCATTTTATGCTAAGCCCTAGTTTTTGACACTGTCAGCACTATGTCAGTGCATGCCAGCCAGTGGCATTGGCCTTGTTTACCCACTTCTGGTTGTGCAATTTGAGAGCCACTTTGTCCACTGAATTTGTAGAGTTGTGATCTACACTTTCTTCTACTGTCACAACTTGAGATAAGCTCTCTAGCTTTCTTTGAAGCTATGTCAAAGCCTTGATCCGAATGTCAATCTGCTGACATTCGCTGTTTTTGATCAAACCAGCCACAAAATTGATGTTCTTATTGCAGCCTTGAGATCTTAAGAGCTTCTAACACCCATCCTTAGCCAAATTCCTTGAAACTTTAGAATCTCGACTCAGTTCAGCTTGCAATCCCAATTATCTCCAGTATCGTTCAGTTATTCTATTAAGCATATCTGCATATAAGTCATAAAACATTTTAATATAATAAGTAATCACTGTGTGTGCTGTTTGGTTTTTCGTCGAGCAGATCCAGAAGCTGACTTTGAGGATTTTGCTGTTGACCTGTGTCACCCTGAGTTTAGGGGTGAAAATTTCTTTCTTAAAAACTCATGCATGCATATATCTCTTCTAGATCAGCCAAATCAGCCCCAACTCTATTCTGTTCTAAGCCCAAAATCTTAAAATCTATTCTGTAGACTCAAATCAAGATCTGACTTTTCAGATTTGATCTACTATCTATCTTGAGTATAAAAGCCTTCAGAACCCAGATTCAATTCTATCTCTAACTTTCAGATTTATCAACTCCTTTCTGTTTTCGAAAATAGAAATATTTTATATTACCCAAATACCCTAAGTTTCAGAAATTCAGATTTAATCAAAACCTTGACCAAGTTCAGACCAGATTATTCTTGGATTATGATCAAAGGTATGCCAATACCTTAATCCAAAAAGTTGGCAGTCAGATTTCATCATCTAAACCTTTTTCGCAAATTAGTCCAAGAGTATCGTAGATCAGTCCTTTTCCAGATTTTCTACAAGCCTGAAAAGGCAAAATATTACAAATTATCTCCAAATCCAAATCTGATTCAGAGAACACCTCCCAAATGTTTTTCAACACAAAATCTTCTTATATGAGTATATCAAAATCAAATCCTAAATCCCAGAATTCGAGATCAACAAAATTCAAATCTATTTTACCCTAATCTACTCTATTTTCAGTTTATATCAAAAACCACTCAATTGTCTCAAATTTTTTCTTCTATCTATACCAAATTATCTGTTAAATTAAGTTTGCCAAATTAGCAGAATCGAATTCAACCCTAATCTTCTAAAACTCCAGAATTACAAATCAGCCCAAAGCTAAGAATCAGATATTGCAATCAGTCCCCTAATTCGACCAGGGCAGCAGCTAGTTCTCGACCAGAGCCTCGCCGTGATTCTTGCGCCGTGTTTGCTCGCCGCCGGCCAAGCCTCGCCTGCGTTTGTGACCGTGCATGCTTGTGCGCACGCGTCCATGCCTCAGCCATCGCCGTGGCAACGCCGTTGCAACGTCGACGACCAAAATCTACTCCCGTGCGCGACCAGTAGCAGCAATAGCAACCATTGTCAGCAACTCCATGCCACGTTGCCTTGCTTTGCCAGCCATTGTCGCCACCGCTTTGTACCGCCCGACATCATTGAGTCCCGATGAAGCGACAATTTGATCAGTTGTTGCACTGCCTGTGCGCCATCACATCACCGTTCACCATTGTCACGCCTACACCCGGCCAGTCAAGTCACCGGCGTTAAATTCTTTGTTTCTCCCTCCTTGCCAACTCCGTCCCTGGTCTTTTTAAGCACCACATCGCCATGTAATCTTCACTTCACCAGAATTTAGCCAATTCCAAATCTCCTCCTCGCTGCAGTCTTCTTCTCCGCAAGTCCAGCTCGGGGGCTCACAGTGCCAGCTCCAATCACTGAACCTCTTGCCAAATTGAAGCCAACAGTGAGTATCTCTCATCCTCCTGATCGTTCAGTTGCATCCAATTGCTCTCCAGTGGACCCTAACGCCGGTGATCGCCGAAAATGCCAAATGCCCTGTTCCGGCAATGCAGCCCAATTTACCCCAAATTAGCTTTCGATTCTGTAGAACAAAATGATCAGTGAGCTATTTGAAGCAAGCTTGTGCATCCAGATTTTCAAATTGAACTCAAATCGAAGCTTTCCCCAAATTTGAACTTCACCAGTCGCCGGCGACCATCGCCAAGCTTTTCCGATGATCCTCCGGCCAAATTAACCGTGCCAATAGCTTCCTTATACTTCTTAGATACTTCCTGAGCAAGGAATCGAGTTCAAACCTCGTGTAGCTAAAACCCCCCATTTGCAGTGCCATCTTCTCCGGTGCCGGCCACCGGAAATCTATTCCCGGCCAATCTAGCTTCAGCCACCTTGTCCATCAGATGTGCCTCAATCTCCTGAACATTTTTGTCTTCTAGCCCGATATCTGAAACTGTCCAGATTGCAAGATATAGCTATGCCAAAGATCTTGTCCAGTGGCTTCACTGTGCCGTGTCGCCACCACACTTCTTCACTGATTTTCATCACCATCCAGCCATCTTCAACCTTGGAACCTATTGAATCATTTGTTACTGTTATCAAGGCCTACCTCCCAGACAACGTGGTGCATCAATTGGAGCCCTAGATCAAAAGTTATGGCAAGCCCTAGTTTCCGGCCATGTCAGTCCAATGTCAGTCTATGCCAGTCAGTGGCATTAGCCCTTTTCACTTGCTTCCAGATGCGCATTTTGAGCATGACTTTGTCCCTTAGATTCCTGAGGTTGTGATCTACAATTTCTTCTTCTATCACAACTTGATTTGAGCCCTTGAACTGCATTTTATGCTTAACCCTAGATTTTGACTTTGTCAGCCCTATGCCAGAGCATGTCAGCCAGTGGCATTAGCTCTTTTCACCTCTTTCCAGTTGTGTAAATTGAAAATAACCTTGTCCCTTAGACTTGTGGAGTTGTGCTCTACATTTTATTCTACTGCCACAAGTTGAGATAATCCCTCTATCATCCATCGACCCTATGTCGATGCCTTGAACCGATGTCGACCTAAAGACGTTCGCTGTTTTTGAGAGAACCAGTCGCAACCTTGATATCATTCTGATATTTTGAGACATTTGGAACCTTGTAAACCTTTGACAACTAATCATAACCTTGGTTTCCATAACTTAACCCTAATCAGCTTCTGAATCCAATCATTTCAGAATCATCAAGACATTCATCTTTGCATTATTGCATATAGTATAATAATGTATTGAAAAGATTGTGATTCTTAGTTGCTTGTTTGATTGAAGAGTAGATCAAGAGTCCGAGTTCGAGGACTTCACTGCTGATCCAACATCAACTGCTGTATTTTACGACGCGGAAGGCAAGTCATATTACTGGTCATCTTGAACCTATATTTTAAGAGTTGTTATAACATAACCTTGAATATAGATAATATTGCATGTGAAAGATTGAGAATGGTTGATTTATGAATTGGCAGTACTAGACTGGTTATCTGTGAAATGTGAAATAAACAAGTTTTAAGCCATGAACTATTATATATGTATTTATATATATATATATTCATGAAATAAAACCCCTAGCCGTGACCAGTATTTTGGTATGGAATGGTGGTAGTACTGGAGGTGCTTAACTGCAAAGGATGTGCAGGCACTGAAGGTGCAGGGTTGTGGATGGTCTGGTCACTGGCATATAAGGACTAGAACCTTGTGTTGTGCGTCTAGTGGCATAAACAAACGTGCCAACCGCAAGCCTGGTATGGGACAGGCCTGAACAAGTACTTATGTGGATCGCACATGAAACCCCTGCATGAGATGGAAAACATACACTAATTTCACAGGGTTCAGCTCCTCCACATTTATAATCATGCACGTTGACTCAGTAATGAGAAGAGGCTTGGGGGTGGGGGTATATCCCGCCACAACTGCGGTTTGTGTGAAGAAAACTGCAGGGTCAGGGGTGAATTGTAAGTGAAACATAACAAAAGTTCTTGTTATGTCCACCTTGCTACTCACACATGGTTGTGAGGAAGGGTCTAATCATATTGATAGGATGGGCTTGAAAGTGGAATATCTTGCGGGTAAATTGGTACCTCTCTGTAGAGTTAAAAATGTATTCGAATACTTCGTGCTCCCGAGTTTTAGGAGTATGCCACGGTGGATTAAATCCACGGGGTGTGACACAAGTATATTTTCTAAATAAAATTTGTTAAATCAAGATTACCCAAATGACATGTGTTGTCATGATAAGGAGTGCTGCCGTGGGCTGTCTTGTGTCGACGTGTCGCGGTAGTACTATAATCTAGTGAACATGAATAGCAACGCTATGTTATGAAAAGTGCTGCCATGAGATGAGATGAGTTGTGATATGAAAGAAAAAGGTTATTTTATAAACATCCATAATTCTTGACTAGTCTAGGTTCATATCATCACTACTATATGTATCTACTCTTACCTATGACTTGCTGAGTACGTAAGTGCTCACTCTTGCAACCTACAAATCAGTAGATGGAGCGTTCAATAATCAAGTTGAAGGCGTGGAGAATTTCTTGGATCCAGAAGGAGGAGTGTCAGTTCCGCCAGAGCCCTGATGTGTGTTGTTCTGCCGTCCGCTTCTCATTGTGGGAGGGTCACCTATCTTCTGCTGTGTAGATGTTATTTTGCTAAACCATGTATGCCGCGAAGGCATTGTAATCTCTTTATGTAATATTAAGGCCAGCAGGCCACACTGCTTAAATATTTTGTAAGTTACTCTGTTGCAATGTAATATACTCCTGTGCTTGACTTATCCTGGGAAGTCAAGGGTATGCATGTATGGGACTAGCTGCAGCGAGCTAGGTTTCTACAGGAGTAGTCGTAGTCCCAGTTTCGAGGCGCGACAACCTATCATCAACTGCTGTTTCTTACGACGCGGAAGGCAAGTCATATCCTTGGACATCTTGAACCTATATTTTAAGAATTGCTATAACATAACCTTGAATATAGTATTATTGCATGTGAAAGATTGAGAATGGTTGAATTATGAATTGGCAGTACTAGACTGGTTATCTGTGAAATGTGAAATAAACAAGTTTTGAGCCATGAACTAATATATATTTATGTATTTATATATATTCATGAAATAAAACCCCTAGCCGTGACCAGAATTTTGGTATGGAATGGTGGTAGCACTGGAAGTGCTAAACTGCAAAGGATAGCAGGCACTGAAGGTGCAAGGTTTGTGGTATGATCTGGTCACTGGCATATAAGGACTAGAACCTTGTGTTGTGCGTCTAGTGGCATGAACAACGTGCTAACCGCAAGTCTGGTATGGGACAGGCCTGAACAAGTACTTATGTGGATCGCACATGAAACCCCTGCATGAGATGTGTAGTGATGCACGATTTACACGGAGAATGGCTCCCACACATATCACTGAAGGTGATCTTGCACGCTGATCTAGTAATGGGAATATGAGTAGGTGTGGGGGTTTGGATACAACCTGCCACAACTGTGGTTCGCGGAGACCCACAGGGTCGGGGGTGAATTGTGAGTGATACATAACAAAAGTTCTTGTTATCTCCACCTTGCCACTCACACATGGCTGTGAGGAAGGGTCTAATCATTTTGATAGGATGGGCTTGAAAGTGGAATATCTTGCTGGTAAATTGGTACCTCTCTGCAGAGTTAAAAACGTATTCGAATACTCCGAGCTCCTGGGTTTATAGGAGTCTGCTGCGGTGGATTAAATCCACGGAGTGTGACACAAGTATATTTTCTAAATAAAATTTGTTAAATCAAGATTACCCAAATGACATGTGTTGTCATGATAAGGAGTGCTGCCGTGGGCTGTCTTGTGTCGACGTGTCGCGGTAGTACTATAATCTAGTGAACATGAATAGCAACGCTATGTTATGAAAAGTGCTGCCAAGAGATGAGATGAGTTGTGATATGAAAGAAAAAGTTTATTTTATAAACATCCATAATTCTTGACTAATCTAGGTTCATATCATCACTACTATATGTATCTACTCTTACCTATGACTTGCTGAGTACGTAAGTGCTCACTCTTGCAACCTACAAATCAGTAGATGGAGCGTTCAATAATCAAGTTGAAGGCGTGGAGAATTTCTTGGATCCAGAAGGAGGAGTGTCAGTTCCGCCAGAGCCCTGATGTGTGTTGTTCTGCCGTCTGCTTCTCATTGTGGGAGGGTCACCTATCTTCTGCTGTGTAGATGTTATTTTGCTAAACCATGTATGCCGCAAAGGCATTGTAATCTCTTTATGTAATATTAAGGCCAGCAGGCCACACTGCTTAAATATTTTGTAAGTTACTCTATTGCAATGTAATATACTCCTGTGCTTGACTTATCCTGGGAAGTCAAGAGTATGCATGTATGGGACTAGCTACAGCGAGCTAGGTTTCTACAGGAGTAGTCGTAGTCCCAGTTTCGGGGCGCGACACAACCCCTCCGTTGCATCGACTCCACCTTTGGAGATCCACAACAATCCTTCCAATATCCCCTCTTCAACACCTTTGTATCATCAGCTTTTCTTGGATGATCAACTTTCTGGGGAAAGGCGCGCACTTCCACGTCCAAATCCACTCTGAAGCTTGGTAATCATCTTCACCCTCTCTGCTGGTTGTTATGTCTTTCAAAACTAACCCATGCATGTGCAGGAGGAGAAAGCTGCCTTGTGCAGAACTCTCCAAAAAAAAAAAAAAGAGGCGCTGGAGAAGCATTCTGAGGGGATGTCTTCTGCCATTCTGCACTTGGCAGAGTGCTATGAGTTGCAGCTTCATCTCCACCTTTGGAGATCCACAACAATCCTTCTAATATCCCCTCTTCAACACCTTTGTTGTATCATCAGCTTTAATTTCTTGGATGATCCTACTGATGCCAAATCCACTCCTTTGCTGATAGATGATGTAGATAGTCTTAGAGCCATTGGTAGTTCTCCTGGGGCGGCCAGTGTAGATCCTACTGATGCCAATACGTCCCTAGGAGAACTTTGTAAATTACTTTCGGAACAAGTCGACGCTAATTTGGTCGCTTGTATCCCTTATGTATGCAAAGATTGTAAGAAATAAGAAACTTCTTTTCCTTATATATCTGGCTTTTGATTGATTATGTAACTGATAATCACCAAATGAGTTCTATGTGAAAATGTTAACAAAAAAATACTGCTGCAATCAAGACGGTTTTTAACTCAAAACCGTCTCTGATAGTAACATTACAGACGGTTTTAATTTCAAGACCGACTGTAATAGTCTCAAAATTATTTGAACATCCACAGACATATATATACAACAAATATGAAAAACAAGATAAAACCAAATAGTCTCAACGTTCATTTTTTTAAATACTAACATTGAAAATAAGATAGAACCAAATATGAAAAACAAGTGGAACAACTAACCACTAGTCGAACCTGGTATTGGCACTGATATTACCAACAGTTTGTGATATTTCTGTCATAGTTCTACACAAAATGCACTGATATTACCAACAGTTTAATAAAGTGAAACCCGTCAGTAATATTACCGTCTGTATTGAACCTGGTATAAAAGGTCTTTTGGAGGATGTTTTGAGCTAGTCGTACACTCTTGCTCGACATACACTGTCCAGTTCGAAGAGATTTGGGGCAAGGAAGAGCGAAATCTCGAAAGGCCGGGGGAGCATTTGGGGGCAAAAATTTGAGGATCCAAGGTTGGTACTTGCTCCCAAGTCATACACATTACTTGATTTCATCATCAATATCGATCTCCTTTGATTGATCAAATTAGAGTGAGAGGGAGGGGAAGCTACAGTAGCAAATCCTGGTTGTAACTCATTTTCGACCTGTGCTGTAGCTATTTAATTGCTTTATGATGTGTGTTATCCACGCCCCCAACTAATTGCTTGCAGTTCAAGTAGTAGTTAACTATTTATACCGCAAACTCCGCATCAAACACTAGCTAGCTAGATTTATATAATTTATTGCGTGTCGACCGTACATAGACTATTACTAATTAGCATGTGTACGAATTTGATTAATTGTAGATGGTCTGAGACTGGATGTATAATGACAACCGAGTGGGTGAGGAATACATGAAAGGTATTTTTGATTTCCAAAAGGTTGCTGAGTAAGACATGACGAAGAAGGGTTTACCATATATGTATTATCCTTGTGTAGACTGCCAGAATCTTAAGATGTTCACCAACTCATCTCAAATTGTCGCCCACTTGATCCGACGTGGTTTCAAAAATGGGTACACGTGTTGGGTCCACCATGGAGAAGAGCCAACTGCAGAAACAAGTGCCACTCAGGTTGAGGAATAGGACATGTCGGATCCGAACAACGACTTCGACGAGGATATGCCAGAGGATGACAATTTAGATGACATGTTGCATGATGTGGAAGGAAATTATAGTGAAAGGGAGTTTGGCAAATTCAAGCGCTTGATTGAGGAATCAGAAAAGCCGTTGTTCCCTGGTTGCAAGTCGAAGTACACAAAGTTGGCCTCTGTGCTTGAACTGTTAAAATTGAAGGCAAGTAACAGCTGGACCGACAAGAGTTTCACGGCACTGTTAGATCTTTTGGTGGACATGCTCCCAGAAGAAAACGAGTTGCCAAAAAATACCTACCAAGCGAAAAAGCTATTGTGTCCTTTGGGAATGGAAGTAGAAAGGATACATGCATGCCCTAATGATTGCATCCTTTACCGTAACGACTACAAGGATATGCATGTTTGTCTGGTGTGCAGCGCATCCCGCTATAAGCGTAAGGACCGAACCGACGACGGTGACTGCGCTGAGATAAAGCAAGGACCTCCTGCTAAAGTGTTGTGGTATTTGCCCGTCATTCCCCGCTTGCAGCGTTTGTTTGCAAACCGTAAAGAGGCAAAATTACTACGTTGGCACTCGGAAGACCGGAAGAAGGATGGAAAGCTGAGACACCCCACTGATTCTTCGCAGTGGAGAAACATCGACAGGGAATTTGTTAACTTCTGAGCAGAATTGAGGAATATAAGGTTCGGGTTGAGTACCGATGGAATTAATCCTTTTGGTAACATGAGCAGTCGGCATAGCACTTGGCCGGTTCTTCTGTGTATCTACAACCTTCCTCCTTGGTTGTGTATGAAGCGCAAGTACATCATGATGTCTCTACTTATCTCAGGACCAAAACAACCCAGAAACGATATAGATGTGTACCTAGCACCATTGATAGAGGATCTCCTAACAATGTGGAACGAAGGGGTGCAGGTATGAGACGCATACAAACGAGAGAACTTCATCCTACGTGCTATGATATTCTGCACCATCAACGATTTCCCTGCCCTTGGAAATTTGTCGGGCCGTAGTACGAAAGGAGCCAAAGCCTGCCCCCACTGCGAAGATGAGACTGAGAGTGTATGGCTGAAGAATTGCAGGAAAACAGTGTACATGCATCACCGTAGGTTTCTTCCAAAGAATGACGCGTATCGTAAGAGGAAGAGGGAATTTGACGGCCACAAGGAAGATGGTTCAGCCCCGAAGCCTACGCGCAGGAAAGATGTTTACTCACGGGTGAAGGACATATACGTTGTGTTTGGAAAGGGTCGTAAATTGAAACCCCGCACGAAGAACTCTTGGAAGAAGAGATCGATATTTTGGGACTTACCGTATTTGAAGCATTTAGAGGTTCGTCATTGCATTGATGTCATGCATGTACAGAAGAATGTTTGCGACAGTTTAATCGCCTATTGTTGAACATTCCAGGGAAGACAAAGGATGGCGTCAATGTGCGGCGTGACATGATCGAAATGAGAATCAGGCCCGAGCTAGCACCGAGAGAGGACGATAAAAGCCGTATATACCTCCCCCCTGCATGCTACACTTTGTGCAAGGCTGAGAGGACAGAACTCTGTAAGTGTCTCTATGGTGTTAAAGTTCCATCGGGTCACTCCGCAAATATGAAAAAGCTTGTGTCTATGGGCGATTTGAAATTGCTGGGTATGAAGTCTCATGATTGTCACATGTTGATGACACAAATGCTTCCTGTTGCCATCCGGAGTATTCTGCCGCATAAGGTCAGAGAGACGATCACGAGGCTGTGTTTTTTCTTCAATGCAATTTCTTGCAAGGTCATTGATCCCGATGGACTGGATTCTCTGCAGAGCGAGGTGGTTCGAACTCTCTGTCAGCTTGAGATGTATTTTCCTCCATCGTTTTTTGATATCATGGTCCATCTCACCGTCCACCTTGTCAGAGAAATCAAGATATGTGGACCCATGTTCCTACGTTATATGTATCCATTCGAGAGGTACATGGGTGTACTTAAGGCCTACGTGAGGAATCGGTCCCGGCCCGAGGGTAGCATTGTCGAAGGTTATGCAGCGGAAGAGGTTATTGAGTTCTGCGTCGATTACATGGCCAAGGTAGAAGCAATAGGAGTTCCTGTGTCTCGTCAAGAGGGGAGGCTTGATGGTGTTGGCACTATTGGACAGAGAGCCATCACTCCTGATTTCGATATGTACTCGAAAGCTCATTTTTGGGTCTTGCAACACATGACGGAGGTGTCTCCATACATCGACGAGCACAAGGAGATGCTACGACAAGACAATCCTTGCCGATCCGAGGTTTGGATCACGGGACAACATAACAGTCAATTCAACGCGTGGATGAAAGTGCGAATCACCGGAGAGTCTGCAAGTGAGAACCTTAAATGGCTGGCAAAAGGGCCCACATTTACTATACAGACATGGCAGGGATACGACATCAATGGGTACACATTTTACACGAAAGCTCAAGATCGAAAGAGCACTGTGCAAAATAGTGGAGTGAGCATAGAAGCTTTCCATGAGGAGTTCACCGAGACAGGCCCAACAAGGGTAGTACGTTGATTGAACTCGTACTATGGGTTCATTGAAGAAATTTGGGAGCTCGATTACGTACTGTTCAAGATTTCCCTGCTTCGATGCCGATGGGTACAAATCCCACAGGGTGTGAAGGTTGACAGTTACGATTTCACTTCTATGGATCTCGATCGAGTTGCTTATAAAGATGAACCATTCATACTTGCAAAGCAAGCCATTCAGGTCATTTATGTCACTGACCCGGCCAATAAGAAGTGGCACGTCGTCCTTCATGGCAAGAAAAGGATTGTTGGAGTTGAAAATGTCGTAGACGAGGAGGAATACAATCAATTTGATGAGATTCCTCCATTTGGAGATGGCGTACAGGTCGATACTGAAGACACCGACGAAACCAGTTACGTGCGTATGGATCACCAGGAAGGGTTATACTTTAATGGTAATCAACCGTACGTTCTTATCTCTCTGTTTCAATCGGTATAGCT
Source organism: Pharus latifolius (assembly GCA_019359835.1). Lineage (NCBI taxonomy): Eukaryota > Viridiplantae > Streptophyta > Magnoliopsida > Poales > Poaceae > Pharus > Pharus latifolius. The sequence continues at coordinate 33,491,409 of CM033328.1, read as the reverse complement.
TATATCTCCTGTAATTCTCGTCTTTGCAGGGCCGCGGCAAGTGGAAAGTTGAGGATGACATGGCTGTGTACGTGGAAATTGTCGAACAAAGTCCCCATTTGTATGTAACATTAACTTGAGCATGCTCCACATTGTATGTTAAATTTATTTGAGCAAGCTCCACATTGTAACCAATTTTCGGATCTAGGTACACTATAACCAATTTACAGAGCATTTGGACTACATTTGAAATATCTGAGTGTTCATTTAAAACAAGTTTCAAGTTTCAAGTTGTAAAACTTACGTTCAATAGAGAGATTATCACAGACGGTTATAAATTATCACAGACGGGTATGAATATAGAACCGACTGTGATATTCCCAACAGTGTCTCTGACGCTTCAAGTATTAACGTGCACGGTCGGTTCTCAAGTCCAAACCGTTTGTGATAATCTCAATCAGTTGGTTCTCAACTCAAAACTGTTTGTGATAATCTCTCACTATGTAGATTATCACAGACGGTTTTTATTTGAGAACCGACTGTGATAATATTATCACAGACGGTTATGAATATAGAACCGACTGTGATATTCCCAACAGTGTCCGACGCTTCGAGTTCATAACGTGCACCGTCGGTTCTCAAGTCCAAACCGTCTGTGATAATCTCAGTCACCGTTCTCAACTCAAAACCGTCTGTGATAATCTCTCTGGAGATTATCACTATGGAGATTATCACAGACGGTTCTGAAGTGAGAACCGACTGTGATAATAATATCACAGACGGTTGTGAATTGTGGACCGATTGTGATAATCTCTACGTGGTACATAGTTCAAGGCGAGCTTTGTACCGCTCATTTCCAGACTTCGCAACTGTTTGCCCTAGCTCTCTCCGCCCTCGCACCGTCTGTCGCGATCTCCTCCATCTCCTCCTCTCCGTCCATCGCGATCACCTGCATCGCCTTTCCACCGTCAGGCACGATCACCTCCATCACCCTCCCGCCTTCCGACGCGATCACCTCCATCGCCTCCCTACCGTTTCTGTCATTCTTGGTTAATTATTAGTATGTGGGTTTTGTTATAGAATTATTAGTTGCAGATTTACTTAAACTGTTCTCTCTTTCACTTATGTTAGGAACTGATATGTCTGGTGACGAAATGCACCACTCGGGGAGTCAGAGTGACCTCGCTGGCGATGAGACGCCTGGGCCAGAGGTCGCCGCGTCCACCGTGACCCAGCCGCAGAACAGAAAGGGGCGAGGCCGAACGACATGCGCGCGTCTGGACAAGCGGGAAAAGCAGCACGTCCAGTTCGACGACAATGGTGTGCCGGAAGCTCCGGACAAACTTGTCGGTCAGTACCGCTCACTATGCGGCAAAGTGGCAAGGGAGCGGGTGCCCATCACCACCTCCGATTAGGGTCAAGTGCCCCCAGAGTGCAAGGATGCGCTGTGGGAAGAAATACAGGCGGCGTTTCACATTCCCGAGGATCGCCACTTCACCATCCGCCGGAGGACACTGATGTCAATAAACAAGGCATGGAGGAACTTCAAGAGCCACCTTGTCAGGCTCTATATGAAGGAGTCGAAGACCCCCTTCGATGACTTCCCTTTCGTGACTCCCGAGGCATGGCAGCAGTTCATCGAGATGAAGGACAAGCCAGAGTTCCAAGAGCTTAGTGCGAAAGGCCAGGCTAACCAGGCCAAGAATACCCACCCACACAGACTAGGCAGTGGTGGGTATGTGGGGAAGAAGGCGTTGTGGAGGAAGCAGGACGAGGAGGCTTCCCAGTCTTCGGCCGGCAGTCCTTATGAGGGCATAACGGACATGCGCGCCCGCAATTGGTGCCGAGCAAGATCGACGATGACCTCCTCCGGAAGCGTCTCTGTGAATAACCCTGCGGACAGGGAAGTGATCGACCGGCTGGTAAGATTGTCCGATCACGTACTATCCTCATAACACGCATGCAATGGGTTGTATTCCTAAGTTCTCCTGTTGCAGGTGACGCTGAGTGCGCAGGCGGCATCCAGAGAGTTCAACCCGAGGAGGGACAGGGATATCCTCACAGCGGCGCTAGGAAACAAGGAGCATCCAGGCCGCGTGCGCGGCCTCGGTGCCACTGTGCCTTGGAGGCATGGTTTCCCTAATGATGAGGAGGCGGCTAAGAGGAGAAAGAGATCCCACCAAGCCCGCGATGAACGGCTCAAGGAGGAGATGCGATCGGAGTTCGCTGTTCGGGACAAAGCACTCCTGCAGCAGTTGTCGGAGATGCGATCCATGTATGAAGAGCTAAGAAAGGCGACCCAGGGCACCCCCCCTTCTGGCAGCGGAAGTACCGACTCCCATTCTTGGCCACCGTAGTAGCTGCGCGTCTACACCGGGGTCTTCGTAGACGGAGCCCTCTCCAAAGTATCCAGTGGACTTTCTGCGGGTAATGACCGTTTGTCTATGTTAATTCATTCAAAAGTGAAAAGCGGTGAAATTCAATATGTTAATGCGCACTGTTTGTAGGAACCCGCCTCCTACAAGCTTATGGTGCTGGCTGGTCTCTTCCCGATCGAGGCTGGCCGTGGGATGGCGCAACCATGCACGGCGGGGGCCACAATCCACGGTGCCCCTCTATGTGAGGGTTTTGCACGGGTCCAGGTGGACAGTGTCTTTGACCATTGCAAGGGTTTTCCGTTGGAGAAACCGCCGAACGACGAGATTAGCACTCTCGGGGATGCCGTGCACACGTTCGTGCAATGGCCCAAGAACGACATCGTCCTGGATGAGGTAATTCCCCCACCAGTTTCATAATTCGTACTGTAATAATAGCCCTCAGAATTAGTATCCTAATACGTAGGTTCTTACATCACAGACATCACAGACTGACACACAGCCTACTAGCCAGCCAACCCCTCCGAGAAGCTAACCAACGGGTCCGATGAGGAAGCTGAGTCCGACTAGGAGGCAACCATTCAAGAAGCTGGCTAGTAGGGGAAAAGCAAAGAAGAACCCGACGAAGGAGAGCGAGAAGAGTGCGCCAGCTCTCATGCCATTCGCTCTAGGGATGCCCATGGCCTTCGATACCGCAATTTCGAGCATGGGGTTAGCATGCCAGAGCCTGCATGCATGGTACATGAGGACAAACCAGACCAGGACGCAGCGTCCGACGCACATCATGGTCAAGTGCACCGTGGCAGAGTTCCATAACGATGTTGGGACCTACCCGGTAACCTTCGAAGACCTGCACAATTTACTGAACAAAGATGCGCTCGACTTGTCAATTCTACGGTCTTGGGTGCTGTAAGTATCCTACTATCCTACGCCTGTTCGTGCATATATGGATATATGTCATTTATTAATTGGTTACGTCCGTGCAGCTGCATGACCAGCTATACCAAATCTAAGGGCATTCCTATTGGTTTCTTGGACCCCCAGATGGTCGCCGAGGTGATGTTTAGGACCGACGCAGACTTCGTTGTTGACTACATCAAAAGAGGGTTGCTTGCTCAGGTCGACAAGGAGTACATACTTGTACCCTACAACCAGAGGTGAGTGCTTTCATCAGTACTTCACCCGTAGATTAGTGTCTCCATGTGCACACCCCCAAACTTAGATTAAATTTTTAATTCTTTACGTGTAACATGTAGCTACCACTGGATCCTGCTGCTACTTATTCCGAAAAGGAACAAGGTGTTCTACCTTGATTCATTGCAGAGGAAAGGGTACTCGTATTGCGGCCCACGAGATGTATTCGAAAGGTGATGATATTCATGTGGACCTGTCTTGCATGCATTTAGATTTACTGTCCTCAAATTGTCAATTTCGACTATCCTCAAACTGTCAATTTTGACTATCTACAGGGCTTTCACGAACTACTTTGCCGAGGGAGGGCGACAACACGAGCGGCGAGCTGATAAGTTTCAGTGGTTACAATTTTCGGTACAAATTTCAACTGGCATCTGTTTTACTTTATAACGTGTCCCCAGCTAACTCTCGGTCTGTAAATTGGCAGTGCCATCAGCAGCCGGACGACAATACATGTGGGTTCTACGTGATGCGCCACATGTATGACCTGATCATCACCCCTCACCACCCAGATTTCCCCGAGGTATACAACTGCTCCCCTTTGTATTGATTTGGCAGAATTTACAACTGCATTGAGCTAATTTTTTCTATACCAACTCTTGCTGTAGGGGGTCGACTTCCCTTCGGAAATCTTTGACCCTCGGGAGATTGGTATTGTCCGAGGGATGCTCGCTGAGTTTTTCCTTGCGGAGGTCATATCAACCAAGGGGAAGTTTAGGGACCAGCAAGGTTCGTATTAGTCCGGCCTTACATTTATTTGTACATCTAACACACTGACTTTAATTGTCGATTACATTTATTTGTTTAATCTCAATTGTACATATTTCTAAGTTCTGTGCTGTATATATGAAATACTATTGTACATGTTTTTAAGTTGTGTGCATGTATATATGAGACTGTATATATTTGAGTACTGTGCATGTATGAAATGAACTGTATATATTTGAGTACTGTGCATGTATGAAATTCATGAATTGTATATATGAAATGCTATTTGTACAGACGGTTTTGATCTTACAAACCGTCTGAGATTATAACCGTCACCGATAATGACACTATCACAGATGGTTTTGACCTAAAAACCGTCTGTGATATCACACTATCACTATCACAGATGGTTTTGACCTCAGAACCGTCTGTGATATCACACTATCACAGACGGTTCTGAGATTATAACACTATCACAGATGGTTTTGACCTAAAAACCATCTGTGATATCTCACTATTACAGACGGTTCTGAGATTATAAACCATCTGTGATAAGGAAACAATCACAGACGGTTCCAAGATTACCACCGTCGCTGATAATGACAATATCGCAGATGGTTTTGACCTCAAAGCCGTCTGTGATACTCTAAATACACAAACGGTTCTGAAACAACCGTCTGTGATAAGGACGCTATCACAGACGGCTCCTAGGTCATAACCGTCTCTGATAATATAAGTATCACAGACGGTTTTGATCTCAGAACCATCAGTAATAATGTGACTATCGCAGACGGTTCTGAGGTCATAACCGTCTCTGATAATTTGAGTATCACAGACGGTTTTGATCTCAGAACCGTCAATAATCGCAGACGGTTCTAAGGTTATAACTATCTCTGATAATTTGAGTATCACAGACGGTTCTAAGGTTATAACCGTCTCTGATAATGTGATTATCGCAGACGGTTCTGATTTCATAACCGTCTGTGATAATATGAATATCCCAGATGGTTTTGACATCAGAACCGTCTGTGATACTCATATTATTACTGATGGTTCTGAGATCAGTACCGTCTGTGGTAGTATGAGTATCTCAGATGGCTTTGATGTTATAACAGTCTGTGTAGTATGAGTATCACAGACAGTTCTGATGTTATAACAGTCTGTGTAGTATGACTATCACAGACGGTTTTGATCTTATAACAGTCTGTGAAGGTCAAGATCACAGACGGTTCAAAACCGTCAGTGATAGTACATGATTATCACTGACTCGAATATCACTGACGGGTAAGAACCGTCTGTGATGACTGTTTTGACCCGATTGTGATAATGAATTCTGTAGTAGTGCAAAAAGGCAACGATCGGTGGACCGGGCCTTCTTTCCGCACTATTATGGATAGTAAAATAATGGGAAAAATTGGATTCAATTGTCAGGGTCCTATATCTAAATTTAATAATTACTGAGCCCTTTTTCTCTTTTATGTATCGTGGATCGTCAAAATAAGTAAGTTTTTTTTTTTGTTATCAGTAAAGACGTCCACGTCAATACATTGAATTTGATTACCGCAAATCAGGCCAAACGAATCATCAACGCATGTCACAAATACGTGCTTGTTATGATTTGACCAGTTGGTCAGAGTGATAGTACTCAAGCAGCACTATCGTTGGTGTGCCGAGAAGAATCTGGTCATTTATCGGACTACTGGAGAAACACAGTGATCTGTTCGAAAGTTTCCAAGGTCGTCTGCCAAAAAGTCCAGTCGAGCACGATATTCAACTCATGTCCAATGCGACACTTCCCAATCTGAGTATGTATCTCAACTTAGTATTACAGAATGAAGAGATAAAAAGACAACTTGGAGAATTGCTGAATGATGGTGTCATTCAACCAAGTAGTTCACCTTGTGGATCTCCTATGGTGGTACCAAAGAAAGATGGGACTTGGCATATGTGCATCGATACCGAGCACTAAATAAGATCACCATCAAAAACCGGTACCCTCTTTCACGTATCGATGACCTGTTAAGATCAATTGAAGCATGCTGTCTTCTAAAAGTTGGATCTAAAATTAGGGTATCATCAAGTTAGCATCTGAGAGGAAGATACGTGAAAAATCGCATTCAAAATGTGACAAGGTCTGTTGAAATGGCTGGTCATGCCATTTGGTCTTTGCAATACCTCGGCTACTTTCATGCGTCTCATGAATGATGTATAGAGATAGTTCATCGACGACTTTGTGATTATTTATCTCGACGACATATTGGTCTATAGTCATTTGTGGGACGAGCACTTAGTTCATGTGGAAAAGGTGTTCGAACAGTTATGACAACATCAACTTCGCCTCAACTGTAAAAGTGCGAGTTCAACCAAGAAACTCTACTTTACCTAGGATTTATGGTCGGCAAGAGTACATTGCAAATCGACCCCGATAAGGTAAAAGTTATTCGAGAGTGGCATCGACCACGAACAGTGACAGAACTGTGTAGTTTTGTGGGAGCATGCCAGTACCTTCGGATGTTTATATGACATTTCTCGATAGTGGCTTCTCTGTTGCATGCACTAACCAAGATCGACCAGAAGTACAAGTGGAGTCGGAAGCACGAGGATACATTTCTTTTGCTAAAGAAGAAGATCAGTGAAGCTCATGTCCTAGCTTTACTGAATCTACAAAAGCCATTTGAGCTAGAAACTGATGGCTCAGATTATACAATGGGCGCAGTGCTCATGTAAGAAGGTCGACCAGTAGCATATCACTCCGAATTATTCCAAGGAGCTTAGAAGAACTATCCGACCTACGACAAAGTGTTGTGTGCATTATATTAGGCCGTAAAATATTGGCAGTGTTACCTTTTGGGTAAAGACGCTGTTGTCCACACCGACCACCAACCTTTGCAATATTTGCAAACTCAATCCAAGCTATAGCATGCCCAACACATGAAGTGGATGTCGTATCTACAATAGTTCAACCTGGTGATTAAATACAAGAAGGGAGTACATAAAAAACTGGATGACATGTTATCACGACCACCAGTTATTACCCTCTGCTTATCAGCGTTCATGCAGATCGAGCCCTCTTGTCACTAGGACTATGCTGTCATGTACAGTGAAGATCCTGATTTTCGATTAGCACTGGCTGAGCTCAAAACAGGGAAACCTATAAAATTTGTTCATCAAGAAGGACTCTTATACAAAGGCAATTTGCTTTATATACCTCATGGAGCACCTTGAGTACAGTGGCTACAAGAGGCGCATACATCAAAAGTTGTTGGTCACTTCGGGGTAACAAAGACCTTGCAAAATCTTCATCGACATGTGTTCTGGCCATGGATGCAGCAGGATGTGACTAGTTTTGTTCGAGGCTGTGGTCTATGCAGCATCTCGAAACTGACAAACCAAAAATTTTGTTTGTACACTCCTTTGTCAGTTCCGTCACGACCATGGGAAATCATATCTATGGATTTCTTGAGAGGGTATAACTCTAAGCATCCAAAGACTTGGGATGAAAGCATATCGTACCTATAGTTTTCTTTTAATCGACTAGTGCATGGTTTGACTGGAAAGTCTATTTTTGAGGTCTATTTGGGATATCTACCACAGAGTCCATTCAATATGGCATTTGTAATCCCAACCTCAGTGCAGAACAGCAAGGAGGAATCTGATCAGGATCGAACACAACAATTCTTGGAAGGTATTCAATGACTCCATGGTGAGGTTGAACAGAACTTACTTAAAGCTCAGCTCAAGTACAAGACGCGACATAATCGACATCGAGTTGTAGCTCAATTCCATAACAGTGATATGGTATGATTACATTTGAGTAAGGAGAGGTTAAAAGGTGAAGGTAAAAAGTTTAAACCAATTCATTATGGTTCTATTCGGATTTTGCGGAAAATTGATACTAATGCTTGTCAGCTAGAGTTACCTCCGTACATGATATTTACTCGGTTGTCAATGTTGAACACCTTAAACTCTTCGAGTCTTCGATGCTGGATGATGAGCCAAATGCCATCGCACCATCTATTGAAGACTTTGTCTATCAACGAGAAGCACCTCTTCCTGAAGATGTGATCATGGAGAAGAAAGTGACGACCACTAGAAGCGGTACACGAGAGTCTTTTCGGGTGGGACGGAAAGATCAACGTGCACGAGCAGCAAAGTGGTACACCCGTGAAGATAGTCAATCTCAATTTCCACATCTCCAGTTTGATCAAGTGGTCACAAACGGGAGTTGGCTCCTTCTCAACAAAGGAGTCATGATTTGGGAGGATCTTAGTACATCGAATGTGTCAGCAATATTCAAACTCGGATTCGGATTCGAACTATGTCTGGTCGTTAGTAGTCAGTTACATAATACATAACTGAGTCCTATATGATTAGGGTTAGTTAGTTGTCAAGTGTGATATGATCTCAATTGATTGGACTATAAATACCTTGTAATAAGATAGATCATCGAATAGTCATCGAACTTATTTAGGTCCTAGACACATAGTTCATCGATGTAAAATCGAGTGCGATCAACGTTCGACGTGTACAAGTTCCTCTTTTTAATAAAGAGTTGTGCTATCCTTTGAACTGTGTTTTCGATCAACTTGGGTTTCGGTAATTCCGAATAAAATCCCTTATTCCACATATTTAGCACTGGTCGAGTTTAGTTGAAGCCCATCTATATCTCAATCGGATCATTTATACCTATTTTGTAATGATTATCTGTACTTTGCCATCTGTTGATATAGTGCAAGACAACCGGTATCTCCTATAGTGATTTCCTCTGAGACAATCTAGATGGGGGTATAGATGGGAACTAGGGAGTAGTCTTGTGCCTCTGAAACTATATAAACTTCTATGTCTTTCTTTGGGTCTATACATATTGGGGACTGGAGACAATTCGGTAGATATCAGGGTTTCTGTGCTCTCCCCAGTTCAATGTATAAATTCCTATCAAGTATTAGATCCACTCTAGTATTTTGGTATACAACAAGTACATTACTAGAGGTTTTCAAACTTGTTTTATTATCATATTTAGGTTCTTAAATTTCAACTTTAGCAGGACGAGATGCATGCTAAACTTACATAATTGTGCCGCTATTATCTATGCATCAGATAAAGTTCATAAGAGATATCGTGGTAGGGAACTAAGTGACAGAATTAAGACATCATTTGATACAATACTTTTGGATATCACTACATGTAATAACTAATGACATGATAATAATATTTTTACTAGATATGAAAGTTATGTTTCACAACTATCTAAGCTACCCACAACATAACATGGAACCACAGCAAAGAAAACAGGAAAAAAGGCAAAATAAACTATTTGTTTATGGTGCAATTTGTGCTGTAATATTATAAGAATTTTAGGTTTAATTACATAACACTATTGTCTCATGGATATATGGATTCTAGACCCACATATCAATCTCACTTCAACATCTTACAACAAATCACTACATTTATAATATCATCTAGCTACTTTTTCATTTATTTATGTCGTAATCCTCTTCATGGCCACTGGTGGTCCGAACCCAAGACGCTGCGTTTGTCACGGATTATAAATTGGGACAAGATGAACTAGGCATGGGGGTGGTCTTTCCCCCACTCTCTCTCTCATGCACGACTGACAAAGCTTCCGGAGGAGAGGGAGATGTTTTTCTTTAACTTTTTTTTTGTCGTCGATACAATTTGATATGAAATTTTCTATTTTGAGTTCCATTAGAAGGTCTCATTAGTTGTTAGATATTAATAAATGATTTGAATGAACAAAATATTTATTTTGTAAATTATATGAATAAATTGAATAGATTTGAGTCATCCATTCTATTTGATCAGACAGATTTTTTTAGAAAAAAAACTTTCTTAATTCCTTCTTAGATGGATTTCTATTGAATTTTTATCCAATCCCACACGCTTTGCATGTCACGTTGTTACCTATAGAATTCATATTCTATGACCGTCTTAGTCAAAATGCACCAACATGCGCTCACATAACAAGAAAGCATGTGAGGTTTCAAACATATACGAAAGCAAGCTTTTTTTTCTTAGGAGTTATTTTTTTTCTCGCAGATTTTTCCTTAGTAAGATTAGATATGTATATTCACAGTAAATGGACATTAAAGAAAAATTGTTCAAAAATATTCTTAGATTTTCATCAAAGTTGTAATTATCATATCATAAATATAATTTGATAATCTCATTCCATCACTTGTTATAACTCTTTATCTCTACACACAGTCGATGTTTACTTATCAATAAAGATTTTGTAGACATCCTAAATAGACAGTAATGATAAGAAGAATTCTTTGTTCCCCTCAATTTTCTCAACGATGAGTACTATTTCATAACAACTATACAATCCATTTTGCTTTTCTTTTTATTCAGTTCTTCTTGGATTCCCCTCGCGCGTCAATAATTGACGTGTGATTAGAAAGCGGGGAGATCTATAAAACGAGATGAGATTTTTAATCTTTTGTGGATCTCGAGAAGTGCAGATGTATTGTATATACACATAAATAAATCTGCCTGCACAAACTCCGAAATCTAATCTTGAAAACGCTCCCGAGCGGATCAACATGGATCCAAAATCTGATCTTGAACATTGACTTTTTATAGAGCAAAAAAAAAATACTCAAAACCTTCGATTCATGTACAAACATGATTTTCATTTTAAAAGTTATTCGAATTAGTTTAACTAGTCTCTATATGATTTAAGATTTTACCAATATTTCATACAGATATATCTTTTTTAAATATTATAATATAGACAATTGATAATAGATACCATTTTTCATATGAATTTATAATTTAATTAAGATAGAAGTAACTTTGAATACTATTTTTTTAATGATGAATCTATATTGAATACTATTTTTTAATGATGAATCTATATTATTATAAATATAACGAATATAATATATCTCTTCTCTTATACCGATTTAATATGAGAATTTTAAGTATTTCTCTTTTCTAGTTTATTTATGAAGTTTTAATATTTTTATATGTTAGTCCAGAATTAATGTTGTTTTTGTTATCACCAAAATATATTATATAAAAATAGATAGATAAAAGAAAGAACACAAACAACATTACTTATAGTTTCCACACGCCGTACATGTTACTACAAAGCAAAACAAGCCACGGGTCAAGAGATGTAGGCAGGAGCCTAAGCCCTCCATGATGGATGCATACTCTTTAATTACACAGATTTTAACGATATAAATTATATAAAAAATTTTATCTACCACTAATTATTCATCATTTAATCGTTAGTCTGTTTCATGCTAAATTTCTAATTTCATCTCAGTATAAACCCCTTTCATGCTAAATTTCTTAACAGTTGTTTTCTTCTCGCAAATGAACATTAAAGAAAAATTGTTCAAAAATATTCTTAGATTTTTCATCAAAGTTGTAATTATCATACCATAAATATAATTTGATAACCACATTCCATCACTTGTTATAACTTCTATCTCTACATACACAACCGATGTTTGCTTATCGATAAAGATTTTGTAGGCATCCTAAATAGACAGTAATGATATGAAGAATTCCTTGTTCCCCTCAATTTTCTCAACGATGAGTACTACTATTTCATAACAACTATACAATCCATTTTGCTTGTCTTTTTATTCAGTTCTTCTTGCATTCCCCTCGCGCGTCAATAATTGACTTGTGATTAGAAACCGGGGAGATCTATAAAACGAGATGAGATTTTTAATCTTTTGTGGATCTCGACAAGGGCAGATGTATTGTATATACACATAAATAAATCTGCCTGCACAAACTCGGAAATCTAATCTTGAAAACGCTCCCGAGCGGATCAACATGGATCCAAAATCTAATCTTGAACATCGACTTTTTATAGAGCAAAAAAAAAAAAATACTCAACCTTCGATTCATGTACAAACATGATTTTCATTTTAAAAGTTATTCGAATTAGCGGTTTTAACGCAATTGTCTAATTAGTCTCTATATGATTTAAGATTTTACCAATATTTCATAGACATATATCTTTTTTGAATATTATAATATAGACAATTGATGGTGGATACGATTTTTCATATGGATTTATATTTTAATTAAGATAGAAATAGTTTTGAATACTATTTTTTGAATGATGAATCTATACCATTATAAATATAATAAATATAATATATCTCTTCTCTTATACCAATTTAATATGAGAATTTTAAGTATTTTTCTTTTCTAGCTTATTTATGAAGTTTTAATATTTTTTATGTTAGTCCAGAATTAATGGTGTTTTTGTTATCACCAAATATATTATATAAAAATAAATAGATAAAAGAAAGAACACAAACAACATTACTTATAGTTTCCACACGCCGTACATGTTACTACAAAGCAAAACAAACCACGGGTCAAGAGAGATGTAGGCAGGAGCCTAAGCCCTTCATGATGGATGCATACTATTTAATTACACAGATTTTAACGATATAAATTATATAGAAAATTTTATCAACCACTAATTATTCATCATTTAATAGTTAGTCTCTTTCATGCTAAATTTTTAATTTCATCTCAGTACAAACCCCTCGTATCAAATCATATGAGATTTAGACCCACTCAAATAAATTTGACACAACAAGTGAAGCTCATATGATTAGAGAAATAAATATGATTGGAAATTTACGGATGGACGGTCCTTATGATTTGAAAAGTACGCACTTGTCTTTTTCTTATAAAGGAAGAACATGACTCACACTAGTTAATTTACTGATCTCTCCGTGAGATTTACTCGTGGAGTCAGACTTTTCATGATCTTTAAATAAAATATTGATCATTAATTTCTATAATTATCAGTAAAATTATAAAATATAATAATAAAAATTATAAAATAAAAAGAATATATAAGTAAATGTGATGATAAATTTATTAATATTATTTTTTTATAGTGAATCTTGATAATTTTTTTATATTAATGAACAAAATTTAAAATATTTAATTTATAAGTATACGAAACAACAAGTGAAAAAATTAACGAATAAAATATACAACTTGCTTTCTTTTATTCAGTTATTGGTGGATTCCCCGGGCGGGTCATGAGTATAGATCCTATTCCATTGCTCATCTTTGCCTGCTTGTTGTTGTTACTGCGAGCTTGCTTGCTTTCTCGCTGAGGCTATGAATTAATGGCGACGTCGTCAGCCGCTGCCATCGTTCTACTGATCGTCGCCTTGGCCGCCGGCTTTCTCTGCCTCGCTGATGCTGCTGTCGTGGAGCATACATTTCGTGTAAGTTATCTGATTCGATAATCATATTACTTTGACATGCACCATCTATTACGGTTAATTAAATGTAATCCTAGTCTCCTAGAGCATGGAGAGGCGCAAGGGCTAGTTTAATCGGGTTCTTTTGTGTTTCAATATTTCATATAAATTAAAATCAGATCAAATAGGATTGAAATTTTGAGTTCATCATTTAGGGAAAATCTTTTTTTTTTTACTAGAAACTCCAACTCAACTTAAAACTCACCACACTTATTTATTGAGTTTATAAACTTAAATTAAGTTTGGCTAAACTAAAATACCCAAAAAAAATAAGTTTTTGGTGGAGTTCCATATAAGGGCTTCGAAAAATAATTGATTTTAAATAGATGACTCACATAAATCTAAATATGTCTCTTGTGAGTTGTATGAGTAGATTGGATTGACTTAATTATTTATTTCTCCAAATAAGATTATTTTTAAAGATTTCTTACATACCCATTTATATGAAACATTCTATTGATTTTTTATTCGTCTTCAAGAATGATTCGACCTCATCTAGACAAAAATTCAATAAGGAGTACTATATGAAACGACAAGAGTTTTGAGAACCATCCGATGGAGGACAATAAAGAGCCTAGATCAGTTAAATCACTCACAAAAACTCCATTCGGTCCTGGTTGTCATGTTAGATTTTGTTTCTTATTATCTTCTTTCAAAATGTTAAAAATTATTTTTTCACAAAATAAATTATTTATTTAAAAGTTTTTTATTTATTAAATTTAAATTTTGTACAGGATAAGTCAATATAGAGCTTTGCTTCAACTCATGGGTCAAATATCTATAGCATCAATGAATACCGTTGGACATTTAGTCATCTATTGCAACGCATGTCTCAACTGCAACCCGGGTATTTTATTAAAATAATATGGATTTGTCACAAACAAGTCTGCATTACACACATCTATATCATACATTAGTTCTTTGATAGTCATACAATGTTAGTAAATAAGTATATATTCTAAAATATACATGATCTATTATGAAATGTTTAAAAATTAATACAAAATCTACATAATGTAGCAGTTTGAAACTTGAACTTTTTTGAGGGAAAATTAAAGTCTTTAATTTTTTTTTTGAAAAATTGAGGAGAAAAGTTAAACCGATTTGAATTTTCAAATGTATATTTATTTATTGGAAATGGAAATTATGTGCGAAGGAATGTACATTAGTTATTACAAAATAAATACCAATATCTTTTGATTCAAAATTCTAGCATCTAATTCTAGGATCTAATTCCTGTAATCTCCTTAAAACAAATAAATCTCAAACATCTAATACACAGCCACAACCACCCCGTAGTCGGCGAAGTTTCACGTCAAGATCGCTGTTGGTCAGGGCGCCCAACGGTCGAGTCCTCAACCTCATCATGTGGTCTCGTGCCCACCGCAACTGTGTCGCCCGCGACCCATGTTGCACAGGCACCCATCACTTCTGCCACCCATGTTCACTCGCCTGCAGCATGTTGTCGTTGAGCATTGCCATCACTGCACGCACTACCAAAACCGACTTGTCGTAAACACTCGACAAAGATGTAAAAATGCTGAGCAAAGTATTTGCCAAGTACCAACACTCGGGAAACACCAGTCGCCATATAAGATTCGGTAATGTAAAATTTTGCCAGGGTTTTTGAAACACTTGGAAAGATGTGTTTGGGAAAAAAAAAAAAAAGTAGATGCCCTTAACAGAACCATCTCTATTGTCAATGCAGCACTCGTTAAACTAGAAATTGATTTTTTAAAAAAATATATGAATAGCTGGGGCATGACCGTTAATGTGAGTAGCAGTAGTCATCTCCATGATATGACATGTGTAGGTTATATTAGTAGAATTTTAAAATTTCTACTCGAAAACTGCAAGTATTAGACTACATAATAAATTGTTACCAACAACACAACTGAAGTAACGATCACGTCCAAAAACCGATCCTAGTAACCACTCGTGGATCATCTTGATTAGTACATCAATAGCAGCAATGCTTCTACCGCTATCCACACGCTTCAAGGTGGAACATCGTGTGCCGGTGCACTAACATGGCACATAGAGTTTGAAGGTTGCAACTCTTGTGGAAGTGAGGGCTAGGATTTCTCTAGATTGATTCGAAGCCCACTACACCTCTCTTTATATAGTGTTTCGTAGTTAAAGTTCTACATTAGATTTCTAATACGGTACAAATTCCTATAAAGATCCCAAAAAGAAAACACAAATCAATATTTATATTAAATTTGTTTTTTCTCTAAACTTTGATTGAATTTGGACTTGAAATATTTACTTCAAGTACTATCTAAACATGTGTTATTAGATTATTTTTGTGATGATAAGTGGTTTAACTGGTGTGATTCACATGTTAACACTTAATTTGTGGTTTGTATTAGATATATCGTTGTATGTATCTATATATATATATATATATATATATATATATATAACTATTTAGTTTCTTATAATTTGGATAGGTTCAAAACTTAACGTTCAATCTATGCGAGGACAAGATCATAACTGCGGTGAATGGTCAGTATCCCGGACCAACAATAGATGTGATTGAGGGGGATACTGTAGTGGTTCATGTTATCAATGAGTCACCTTATGACATAACAATTCATTGGTAAGAAAATAAATTTATATTGTTTTAGGAAGCTCCATTGAATCGCTGATGAAAAATACTATGTTAGTAATGATGTCTTTTGTTGTCGGTTTTCAATGGTAATAGGCATGGGGTAATTCAAATGCTCAATAATTGGAATGATGGACCAGGCATGGTGACACAATGTCCAATACAACAAGGAAATAATATGACCTATCGATTCAATGTTATAGGACAAGAAGGCACACTCTGGTGGCATGCTCATCATCACATACTTCGTGCAACAATCCATGGTGCTCTTATCATTCGGCCTAAGAAAAGTTCAAAAACGCGCCCTTTTGCCAGCCCAGACGGCGAGGCCACAATAATTCTAGGTACCATATTTTTAGTCCATTCACATCACAAGAGTAAATTTCTGAATACCACTTCTTTGAATTTATTTAATGATCTATTGAGGCTATATGTTTTGTAACTTTCAAAACCATTTACAAGTTCTAAAGCAACAAAAAGTAGAGTTTTTTTGTACAGATAACGCATTAACAAAAAGAAAATTCAAAAATAACTCAAATAAAAAAGGTTTTGCAGATATGGCAATAATTGCAGTCGGGCTGACGACTTACTAAAAAAGGCAATAAAACACCAACTCACTTACTCAAAAAGGCAACAGTCGCCAACCCGTCTGGCAACTGGTCGATTAGCACACGTGGACTAGTGTCTGGTCGAATACGACCATAATTCTGTTCGCAATTTTTCAGCAAATTCGACCAGGCGGCAGTGAAATCGACCACAAGAGAAGATGTGGCTTTTAGTCGCCAACTGATCTGGTGACTGGTTGATTTTGCTTAGTGTCGCCAGTTCGTGTAGCGACTATTGCTATATCTGCAAAACCTTTTTGATCTGTGTTATTTTTAGATTTTCTTTTTGTTAATGCGTTATCCGTACGAAAAGCTCCAAAAAGTAGCATTAAAAAAGGTTGGTTCACATACCAACAAAAAATTCTACTTCCAAAATTTCTCAGCTATATCAATATTTGAAAAAATATATATACACGAATATACAGCCAGGATATGCCACCATGAGTGATTCAATTATAAAATTGTGTTCAGCTTGAATGGTTTTTTTTTGGTTAACTACAACATTGGAGTGTCAGTTGCATGGTCACAAAAGAATATTATGTTAAAATTAAGCGGGCAAATGCATTGGTGTCCGAAAAGTTCAAAAATTTTATATATCATTACTAATATTGAACTATCACATATGTTCTTACAAAATTGAAAATAGATTCATATATATATCCTTTTTGATTAACTATTGTTAATGCATCATACAAAACACTTATTGTTACCACAAAATGGCCATATACCATTTACAAAAGTGTCCCTCTAAAATGTTTTATCCAAATGATCCAAGAGGATCTCAGCAGGTCGAATGCGTAATGGATTTGAACTCTGTCGGGTCGGTTAGTAGTCCGATATAAAATATATAACTGAGTCTTATACGATTTGGTTTAGTCAGTTGTCGAGTCTGATACGTTCTCAATCGATCAGACTATAAATACATTTTAATAGGATAGGTAGATCATCGAATCATATATCTAACATAGTTCTTAGAGTTCATCAATGTAGATCGAGAGCGATCAACATTCGATGTGTACAAGTTCCTCTTTTCAATAAAGAGTTGTGTTATTCCTTTGAACTGTATTTTTGATCACCTAGGTTTCGGTAATTCCGAGTAAGATCGCATATTCCGCATCTGGTCGAGTATAGTCGAAGCCCGTCTATATCTTAATCGGATCAAGTTGGTATCAGAGCAACTATCTTATCCTATGGATGGTGAAGACTCGCCAGGGTTACAAAACCTCTAGCGAAATTCCGCAAGAATGTTTTACAACCGAAGGCGAACATTCGACAGTACAACGGTCGCGTCTCCGAAGATGTCTGAAGAAATCTCCGTTCAAGCTCACCTAGCCGAACAAGTGGTTAAACTATCTACCAACATGGAAACCGTGCTTGCTTGGATTAAGCACTAGGCCATGGCTGTACCTTCTGAAGTTGATGCTTCAAAAGACAAGGTTAAGGGTGTGAAGATTGGGGAAGGCATGCACAGGCCAGACGAAGATGAAGACGAAGGCGACCACAAGGCCGACGACCTCGCCAACACCTCCTTAGCTGTTGGATCTTTCAAGGTTGAAGATAAGGTTGACATACCCATATATGATGGGGTGATTGATGCCGAGAAGTTGGACTCTTCGATTGATCAGCTTAAGACCTACTTTGACATGCGAGGTTTCAGTAACGCTCAAAAGGTTAAGTTTGCACCTTTAAAGATGAAGGACCACGCCAAGACATGGTGGAAGATGGTTGTCGCCAGTGGGGAAGCAGACGACCTCACATGGGGACAGTTCAAGTGACTCTTGCGACAAGATTTCAACCCGATGAGTTATCTCGAGGAGAGATGGGATCGTTGGCATAGATTGTACCAATGGCGCGATCAATCCGTTCAGGATTAGACCACAGAGTTTTGGATACAGGCAATGACCATTGGCATCTCGCTCTTTGATCCTTAGGTATTCCAAAAATATACGTCTGGACTTCAGAAATCGATCAATGTTGAGCTAAGCTTGTTTGGTGTCCAAACATCATGACCGTGAGCACGACTGCTATGGCGATCGAAAATAAGAACAAATCCCGCAACGACAACAACACGAAGGAGAATTCGACCTCGTCTAAAGGAAAGTTGAGTAAGTTGAGTCCAAAGAAAAGTACTCCGAAATCTGGTACGAACACCTCGTGTGAGCATTGTCACGTTGATGGCCACACAAAGGATAAGTGCTATAAGCTCCATCCTAAGCTTCGACCAAAGAGAAATAGACCAAAGAAATGAATAGCTACAACTACTACGACTCCACCCAAAGAAGTAGTTGTCCGAGTGAATTCAGTCGAGGAACCGGATACGACCTTGTCTCTGATGGCAATCCGAAGGAGATAGGTTCAGATTCACCTAACGACCATCACTTAATGGATGACTTGTTCACTATCAAGATCCAGGTGAAGTACGAAGTGGTTGCAGCAATATTTATCCCGAAAGTCAGAAGAATTTGGTTTCCGGTAGACTGGTTCGACGACTTGGGTTGAAGACCACCACACACCCACAACCGTATCCCTTGAGTTGGTTTACATCTGACGTGAACCAACAGATTACGAGTCAGTGTGTGTTGAAGTTTGCGATCTCTGCTCGATATATCGATGAGGTTCAATGTGACATTGTTTCTATCGATATCTGTCAGGTGATCTTTGGGAGTGCGTTCTTGTACGATCAGGACGCTCATCTCCATCGAAGAGCACAAGAGTATGAGCTCACCAAAAACAGACTATCAGTAGAGATGTCCAGGTCAATACTTGGAACTTGATTACCTCAAATCAGGCCAAACGAATCGTCAACACATGTCACAAATTTGTGCATGTTATGATTTGACCAGTAGGCCAAAGTGATGGTACTTGGGAAGCACTATCATTGGCGTGCCAAGAGGAATCTGGTCGTTTGTTGGGACTATTAGAGAAATATAGCGATCTGTTCGAAAGTACCCAGGGTCGTCTGCAGAAACTTCCAGTCGAGCACGATATTCAGCTCATGTCCGATGCGACACTTCCCAGTTTGAGTGTGTATCGCAACTCAATATTGGAGAATGAAGAGATCAAAAGACAACTTGGAGAGTTGTTGAATGATGTGATTCAACTAAATAATTCACCTTGTGGATCTTCTGTGGTATTGGTACCAAAGAAAGATGGGACTTGGCGTATATGCATCGACAATCGAGCACTGAACAAGATCACCATCAAAAACCGATACCTTCTTCCTCATATTGATGACTTGTTAGACCAATTAAAGCATGCTGCGATCTTCTCAAAATTAGATCTAAAATCAGGGTATCATCAAGTCAGCATCCGAGAGGAGAATGCTTGGAAGACCGCGTTCAAAACGCAACAAGGTCTGTTCAAATGGCTTGTCATGGCATTTGGGCTTTGCAACGCCTCGGCTACGTTCATGAGACTTATGAATGATGTGCTATGACCATTAATCGATTACTTTGTGATCATGTACCTCGACTACATACTGGTCTATAGTCGTTCATGGGATGAGCACCTAGTTCATGTGGAAAAGGTGTTCGAGCAGCTGCGACAACATCAACTTCTCCTCAACCGTAAAAGTGCGAGTTCGGCCAGCAAACTCTACTTTATCTGGGATTCATGGTCAGCAAGGGTACATTGCAAATCGACCCCGACAAGGTAAAGGTGATTTGTGAGTGACCTCGACCGCGAACAGTAATGGAAGTGTGTAGTTATTTGGGAGCATGCTAATACCTTCGAAAGTTCATACGACACTTCTCGATAGTGGTTTCTCCATTGCATGCATTAACAAAGATTGACCAAAAGTTCGAGTGGAATGGAAAACATGAGAATTACATTCCTCTTGTTGAAGAAAAATATCAGTAAAGCACCTATCCTAGCTTTACTGAATCTTCAAAAGCCATTCGAGCTAGAAACCGATGTTTTAGGTTATGCAATGGGCGCAATGCTCATGCAAGAAGGTCGACCAGTAGCATATCACTCCGAGTTATTTCAGGGAGCTCAGAAGAACTATCCGACCTACGACAAGGAGTTATGTGCACTGCATCAGACCATAAAACATTGGTGGTGTTATCTGTTGGGTAAAGAGACCGTGGTACACACCGATCATCAGCTATTGTAATATTTGCAAACTCAATCCAAGCTACAGCAAGCCCGACACATGAAGTAGATGTTGTATCTGCAGTAGTTCAACCTAGTGATTAAGTACAAGAAGGGAGTACACAACAAATTAGCTAACATGTTATCACGACCACCAGTTATTGCCCTCTACTTATCGGTGTTCATGCAGCTCGAGACTTCATGCAATGAGGACTATGTAGCGATGTACACAGAGGATTCTGATTTTCGATCAGCACTTCGAGTAACGAGGAGGACTCTTATACAAAGGCAATTGGCTTTGTATACCTCGTGGAGCACCTCGAGTACAGTGGCTATGGGAGGCACATACATCAAAAGTTTCTAGTAACTTTGGGGTAATGAAGATCTTGCAAAATCTTCATCGACATGTGTTTTGGCCATGGATGCAGCACGATGTGGCTAGTTTTGTTCGAGGCTGTGGTCTCTGCAGTATCTTGAAACCAGCAAACTGAAAATTGGGTTTGTATGCTCCTTTGCCAGTTCCGTCACAACCATGGGAAAACATATCCATGGATTTCTTGGGAGGACTATTTCTTTGTGGTCGTTGATCGGTTCTCTAAGATGATAGTTTTCATACCTTGTAAGAAGACTATTACGGGAGAAGTGGAGGCTCGGGTATTCTTTCAGCACGTTTGGACACATTTTGGACTACCAAATTCCATTGTGTCTAATATTGATACCTAATTTCTTAGTCACTTTTGGCGATCGCTTTGGACGATGATGGATACTAAGCTGAAGAGGAGTACTATGTTTCCTTCTCAAACTAATGGTCAAACTGAGGTGGTAAATAGAATAGTCGTTCATCTCTTGAGGGGTTATAACTCTAAGCATCCAAAGACTTGAGATGAAAGTATACCGTACCTATAATTTTCTTTTAATCGAGTAGTGCATGGTTCGACTAGAAAGTCTCCTTTTGAGGTATGTTTGGGATTTCTACCGCAGAGTCCATTTGATATGGTGTTTGTGATATCTACCTCAACATAGAATAGCAAGGAGAAATCTAATCAGGATTGAGCACAAAAGTTCCTAGAAGGTATTCAACGACTCCATGGTGAGGTTGAACAGAACTTGCTTAAGGCTCAACTCAAGTATAAGGCACGACATGATCGACACTGAGTTGAAGCTCAGTTCCATGAAGGCGATATGATATGGCTACATTTGAGTAAGGAGAGGTTAAAAGGTGAAGGTAAAAAGTTTAAACCAATTCGTTATGATCCTTTTCAGATTTTGCGAAAAATTGGTACTAATACTTGTCAGCTCGAGTTACCTCCTTACATAGATATTTACTCAGTTGTTAATGTTGAGCATCTCAAACTCTTCAAGCCTTCGATGCTGGATGATGAGTCAGATACCATAGTACCATCTGTTGAAGACTTGGTCTATTAACGAGATGAACCTTTCTGTGAAGATGTGATCTTGGAGAAGAAGGTGACGACCACCAGGAGCGGTACACGAGATTCTTTTCGGGTGGGACGGAAAGATCAACGTGCACGAGTAGCCAAGTGGTATATCTGCGAGGATGCTTAGTCTCAATTTCCACATCTCCAGTTTTGATAAAGTGGTCACCAATGGGAGTTGGCTCCTTCTCAACAGGGGAGTCATGTTCCGGGATGATCTCAGCAGGTCGAATGCGTAACGGATTCAAACTTTGTCTGGTCAGTTAGTAGTCTGATATAAAATATATAACTGAGTCTTATACGATTAGGTTTAGTTAGTGGTCGAGTTCGATACGATCTCAATCGATCGGACTATAAATACTTTGCAATAGATCAAGTTTAGTATCAAACTAGATCAAGTTCAGTATTGAACTTATTCAAGTCTTAGACACACAATTCGTTGACATCAAGATCGAGTGCGATCAACGTTCGACGTGTACAACTCCCTCTTTTCAATAAAGAGTTGTGCTACTACCTTGAACTGTGTTTGTTTCGATCACTTGGGTTTCGGTAATTCTGAGTAAGATCCTGTATTCCGCATATTTATCATCTAATCGAGTATAGTCGAAGCCCGTCTATTTCTCAATCGGATCAAACAATCAATTGTGAGTATTTAAATTGCAAGTATTTAAACAACTAATTGCAAGTATTTAAATTGGGAATATTTAAACAATTAATTGGGAGTATTTAAACAAGCATATACAGAAATTTAAACAATCAAAAAAGAGAGAGAAGATTTAACTTCTTATTAAATATTCAAAAACCAAGAAAAATATTAAGAATACAAAAATTTTGAAGACTAAGTAAATAGCCAAAAACTCTCTCTCAAAGGGATGGTCCTCTCTCTAGTACTCTCTCTTCTTATATAGACCTAGTCTACACCTAGAGTAGTCTCCACCACCAATGTAGGACTAAGCTAACACTTGGTGGAGGTTAGGCCCAAAGCCCAATTTGGCCAAACTTTTAATAATCATTTTTTACAATTTTCGAATTTACAATTTTCGGAATTACAGCATTTTCCGAACAGCAGACACTAAAATAGTCATTACTTCATCATCCGAACTCTGATTTTGACATTCTTGGATCCGTTGCAAATCTAACTTGGAGCTCTACAACTTTTCTGTTAACACTTTTCTGAAATCAAGGTTAGATCAGTGCCGAATCATCTCTTAAGTTGAGATTTTTTACATAACCTTCCATATGGAGTCCATAACCGTCTCAATGACTTTCTCGGACATTGTGAGCATCACTGTGCTCACTATGATGTCTCCGTGTGTCCACCTTAATAACGAATGGCTCACCTCCAACCGGGAATTCTCTCCCATTCCGGACCCCAACCGGTAACCTCCACACTTCCATAGGTTTGAGCCACTTCGTACATCTTGGTGCAGCACGGCTCTAGGTACTTGGTGTAGCAATGTTCAGCATCTTCGCAAGTCTTTAGTGCTTCTGACATATCTCAAACCCATCGAGTCTCCCACTCATCCATGAGCGGTACTCCAATGGTCTAACCTTGTGGCGAACACACCATAACTTCGGAATACCTAAAACTTGCATCACAACCAAAAGAATCCATCACATAGCACTGTTTATATATAATGACAACATAAACGAACACAGAAAGATGTATCCAATTCAAAGTATTTGTCAAATCACAAATCACACAAGTTTACGCAATCACATGGGTTTACAGCTCCATTTCACCATGATCATTACATGTGGACTATGAATTCTCATATAGTCATATTTTTGCTACAAAAATTGTGTAGAAAACTTCCTACACTTAAAAAGGTTTTTGGAGTGGTCAAATCTCGTGTGGACGACTCCCAATACATCTCACCTCCTATCTGGAATGGTCCATTCATGATCCAACGGTTCATGAAACTTTCAGAGGCATAGGAAGTTTTCTAGGCAGTTTTCATTTATATTTTTGTGTATGCGCGCATCAAGGTTTTATAGATATTTTAGAACTTCTTTCACCATGATCCTTACACGTGGACTAGGCATTCTCATGTAGTCATGTGTGTGTAGATATACATCTGTTGATATGCATGAATGGAATTTCAAATGCAACTTACCTCTAGTATGTACCTACATGTATGACTCTCTTAAAATTATTTAAAACCATGTCCAATACATAAGTGTGTTTGTGTGTTTTTGTCTCCTCTAATTCATGGATAACTTTAAACGATGAATTAGTGAAATCTCAACTTCTTCACTGTGCTCCTTATTTGTGGACTAGTCATTCTCAGGTGTATATATATGTTCGTGTGTAGATTAATATATGTATGTATGCGACACACCTCTATTATGCACCTACATATATCACTCTTAAGAATTCCACTAATTCATCGTTCAAAATTGTCCTTGAACTAGTGGAGGCAAAAACCAAATTGACCAAAAAATCTGTGAAAATTTGAAGACCAAACTTTGTTTTTACAAGGATAAACAAAAAAAAAAGAGGGGCGGGCGGGGGGGTACTTTATGAGATTTTAGTGTTGTGAATTTAAATCTCTGTTATTTTTCATAAATTACTGGTGTGCCAATCTCTTTGGTTTTATATATAAAAGTGTAAGGTGGAGACATGTGGATAAATCAACCCACATGCGAAAATTATGTTTGTTGCATCTGTGCATTATTGCACAAACTTAAATGTCGATATATTGTTTGTCATTTCTTTCTGAACTCTTTCAGTCGTGTTGCGTTTCTGCATTCTTGCACAAGCATAAATGCTTATAGATTTTTGTCTTTTCTTTGTATTATTTTTTTACTTCCAATTTAATATCAACAATTCACAGGTGAATGGTACACAGAGGATCTAATGGTTTTTGAAAAGCAAATTCTGAGGAGTTACTTTGCAACCACTCCTGAAGCATACACTATAAATGGAAAACCAGGAGACCTCTATAATTGTTCATGTAAGGTTCTAGTCTTCTTTAGAAATTCTAATTGAGATATAATCTTACATTTTGATTGGCATATGCTGATGCACATATTCAAAGGGGTTAACCTTAGTTTTACTTTTATTATGTCATGCATAGTTCCTACAAGATATTATAATTAAAAACCAACTAATTTATTTATACTAAAATGTTAATATTGTAACTTGCCTATGAACAATTTGACCAGTTGCGTGTAGTGTGGAGATAAGTTAAAGAGTTCAAACTACCACGAACATAAATTGGATGAAATGTGTGTAACAATGCCTGAAGTACACTAAGCTATTTTTATCAATGGTGCACAAGTGGAGCATTGATATTGTTCACTAAATTATTTTGTGGTGCATTTTATCTAATCAAATATATACCATTGTACAAATATCTTCTATTGGAATTGTAATTAGCAATATGTACAAGCTAAAATATACAAGGACACAGATATAGCACTCTTATATGTCATTACTGCTAGCATCTACACCATCTATTTGGTTTTGGGATACGTGCCTTCTAATTTGTTTAAAAAATTGAGTGGAAAGGGGCAGATCATTTTGGTAATAAAAAATTGAAAAGGGTACACTATGCACTTCACTAACTTGCCTAGGGTAACATATTTAAAAAAACAAAATCAGGAAATAACCCAAAAGAAAAACACTAGCAAAATTGGCTTCAATCGACAGTCCGAATGTCGACCTAA
Organism: Pharus latifolius; assembly: GCA_019359835.1. Taxonomy (NCBI): domain Eukaryota; kingdom Viridiplantae; phylum Streptophyta; class Magnoliopsida; order Poales; family Poaceae; genus Pharus; species Pharus latifolius. The sequence continues at coordinate 33,465,456 of CM033328.1, read as the reverse complement.
GGTAGCCAACCACCAATCACCAGTTAGGCTTGTGGAGGGAGCAGCAGAAGATGAACCTATTCCTGCTACTTCTTAGTGACATAAGGATGTTCCTTCGTCCTTAGAAATAAAATCCGAGTAAAGATTCATCTCTTCAACCTCGGGCAACAACTTCTCCATAGAGCCAATTTCCTGCTGGTTGGAACCACTAGGGTCGGCTTGTGGCTGGTGCTCAAACTCATCCTTCGGAGAGGGCAAAATGTCTGAGGTTGGCGAGATTTCTACGACCTCTAGTTCAGATCCGAAGTTCAAATGAATCTGATCATCCTCGTCGGCGAGGATGTGACAGTTATCATTAGTTCATTTGAAAATGAAGTCAAGGTCGTTCTCGCTATCATAGAGTGGCATAGCCATATGAACCTCTACGATAAGGGATTCAACGCTTGAAGAAAGTGTTTTGTGGAGATTCCCATGGTCAGTGCCAGCTATTGACAATCAAAAAGTATGATCCTCAAACATATATCATGTTTGATTTGGGTTGTGAGGTCACCATGCAATACCGTAGAGAGAATTCACAGAACGACTATGTAAAGGGACAAGAATTTTTATATAGATTCAGATCCTCAAAGAATGAATAATAGCTCTACGTCCTGTTTTTGTTTTCTTATGTGTATATCGAGTACAACTTAGATCTCTTGGATCTCCCAAAAGATCAATCTCAGAAACGGACCCCCTTCTTGTCCCTAAAATCTAAGATGATATAGATCTTGAAAAGACTTTAATTAGTTGCTTCATAACCATTGATAGAAGTTATCATTGGTTAATCTTCAAAGAGACGTGTATTGAGGTGGTTAATAGGGAACCGCCTTAATGAGTAACCTCACGGAGCAATTACTAAACACGTACACTTTCGACCAAGAGGTCGCGACAACACACTCCTTCGACCAACGGCACTTACTTTTGAGTGAGTTATATCTTATGACCAAACGGATTGGTCATAAGCATCCCAGCATAAAAGAAGGTTGGTCTAAGATGGGAGTTAATAGGAGTGGATCTCACCACTCTAAACTTTTGACCAAGGATGAAGTAAATATTCTCGTCAAGAGTCTTACTAGGCCTGTTCCCCACAAGCCCTATATCGCCCAAAGGTTCATGGTCACTTTCATCCTTGAGATCCTAACAAGATGCACTTTCTGGAATAGTTCGAACCATTGGTCAAATTACCGTAGTCCAAGAGTGGCTTCAATGTTAATGGATCCAAACTAACATTGGCGTAACTACGAAATACTGGGGAAGTCAAAGGTCATCAATCCAAATAAAAACCAATTATAGAAGAAGAAATCATAGTTTAAAAACTCCAAAACTCCTCAACTAAAATAATTAAAGAAAGTTCGTCACACCAAAATTTACACAAACATCATGATCTCATGATGCTTACAAAACACGGTGACTACGATGCTCCGACTTCCTGGTTCCAAGGATCCAACTCTAAACCTAACATCACTCTCCTTGGCGGTGATGTAGAATGTCAATGCATGGTGGATTGAAAGTGGAGGTCAGGTTGCTCCTTTGAATCTTTGATGCCTCTTATGAAGCCTTAGGGTCACCAATTGTAGCCTGTATTGTCATAGGAGTCAATGTCTTAAAGTTAGAGATCAAAACAAACTCGACCATAAGTACTTAGGCACACGCTTAGTTTGAGTGCACTGTTCTGGAAACAGTGTGTCTAAACCGTACCCAATAGAGAAGCCATAGGTGTTGAATATAGCCATACACATGGTTTGGAGTATGGTTCTGTGAAACCATGCGTAAAAACCATGCCCAACATTAAGCTCCTTGAATGCATACATGGTTTGGGAAACTATGCGCTCCAAACCATGTTGGAAAGAGGCCTAGGCGCACACACTATTTGGTGCACAGTTTGGAAAACTGTGCATTGGAACAATGTACCATGATTTTTGGCTCCTATTTGGGTTCTTCTCCTGGGACTCTTATTTGAGTTGATTTTCACCTTGAAGTTTAGTTGTTTCCTACCAAAGAGCTCAGCGGAAAGCAATAAAGGATTATAGCAACAAAAGTGCAACTAAAGATGCAAATCACATATTTTAGAGCAAAAGTATAGCAGAATGTGTGGGAATTTTTGTATGAAATTGTGCATCATCAGATACCACAGACTCAGATTTTTTCTCATCCTGAGCAAACTTTTGAGCTTCGCTAATGTCGGGATATCAAATTTAAAATCTGTTTTGTTATTTCAAACTTGCTATTTCTTTAAGCATGACCTAGAGCTAACCAATATGATACAAACTCTTAAGCCCAGCATGGCATCACACAGTTTGTCAAGGAAATCTTCACTAGCAGTTATTTAAACTACACTAGGCAACTTCCCATCGTGCTGGAAGCAAGGTTCGTCTGATTATGAGTAATGTTGATTCTTTGGCTATGAGAACTCAGAAAAATGATTTTGTGCTTGGTTTCGCGCATGGTTTGGGGAACCGTGCACTAGAATCATGTGAAACAACAAGCTCCCATATCTTGTGCACATTTTGTGCACGGTTTGGGAAATCGTGTGTTGGAATTGCGCACATTGATTTTGCCCTCCAACTTGGGTACTCCTGGAACTTCCATTTGAACTGATTTTCTCCTAGGATTTTGGTTGTTTCCTGTAAAAGAGATTAGAGACAAGTAATAGACAATTATGATATTAAAAGCACATATAAGGATGAAAATTCATAGAAATTAGGGAAAAAAGTATAATGGAATGAGAGGGATTTTTATATAGAAAATGAGGGTCAACACCTAGCACTGCTATGTAGGAAGGGTTGGGTTGCTCCAAGGTGTCTAGCTATCCCACTGTCGGAGGTTGTAGGTGCTTAGGTGCTTCGCCATCATGCCGGTCCTACACAAATAAGAAAGATATATCCGCATGCCTCCAGGCACGGCCTCCACGCCGACAAGAAGAATATCAAAGAAAGTACCAATTCGTGTAATAAGACCAGCTATTCAAATAGGGCATGTCTTCAATGTTTCCACATGTGTCAAGTGATCGACGAACATCATAAACGGGTTGATCAGCACCCTGTAGATCATGCAATACACATGTGCTCTGTGATGCGGATTGTCCCCATCTCGTCACACCTGAATAGAATGTTTGCCAAAAGGCAGTGTGCGTATTGGAGCACGGGATAGTGAATGCTGCTTGCCTTGGCTGCGTGCGCCTCAAAGTTGTAGCTCCAATAGAGGCACCCCGAAATATCAAATTGTACATTTCCACACTTTTGTTCGATAGTGCGTTACCAACCGTGGCGTCTACTGTCATAACGCGCTGTGGTTCAGTTCACTATAAAACGTCTGAACTACAAGTCACTTCTATAGTCCATGGTGTGAACATTTGATCAGTAAGTCCTTGTACCATTCCTAAGCATCATAAACTGATTGTCCTACCTACTAAGTAAAAGATGCAATTGATTGTGAATATGAATAATTTAGTAGGAGGAAAAAACTTACTAAGAAAGGCGTGTGAGAGTTCATCCCATGTAGTGATTGACACAGGTGGAAGTGTGCATAGCCATGCCCTCGCCTGTGTTACTCCATGAATCTTGAAAGTGTCACAATGCTCAAGAAACATGTGAAGATGCATAGATGGATCTTCAATGGGGAGACCACTGAATTGATTTTGTTTTACCAAATTTAGAAGTGCATGTTTGATTTCATTGTTATTTGATTCAATTGTGGTCTTAGAATACTGGATTGCAACCCCATAGTGAGTGGGATTGCATAATCCTTCAATATCTTTTGATCCTCCATTATTGGGTGTTCATTGTTTGCCGCAATTTGCCATCGCGGATTTTCCTCCAATCTTACCTATCTTGCCTCGTATTGTTCTTGGCGTGTAGACTTGATTGGTTCATCCAAGTTATCCAGAATGCACTACCTTCCTGAAAGGTTAGTGGTGCACAAAAAGGAAGAAAAGAAAATTGGAAGAAATATTAAGAAGTGAGATTGACTTATATCAACAAAAAGTTGACCTAAAAGATGAATTACCGTTGTTCCCGGGCAACGGCACCAAAAACTTTGACACTGATGTAGATTTAGTCGGTTGTCAAGTCTGATACGTTTTCAAGCATCGGACTATAAATACCATGTAATAGGTTAGATAACTCAGATCGATTAGAGATATAGAACTCATAGCCAGAGATCAAGAGCGATCAACTGTCGACTTGGGTTTCGATAAAGAATTGTGCTATTCTTTTATCTCAGTGTTTTCGATCACTTGGGTTTCGGTATTTTCGAGTAAGATCCCATATTCATCTAATTGGATTTCAGTACTTGATTGGATCCAGGGCATCCGAACGATGCTTGATATCCAATCAGATCATCAAAATGCTCCCAAATTTTGTAGGCATGATCCATGGAACATAACGAACATAACCGTGAAAGTGAATTGTAAAAATGATGCAAAAAGTCACATAAATGTCACATGAAAAGAGTTTTTAGGACGTTTTGAGATGCAAACTTAGGGTAAAATTCATATCAATTAAGCACTTATCAGAACTGGACCTATCCTAACTTCTAAACCTGAATTACAACTAAAAGGCATACCTAATTTGAGCTAAAAAATAGTACAATATCACAAGCGTGACTAATTATGACTCTCGGCGTACAAAAGACAGAATATGAATTCGAACTGCAAAAGAAATGGAGTAAGAACGAGCAAAACACAATACAAACATAGGTAAGAACGGGCCCTGGCACGGGCCTGCCCACATCGAGTGCAGGCCACGGGAGTGCCTGTGTCTGGCTTGGTTAGGGTTAGGATTTGGGTCCCTTGGGGCCCCTCTTTGTTTGATTTTCGCGTTTTTCTCTGTTTTTGGTCCAAATGAGCTCAAAATGCTTCCAAATTTTGTAGGCATGATTCCTGAAACATAACGAACACAAATGTGAAAGCGGATTGTAAAAATGATACAAAAGTCGTATAAAATATCGCATTGAAAGAGTTTTCAACATATTTTGAAATGCAAACTTAGAGCAAAAATAAGTACCAATTAAGAACTTATCATTAGGATCGACTATTTCATGAGGTGTGAGTTAAAGCCTCGAACTAGTCGCTAACATCACCGCAAAAGTGGTCGAGAAGTTTCTTTGGAAAAATATCCTGTGCCATATATTCATCCCCACGAATATCATTACTAAGATCTAGAAATAGTTCGATAGCAATCATTTCATGTAATTTCAATGACTTATCTAGATCCAGGTTGTGTTTTGCTTCAATAGTGAACAGCCAGACCACTATCGAAAGAGCTAATGAGTAGGTGTTCCAATGATTGTGATGTTGATTCTTCACTAGGCTCGAAAGCTGCTGGGTGCATGGGTGCATGAGCTTCCTTCTAACTTATGGTGTCTCTGGACCACCCCATCTCACGCAACCATTGAAACACTATATTCTGAGTTCTATAACTTAGAGCCAATCATGCCAATGGACATCCATTCAGGCTCCCCTAGAGTCCAAGGCCATGATGAAGACAACAATGAGGTTTGTCATAAAGATGATGTCAACTTCATAAAAGAGCTCAAAGATTGAGCTCAGAGGTTGCAACTTAATTCAAGCCACATCATATCAGCAAGGGCTTGACCACTACTACGATCACTGTGTAAGACCCAAACCTTCATATCAAGTGACATGGTTCTCAAGCGGGTACCTGATACTTTATGCAAAAGTAAATTCTTACCCAAGTAGGAAGGGTATGTCAAAATAACCTCTGTGGCTAGCCCCGAAGCATACAAATTGAAGAAGGTAGATGGCATGGTCCTCCAACACACTAGGAACATCACCAACTTTAGGGAGTTCTATACCTGACTGTTCGCTGCTCAAGCTTAGTACTAAATAGAAATTAGCACAACTTCCGAATTTTATAATTCCTAACAAGTTTACTTTTCCATCAATAATATCGGCTTCTTTTCTACTTAATTCTCTTTTCTCAAAAAGAATTGACAGTACACAAAATTTGACATAATAGTCCAATTTCCAATTAACAGTACACAAAATTTCCAATTAACAGTACATAATAGTCCATTGCATCTCAAATCACCAATCTCAATTATAAGTGATGTGCCTCTTGTCGACGTCGGCGAGGCAGTTCTAGATGTCGCGCAGCATGGCCTCCATCTTCTTGATCTAGGCGAGCAGCTTGCCTCGGTAGGATGCAAAGGAATCCAAGACCATCCCATCATGCTCTACTTCTCAGGGCAAGTATTGTGGATCAAATAGTAGCAATAAATAGCCTTATACCAATAACACCATTTGGATCCGCTACTTCAGATCAGTGATCACATGTTTATAAGTTTCAAATGAGTTATGTTTCCCCATAGCTATACAATTTATTCCAGTTACATAATGCAGGTTCTGAAGAACTACCTGAAAGGGATAGTCCTTTATAATTGAAAGGATGCAGTTCTCTGAAACAAGTATGCGTCCTATTCAGATAATATAGTTTCTGTTGGGGAAATGCCTGGCAGTCCTACCATAGAAATACTCGTTGGAAAGCCACGAACGCTTCCCATGGAAAGCGACAGACGCCTACTGGGGAAAGCCTCGGATGTCTCCCGTGGAAAGCCACAGACGGCCCCCGTGGCGAGCCATGGACTCCTCCTGTGGGGAAAGCCATGGACGCCTCCCGTGGAAGTCCATGGAGGCCTACCGGGGAAAGCCTCAGACAGCTCTCGTAGAACTCCACGGATGCCTCCTGTGGAAGGCCACGGAGGCCTACCGGGCAAAGCCTCGGACGGCTCCCGTGGAAAGCCACGGAAGCCTCCCATAGAAAGCCACAGATGCCTACCGGGGAAAGCCTCGGACGTCTCCCGTGGGGAGCCACGGACACCTCCCATGGAAAGCCACAGACGCCACCTGTGGTGAGCCATAGACACTTCCTTTGGAAAGCCATGAACATCTCCCATGGAAAGCCACGTACGCCTCCCGTGGCGAGCGACGGACACCTCCCGTAGAAAGCCACAGAGGCCCCCCATCAAGACCTATGGATGGCTCCCGTGGTGAAGTCGTCCGCCGATACCCCGAGAGCGACGTGAGCGTCCGGGTCCGTCCGCCAGGATTCAAGTGCCCTGAGGAGACCACCCAGGCCTGGAAGCCTGGGGGACGGATGACGTCAAGGATACCTTAGGAACTAGCGACGACACTTGTCAGGCATGCAAGTCATTCACCCTGTGAAAGGACAACAGTGCCCCTCGATCCAGCGATCGCAGCTAGGGCATTTTAGTCATTTTGCATCTTTTGGGGCCTATATATATCCCCTTGTATCTCATTTGTAACCAAGACTCAATTCATTTTACACACTCAAAGAAACAGGCATCCCTTGGAGACCTCTCTCCCCGAGAGAGAACATCCCCAGTCGACTTATGTCCGAGGGGTGACGACAGGACTAGGGTCTCCACCGGAGCCAAGCGCTCCCAAGCTGACGCTCCTAGCCCCCGGGGACCTGCTACTCAGGGCTTTGGCCGAAGGCCAGCTCTGTGCTCAACGCACTTTGGAAGAGCTATTGCGTGTCTTAGAGTGGCCTCCGGCTCCAATCTACCCGCCCCCATTCCCATATATAGGGGCACCACCTCTGTTCTTCGTGGGACACCCGGTTGCCTTCCCCGCGTCGGTGGGCCTACTCGTGGCCAATGCCTTCCCCAACCTGCATCGGTGAGTTCTCCTATGCCAGTAATCCCTGTCGCGCCGGGAAACCTCCCCCGCTGGGATCCCTCTCTGGGCCAGTGACCGTTCGAGTGCCCAGAACTACCCCGGTGCTAGAACCAGCTGCTGCTTTGGGAACCCTCCCTGTACCGGCTCTTGCTGTCACCTCGGACATCTGCACGGTGCCGGGTCCGACCCACGAGCCGGTGGCCTCCCCCGGACCGACAGCCCATACGCATCAGCTCCCTCCTCCTTGGGGACCACCCCCGAGGGCTCCCCCGGCGGATCAGACCCGCTTTACCTGGGAGTAGGTAGAGTGCATAGGTACTGCAACGTCTGGGAAGCTCCCTCCCGTCGCTGATTGGAACCATTACCGAAGCGAGAGCCGCGCCCAACCCACGGCTGTGAGGAGCCACAATCCTGGGCAGACCGGGGGAAGAGGTTGGCTGAAGAAGCCACTGTCACCTCTTGGGGACGTCCTGAAATTCAAGGAATCAGCTCAACTAACCCCGAGGAGAAAAGGCGCTACTGCCGGGCAGGCGGGCCGCTGGCCCCCCCCCCCCCCGACTCAGACGACGAGCGTGCTTCCCCTGTCAAAGGGAACAGCGACCGGGAATCCCCCGGGAGGTTGAGGGGACTAATCAGCTGTTGCGTCGCCGCCTCCAGTGTATTTGGTGGCCGCGACCATACCGCCCACCGCATATAGAGCACTACAACGGTGAGGCTGACCCCTACAAGTTCGTGTAGGTGTACTCTACAGCAATCTCGGTGGCCGAGGGGGGGGGGACGAGATGGTGCAGTGCAACGTCTTCCCCCTATACCTCACCGGAATCACCCGTTCATGGTTCTATAACTGAAGGCAGGTTCCATCAAGTCCTTCATGTAGCTCAAGTGGGAGTTCTACGCGAATTTTTAGGGGAACTACGTGCGTCCCATAGACTCGTTATAGCTATACACCATTCAGCAAAGGATGGGGGAGACCATTCGGAGTTTCTTCAAACGCTTTGCCTAGGTGAAGAGTAAGGTAGCTCACGTCCCTGACTCCACCATCATGGAGGCATGCAAGAGCGGGATTCTCCCTGGGGAGCTCCACCGGAGGATCTCCTGGAGTTGCCCCACCTCTGCTGACGAGCTCTTCACTGTTCTCGAGAAGTACGCCCGAGCAGAGGAGGACAACCTCTGGAAGAAGCACCAGGGGTACCTACCGTGCCGAGCGAGAGGCCAGAGACCCCCTCAACAAGCGGCCCAGGAGGGGCAATCGTAACGAGCCACGGCCTCGGGACACCTTTGTCCTCGAGGGTGGAGGTGGCTCGCGCGAAGGCAACAGGAGCAACCGCTCCTACTCCAAGCCAAAAGGTAGTAGGGGAGGACAGCCCCTTCGCGATCGGGAAGATCCCAAGCCAGGAGGCAACGAGGGCATATCCAACCTGTGGTGCGCCTTCCACAAGTCCACTTCCCATGCCACCCTAGAATGCAATGCTCTCCTACAACAGTTCGCCGCATTTCTTGACCGGCATGGGCAGGGGGAGGGGGTCCTGCCTGCTTGCCCCCCCTTCGGCTTTGGTGGCTTTCCTTGCTCCCTCCGGGAAGCAAAAGTAGACACAGGAGAGGGACTCAACCAAGGAGCTTCCTTTCTAGACCTCCCAGAGAAGTGTGAACATCATCACAGGAGTGTCCGCCTCTGGGCGAGACTTCAAGCGCCAGCACAAGGATTATGTGCGGGAAGTGAAGGTAGTGAGGGTGCTGAACACGTCTCGGCTACCAAAGTGGTTAGACGTCCCCCTCACCTTCACGGTGGAAGACGCGAGTGGGGTTCTCTTCCCCCATGATGACACACTCATTGTCTCCCCCACTGTGTTCAACTATCGGCTGGCCCGCATCCTCGTAGACGGCAGAAGCGCCACGGATGCCCTGTACCTGAAGGCATTTAGGGAAATGCAGGTGGATGAGAAGCTGCTGTAGCCCACAGTTGGGCGACTACAGGGCTTCGTCCCAGGGAATACAATCTACTTGGTGGGGAAGGTCGATGTTCCCATGACCTTCGGCACCCCAGACAACAACCGAACGGGGATGGTTCGGTTCGATGTGGACCACGATCAACCGCCTAGGTGCTGCGGTTCACTAAGGTCACCTCTACATGAAGATCCCTGGGCCTCATGCCGTGATCTCTTCTCGGGGCGACCAGGATGTGGCTCGCGCTATTTATGAGCGTGCAATTGCAATGATTCAGGACGACAACCTGATCAAGGCCTCGGGGGAGGGGAGTGCATCCCCGGCTCCCGATGTCTCGGTCACCCTTCCCGGCAAGTTCCTCCTAAAACCACGCCCGGAGGGGGACCTCCATGATGTCCGACTGTTCCCGGAGAATGGGGAGAAGATTGTCAAAATCGGGGCGGACCTCCCTAGGGAGCACGTGGAACGACTCATAGTTTTCCTCCACGAAAATTCTGATGTCCTTGCATGGAAGCAGGCGGATATGAAGGGCGTCGCCTGGGATATTATCGAGCACAAGCTTGCTGTAATGCCTGGCCGCCCTCTGGTGAAGCAAAAACTAAGAAAACTCTTCCTTGAGCACCAAGAAGCCATTAAGGCCTAGATCACAAGACTCCGAGAGGCTGGGTTCGTTCGAGAGGTCTTACACCCCAAGTGGCTTGCGAACCCCGTCCTCATGAAAAAATCTAGCGGCAAGTGGAGGATGTGTATGGACTTCACCGACCTTAATAAGGCTTGCCTGAAGGAAAACTTCCCACTCCCGCAGATCGACCAACTGGTAGACTCGACTGTGGGGTGTGAGCTCATGAGCTTGTGGGACGCATACTCGGGCAACCACCAAGTCCGGATAGCCAAGGAGGATGAGCAAAAGACGAGTTTTATAACTCCCCTCGGCACCTTCTACTACGTTCACAAGCCCTTCGGGCTCAAGAACGCTGGGGCAACCTTCCAGCACCTCATGTCTCTGGTCCTCAAGGACCAGATAGGCTGTAACGCAGAGGTCTATGTCCACGATGCGGTCGTCAAGAGCCTCCATGCGGCCGCCCATCTCAAAGACTTATTGGAGACCTTCCGCAGTCTCCGTGAGTATGGGTTGAAGCTCAACCCAGAAGTGTGTGCTTTCGGCGTGCGCGGAAGGAAGCTGCTCAGCTTTCTCGTGTCCCAGCGGGGCATAGAAGCTAACCCCAAAAAAATTCGGGCCCTGTTGGACATGCCCCTGCCACCCTCTGTAAAGGATGTACAGCGACTCCCCGACTGCCTGACCGCGCTTAGCCGTTTTGTGTCGCGGTCTGGGGAATGCGGTCTTCAATTCTTTAAGATCCTCCGGGGACTCGAAGGGTTCCAATGGACTCTCGAGGCCCAGGCAGCTTTCGATGACCTGAAGAAGTACCTTGCGAGCCCAGCGATGTTTGTGAGCCTGTCCCAGGAGGAGCCCCTACTACTATACCTCGCGGTGACTCTGTTCGCTTTAAGCACTGTATTGGTCAAGTAGCAGGACGGGCAACAGCGCCCCGTCTATTACGTGAGCAAAGCCCTCTAAGGTGCCAAGACAAGGTACACTGAGGTCTCTGGGGGGGGGGGGGGCGGGGACTCCTCCGCTGAACCACCCTAGCTTGACGACCATTGGACGCTCATATTCGATGGCTCCTTGTCTCTCACTGGGGCCTGTGTGGGGGGTTGTTCTCCGGAGCACCGAGGAGAGGAAGCTGCAGTACGCCTCAAGGCTCGAGTTCTCGGCCACGAACAATGTTGCTGAGTAGGAGGCCGTACTGCTGGGGTAGCGTCTCGCGCGCTCCCTGGGAATTCGTCGTCTCCTAATCAAGGGAGACTCCCAATTCGTTGTTTGCCAAATGGACAAATCATACTTGTACCATGACACGAACCTGGGCCTCTGCCTGGGAGAGGTGAGGAAGATGAGAAACACTTTGAGGGCTTAGAAGCACGACACATCGCCCAAAGAGACAACGACCGTGCTGATGCCCTGGCAAGGGCAGCTAGCGCCCGGGGACCCCTCCTCGAGGGCACCTTCCTGGAGGTCATCACGAAGCCTTCGATGACCACCTCAAACTTGTACAGCGAGCCCTGCGACACGGAGGTCTCTGAAATCACCCAGGTAGCATCTTGGATGGACCCCATCGTCTCTTTCATAAGGGGTGAGGGGGAGCCTCCCGACGATGCAGTGGCCAAGCGCCTCCGTGCCAAGGTACGGCCGTACCTCTTGCTGGAGGGGAGACTCTACAGGCGGGGGCTGTTTCGCTGCCTCCCGTGGGCAGAGGGCCTCTGACTCCTCGAGGACATACACTCTGGGAGCTACGGCTCTCACCTGGCCCCATGCATAGTCGCGGCAAAGGTGATGTGCCAGGGTTTTCTATTGGCCGATTGTGGCCTGCGATGTGCGAGACCTTGTCGCCGCGTACGAGGCCTATTAGAAGATGGCGATGGGCTCTAACTCACCCTCCGCAACACTACAAGCCATCGCTACTACTTGGCCTTTCACGCGCTGGGGAATGGACTTCCTCGACCCCTTCACACTGGATTATTTCTCTAAGTGGGTGGAGGCTACGCCCTTGGCCAGCATCACCTCATGAGCGGTTCAGCGTTTCTTCTGGAAGAACATCGTCTGTCATTTTGGGGTCCCCCGAGAAATCATAGTCAACAATGGGACCCAATTCGACTTAGCATATTTTTGATAGTTCTGCAAAAGCTTGGGCACCACCCCCCACTTCGCCTCTGTGGCTCATCCCAAGAGCAACGGAGTAGTCGAAAGGGTCAAAGTGTGATCCTGTAGTGATTGCGCCGATGACTTGAGCAAACTGCCTCCAAGCGGGGTGCATGGGCGGAAGAGCTTGCAAGCATCCTCTGCTCCATGCGCACGACCTCGAGCCGAACAACCGGGCGCACCCCCTTCTCGCTTGTATACGGGGCCGAGGCGGTCCTCCCCTTGGAAATCAGTTTTCGGTCGCTAGGAGTCAAGCTTCTAGATGGAGCCACGGCCGCAGCGTACCAAACAAACAGAGAGAGCCAACAACTGGAAGTCGATCTCGTCGAAGAAGAGCGAGATAAAGCGCTCCGCTGGCACACTGGCTACGAGAGCGAAATGGCTCGCCCCAACAATCAATGCGTCCGGCCGAGAGCTTTTCGCATTGAGAACCTTGTCCTCAAGCGCGTCACCGACCCCTAGGCCCAGAGAAAACTCCGTCCCAAGTGGGAAGGCACGTACAGGATCACTACGGTCCTCGGTTTGGGGGCTTATAAACTCTCCACCCTCGAAGACTAGGAGCTGAAGCACACATGGAATGTAGACTTTCTCTGCAAATTGTACATATAGCCTCTAGGCTAGTTCCCTCCCCTGTCGCGACTTCGCAGGGGGAGGCATTGTATTTACTATTTTCCAATGCAAGTGGCTTCAAGGCATTACCCTCCTCGTGAGGATGTTCTTGCTGTGAGGATGACACGGGCAGCTGAAAGGGATCTAGGATATCGACTAGAGGGGGGTGAATAGGCGATTTTAACAAATTAAAAATTAATCAAACAATTAATAGTAAATGAGAGCAAATAACTAACACAAGATGAACAATGAACAATTTTAACACAAGGATATATCCCGTGGTCTCGGTGATTTGCCGATCACCCCTAATCCACGTTGAGGCAAACTCAAATCTCTAACCGCTCCTCTATCTAGTCAACCTTCTCTCGAGAAGTGATCTAGATCTTGAGCCGAATTAATGTGATGAATTATCCAAACCTCGATTTCACTAAGGATGCACTTTACCGCTCTGGCAAGGCGTGCTCAACCCTTCACAAGACGGTTTGAGGCTTCTTCACAATCTTCCTTGAAGAGCTCACCAAAACCTTTCTCCTAGCCGTCTAGGAGCCAGCAAACTCCAAGAGTAACAAGCCGGTGATGATCACTTAGCCTTCTTCTAGTGCCACAAGATTGATTTAATGATCTAAATGCAATCCACTAGAAGATCTCAAATGCACACTCTCACAAATTCGAGAATTAGAACCCTAGAGTGTATGAAACTTGCTTAAGCTCTCAAGGATGATGACAATGTTCAAATTATGTTCAAAAGTTGTGAACAGGGCCGTGCATGAGAGTATATATGCCCCTCACAATAAATATAGCCGTTACAGGCCGTTGGGAGAAAAAGATCACTTGGCGGTCAGACCGCAGGTATATGCCCGGTCAGATCGCACAATTGCAACGGCATTAAACAGGCGCAATTAATGCTCACCTGCCCTTGTCAGGCACACTCACGGTCAGACCGGAGCCAAATGCGGTCAGACCGTGAAATTGTCCAGAGACGACATAGTTTCTGGACACTTTATACTGTCTGGCCGATAAATACGGACATACCGGCTATACGGTCAGACCGTAGTTCAAAAACACGGTCAGACCGATTTCTCGGTCATACCGGTATAACAAACGGTCAGACCGTAATAACACAATACCACAGAACGATAGGACATGAAGTACCAGGAGACTAACCTAGGTTTTTACCTACGGACAGACCGACCTTTTAAATGTATACACTATACTTTGACATAACGTCGGTCAGTCCGAAACCCTATTTGGTCAGTCCGTATATTCGGTCAGATCGGTCTAACAAACGGTCAGACCGGTCTAACAAACGGTCAGACCGACTGAGACGGAGTTGAGCAAAAATGAGCTGAAATAATCATTTTCAAAGGATATGACCTTCTAGTATGCAATGCAAGTTGATTTTATGATATGTGGCACATAGATGAAGTATTTCGTGATACACCACATGCTCCTCTTAATAGTACGGCGACTATCCAAAAATCCAGTCAAAATTCTTCTCTAATCACCTTAGACCGGTAAAATGGAAAAGACCCTATTTCGTACCTTTGCCTTTTTGATCAATGCCCTTTCTTCATCATGAGGTTCTTTCTTTGCCTTTCATTAACCTGTCTTTTAAGTTTCTTCTTGACACAACTAGGCAGGTATCGTTAGTATAGCATTTGTAGTTGTCATTAATTACTAAAACATTCTTTAGGGGCCTAGAAGCTACAATCTCCCCCTTTTTGGTAATTGATGACAACATAAAGAGTAGATGAATGAGTTTTAAGCATAAAAGGAACTTTACAATAAGCATCGAAGAATAAGACACTCCCCCTAAATGTATGAATAAGAGAATTTTGGCATTTTGGTGGAGTTCAAGCATGTGTATAAGATGCTATCTCAATTCATTCATTATATGAGCATGAAGTATCACAAATAAGACATTCAATTCTACACATGATATCATCATCACAAGGTCATATGAAAATAACATAAGCACATCTCATATATCATGAAGTAACAATCTCACACAAAAGAGTCATCCAACATAAATGTCATCCACATAGATCATAAATGAGACATTCAACTAAAAAAGTTAAATTAAAACTTTACACCAAAAGTTTTATACCAAAAGTTTTATCTAAGGTTCTCTCCCCTACTCTTCTACTCTCTTCTCTCCCCCTTTGGCATCAATTGCCAAAAAAACTAAGAATCGGCGGGAGCATCATCATCGGGAGGATGGTGAGGAGGAGTCTGAGGGAAACGGGTGTAGAAGTGAGCGGAGAAGGCGTCAAAGCGCTGCTCAAACTGATCCTGGCGTGACGAGAAGGTCTGGAACTGATCATTCAATGCCGCCGAGTCCGAGCGAGCGAGCTCAAGCCCCTGGAGAAGAGTAGGGCACTGATTCATCATCGGCTGACGGAACTGCTGCTGGAACTGTGTAAACCAGGCGGGGGCTTGGCTAGACTGAGCTGCCTGCTGTGCCTGAGGTGGAGGAGGTGGAGGCATAGGCTGAGCCTGCTGCTGCTGCTGCTGATGCTGTGCTCCATGGCCTCGAGCCAAGACGCGCGGGTTGACACTAAATGGCTTATAGCCGAGATGTCTGATATCACATGATCCGCGAGGGAACTTCATCTTCTGGAGCAGCAAAGACATGATAAATGGAGCATAGTATAGGTTCGGCAGAGTGGTTGCTGAGACATCCTCAATTGTCTTCAAGATAAATGAGACAATGTTGATCCGATGACTCTTGAGGATGTGGTCGATGAAGTTCCAGTAGTAATCTCGGACCGCTTCTCGATTTCCACTCTTTGGATGGATCGTGGCTCATACGATTTTGTTCACTACAGCAGGGAGGACTTTGAGACCTGTAACGGTGCCAGGTACAATCCGCTGTCCACCTCCCGGCTGCTCATAAAACTAGAGCCAGTCATCCTCATGGAGGTAATCCTCATCCTCCATATTGATCCCCTTCTTCATTTCCTCATAGTTTATCTTGTTTGCCACAGCAAACTCCTCAAAGGTGGCCTCATAATGCCTAAAACCTGTCATCCACATGATCTGCTGGCCCGCCCATCTGATCTCGACCGTAGCATAAAACGGTCTGATGGCAGTGGCGTTCCATGGGCATTTGTACTCCACAAAGTCATAGAGCCCAATATCCTTGAAGATCTGCACCAAAGGAGCCATGATGGGCTGATTCATAACATAAGCCCATTCGATCCATTTGTGTTCGAAGATATTCTTGTGGATCAAATGTTCGTAGAAGGCATCCTGCAGTGTCATCGTGTGGAAGTGAGGAGTAGAGGCGTCATTCTCATGATTGTAGGCGTAGATGGTCCTAGCCTTTGTATAGTCGCTTGAAGTCCAATTCTTCTTCGGGCCTTGATAAGCGTGGACGTTTATTTCATCGTCCTCACTCAAGATGTCCATGCCCACATGAGAAGATCCACCACGATGAGACGACTGTTCTGTCTCTGAATCTCCGGCTGAGGGCACCCAATCATCATCCTGAGAGTCACTACTGCTCGAGGGTTGAGCCCTTTTTGGCCGCTTCACCAATTTCTTCTTATTGGTTCTGACGGAGACATTTCCTTGAGGACATCGACCACTAGAAGATTTGCAAGAGATAAAGCAGATAAGATACTCAGAGGTAAGAGTGAAAGAAGTGAATCGATAAGATAACAGATTAGAAAACTCTTGCTCTGCTATTGCAGTCGGTCAGACCGAAACAGGGGCGGTCAGACCGGCGCAACCGTAGAGTTAGGGTTTGATATGAATCCTGAGATTTACTAGAATTTAGGGCACAATTTGGTCACAAATACGTGTGAAAATACTTATAGCATCAAAGGGATGAATCAATTTCAAGAAATGACCAGATTTGGACTAGATTCATCACATTTGCCCTAAACCTCAAGATGAACAGTAAAAGAAATTGATAACGAAGAAGAATCTGAGTAAAATACCTAGACGACATGGTTTGAAGGTGATCTTGAACCACGGTTCGTCTGAGCTTTGCGAGAGTTTGACCGGAGAGGAAGAATCCAACAAAAATTATGTGGCGCACGTGAAAGAGACAAGTGGGAAGAGGGTGAAAAGGACAGAGATTCGGGATAAAAAGGTCTCTGGTCATGAAAGTTCGGTCAGACCGTAGACAAGATACCGGTCAGACCGCTGGAAGCAGAAAATTTAAGATGCTCTCTGGAGATGCATTCGGTTAGACCGCAATTGGATCGGCTGACCGCTGGAAAAAATCTTGGAGGATTTTAGATTGATTTGATGCTCATAAGAGATTTGGATAGGGTGATATATAAATATAAGATAATTATAAGACAGATATAGACAATATCACCAAAGGGGAAGTATTTGTCTTATAATTCAACATATTTTTGGTTCACTTTACTCAATTGCCGATAAAAGAGTCTAAAAAGCTCTAAGAGAGGAAGTTCAAGCAATCAAGTGATACTTTAAGCACAAGCAATATGAGTTCAACATTTCAAGCCACATTTGATATGTCAATGACGTTAAGCTCATTTCGAAGTTTGCAAAAACGACTTTCATCTAAGGGCTTAGTGAATATATCCGCTAATTGATCTTCGGTTCTCACATTATCCACCACCACATCACCTTTGCTAACATGATCTCTAAGGAAGTGGTGTCGGATATCTATATGCTTGGTCCGAGAGTGTTGAACTGGATTTGTGGCTATTTTCACCGCACTCTCATTATCACACAAAAGAGGCACTTTTTCAAATTTTATTCCATAATCCAACAATGTTTGCCTCATCCAAAGCAATTGTGCACAACAACTACCCGCGGAAACATATTCCGCTTCGGTGGTTGATAAAGCTACAGAGTTTTGATTCTTGGAGGACCAAGATACTAAAGATCTTCCTAACAGTTGACAACTGCCAGAGGTGCTTTTTCTATCCACTTTACATCCCGTATAATCGGAATCAGAATATCCAATTAATTCGAATTTAGCACCTTTAGGATACCACAACCCTATGCTAGATGAATATTTTAGATACCTCAAAATGCGCTTAACGGCCATTAAATGACTTTCTTTAGGAGAGGCTTGAAATCTTGCACACATACAAACACTAAACATAATATCGGGCCTAGAAGCAGTAAGATATAATAAACTACCAATCATAGATCTATAAAGCTTTGAGTCTACCGGTTTACCTCCTTCGTCAGAGACAAGGTGACCGTTTGTGGCCATTGGTGTCTTGATTGGCTTTGTTTCTTCAAGTCCGAACTTCTTGAGTAAGTCCTTCACATATTTGCTTTGACTGATGAAAGTTCCTTCCTTGAGTTGTTTAACTTGTAGTCCGAGGAAGAAACTTAGTTCACCTATCAAAGACATCTCAAATTCCCTGGACATCATATTACCAAATTCCTCGCAAAAATCTTGGTTAGTAGATCCAAATATGATGTCATCAACATAAATTTGACATACAAAGAAATCATTTCCAATTTTCTTAGTAAATAAAGTTGTATCAACTTTCCCAATTTTAAAGCTTTTTGAAATTAAGAAGTCTCTAAGTCTTTCATACCACGCACGAGGCGCTTGTTTAAGACCATAAAGAGCCTTGGAGAGTTTATACACATGATTTGGCTTTGAAGGATCTTCAAATCCGGGAGGTTGTTTAACAAATACTAATTCATTAATTTTTCCATTTAAAAATGCACTTTTGACATCCATTTGATATAGTCTAATATTATGAGATGAAGAAAAAGCAAGCAAGATTCTAATAGCCTCAAGTCTAGCTATGGGAGCAAAGGTTTCACTGAAGTCCAAGCCTTCAACTTGAGTGTATCCTTGAGCCACCAATCTTGCCTTGTTTCTTACTACCACTCCGTTTGCATCTTGTTTATTCTTGAAAATCCATTTGGTTCCAATGACATTGTGCTCATTCGGATTTGGTTCTTCTACTAATTCCCAAACATTGTTGCGGGTGAAGTTGTTTAATTCTTCGTGCATAGCATTCACCCAATCTGGATCTTTTAATGCTTCATCTACAAGTGTGGGCTCAAAAGAGGAAACAAAAAAGTCAAAATGAAGCAAGACGAAAACGAGTTTGGACACCCTTACGCAAGTCACCAACAATTTGATCGATGGGGTGATCTTTTGAAATTGAGTGATGGATTCTTGGATGATCAACCGGGTTTTGTGAAGTAGAGGTAGAGGGTACTTCCGGTTGTTGTTGAGAGGAGTCTTCCACATTGACCACTTCAACTATTTGATCTTCATGTTGAGGAGTTGATGAAGAGGGGATAGCTTGAGTGGATGGATCTTCATCTTGATCACTATCTTCTTTCGGCTTGATATCCCCAATGGTCATGTTCTTCATTGCCACTTTCAACCCTTCATTACCTACATCATCCAAGTTGTCTTGCTCCTCTTGAGAGCCGTTAGTCTCATCAAATTCAACATCATGGGTCTCTTCAACCAAACCGGAGTTTTGGTTGTAGACACGATATGCTTTGCTATTTGATGAGTATCCTAATAAAAATCCTACATCACATTTACTTTGAAATTTAGACAAGCGTGTACTTTTTCGCAAGATATAGCACTTACATCCAAACACTCGGAAGAAGGAAATGTTTGGCTTCCTTCCAATGAGAAGCTCGTAGGGAGTTTTCTTTAGTAGTCGATGATAATAAAGACGATTTGATGCATGGCACGCGGTGTTGATTGCTTTGGCCCAAAAGGTGTCCGAAACATTGTACTCCGAAAGCATAGATCTTGCCATGTCTATCAATGTCCGGTTCTTTCGTTCGACTACTCCATTTTGCTCCGGTGTATACTTGGCCGAAAACTCATGTTTGATGCCCTTATCATCACACCAATTTTCAACCTTGGTATTCTTGAACTCGGAGCCATTGTCACTTATCACTTTCTTGATCTTGAAACTAAATTCATTTTCGGCCCTTTGAGCAAAGCTTTTGAAAGTGTTAAACACAATTGACTTATCATGTAAAAAGAATATTTATGTATATCTAGAAAAATCATCTACAATGACAAGACAATAACTATTGCCACCAATGCTCACAAAAGTAGTTGGTCCAAATAAATCCATATGCAATAATTCAAGTGGACTAGAAGTTGACATTGTACTTTTAGTTGGATGTGAGTTTGCAACTTGTTTTCCGGCTTGGCAAGCACTACATAATTTATCTTTTTCAAACTTTACATCTTTTAATCCAACAACTAAATCATGTTTAACTAGTCTATTTAGTTGTTTCATTCCAACATGCCCAAGCCTTCTATGCCATAGCCAACCTTTAGATGATTTAGTGAACAAGCATGTACCAAGATTAGCATCATTTGAATTGAAATCAACTAAATAGAGGTTGCCATGTCTAAAACCTTTGAAAATCAACCTATTATCATCAATACTAGTGATAATCACTTCTTTTGGATAAAAAGCATATATAAATCCAAGATCACAAAGTTGAGCTACGGATAAGAGGTTGAAATTTAGAGATTCAACAAGCAATACATTAGATATGGAGAGATCGTTTGAGATGGCAATTTTACCTAAACCTTTTACCTTTCCTTTATTGTCTCCAAACGTGATCTTGTCATATTCCACACCTTCGTTATTTAGAGAGGAGAACATGTTGTGATTACCGGTCATATGTTGAGTGCATCCACTATCGAGCACCCAATGTTGTCCTCCGGCCTTGTAATTTACCTACAAAACAAGGTTAGGTCCTTTTAGGTACCCAAATCTTTTTGGGTCCTTGGAGGTTAGTTACCAAGGATTTTGGGACCCAAATCGCTTTCTTTTTGGCACCAATGATCGGGGTTCCAACAAATTTGGCTTTAATATCACCATTGTTCATTTTCTTTAAAACATAGCAAGAGTTGAATATAAGAGATGAATTACTTTTGCTAGCATGGAAATTCTTTTCAATGTGACCTAAACTTTTACATTTGTTGCAATATCCCTTTTCTTTTACAAATACAGTTTTAGATGGAACAAATGCATGTTTTCCCTTTTTAGGAATGTAGCCTAGTCCTTCTTTTCTTAAAGAGAACCTTTGACTATCTAGAAGATGTCTTAATTTTGATTCTCCTACATGGCATTTAGCTAGATCATTTGTTAGTTTTTCAATTTTGTCCTTAAGTTCACTGTTTTCAAGACTAAGCACATTATCATCAATTTTAGGTCTAGATGGGAATTCAATTAAATCTTCACAAGATGTAGATATGCTAGAAGTAGACATCATGGGCAAGTCATTCAAAATATTGCAAGTGATGCCTATTTCATTACCCATTTTGTTGGCTTTATGAGTAATTAGTGAGTCATGAGCTTCCTTAAGCATCTCATGAGTTTCTTTGAGACTCTCATGAGATGTGTTTAGCTCCTCATAGGAATTTTGAAGAGTTTTGAAGAGTTTTGTATCTCTTCTTCAATTCCTTGAATTTTTCTTTCTCTTTACTCATATAGTCATCAAAACCGGTGATCATCTCAACTAGGTAATCATAAGTATATTCATCTTCGTCACATGATACCTTCGATTCTCCTTTAGCCATGAGGCAATGAGGAGTGGAGAATAGAGATGGAGCTTCCTTGATAGCTACCCCGGCGAGTCCTTTGGGTGATACTTCATCTTCATCTTCGGAATCGGTACTTGAAGCATCCGAATCCCATTCAATGAAGCAAGCTTGTCTATCCTTCTTCTTCTTATAATATTTCTTGAAAACCTTCTTCTTGCTTTCTCCTTCCTTTTCGTACTTCTTCTTCTTCACCGATTTTTCTTCTTCCTTGTTTTTGCATTGTGCGGAGTTGTGACCCTTTTCACCGCAATCAAAGCATCTTCTTTCTTCAAATGGGTTCCTCTTGGATGATTGTCCTTTCTTGAAGGACTTTCCTTGATATTTCTTCTTCATGAACCGCTTGAACCTTCTCACAAAGAGAGTCATTTCCTCATCGGTGTCTCTCTCATCACTTTCTTCTTCATTGTCTTCCCTTTTGGAGGCTTGAGCTTTTAGTGCTATCTTCTTCTTCTTGGAGTCGGAAGCCTCATCTTTCACTTCTTCTTGAGATTTCTTGAATATGTCATGAGTGAGAATCTCACTCAAGACTTCCAACGGAGTCACACTCTTCAAGTTCGAACGCACAAGTAAGGTTACAATTGTATCATATTTTGAAGGTAAAGCTCTAAGAAACTTATGACAAAATTCCACATTTGTGACATCCATACCAAGCCCTTTTAACTCATTTACTATGTTATTTAATCGGTTAAACATCTCCGATACATCTTCATTGGGCAACATAGCAAACTTTTCAAATTGGCCCTTATGGATAAATAATTTAGCATCTTTGACCATCGAGGTTCCTTCATGAATATCCATAAGATTTCTCCAAATATCATGGGCCGTTTCAAGTTTACAAATTCTATTAAATTCACCTAGATTTAGAGCACTATAAAGAACATTCATGGCTTGAGCATTCGCTAAGGCATTATCTCTATCTAGGTTAGTCATGTCATCATCATCAAGAATTGCAAAACCCTCATCCACCACTTTCCAAATCTTTCCACCCATGGCTTTAAGATAAACCATCAGTCTAGTTTTCCAATAAGTATAGTTAGATCCATCAAAGAGTGGTGGTTTGCCAATATTGATCCGACCCTCACTAGCCATCTTTATCCTACTCCGGGATGGTTAAATCCTCTAAAAATGGAGTCCTTGCTCTGATACCAATTGAAAGGGATCTAGGATATCGACTAGAGGGGGGTGAATAGGCGATTTTAACAAATTAACAATTAATCAAATAATTAATAGTAAATGAGAGCAAATAACTAACACAAGATGAACAATGAACAATTTTAACACAAGGATATATCCCGTGGTCTCGGTGATTTGCCGATCACCCCTAATCCACGTTGAGGCAAACTCAAATCTCTAACCGCTCCGCTATCTAGTCAACCTTCTCTCGAGAAGTGATCTAGATCTTGAGCCGGATTAGTGTGATGAGTTATCCAAACCTCGATTTCACTAAGGATGCACTTTACCACTCCGGCAAGGCGTGCTCAACCCTTTCACAAGACGGTTTGAGGCTTCTTCACAATCTTCCTTGAAGAGCTCACCAAAACCTTTCTCCTAGCCGTCTAGGAGCCGGCAAACTCCAAGAGTAACAAGCCGGTGATGATCACTTAGCCTTCTTCTAGTGCCACAAGATTGATTTAATGATCTAAATGCAATCCACTAGAAGATCTCAAATGCACACTCTCAAAAATTCGAGAATTAGAACCCTAGAGTGTATGAAACTTGCTTAAGCTCTCAAGGATGATGACAATGTTCAAATTATGCTCAAAAGTTGTGAACAGGGCCGTGCATGGGAGTATATATACCCCTCACAATAAATATAGCCGTTACAGGCCGTTGGGAGAAAAAGATCACTTGGTGGTCAGACCGCAGGTATATGCCCGGTCAGACCGCCGCAATTGCAACGGCATTAAACAGGCGCAATTAATGCTCACCTGTCCTTGTCAGGTACACTCACAGTCAGACCGGAGCCAAATGCGGTCAGACCGTGAAACTGTCCAGAGACGACATAGTTTCTGGACACTTTATACGGTCTGGCCGATAAATACGGATAGACCGGCCATACGGTCAGACCGTAGTTCAAAAACACGGTCAGACTGATTTCTCGGTCAGACCGGTATAACAAACGGTCAGACCGTAATAACATAATACCACAGAACGATAGGACATGAAGTACCAGGAGACTGACCTAGGTTTTTATCTACGGACAGACCGACCTTTTAAATGTATACACTATACTTTGACATAACGTCGGTCAGTCTGAAACCCTATTCGGTCAGTCCATATATTCGGTCAGACCGACTGAGACAGAGTTGAGCAGAAATGAGCTGAAACAAGCATTTTCAAAGGATATGACCTTCTAGTATGCAATGCAAGTTGATTTTATGATATGTGGCACATAGATGAAGTATTTCGTGATACACCACATGCTCCTTTTAATAGTACGGCGACTATCCAAAAATCCGGTAAAAATTCTTCTCTAATCACCTTAGACCGGTAAAATGGAAAAGACCCTATTTCGTGCCTTTGCCTTTTTGATCAATGCCCTTTCTTCATCATGAGGTTCTTTCTTTGCCTTTCATTAACCTGTCTTTTAAGTTTCTTCTTGACACAACTAGGCAGGTATCGTTAGTATAGCATTTGTAGTTGTCATTAATTACTAAAACACTCTTTAGGGGCTTAGAAGCTACAGCAGCCACACTGCCCCGAAAAGTCCCGATGGCGGTAGCCTCGCTCCTCTAGGGTGGCTTACGTTAACCCTTCATGGACTTAGGGGGTAAGCGGCAACTCGGTTCTTACAACCACGGTAACGAGTCACTTTGAGACATTACTCCCCCCTCAAATACTCCACAGCCTGCTACTAGGCTCACCCTCCTCTGGGAGTGGACTCCCACCTTTTACGGGTCTCAGAATTTTCGACCGGGTCTCAAAATTTTCGACGGGAAAATTTTTGACCAGCTCTCGTTTCACGGAGACCAGGGGAAATTTTCAACCGAGTCTTGGAATTTTCAACTGGCACCCTCTTCACGGCGACCGGGGGGGAACCTTCAACTAGATAGATATTTCTGACTTGATCAAAAAATTTTGAATACTAACGACCCTCTGGAGTTTTTCCTTTCCACTGCGGGTTATGATTCCCCATTACTTATTGTTGCCCGGGGCTTTTCGTCCCTTACCCACAGTGCGTGGTACTTTACTCCGCACTGTGGGGGGGAGGATAACTTGCACCCGGACGGATAGGTTCGGGAATTTGCAAAAACAATAGAAGCAACAAAGGAAAATTCTTTATTGATTTAACATTGGACCAAGGGACAACCACCCCCCCCCCTGTGGGCTAAGGCATCCCCGGGACGATATTGCCTGGGCACAAACAGGACAACCCCCTCTGGAAGCGTCCCTGGGAGACTACCTCGGAGGACAACCCCCTCCGTTGAGCACATACACCTAATACTCTAGGAGGCCCTCGGATAGCTCTCGGGAGATGTCCTTGTACAAGTTCCTTATTTGCTGGAAGGCCCTCCGAAGGAGATCTTCCAGCCAATACTCGTACCCTGCTGGCGGACGTATCTGAAGTGGCGGGACTTTCTGGGATCCAAGTCTCGGAGGGGTCAGCTCGGTGCGACAATTGTCAAAGTTGTCCAGATGCCACTATGGGAGCCACTGTAGCCGGATGGGCTCCCGGGGGGTTTTCTCCACCACAGAGATCCCGGGACACGCCTCCCCAACAAGCACTGGGTCCCGACGACCAGCGCCTCCCCCTGTGGTGCGGCTTAGCAAAGCAAAGGCCGCCTGGGCGCTCTGCGGACTATGCTCCCCGGGGATCAGAGACTCCTCCGCGGGAACGATTTCTGTGGGTTGGACATCAAGTCCATCGGCGGAGCCAGGACCCCGAGACGAATGAAGAGGCCTTTACCCTTCCCGGGAGGAAGGGGGCCAACGCCACCGGGGAGCCCACTGGGGCACCAGTCTCCGGGACCAGAAACGAGGCCATCGGAAGGGTCCTCGACGTCTTGAATAGGACCGAGATTGGGCCTCACAGCGGTTGCGGCTGGACCTCCGGAGATGGGCTCTAGGCGTACATCTCCAAGTCAGAGCCCTGACTCTCCCCGGCCATCCCGCCCTCGGGGCGGCCTGACTAGTCCGAGGTGGCGGGCTGGGCCGCTGGTTTTGCCAGCCCAGATTGGGTCCGGGAGCTTAGGCTTTGCCGCCGTAATCTTGGGGGGCGATGCACTGCACTCACCCCTAGCCCCTGGCGTGTGTTGAAGGGCGCGATTCGAAGGAGCGCCATCTCCTTCGCAAAATCCCTCAAGGATCTCCGGAGTTAGGCCTCCGCCATTTGGGTGAGGAGGTCCATCTCCCTCTTGGTCCACTCGGGGGCCACCGGACCGGTCGACCACAATAAGACGAGGGCTCTGGGGAATAGGTCATCTCCTGGTCGCCCACCTAGAGGGAGAACCACCTCCGGAGCCAATCTCCCCAGTGGTCTCGGGAGGCTTGGACCAGGTATTCATCGCTGTGGCCAGGCATCACCTGGATCATGACGGAACCAAAGGCCGACTTTGGCCCACCCATCACGACCAGCGAGCCCCTCGTCGAAGGCTTCTCCCCGGTCGCTGTCTCACACAACCACACAAACAACCCCATCCGGATGAGGGTGTTTGGGGTGAGGTGGTGGAGTGAGATCCAGTACTCTCGGAGAAACTCTCGGAGCAATGGATGTACCGGGAGCCGAAGGCCCACTTCGATGAAGGCTTCGAAGGCGACCACATCCCCTCCTGGGGGCTAGGCGTCTGCTCGTCTATCCTGGGGAGCCGGACGTCCTCATCGTGAAGGATTTCTGGTCCAAGAGGATCTCGAGGTCCAGGGGAGAGAACTCGGTGGGCCTGAGGAAATCCGAAGTCACCTTGTCTAAGGGCAATTCGGAAGCCTTGCCGTGACCCTTCAGTGCCATCACCGGGAGGTGGAAGTGTCTGCGCAAGACGAGTGAGGAAGGTGTCTAACTGGGAAATTGGGTCTCCGAGGGAGTAACGAGGCTACCGGGCGAGGAAGCGACGAATGTTTTGAGCTGAGGGTTTGCGATTGATCCTAACTGTGCGCCCTCCCTCTATTTATAAGTGATGGGGGATATGCCCAGTTGAGTGCCACGTGTCCTTAGACGCATCTCGACCATCGAAGTTCAAATGCTGTGTGGGGAACGAAGATTTGTGCGGGAATCGACGAGTTGAGCGTGTGCCGCCTGCGCAAACCGAGGCATTGTGTGGGGATTTCATCCCAGAACGTGAGGCGCCACCACAGGAATGAGTGGACGCATGCCCTCCAGGGTCACGTTGTGCCCCCGAGGGCTTGGGGCGCTGTCGTTGGGGAAATACCCGGCGGTCCTACCGTAGAAATACTTGTTGAAAAGCCACGAACGCTTCCCGTGGAAAGCCACGGACACCTCCCGTGGAAGGCCATGGAGGCCTACCAGGGAAAGCCTCGGACGCTCCCATGGGAAGCCACGAACGCCCCCTGTGGAAAGTCACGGATGCGTCTCATGGAAAGCCACGGACGTCTCCCGTGGTACAGCACAGACGCGTCCCATGGAGGCCCACGAAGCCTACCGGGGAAAGCTACAGAGGCTTACTAGGGAAACCTAGGACACCTCCCGTCTGGAGCCACGGACGCCCCACGTGCTGAGCCACAGACGTGTTTCGTCGAAAGTCATGGTCGCCTCTCGTTGAACGCCACTGACGCCTCCCGTGGAAGGACACGGAGGTCTATCGAGGAAAACCTCGGGTGGCTCCCGTGGAATGCCATGGACGCCTCCCGTGGAAGGCCACGGAGGCCTACCGGGGAAAGCCTCGGACATCTCCCATGGAAGGCCACAGACGCCTCTTGTGGAAGGCCACGGACGCCTACCGGGGAATGCCTCGGATGGATCCAATGGAAATCCACAAACGCCTCCCGTGGGAGGCCATGGAGGCCTACCAAGCAAAGCCTCGGACGTCTCCCGTGGAAAGCCACAGACGCCCCCCGTGGCGAGCCACGGACGCCACCCATATCGAGCCACGGATGCCACCCGTCGAGACCTACGGACGGCTCCAGTGGTGAAGTCTCCCGTCAATACCCCAGGAGCGACGTGAGCGTCCGGGTCCATCCGTCGGGATTCAA
This sequence comes from Pharus latifolius, assembly GCA_019359835.1. Taxonomy (NCBI): domain Eukaryota; kingdom Viridiplantae; phylum Streptophyta; class Magnoliopsida; order Poales; family Poaceae; genus Pharus; species Pharus latifolius. Next base: position 33,437,772 of record CM033328.1, on the reverse strand, counting down.
CTGCCTAGAGGCGATCACCTGGGCCTGGAAGCTTGGGGGATGGATGACGTCAAGGATCCCTCGGGAACTAGCGACGACACTTGTCAGGCATCCAAGTCATTTAGCCTGTGAAAGGACAACTGTGCCCCTCGATCCAGCGGTTGCAGCTAGGGCATTTTAGTCATTTTGCATCTTTTGGAGCCTATATATATCCCTTTTATCTCTTTTGTAACCAAGACTCAATTTCATTTTACACACTCAAAGCAATAGACATCACTTGGAGACCTCTCTCTCCGAGAGAGAACCTCCCCAGCGGACTTGTGTCCGGGGGGTGCCGATAGGACTAGGGTCCCCATCGGGACCTGAACTTGTATAAATTCTCCGTGTCAATCTCTGTGCTTGTCTGACGGGAGTTGACGGGTCGCACGGTTAGCTCTCGTCGCTATACGCGTGTTACGCACAACCGAGAAACCTGCTGAGGTGTTTGCAATAGCATGACAGTATCCAAACTTGTATCCAAACAAAATGTGAAGCAACCAATGTACACAACTGATCCACTGCTTCAGATCAGTGACCACAACCAATGTACATGGATTACTCACAATTAATATCTCAAAACCAATTGATTAAGTTAAGATCATGGCCAAAAAAGTGAACCAGATGAGGCAGTAATGGCAAATTGACAATATTTCCTTTGATATAACAGGAAATATGCAAATTGATATAACAGGAACTAGGAACAAGCATTTCACTCAGAAAAACTTTGAATGCTATCAATCTTATGAACTGAACTAGGAACAAGCATCGATCTAGAACAATTGACATAGTACATTACATGAAGTTTTTCAAATTTTAGAACAATTGCATATGAGTGATCAAATTCGTATATGCACTACCATGTGAAGCAAAAACCACTAATCTCCAACTAACATGCAAAAACTACTAATCTCAAAAGAAAAGAAGAGATGGAGAGAAGAATTGGAGATTTCTATGTACCTGGATCCAAGTGCTTGTGTTCTCTCTCTGATTTCTTTGATTTGAGAGAGACTAGTGCCCCGTCACCAGATCTGTGAAGATATGTGAAGATATGAACAAAAGAAAATAACGCAAGCAGATAGATCTAGTAAAAAGAAGAGATAGGGAGAAGAACTGGAGATTGCTATGTACCTGGATCAAAGATTTCCAAGCGCTTGTGTTCTTGCTCTGATCTACTCCGATTTGAGAGTAACTAATACCCACTTGCACAGATCTATGGGAAAAAGGAGAAGGAGCAGCACCGGCACCGGCGTGATGCTACTCTCAGGCGGTCCTCCTCCCCGGCGTCGGCTAGATTTGGATGTTCAGTGCATATAAATCGAAAAACGCCTCTGAAATCCTAGATATGCGAAACCCTAGATGGGGAGGGGTGATCTCACCGGAGAAACAGTCGAGAGAGGTGTAGGTGGCGGCGTCTAGGCGTCGCGAGGGGAGGGGTAGGCGGCATTGCGAGAGGGATTAGTCGCGAGAGAGTGGGAAAAAAATTGCCTACATAGGCCATTTTTTTCTGGCCGATCCGATGGGTTTGGGCTGGAATTTTCCCGTTCCCAGCCCAACCCAAACTCAATTTTTAGCTGGGCCGAATTTAATTCCGGGTGGGATTTTATTGCCCCCAGATTGGGCCCAATCTGGGGCTATCCAAACATGCCCTAAAAGGTTGTGCTTTGTTCTGCATCCTTGATTGCCTCCCAAATGACTAGTTAAATGTTTCAAAACAAACAGAGCTATCGTATATGAGGACACCAAGGTGGCCTAAGCTCTTAATATATGACACAAATATTTTTTCTAGATTGGGGAGAGGTTAAACTGTTATGTACCATGGTGACATAGAATAATAATATTTATACATGTTCGGACACTGAGGTAGTTCCTACATCATGTTAGTACGCCCTAAGTATCATCCTAGAAAAGCCACTTGAGGGGATCCTTTGCCTGTAGATTGTGACTTTCTTGAAACCTCAACCAACCAATTGCAGTTTAAATGGTCTAGATTAATATGTAAGAGAAATTAAGGTGAATAATTATCTTGTGAGAAATTGTAAACTTCTCCCTCAGCTTGATATGGACTGTTGATTTCATATCTAATGGTCCAAATAGAGAGAAAAACTTCCTTTTCTTCTCAAAGTTAGAGGATACGAATCCCACTAGAGGGGGTACCAGTTTATGTACTATATCAAAAATGATAGAATACAATGATGATGATGATAGCATTAGTAGTAGTAGTAGGGATGGCTCCGAGAGCCTTCATGACTGGTTTTTAGTGGCTAGCCTATACAAATCTACCTATCGTTGGCTGAGAGATTGAGAGGGCACAACATATGGTGAGTAGTATCTTGACATATAGAGGGCTTCTTGATCTTCTTCCATCTCATACAAGATGAGATTAGATGAGATTATTTCTGCACTTTAGTGCATGCTTGCAAGCACACGACTACATCAAAGTTTTTGGTTGGAGTATTTCAATCATTTATTGTATCCTATAGAGGACCACGGCTCTCAACTCAAAAATGAATCCATGCATTCATAGATAAAATCGGCAAATATGATGTATATATTAGACAAAGAAAACACCATTTTCCGTAATAAGATTGGCCGGGATACGCAAGAGCAGTATAAGGGAAATCTAGGGTTTTCTTGTGTTTATAGAAGGAAACCTAATCTATGATAAATCAATCGACAAAAGTGATGATGATGCGAACGAGGGATATGCTCCACAATCAATACGAGACATGTGCCATCTAGCCCTGTCACCCTGAAGATTCTATGCACTTCTCAAAATAGATATGCTAATCTTACCTAAGGACCATGAACAATTCAAATAGCAAAATACTATCAATCCAATCTAGTATGGTAAAAAAGCACAATTGAGAGAAGTCAAAGGCCAGCGTTCACAAATATAGCAAAAAAATCACAAGATTAAACTCTAAAAAGTTCGATGAAAATAATTACCAAAGTATTCGTTACACCAAAGTAGCCTAACCACCAAGGCACACAAGATACTTAGAAAACTCCAGGGCAATGAAGCTCATTCCCTAATTCCGAAGAATCAACTCTAAACCCTAACTAACTCTGCCTGGTGGCGGTATAGAACGTGGGAAAGTGGAACAAAGGTGGAGTATGGGTTTCTCGTTCTGATCTTAGATGCCTCTAATGTTGCCTTCGGTCTCTATTTGTAGCCTCTAATTCATTGTAACGGCATAGGAGTGTAAATCTTCTAATTAGGGATCGAAACAAACTCAGATTGACCAAATCAGCATGGCCCACAGTCAGGGCACATGGTCAACTTGACTGTGCTACAGAGGGGAAAGAGAGCTCGACACGGCGCATTTTCAAATCGTGAGGTTCGACCCACCATAGATGACCCCCATTAGACGCATGGTTAAAGTTGATCATGCGTCTTAACCATGCACACCAAAGGGCTCTTCTATCAAGTCTTTTGGGTGCATAGTTTAGCACAGTCATGTTGACTATGCTTCTTGACTGTGCGTGGTAGCAAGGTCTTCTGCTCTGTACGTTGATCATCCGAGGATCCTTCTTGAGTTGATTTGTCTTGGTCTTTTCTCAGTATTTGAGTTTTTTCTACAAAAGAGGTAAGTAGCATACAATAGAGATATTTAGTAGATAAGCACAAGGATGGAAATTCACAAATTTTTGGAAAAATGTGTAGCAGAATGAGGGTGAATAATTGTACGAAATAGTGTCCCAATAGAGATGAGATTTGATCCCCATCTGGAGATGATGAGTTGATTAGAGATACCTCTGGATGACAATGATAGTGCTCTTTTATAGACCCAATCTTTTTAAAATCTGATAAGGTATCTTTTTTTCTAGATACTTTTTTATATGATCTTATCGAACACGTATGATTTCTTATTTGGATCTTCTGGAGCCATCAACCTATGTACATAATTGAAGGGTGGACCACCTAGCATCTACTATGACGATTAGCCCCCTAATGTTAGTCAATACTAATCGCAGTGATTAAAATTGTTGTGCAAGCGATGTTGAGAGGAAATCTGAATGGTTGTGTCGACGTTGTAGAAAGGCTGGACTTCCTTCATAACTTTTGCAGAATAAGTCATAGAAGTAATCATTCAAAACTTGCATTGGCTAGTTGTACGAAGAGACAATACCTTTTAAGTATCTAGCAGACATGTAGAAGTGGTTGTTTGATTGATGCCTATACTACGAGGAGTATGAGCAGTAGTCCCGATCAATTCATGCTGGTCGCAGGTTTGCTATCTTGATCATTGGTTGTCACGTAGATGACACCAAACCCATTGTTGGTAACAGAAGGCCAATAGAAAATAAGATCCAAAGGAACACTTGCTAGAGCCTCGTAGGATGAGGCAACATAGAAGGGTGAGTGGATCAAGCCATCTTCAAATTAAGGCGCAACAAAAGTAGCACATGACGACGTTCCTTAATCACCAAACCTATATAAAGTCAATGTCTCAATCTCCTTGGCCATAGGATTGATGCCCACTAGGTGTGCCCCATATTCTCCTTGACATAAAATCACAGATCCACATGGTGTCGGCTGTAAGGCCCGTCCTGGTGTCTCAGTATACGATAAATCTCCAATGGCCTTGAATCTTCAACCAAGACATAATACATATGAATATGTTCTATACTTAATTTATTTTAGTATTTTTGGCTTGCTAAACCCTATTTAACCAGCAGATCAAACAATCAACAATATGCTTTCCTTCTTCATAAATGTAAAGTCCACAATATCTCATGCAAAACCACTTCCTGCAACACTCAAGTGTTTTTACTCTTTCCAAATTCTAGGGTTCATAGCTATTTTCTTTACCGTGTGATTTAATCTCCTTTCCCACCCTGAAGCCCAACTCTAAGTATAGCCCAATATTCTTCTTACCTCAATTCACATTCATCACACTATAATGTGGAATCTAGCCGAAGAAATTTTTTTTAAGTGGTATGGGATCCTTTGCAAAAGGAATTAAGTATGTCTTAGTGAATGCCAAATCAACTATAACGATTATATCTAATCATTAAAAACATTATCAATAGTTGACATACCAAGACACAAGAGTAGTTATAGACTTCTATGTACCGCGGTTGCTGACGGAAGTTATGATGAGATGATGTAGTTGGTGAGGGGCCATTAGTGTGGCAATCACATATTTCCACAACTGTTATTGCAATGCTTGGCCACTAATTACATATCATGTTAATAACTAGCTTTTGCAACATTTTGAAACCTATTGTAACAATTTAAATTGTGGCAAATGTTGTTTCCCATGTGTTGGATCTTTCATTTATGATAGAGAATTATGTAATTGGCTAACCTTAGCAAGTGGGAATTCTAGGGACTGCAATTGTCCTGGTAGCTACAACGGGCCATACCACCCATTTGTAGTGCCAAGCTCAAATGACTAGACACCCTAATTTGCTGAACATGGTAGTGGTTTGTTCACATTCATGGTAGAGATGTTGAAATTGATAAGACACAAGAACATGACATAAACACAACGAGAATCAAGCCGTAAATGGTTTTGCTACTATGTGTTCGGACATAACCTATGTGTGTCTATTATGTCATAAATGGGTTGACAAGATTAAGACAATAAATTGATAGGTCAAACCCATCTAAAGACGACACTAATATAATTTGACACAACCATTTGCAACTCTAATTCATAGGGTAGTTGTAGCTCCATAGAAAGATCAAAAGCATCACACTAATTAGAAAATTTTATGATGGCAAAAACAGCAAACAATACAATAAAAACTCTTAAGTTTCGTAACAGACTTACATTGTGAACTGACAGTTGCCAACAAACTAGACATATATTGTGAAATGTAGGGAACACACTGTTAATGATATGTCCTAGAGAAAATCACAGAGATGTAGTTATCTTTGTTATGTTTATAAATATTTGAATAATATGTTATTTTGTTTTTGAATACATTATCATATTAGTTCGATCAACAAGTGTGTGATTTGTTCGTGAAACTCTAAATTTATTTGATGATATTATTCTATAAAGTCCCTGATCAATTATCTTTAAATAGGACATTATTGATTAATAGATTAACACATATATTGATTGACGGTTATGTTTCACAGACCATGGATATAAGCTATCAAATTAATAATGTCGACATATATTGGAGAATGTAATGTTGGATAGACCCATTCTGAGACATTGTTTGGATTTGTCATATAAGTGTCACTAGTTAGTCTCAAATAATGTTTATGATTGATTCTTAGACCTAAGACCATCATAGTTTCCTACATGTGTAGTACTATATTTTGATACTACCAAACATTACTTTTAATTGAGTGGTAATAAAGGTAATGTTTGGATATGCTATGAGCATTGCGGAGGAATGTGAATGATTAAGATGAAATTTTCATCTCTTATATAATGAGAGAGATATCTCTGGGCCCCTCGATATAGATGAAAGGAGAAGTGCATGGCCATGCCGTTTGTGGTTGAGTGCCAACTATGAGATCAATTCACTATAACATCAAGAAAGGATTGAACTGTGCAAGGGTAGCACATTTCCTGTATTGAGTTTAATCTGGTATCATATGGCAAGAGGATCAACATGAAGACATTATATAGGTTCACATGATTATGATTTTCATGTGTATTTCGATGGTGGTTATGTCCTGCTAGAGGCCACTACCGACTTACAATTCGGGTAAGTATTCTCAAGTTGTGACCAGATATGCATGAACCTACAGGGTCACACACTTAATGAGTTGGAACAATGCAATTCGGATTGAGTTTGTTATGGGGTTTTCATATCAGACTCAGAGATCTAATGTTAGACTCCTTTTGCATTTGGATTGAGTTTGTTATGGGGTTTTCGTATCAGATGTAGAGACTTAATGTTAGACTCCTCCTTAGTTCAAATAAGATTCGTATCACATAAGGAAACCTAATATGTTAGGATTTCTTCTACAGGGCTCTATATAAAGAGATTACGATTGGTTTTGAGGATATCACAAAAAACCATAGCTACAATCTCCTCTAAAGTAATAGTCCCTAAATCGTGCGCGTTGGTGCTAGCACACCATTGTATGACATTCTATCTTGGTATGTGTTGATATCGGTAGAGGTGCTGCTGTAATTGCTGCACTGATCAGGGTGATCCGCAAGTGGTCGCCGTCATCTACGTATGCTAATTAGGACGATCCACGAATGGTTCGATCACTTCACCAAATCTGCTTCCGTTGTTGGTAACGATCTAATCTATGGTCTATTACTTAGAGCCTTTGAGTAAAATTTTTTTGAAATTCTGCTAGTATAGTTTACTCAGTTTCCTACACACACAATAGTAGGTAATATTTGAACCACGATGTTAGTCACACTTCCAAGTTAAGGAAACATAAAAAGAAGAAATTGGACCTGTATTGTAGAAAAATCTTGACCAAACATCAATTTGTATAGCTAAGATTTCTAATATCATGAGCATATAAAGATGGTGGGGTTTATTAAATTAAAGATCAAATACATGGCTTATTTGGCCCAATTACGGCTTCTCTAAGAAGCCCTTTCTAGGCTTATGGTGGAGAAGACCAAAAAGGCTAACTTCTTAGATAAGCTCGAAAAGTTGTTTGATATTAAACTAGGCCTATGAGCTTATGAGAGAATTTGGGGGATTGATGAGGAATAGAATATGTAGAAACTACTCCACCGTGGCTTTAGCTCCTCTTTAGCGGAGTGCTTCCGCTTTTGAAAGAAACCCCTATGAGAAGCCACCATCAATTTCTCTTGGCCAAAAGATGAAGCTAAGCCCAGTCTAAACAAGTCCATAATATGACAGTTGTGGCTAGGTGAGGCAAACAAATAACTACTGGTTGTTAACAATACATAATACAAGTAGAATTGAACAAAAAAATTAAATTAAATTAAAAAAAATTGGTCTAACATGACAATTGGGGCTAGATGGAATTTGATGATAGAAAATTTTAATTTTTTTTTGCATGTGGCATGTATATATGATCATATAAATACATCAAATTATACACACAAAATGCATGGTGCATCTAGATGCATAGACACTCACTTTCATGCATCAGGGATTGACATTTTCAAACTAAGATTTATGATGCATCACAAACTAGTTATATCGACTAGAGTTGTATGTGATTTAAATTTGTTTATTTTATAATATTATATTTTTATTGATAACACAAAACAAAACATTTATTTTCATATGAGTATTATGTCATACACATGCTTAACAATGGCATCTATATACAATTTAGTCCTTTTTATTTGGTTGCCTATGCCCTAGGCATACGAAGAACGCATCCTCTCTCTCTATTTCTCAAAATTGGAGTTTCATTTGGAGACAATTCATTGTGTAATTATTAGGACTATAAAGTTTAAAGATAGATAAAATAGAATAATTGCACCCTTGGGTTTGATGGGAGCCTTAGATCCACGACAAGATAATTTGACAGAATATTTAGTTTGACATCAAATGTATTAGATTAACTTTTGCTTTTTATGTGATATATGTTATCTACTCACACAGTGTCCTCAATGTTTGCTTATGGTGTTGTGAGATTTTTTTTTTAAAAAAATGTTTACAACAATATGTTTTATTTGAGCTAATGATTATCCCTTTTAATTACTTATCATCGACCATGATGTACATTTCATCTCAATTAGTGATTATCGCCTTTACTGATTAGAAGGCCCATTGAAATTTTCAGCTAAGATTCAAGAGGCATATGCTATTGAAGTGGAGGTTGGCAAGACATATTTACTCCGGATCATCAATGCTGCATTAGACAATGAGTTTTTTTATAAGATTGCTGGCCATAGTTTCAACGTTGTTGCTGTGGATGCTTGTTATACTAATCCCTACCACACTGACATGATTGTTATTGGACCTGGACAAACAGTAGATGCACTCCTGGTGACGGATGCACTCCCTGCTTGTTATTACATGGCTGCAACACGACATGTAGGAAAAAGGCCATTACCAATTTGGGAAGAGAATAGTATAGCACGAGGTGTACTACAATATGCATCCATCCAACCATTAAAGCAATCAAAGATGCCTATGATGCCAAGGATTGATGAGCATGCTGCTGCTTATCACTTCCATACTAGCTTAACTGGCTATGTAGGGCCAGGACAACAGAGTTCAATCCCTCTTGATGTTGATGAGAGGATGTTCATCACACTTGGACTTGGTTCATTTTGTGAGAAGGGGGAAGCATGGTGTGAAGTAAAAGATCGAAGAATTATCACATACATGAGCAACATCTCATTTGTGCTTCCAAAGAAGATGTCTTTATTGGATGCACACTACAATAAAGTTCAAGGAATCTACACAGCAGATTTTCCTGATAAGCCACCAATATTCTATGACTTCACAAATATTTCTTTGCAAGATAACTTGACAGTACCAGATTTAGATAATATAAACAAGACATTTGAATTTACATCAAAGGGCACAAAGGTAAAGAAGCTTGAGTATAACAAAAATGTGGAAATTGTGTTACAAGCTGTCTCAGTCATAGCTGGTGCTAGCCATTACATGCACCTTCATGGGCATAACTTTTATGTTGTGGCACAAGGATATGGAAACTACAACCAAAAGGAGGCTTCGAAGAGCTACAACTTGATTAATCCACTAATGAGAAATACTGTGGCAGTACCTCTAGAAGGATGGGTAGCTATACGATTTGTTGCAAACAACCCAGGTGAGATGTTGACAAATTTTTAGTTTCTACTTCTTGGCCACAAGAATGTTTATGTTTTTCTTGTGTATTATTTAAGTTATTATATTACTTATTGATATTGTTATTGGGATGCAGGAGTATGGTTATTTCATTGCCACATGGACTTGCATTTTCCAATTGGTATGGCAATGGCTTTTGTTGTTGAGAATGGCCTGACTCCAGGCACCATCTTACCTCGACCACCAGTAGATCTTCCCAAGTGTTTCTCATATTCAAAGAAGATTGTTAAGAGCAAAGATGATGATAGATATACAACTTCATCAATCTTCAACGAACACTTAGCTTCAAAATATGAGATATCTGAAGAAGCTAGATAACCAAAGAATATTTACATATATTTAATCCTGTCTGAACAAATATATTGTTTTTAATGTTCTCTTTCTTTGTTACACATGCTATATTATCATTATTCAGGTATTGGTGAACTCTTATGTAAAGCGGACAAGATAGCGTGTGCACTATGATTTGTAATTCAAACTTCCCACAAATTTCAAATCACTCCAATCTGTTCACTTCCTTCCCAATCCCTTTTACTTTGATTCCTTTCCAAGTGATGATGGATCATCAGGAGGCCAATGTAGTGTAACGGAAAGCTCATCAATGTCTCTTTCCATGTGCTGCACCACGCACTGGACTTTCACCTTCAAGAAGTTGTGAAAGTTGGCGCAAAGGGAGATTAGTGTTTCTAGCTAATTGTAACACTTCAAGTCTAATAAGATAACTGCTCTTGGGCATTCTCTTTGTTTTGCTCAAAAGGGTCAAAATGAATGTTAATTTGGTTGACTGTTGTGGCTTATATGGAACTCAGTCAACTATGTAATCGCGACGGTAGATGACTAGGATTGGGCTTTTTCAAGTGATTTGTCTGTCATCCATCCGGACCCACCTATCTAGCCACTCATTGCATGATGTAGCATAATGCGGCCAAGCCAACAGGCATACAACACCATCACACCAAAGTTGTGCGTTTATACCATCTATAATGTCCCAAGCCTAGCCCACATAACAACTCATTGTTTTTTGCTTCACTGAAAATGGTTATATTGTCGAGTCTTGATACATATATACCTAATGCATTATTCATGCATCTTGGTGGCTAGACACCCAAATCTAAAATCATTATTTTGTCTAAAGATACACATGATAAAAAATAGGTATAGTATAATACTCATTGAAAAAAATAGTTTTCACTCATAAGATGTACAAAACAATGATCTAAATTCACTTTAAAAGTACTTTAAATCATAAATCTTATTGACGAGGATTTTTACCAAGTCCTTTATATACATCTCTTTATGATCACAAGAGACCACAGAGGGGGATTCACGTCCCTTGTATATACTTCTTCGTGATCGTAAGAGACCATAGAGGGAGATTCAAGTTCTTTGTATATACTTTCCCGAGGTCGCAAGAGACCACAGAAAGAAACTTCAATTTGTACTTTCCCAAGGTCATAGTAGACCATGGGAAGAGGACTAACCAATTTATAACTTTCCATGGTCGCGGGAGGTCATGGAAAGAGACCGAAGAATGAGTCCAAGACCTTCTGGACATAGCTCAATCAATTGTGGCCATAGGATTCCCTGGTCGCAATTCTTCACAATTATACTACTCTCAACTACTATGGTTGTGGAGATACCTGCCCGCAGTTTATATGGTCGCGGAGATTTTATAATCCCTAATAGATAGTCGCAGTCCATACACGACCTTGGATCAAAAGAATACTAGCACTGGAAATGCCTTTCGTCGAGAAGGACTAGTCGAGAATTACTAACCACAGACAAAAAGTAGTACGGTTGCATTATAACCATACCTTAGATAATATTCCTAGTGTAATATCCCACTTATTGATAAATAAAGGATAATTATGTCATGCAGTTATCCATAAACTGTCAATAAGATATGGACGAGTGTGTAGTTATCTATAACTGCACATTCTAACCGGCGAATGACAACTACCTACAACTACTGTACAGTTATCGTCGAAATGTCCCTTTGATCAAGCAACTGGCGTCTCTTCATCAACTATAAAAAGGAGGCCCAAAATTCAAAATAAGAGAAAAGAGAGGACAAGATCAGAAGATATAGAAACTGATCTGAGAAAAGTCTAAGAAGAATTTGAAGGATTAGAGTCAACGATTGGGCTCGGGGGTCCTTCTGTCAAACTTATGTAGAATTTAGATGGGTTATAAAGTGAGGCAATCCAGACAAGTACCAAGGAATTCAAGGTATTTATGAATCTAATGACACGAGAAATTATCCAGCTTGGGGCCCTCATAGCTGAGTAATAACCCTACTCCTGTGAATAGAGAGTATTACAAAGAGAATATATGATCTATTTCTATCACTATCTCTAGTTCGTCTTCCTCTAAGTGGATCGATCCCCCCTGATCCTTCCCTTGAAGGTCTTTTTATACTTGCCAAAGAGATCGTCGGTTGTCCTCTTGAAGACGTGCTCCATGATTGCCCGTAACCGCTTTTTGATGGTTGCTACGAGTCATGGTTACTTGGTGGTTGTCGTAGGTCATGATTATGTGGTAGTTAAGCAGCATTGACCTGGTGTCGTGGGAATTGCCTTACCATCCATCTTCTTCGATAGTAACCTTGTCAGGGACTTATGATTATTTCGGGAATAATCATAAGGATCAAGGAATGATTATTGTGAATGGTGACTTATAATACATAATCTTGAAATTGTAGTACGAGTCTTCAATACCATGATCGCCCATCTCCTACTACCATGCATTAATATTAGGTTCTGTCTCTGCGATAGTGTATGGTCATAGGCAGACGTCTCTGTGACCATAGCACTCGTGGGTATAGCATGAGACCAAGGAACTGGTAATGCTAAGTGTTGAGGCTTATAGAGTTCCATAGCTGGAATTAAGGGAATTAAATATTATTGATGGGCTATGTCTAGAAGATCCTTAGACCGTCCCCATTATGTCTTTCACTGGCCATCTATGACCATAGAAAGGTATGTACGACCATTGAGCATTGTGCGCGACCATGGAAAGATATGTGCGACCTTAACTCGAGTAATCTCCCTCGTCAATTAGGCTTGTCGATACACATTCTGTTATAGCATTATTTGCATAGTGAGAAAATATAACAGGAGTAGGGCTATTACTCAGACTACGAGGGCCCGAACCTGTATAAACACATTGCATTCACTTGTCCATAGATACAATGATTTCTCTTTGGTGATTGATTGATACTACCTCCCTACTAAACAAATAAATTTCATGTAAGTTCGGCTTGGGATCTTGTCCCAATCATCGACAGCTGGCGCCGACCGGGGATCTTACAAGGTATTTTCTTTTTCAACAAAGTTAATTGTGTCTATGGATCCTGTACTCTGTGCATATGACTCCAAGAATGACTTCAATCTTACCGACTATGTCGATGTCATGGATGAAGATAATATTCTCATGGAAGAGATCGACACCATTCTCGAGCCTAGTGTTGAGGAGAATTCTTCTCCAGTTTTGATCGCGGCCAGTGATCAAAACTCGAGGAAGTAGTTCATTCGCCTACAGTGAGCCCTGCTACATTCGAAGGCGAGTATGTACCACAACCTGTTACTTTAACCAGTGAAGACAATGGAGATCCTGATGCGTCCATATCTAATATGGATGATCCTGGTGATCACCGTTCGTCTTGTCTGGGAGAGTCCACTCCAGATAATTTAAATTCTCTCTTTGACTTTGAGTGTGACTCAGACAAAGAGGAGATGTTCTCCCCGTCTATGGTCTCGGTTCCACGGGAAGTTGTAGTACTTTCTGCGGAAACTCCCGAGCAACAGCTTGCTAGGGAGGAGACTACAAATGGTTGGAAGATGAAGCTCGTATGCGTCGTAGGGATGAGGTTCGCAAAATGGCAGAGGAAACTCTGCGTCTTATGCAACTTCGCCATGATGCCGTGAACTTCGGCCCTGGAATGTTCCGCCAATGAACCCCTGGTGGTCGTAGGTGCGACCAGACACCCCTCACAGATCCAGACTGTTCCCTAGTGGCTGAGGCGATGGTGGCAAAAACTCCATTGGCTCCTAGATGAAGCACAAAGAGCGCATCCGTGTGATCGTGGAAGCACTTCGTAATCCTCCCGCCAATTTTGCTAACGATGACGAGGTAACTTTCGCAAGTGTTCTTGCAGATAATCTTGATGGGGTTGCATCAGATGTAACTCCAACTGCCTCGTTGCATTCAACAACTAACTCTCGGGAAGGAAATAGTGCTCGATCTAGTAAAAGGTGATTTGGTCGTGTTTGAATCACGCCGACTCGTCATAGTCATGACAAGATCCGAAGTATTCGTCGTTCTTGTGACTGCGATCGAGAGCCAATACACTAACGGTTGGGACCACATCATGGAAGTGCACCTGCAAGCTTTTCTCGTGACCAGGAGGATGGTCATGATGATCAGCAACCGCATACTGCATAAGTTGGTTGCAAAGCTCTCTCACCAGGATTGAGAGCAGTAACCTGGCCTGATAAATTCAAGCCAGGCACGATCGAGTGATTCATTGGAACACAAAATGCAGCAGAATTTCTCCAGATTTATGTTACTGCTATTCAGGCGGCATGTGGAAATGAGAAAGTGATCTATTTACAATTGGGAAATGCTATGTCATGCTATCCTTAGTAATTTCCAAAATTGTTACCAGAAACCTGGCAAGGAAGATGACCTTCATTGTTTACGCCAACCCTCATGTGAAACACTTCGACAATTTGTGAAGAGATTTGTGGGGGTAAGAAATACTATCCCCAACATCTTTGACAATTTGGTTATCAGAGCCTTTAAACATGGCGTTCGATATCGAAGATTCACAGAGAATTTCGGTATTCATCCGCCAAGATTGGTGTTAGAACTTTTTGACATGGCATGATGAGGACATCACTCCTATGCATACGCCCGAGACTCCTCCAGTTGTGATGCAAGGACCCATCACAAGAGCACGAGCACGGCAATTGAATCAACAGGTGAGCTCGTTCCTAAGTGCCCGTGTATATACTTGTGAGGATAGTATGCTACCTAATGATATTATTGATTATATTGTACTTAGGAACTTTGGAGAGGATCATGAAGGCCTTGGGAACCAGCAAGGGCCAGGAGGGAGGCCAGGAGGGCGTCCAAGTCAAGTTGGAGTCCCAATTCATCTCGGAGTCGGAGTCCCAATTCATCTCGGAGTCGACTACCTCGGCCACCAGGAGCAGTGTTCACTAAAATCGTCGCCCAGGCCACAAACGGACTCCAATTTCAATGATCCACATATGTATCGAAAGCTAAGGAGATAACCTTTCCAATGGAACCTGTTTCAGATCAATTGGACTGCTGAGTCGACGGGAATTCGCGTTGCAAGTTGGCGGACAGAATCTGTCCCAGGGTGCTGCGTCACCAATTTGGGCCGTTGGCCCATGTATCGTGTTGGAGTCCATCACAGACACGTCTAGGGTTTCTAGGACGTCCCTTAGCCCTTATATTCAGTAGCCGCCGCTAGGGTTTGGTTTGGGTTTTTCTTAGATTAATCTGTCAAAGAACAGTTTCGCCGTGTATCGGTTTGTGGAACCCCAACTCGTGAGATTCAATTTATATTTGCAATATTTCAGATTGCTTCTTTCTCGTTCTTGCTTGTGTTCTCGATTCGCATGCAGGGATAAGCCTTCTTGGCGAGGTCAATCGTGTTTGTGCATGGTTGATAACCAACGGAGCCGTGGTGTAGCGATTGCTGGGTTCGGATCGGTTCTGATCGGAAGCCGGATCGTCAACGTCGAGTCTCCACCAATCGACTTACCTCTACCTGTCGGAAGATCGGGCCACCGTGCGCATCAAGTGGTATCAGAGCCTCGGTTTCCCGTCAGGTATCATTGTATCCCCTTTAGTTTTGTTTTGCCATCGTCCTAGAGTCCAGAAAATTTGCCCCACAAAAAGTTCATCATCAATTCCGCTGTCCTACAACCCTTTGAGCTTTGCAATTTCGTTTTCAGTATCGTATTGTTGAGTATTGATCCATAGTCATCGTCTTGTTGCTGGTTTGAGGTCGCGAGCCGCCTTGTGTCAATTGCCCTGCACCGCTGGCCATCCTTCTTCACCCGCAAACCTAATCCTATTCTAGCCTAACCGGGAGAAAGATCTGAATTCGCGAGCAATTCCAGATTGTGCAGTGTTCACTAAAACTGGCATAACTTTTGCATACGAACTCCGATTTGGGTCTACTTTTTTTTGTTTTGAAGGGGACGAAGACGCGCATCTGAAAATTCCACAAGTCTTTAGACCTGTGCATTTTTTTTGACCCTCAAAAAAAGCTTCTAAGACCGAGTTTCGACGCCCGGAAGTTTGCTATCCTGTTTTGTCAATTCTTTCGGGCATCGGTTTCCTGTCGTTTGTTGCTTCAAATTGTGAGATTTTTTTTTCTCCTCTGAGTTAAGAGGTATATATTTGTGTTAGAAAAAAAAAAGAAGTGAAAAAAAAAATACGAGGAGAGAAAGAGCCAAACTGGCAAAAAAAAAAAACAGAGAGAAGAGAAAGAGAAGTAGAAAATCAGAATTGCTTGCATCCTTTGAGTCCTTTGTGCTGTGATATATCCCTTGCTAGGTTGAACTAGTTATAGGAGCACGCTTAGGTCAGCAACTGTGACAAGAACTTTGAATCTTTATTCAGCTTTGCTAACTGTTTTCGAAATTTGCTAATCCTTGCTACTATACTTTGCCTTCCAAGCTCCACCTTTCTTCTGAACAGTTCAGGTTCAATTCGGCAATCGCTACACTCAAGCTTGTCACGGTATCACGAACCAGCCGCCGGTTGTACCACCTGTTGCATTGGTAAGAACACTTGTAAGAGCGTGGTAAGACGCTTGAGAGTGAGTGAAACCACCTTCTGCCGCCAAAGTAGTTGATAGGGATTATACCACCGGTTGTTTTTGTTTCTTTTGTCTTTCTTTCAACTAACAATGGCAGGTAATGAGGAAGATGAGTGTGTTACACGGAACGAGCTTAACAACGCGCTCAATGACATCAACGCAAACATCGCAAGGATCGGCCAAGATAACGACCAAAGATTGGAGAGGATAGAGTGAAGCATCGCCAATCTTCTTACCAGGTTGGAAAATTTTGAGAGACAGCCGCCTCCCAATGGAGCTCGCAGAGTGGAAGATCAAGAAGAGTCTGTCGCGGGAGATGAAGTGGATGGAGAGGGCCATGATGCCTTTGCCGCTCGCGCCGCTGCACAGGATGTACGACAACAACAACGCCTGAATAACAACCGTCAAGGTATGGGAGGTAACAATTTTAATCCTCGTAATGGTCGTGGACATGATGATTCTTTTGCTAGGGTTAAATTTACCATACCATCTTTTTCTGGTACTTATGATGCGAAAGTTTACTTAGATTGGGAAATGACAGTTGAACAAAAATTTAACTCCCATCTTGTTCCTGAGATACATAGAGTTAGACAAGCTACTAGTGAGTTTAAAGATTTTGCTATCATTTGGTGGAATGAGATAGTAAATGCTGGATTAGCACCTGATACATGGGATAGATTAAAACAAGCTATGCGTAGAAGATTTGTTCCTCCTTCTTATAAACGTGATATGCGCAAGAATTTGCAACGCTTAAATCAAAATAATAAATCTGTTGAGGAGTACTACCAAGAGCTACAAATAGGCATGTTGCGTTGTGAGGTAGTTGAGGATGAGGAGGATAAGATGGCTCGTTTTTATGGGGGATTACGGCGCGAGATTCAGGACATAATTGATTACAAAGAATATAATTCTATCAATAGATTGTTCCAGCTTGCTATGTTGGCAGAAAAAGAATTGCAGGGAAAACAGCAAAGGCCAAGGAGTAATTTCGGCAACATACCCACACCAAAGACGACGCCGGGGACAACCAAATCAGCTCCACCCCTTTCTGTTCGGTCTGCTGCCCCCTCCATGAGTAGGGCGCGTTCAGCAGCACCATCACCGCCATCACGAGTTCCCGAGGTGAGTAAATCTAACCATGTGCAGGCACCAACAAAGAGTTCTTCATCGGTGGCTTCCACGGGTCGAACAACGGAAATTGTGTGCCACCGATGCAAGGGGATGGGCCATGTCATGAAGGATTGCCCCAATCGTCGAGCGTACATTGCAACAGAAGAAGGTGGGTACATTAGTGCTAGTGATGTTGAGGATGAATATGCTCTTGTAGCTAACCTTGCAGATAATGAGGATGACCATGAGACGGACGACGATGATGAGGAGATTTTAGGGACCGCTGCCACCAAGAATTATAGGACAATCATTGTGCAACGAGTGTTGAGCGCTCAAATGGAGCAAGCGGACAAGCTACAACGCCATAATTTGTTTCAGATGTACCTCATCGTCAAGGACCGTCGTGTTCGTGTCATAATTGATGGTGGGAGCTGCAATAACTTGGTGAGTTCAGATCTGGTGGAGAAGCTTTGCTTGCCCACACGTGCACACCCTCATCCCTACCATATTCAATGGTTCAATAACAGCGGTAAGGTGAAGGTAACACAAACTGCGAGAGTGCAATTTTCCATTGGAACATACCATGATTTTGCTGATTTTGATGTAGTGCCTATGCAAGCATGTTCCCTTTTGTTAGGCCGTCCATGGGAATTTGATACTGATGCAATTCATCACGGTAGAAGTAACAAATACACTCTTATGCACAAGGGGAAGAAAATCACTTTGCTCCCTATGACTCCTACTGAAATTGTGCAATGTGACAAAGAGAGAGCTGAAAATGAGAGAAAAGAGAGTGCGCTTGAATCTGAAAATCAGCAAGTGGCTAAAAATATTTTCCCACCTAAGAAAGACAAGAAAGAACCTAGTTCTAGGTCCGAGGGAATTAAATTGAAGGGTGGTGTTATGCTTGCTACAAAATGTGACCTTGCTGAAATTAATGAGAATGATGCACCGTGCTATGCTTTGATATGCAAAGATGCTTTGTTTTCATTGGATGATATGCCCAGTACTTTGCCTCCTGCTGTCACTAACCTTTTGCAGGAGTATGCAGATGTTTTTCCTGCCGAGATACCTCCAGGACTCCCACCCATACGAGGGATTGAGCACCAAATTGATTTGATACCTGGAGCGAGTTTGCCAAACCGAGCTGCTTATAGGACAAACCCCGAGGAGACTAAGGAGATTCAGCGCCAAGTCCAAGATCTTTTGGACCGCGGGTATGTACGTGAGAGTCTTAGTCCTTGTGCTGTTCCTGTTATTTTGGTTCCTAAGAAAGATGGCAGTTGGCGCATGTGTGTAGATTGTAGAGCCATTAACAATATCACAATAAGGTACCGTCATCCTATTCCTAGGTTAGACGACATGCTTGATGAGTTAAGTGGTTCTATAATTTTTTCTAAGGTTGACTTGCGTAGTGGATACCACCAAATAAGAATGAAATTGGGAGATGAATGGAAAACAGCCTTTAAAACCAAGTTTGGATTGTATGAGTGGTTAGTCATGCCTTTTGGTTTAATTAATGCACCTAGCACTTTCATGCGCTTAATGAACGAGGTTTTACGAGCTTTCATTGGGAAATTTGTGGTGGTTTATTTTGATGATATATTGATTTACAGCAAGTCGTTACATGAACATCTTGATCATCTACGTGCTGTTTTTGATGCTTTGCGTGCTGCACGTTTATTTGGTAACCTCGAGAAGTGCACTTTTTGCACCGAACGAGTATCGTTTCTTGGCTATGTTGTGACTACACAGGGAATTGAGGTGGATGAAGCCAAGGTGCACGCGATTAAGAGTTGGCCAACGCCCACGACGATTTCACAAGTGCGGAGCTTCCATGGACTTGCCGGATTTTACCGCCGCTTTGTGAAGGATTTCAGCACCATTGCAGCCCCATTGAACGAGTTGACGAAGAAGGGAGTTGTGTTCCACTGGGGGCAAGCACAGGAGAATGCCTTCAACCTTTTGAAAGATAAGCTTACTAATGCACCTTTACTCCAACTTCCTGATTTTAATAAGACCTTTGAGCTTGAATGTGATGCTAGTGGGGTTGGACTTGGCGGTGTTTTGATGCAAGATAGTAAACCTGTTGCTTACTTTAGCGAAAAATTGAGTGGTCCTGTTTTGAATTATTCCACGTATGATAAAGAATTGTATGCTCTTGTGCGATCTTTAGAAACGTGGCAACATTATCTTTGGCCCAAAGAATTTGTTATTCATTCCGATCATGAGTCGCTAAAACATATTCGCAGTCAAGTGAAACTGAATCGTAGACATGCTAAATGGGTTGAATTTGTTGAATCTTTTCCTTATGTTATCAAACACAAGAAAGGGAAGGATAATGTGATTGCTGATGCCTTGTCTAGGAGATATACCATGTTGTCCCAACTTGATTGTCGTATATTTGGATTGGAATCAATTAAAGAACAATATGCTAATGATGATGATTTTAAGGATGTCTTGCTGCATTGCAAAGAGGGAAGAACATGGGACAAATATGTGATAAATGATGGATTTGTGTTTAGAGCTAACCGCCTATGCGTTCCAGTTGGATCCGTTCGTTTTCTTTTGATACAGGAAGCTCATGGAGGAGGTTTGATGGGTCATTTTGGTGCCAAGAAGACGGAGGCCGTTCTGTCCGCTCACTTCTTTTGGCCGAAGATGAGGCGAGACATTGAGAGGTTTGTATCCCGCTGCACTACATGTCAAAAGGCTAAGTCACGATTGAATCCACATGGTTTATATATGCCTCTTCCTGTTCCTAGCACTCCATGGGAGGATATATCTATGGACTTTGTTTTAGGACTGCCTAGGACCAAGAGGGGGAGGGATAGTATTTTTGTGGTGGTTGATAGATTTTCTAAGATGGCTCACTTTATTCCTTGTCATAAGAGCGACGATGCTGTTAATATTGCTAACCTTTTCTTTCAAGAAATCGTTCGCTTGCATGGTATGCCTTCTACTATTGTGTCAGATCGTGATGCCAAGTTTTTGAGCCACTTTTGGAGAACTCTATGGAATAAATTGGGGACCAAGCTGCTGTTTTCAACAACATGTCATCCCCAAACCGACGGCCAAACCGAGGTAGTAAATCGTACATTATCTACTATGTTGAGGGCTGTTTTGAAGAAGAATTTGAAGATGTGGGAAGAGTGTTTGCCGCATGTTGAGTTCGCTTATAATAGGGCGGTACACTCCACCACCAAGGTAAGTCCTTTTCAGGTAGTGTATGGCTTCAATCCCCGTGCTCCTATTGATCTATTACCTTTACCTACTAGTGAACGAGTTAATCATGATGCTAAGGAACGTGCTGAATTTATTCTGAAATTGCATGAAAAGACTAAAGAAAATATTGAAATGATGAATGAAAGGTATAGGACTGCGGGAAGTAAAGGTAGAAAGGAAGTAAAACTTGAACCGGGTGATTTAGTATGGTTACACTTGAGAAAGGATCGTTTTCCAGAATTGCGAAAGTCTAAATTAATGCCTAGAGCTGATGGTCCTTTCAAGATACTTGAGAAAATAAATGATAATGCATATAAACTTGAGTTGCCGCCCGAATTTGGGGTTAGTCCCACATTTAACATTGCAGATTTGAAACCGTTCATGGGAGAAGAAGATGAGCTTGAGTCGAGGACGACTCCACTTCAAGAGGGGGAGGATGATGAGGACATCACTCCTATGCATACGCCCGAGACTCCTCCAGTTGTGATGCAAGGACCCATCACAAGAGCACGAGCACGGCAGTTGAATCAACAGGTGAGCTCGTTCCTAAGTGCCCGTGTATATACTTGTGAGATCATTATTCTGATGCTGCTGAGTCGGTGGAATGGAATAGGATGGTGGATAAAGCTGACTTACCCCCATAGCCTAGTTTGGATTCTGAAGGAAAGGATAACTCTAACAAGAAATCCGTGCCATCTTCGAGTGGAAAGTTCAAGAAGTTAAAAAAGGATGGAGTGAACTAATCCCGAGAGGTCGCGACTTTGGATAAGCAACCACAGGATAAAGGTAATAAAGTTCCATTTAAAAGTAATAAATCTTCTTTCGGTGGGTGTAACAGTGACCACACAGAGAAACAAACTAACCCACAGGGAAGCAAGAAGTGGTGTCTACTGCATGAAGTTCCAGGACATGACCTCAAGAACTATCAAAACTGGTTAAAGCGCTTGGAAGAATTTTACCAAAGTAAAGCCCCTATGCCTACAATACCAGAAAAAGGACAGCTCGGTGGAAATAAAGATGCCGATGGAGATGAGGACAGGCCATACCAGGTACCAAATAATCATGATAATCATGTTAATATTATTTTTGGTGGTTCTTCATCCTACTTTTCCAAAGGACTTTTTAAAACTGTTTGCCAAGAGTGAATAATGTTGATGCTCCTCCAGGAGAACCTCAATATCCTTGCTGGTCGAAAACATATCTGACCTTCAGCCGAGAAGATTATCCCATGGGACTATCGCAACCATGGTGACTTCCTCTGGTTATAACCTCAACAATTAGCAATGCTAAAGTGGGTAGAGTCCTAATTGACGGAGGTAGTTCCCTTGATTTGCTCTTTGCCAAAACTCTTGACGAGATGCAAATCCCTCATTCAAAGATAAAGCCTGTGGTCCACTCATTTTATGGGATTATACCTGGTCATTCGTATACTCCTATCGGTCAGATTGTTCTATCGGTAATGGTCGGAGAACCAGAGAACTTTCAAACAGAGTTGATTACTTTTGATGTCATTAATTTTGATTCGGTATATAATGCAATTCTTGGTAGGCCCTCACTTGCTAAATTCATGGTGGCCATGCACTATGCTTATCAATGTGTCAAGGTGTCGGGACCAAAAGGCACAATCACGGTAAGGGGCAGCCAAAATTCAGCCCTCACATGTGATTGCATTTCCCTGGAGTTGGTTAATCAACTTCCCCTCAGGGATGTTAAGGCTACGACCAAAGTGACAGAGCCAGATGCAGTCAAGGTAACTCCGCGACCAGAAGAGAAACATAAGCAAGTTGCTTTATTCCCAGACGATCTGTCCAGAACCATTCGGATAGAGTCAGAACTAGAGAGCAAATAGGAACTCGCTCTCATCTCTTTTCTCCAGACTAATGCATATGTGTTTGCGTGGAAACCATCCGACATGCCTGGAGTCCCAAGGGAAGTGATTGAGCATAGGCTAGCAATCTAGCCTAGACAGCGACCTATAAAGAAAAAACCCAGGCATTTTGCTCCTGATCGGAGAGAAGCCATTCGTTTGGAGTTAGATAAACTCCAGGAAGCTGGCTTATTCGTGAGGTTGACCATTCAGAATGGCTCGCAAACCCTGTCATGGCCCTGAAATCAAATGGTAAGTGGTGCATGTGTGTCGATTACACCAGTCTCAATGGTGCCTTTCGAAGGATGATTTTCGCATTCCCCGTATTGATCAGTTGGTCTATTCAACAGCGGGATGCGAAGTGATGATCTTCCCGGGTTCTTACTCAGGGTACCATCAAATTAGCATGGTAGAAAAAGATGAAGAGAAAACTGTCTTCATCACACCATTTGGTATGTAGTGCTATGTCAGAATGCCATTTGGTCTCAAGTGCTGGTTCCACGTATCAGCGCTTGATGCAGAAGACCTTTCAATCTCAATTAGGGCATAATTTAGAAGCTTATGTAGATAACTTGGTTGTAAAGAGTGTGCAAAGTTCTAGTCACATAGATGATCTGGCCGAAACTTTCAGTAACTTGAATAAGTATGGAATAAATTGAATCCTGAAAAGTGCTCTTTTGGAGTTTGTTCTAGAAAATTTTGGGTTTCCATGTCTGTTCAAGAGGCATTGAGGTTAATCCCAAAAAAATTCAGACCATTGAGAAAGTGCGACCTCCTTCAACCACAGAGCGGGTACAAAGCCTAATCGGTCGAATGGTGGCTTTAAGTCATTTTATTTTGAGGTTGGGTGAACATGGATTATCTTTCTTTAGATTTTACAAAAGCACAATGGTTTCTATCAATGATTGGGACCCAGGGGTCCTTTGCTGAACTTATGCAGAATTTAGATGGGTTATGAGGAGACAATCCAGACAAATACCAAGGAATTCAAGGCATCTATGAATCTAATGACACGGAGATTTATCCAGGTTCGAGCCCTTGTAGTTGAGTAATAACCATTCTCATGTGTATTTAGCACTATAAATAAGTAAGAGGATTACAAAGAGAATGTATCATCTATTCACCTATCTCTCTCTCGTCCTCTCTTAATCCTTCCCATAAAGGTCTTTTTATACTTATCGAAGAGATCGTCGATTGTTCTCTTGAAGACGTGCCTCACGATCGCCTATAACTGCTTCATGGCGGCTGATGTGAGTCATGGCTACGTGGCGGTTGTCGTAGGTCTTGGTTATGTGGCGATTTAGCAGCTTCTTTCACCTAGTGTTATAGAAACTGCTCCTTCATCTCTTATCTTCTTTGACAGTTACCTTGTCAAAGACATATGATTATTTCAGGAATAATCATAAGGATCAAGGAACAGTTATTATGAGTGGTGACGTATAATACATAATCTTCATATTGTTGTACAAGTCTTTAATACTATGATCGCGCACCTACTGCGACCATGTATGGGTATCAGGTTTTGTCTCTGTGATAGGGTATGGTCGTAGGTAGATGTCTCTGCGACCATCGTACTCGTAGGTATGACATGAGACCATGGACTCCGTGATGATAAGTGTTGAGACTTATGGAGTTCCATAGCTAAAATTATGGGAATTAAATGTCCTTGATGGACTATGTGTAGAATACTCTTGGAGTATCCAATTATCTCTTTTCTTTGGTCTTCTGCGACCATAGAAAGGCATATGTGATCACGGGGCATTGCACATGACCACGGAATGATATGGAAATGGCATTTGCGACCTTGCAAATACATCAGTGACTTAACTCGGGTAAATTCATGGGTGACTTAACTCGGGTAGTAATCATCGTTAGTTTCTAGTGGTCACGACGAAGCCGAAAAAGCTTTTAAGGAAGTGAAAATGTATTTAGCCAACTATGGGAGAGCCATTACTAATCTATTTGGCTGCTACCCCTTACGCGGTTTGCACTGTCCTGGTCGCGGAAAGGGAGGGCGTGCAATGACCGCTTTACTTGGTAAGCGAAGTATTGAATGGACCAAAGGAGAGATACCCTGAGGTCCAACAATTACTTTACGCTCTCTTGGCTTCACGAAAGCTACGATATTACTTTCAAGCACACAAGATTACTTAGCCCTCATCCTTTTCCTTAGGGGACATTCTCTATAATCCGGAAGTAACGGGTCAAGTTGCGAAATGGGCTATAGAATTGGGAGCATTTGATATCCACTTCATAACCCGAGTCGCAATCCAATCCCAGATCCTTGCACGAGACTTGGAGGATTTAGAAAATACCAACCATTGGACATTGTATTTTGATGGCTCTCGGAGTTTTACAAACTCGGGGGCTAGAGCAGTCTTAATTACTCCTCAAGGCAACCAGCTCTAGTATGTCATACAATTACACTTTGTTGTTACCAACAATGCAGCAGAGTATAAAGATCTTCTAGCTAGGCTTCGAGCAGCCAAATCCCTTAGAGTCCATTGATTAGTGGTGAAGGGAGATTCACAACTAGTCATAAAGTAGGTGAATAAGGAATACGAATGTTCTGATGAGACAATGGCTCTATGCCTATATGAAGTGAGGAAATTGGAAAAATACTTCAGTAATTTCGAAGTCCAATTCGTTCTATGAAGAGACAATATTCTTACAGATCAATTGTCATATTGGTTCCTCATGCTCATCTGCCCCGGCAAGAGTGTTCATTGAGCACTTAAAACAGCCCACAATTGCGACCATTGTAGAGGCACTGATGAGGACATCCCTAACCCTAAAGAACCTGTGCCACCACAAATGGTTTCACGTATTTCATCAGCTACACCACTACCGCTTGAATCCGCCAAAGTATACCATGGGCCTATCACTAGGAACCGAGCTAAACAAATACGTGACCAGGTGAACACTAACTTGAGTCTCATTCCATATTTTAATAACTTAGTAGTGCTTCCAATTTCCACTTCTTTGATTGAACTTAGGTGCAATGGAAAGGATGATGGAGAAGGGTTGCATGCGTGAGGATGGTTCTATCTGTCTGATTGTTTGGCAACTTTAGTATGAGTCTCGACTACTTAAATGGGCATGGGCCATACTGGTCGAAAGCTCTTGAAGTCTAGTTTCTAGTGCTTCAAACCATGCATCATTTGGACTTCTATAACAAAAGTTATGATCATTTAGTAGAAGCTGTATAGCTAGTCAAGTCTTGCGCAAGAATTGTTGAGACTCCTCAAATACCACACCATGACAACCTTTTGGCTACCCAAGAAAACCCCTCAGTTGGTTTTAGCATTCACACCTTTCACACCCAAACTAGGAGGGTTGTTCCTAGTATAAATAACCATATACTCCAAACTATTCGAGGCAACTCTTGGATGATTTTATTCAGAAATATATATGATATTGCAGTAAGACTGCTAGTGTTCCTTCAACCTTTGCTCTTGTGAGTTCTCTTGGATTCGTGAGAAGGATCCCCCTGGGTTCCCCCTAGTTCGTGCTCTACGGTTCTGGCCGTCCTATGTGGATTAGTTCCAGTTTGTGGTTCTGCGATTGTTCGGACAGCGGGTCGGAGTTCCTGCAGCTTCGGATCATCTTTCCCCAATGCACGGGTCACATCCAACCTTGGCATGTTAAAGCTATTGTCGTGGTATTGCGAATACCCCGGCAGGTTTTGTGGACGATCCTAGTGAAGAAAACGCGACGCGGGTTGACCGGGTGACCGGTCCTCCCCCGTCGGACAAACACAACAAGTGACACGGAGGTTTATACAGGTTCGGGTCCTGGTGGGGGCCCTAGTCTTGTCGGCGTGCTCCCGACCGGAGTCGGCTGGGGAGGCTCTCTCGGGGAGAGGCTTCCGGAGCACACCTGTGAGATTGGCTATTCTAGCAATAATGAGCAACTTGTTCTTACAACAGGGGGTACAAGGGATATTTATAGCCCCAAAAGAAGCAAAAGGACTAAACTACCCCGGGCGCTACCGTCAGATCGAGGGGTAGCAACGTCCTTCTCCCGGCCAGGTGCCTCGGATGCTTGACAGGTGGCCGCTGATTCCCGAGGCGCTTGCCACGCGACCCACACGTGACCAAGGCGCTTGTCACACGACCCGCACGTGACGCGGAACCAGGGGCTCCTGTCCCCGGAAGGACGATGACGCCCGGGACAGGCACCGGAGGCCTTGTCCCCAGGCGAATGACGGCGCCCGGGATAGGCACTGGAGGCCATGTCCCCGGGCTAAAGGCGGCACCCGGGACAGGCACCGGAGGCCATGTCCCTGGGCAAAAGGGGGCGCCCGGGACAGGCACCGGCGGCCACCGGGGGCCTTGTCCCCGGGCGAAAGGCGGCGTCGGGACAGGCACCGGGGGCCTTGTCCCCGGGCGAATGGCGGCGCCCGGGACAGGCATCGGGGGCCTTGTCCCCGGGCTAATGGCGGGGCAACTTACCTGGACTTAGTCTCGCGGAGATTTCCCCCAACAGCAGCCCCCCATGCCCTCCGGGGACGATGCTCGAGTCCCCAGAGGGTATGGTACATGTCACCGGGAAAATCTCCGGGTCAAGCTACCGGAACCGTGACGCTTCGATTCCCGTGCCGCGCGCTTATGACCGCGCCGTTTGGCCATAAATGCACTCGCGGTTCAAACCGGCACCTCGGTTTGCACGCTCGTTCCTTCGCTTCCCGCGCGCGGTTTGAATTTCGACTGCACGGATGTACTGCGAAGTGCCACGTGGTGCCCATCTGGGCCACGCTTCACCTCTATATATAGGGCCTTGGGGGGCCTGGAGAGCTCATTCGAAATTTCCAAACTCTAGCGCCCTTAGCTCTCCCGGTAGCCCCCTACCGGTAGCTAGCTGCCGGAAGCCTAGTCTCCAGAACCTGCAGGTCCCTCCCGCTCCCGAATCCTTAGGCACCGGAAAGAACTTGATGGCGCCCAAGGGCCGGGCGAAGACCACGGAGGTTCCCCTGGAGGAAGTCGCTGCGGACTTCCTCTGGGCCTCTGAGTTCACGACCGGGGAGTTGTCGAGGACGGGGACGTCCGGATCCCTCCGAAGAAAGACGGAGCCCCCTGCCCCAGGCCCGGAGAGGTTGTGGCCTTCGAGGCCTTCCTCGAGGTGGGGCTCCGGCTCCTGGTGCACCTATTGCTCCGGGAGTTCTTGAAGGAATATGGGGTGGCTTTGAACCACCTCACGCCAAACGCCATTGTCCGGATGGGCCTATTCATATGGCTCTTCGAGACGGCGACCGGACGGGAGCCCACGCTGCGAGCCTTCCGGTACTTCTATGAGCCAGCGGCAAGGAGCTCCACATGGTGAAGGGGGACCCAAGTCCCCCTTCGGCTCGGTGATGGTCCAGATGCTACCCTCCCGGGTAGCCGAGTACCCGATGGCGGCCTCCAGGGACCAGTAGGGCGATTGGATCCGGAGGTGGTTCTACCTTCGGGTTCGGGACGATGAGGTGGTGTACTCCCCGGAGGCCCCCACCTACAGCCGGTCGTCCACGCCGAAGCCCCCGGTGTGGAGGGAGGAGGAGCTGAGGCTCCTCGAAAAGGTCGTCGCCTCCCGGGGTGTCCGCTCTATGCGGGACGCCGCCGAGGAGATGATGCTTTTGAGGATCTCCCCCTTCTCGAGCGGGAGGAGGGGGATCGGGATGTGCCCGGAGCAACGGCCCCCGGTAAAACCGGTGACCCGACGTAAGTCCCCGACGACCTGGTTCATTTGACTTACAAATTTTTCTAAATTTTTCTAACTCTTACCTTTCGCAATCCGGCCGTACCCGGTGGCCCGGGAGAAGGCGGAGAACCTCCTGGGGAGGTACTTCGCTGACGAGCACGAGCGCATCGTGCGCGTCGTGGGGGAGGGCCCTGCCCGGAACCTAGTAGCCAAGGCCTTCAGGTTAAAGCTACCGGAGAGGAAGCCCCTCCCTACCCCCGGATCGCACAAGCGGGGGAAGGAGGCTGCCGGGGGCTCTGAGCCAAAGAAGGCCAGGGTTCAAAAAGCCCCCGGCCCATCGACGACGCCGGCCTCGACGCCGGCGAAGGCCCGGGATGAGACCCCTGGGACCGGGCGCACCCTGGCGCCGGCCCGGAAGGAAGCAACGCCCCCCCCCTAGAGAGCCCCGTTGAGGCTCGGGGGAAGGGACCGGCCGCGGGCGGGGAGGTATCCGATTCGGCAGACTACGCCCCCTCGCCGCCTTCGGCGACAGCCCTCCCGGCGCGCCCGGCACCTTTGGAGCCAGAGAGGCCGGAGGTGAGGTTCGCGGAGGCCTCGCCTCTGCGGGTGGAATGGCCGGTAGACGAGGGGGAGAGCCCCTCGGTCTATGAGGCCCCTCCGGAGGCAGGGGTCCCTGGGGCCCGCAGCCCGGAAAGGGGAAGGGGCTCATGGTTCCTCCCCGGGGAGGGACCTCCTCCGAGAGCTCCTCGGCTACCTCCTCGGACGCCACCTCCTCAGCGACGAAGATGCCAACCCCCGCCACCCCGGCCAACATTATGCCGGGCACTCAGGTCTGGGGGCCCGTCATCGGCCGCGATGGGACCGGCACCGGGAGGGAGACCCCCCTGCTTTCCGCGGGGGAGGTCGACCGCTACGCGGAGGGCCTGCAGACCCAGAAGGTCCAGGCCTACGTCTTGGAGGGGACGCTCCGCGAGCGTTTTGGGGAGCTTCAGTCTCTCCAAATCCAGGTACTTACCCGAACCAGTGGGTGCTTTCTTTCGGCCCCCTAAACTCAAATTTTTTCTACCTCTTGAGTTTGTAGGGGGCGGCCATTACCTGGGGCCTTAAGTAGCACGTCGGCCAGCTGCTGAAGGATGCAAAGGGGAGGGCCACCGCCTTCCTGGAGCAGCGGGAAGAAGCCCTCCGGGAGGTGGCCCGAGTCCGGGCCCAACTCCAAGCCTCCGAGACCGCCAACGACCGTCTCCGGCGGGAGGCCAAGGCGAAGGAGGAAGCCCTCCGGGAGCTCGAGGGCTCGAGCGTCCGGGCGGTGATGGATGCAGGCCGCTCCGTCTGCTTGGCCCTCGATGGCCTTGGCGTGAGCCTAGGCTCTGAGAGCAGCTCCAAGGTGCCCCCAGCCACTTTCACGGAGGCTGTGTGTTTTCGTAACGCAGAAGTCTCCGTGATCCCGGAGGCCGCAGATGCCCGGGCGCGAGGCTGGGCAATCCCTTGGTGGTGGCCGCAGCCGGGCTCGTGGAGCACCGGGGGGTGGGTGCCCGGGCGATCGGGGGCCGCGTCCCCCGGAGCTTCCCAGAGTTTTTCGAGCCCTCTCGTCGGGAGGTAGAGCAGCTCGCCGGGGGCTTCTAAGACCGGATTATCTGGGTGAGGTTCCCGGCACCGGCGCCTCCGAGAGCTGATGCCCCGGCCCCGGCCCCGGTGGAAGCCCCCCGGGGGGAGGACGCCAATGACAAAGTATGAGCCTCCCCCCGGGTCTTAGCTAGGACCCTTTTTTGCTTTCTTAGAATTTTGTTCCCGGTAGCTTCTTAAAAGAAGCCCCGGACACTTGTAAAAAGACATTTTGAAATGCAATGGAAATTGAAAATTTTTCTAAGTCTTGAATGAATACAATGTTACTAGGTTTCCCGAGAGGTTACTCCCGGGCGAAGGTCCGGAAGAAGTTCCTCAGTGACGAGGCCTTTGAGCCCCGGTAGGTGCCCCCCGGGGGACGCCCAAGCCGCTTTGATCTTGCTAAGTCTCATCTCCGGGGAACGCAGCGAGGATGTTGCCCGAGAGCCGATCCGGTTGAGATGGCATCCGGAGTGGCACTTGGATAGCTTTGATAATCACCGCGCCGAATTATCCCCTCCGCGTCTGGGGTCCCATATGATCCCCCCTCTTCGGATACTTCCACCGGCGGGCTACGAGTATTGGCTCGAGGACCTGCTTCTGGAAGCTCAGCTCCGCATACGCGGGTTGTACCGGGACCTGAGCCGGGAGCTATCGAAGGGCCTCCGGGACTATTAGGCGTAGGAGCCTTAGGACGTAGAGAATTTCTGGGTTATGACCAGGGTTGTACCGTTTCTGATGCCCACCGGAGGGGGAAGATGTCCTCCGGTTGAATGATCAATAAAGCTGTTTGCTTGTTGTTGCTTTGAGAATCTTCTTTTGATAAGATAGAGCTAAGTTTGCTTGTTTTTCTTGGATGGTCCGGACGACTTCTTTTGCTAGGATAGAGCTAAGTTTGCTTATTTTTCTTGGATGGTCCAGACGACTCCCGGGGGCTCCTTATCCCCCCCGCCCACAGCGGGCCGGAGGGTAGCTCCGCGCGCTGCGGGGGTGACAAAGCCCCCGGGATGAAGGCCCGTGACTTAAGAATTTTTCCAAGTTAGAAAATTCCAAGACGAAGTTTCCTGGGGGAATTTTTCCGGGAGACAATCATCCGGTCGCCGTGAAAACGGGGAGCCGGGAATAATGGCTCCGGAAAGAATGACCAAGAAACACCTGAGGTGAAATTTTCGAAGGGAATTTTTCCGGGAGACAATCGTTCGGTCGCCGTGAAAACAGGGAGCCGGGAATAAGGTCTCCGGGAAAGAAATATCCAAGAAATCCGTAATTTTTCCGGAAGACAATCATCCGGTCACCGTGAAAATGGGGAGCCGGGAATAAGGTCTCCGGGAAAGAAATATCCAAGAAATCCGTCCAGCTGGGGAGACTATCAACTCCCGGAGGAGGATGTGCCCACTGACAGGTTTGAGTATTTGGGTAGGGGATTAGTCTCCCAAAGTGACTCGTTACCACGGTCCCTGAGGACCGGGTTGCCGCTTACACCCTCAGCCCACTTCCTCACGGGGAGGGCATCGCCGTTAGAGATGGTAATGTAAAGAACCTGCAATGAGACAGTTGAAGAGAAAAATCCAGTTGTATTGATAATGAAACAAAATAAAATGCCACCCCCCGCGAAGTCGCGAAAGGGGAGGGAAAGGTGATTAGAATGTCCCCCCTCCCCCTCCGGCGTGATTGCTCCGGGGAAGGGGACAGTAAGTACAAGGTCCCCCTTCCCCCTCCGGCGTAATCGCTCCGGGGGAGGGGACGGGCCTGTGTATGCTAGACGTAAAACTTGCGAAGTAAACGCAAGTTCCACGTGTGCTTCAGCTCCTGCTCTTGGAGGTTGGAGAGCTTGTAAGCCCCCAAGCCCAGGACCGCAGAGATCCTGTAGGGGCCCTCCCATTTGGGGGAGAGCTTGCCCTGGGCTTGGGGGTCCGTGACGCGCTTGAGGACAAGGTCCCCAAGACGAAAAGGCCCCTCGCGCACGCGCTGGTTGTATGTGCGTGCCATCTCGCGCTCGTAGATGGCGTGGTGGAGGAGCGCTCGATCGCGTTCCTCCTCCACGAGATCGATCTGCAGTCGCTGGTTGGCCTCATTGGCTTGGTATGCTGTGGTCGTAGCTCCGTCTAGGAGCTCGACTCGCAGTGACCGGAAGCCAATCTCCGGGGGGAGGACTGCCTCAGCCCCGTAGACTAGGGAGAAGGGAGTACGTCCCGTCGCCCGGCTCGGGGTCGTGCGCATGGAGCTAAGGATGCTAGGGAACTCCTCTGGCCATGCACCCCGCTTAGAAGCGGCTTGCTCGAGTCACCGGCGCAACCCCTGTAGGATCACGCCGTTGACCCTCTCAATAGCCCCATTGCTCCGGGGATGGGCCACTGAGGCAAAGTGGATGACGAGCCCCAGGCCTTCACAGAATTCCCGAAAATAAGCCGAGTTGAATTGGGTCCCGTTATCAACAGTGATTTCCCGGGGGACACCAAAACGACAAACGACGTTTTTCGAAAAAAACCGCTGAACAGCCCGGGACGTGATGCTGGCCAAGGGTTCCGCCTCTACCCACTTTGTAAAGTAGTCGACCGCGACCACCGCATACTTGTATCCTCTGGGCGCTGGGGGGGAAGGGTCCTAAGAGGTCCATCCCCCAGCGCGCGAAGGGCCAAGTGATGGGGATAGTCTGCAGCGCTACGGGGGGAGGTTCGAACCCTTGGCCATCTTCTGACAAGCCTCGCACGCGGAGACAAGGTCTCTCGCGTCGCGCATCACTGTGGGCCAGTAGAAGCCCTGCCGGAGAGCCTTGGCTGCGATGGCACACGGGGCTAGGTTAGAGCCACAGCTCCCCGCGTGGATGTCTTCGAGAAGCTGGAGTCCCTCCGGCCGTGGGAGGCAACGGAGGAGGGCGGAAGCCCCCTGCTTGTAGAGCTTTCCCTCCAGCAAGAGGTATGCCCGGGCTTTGGCCCGGAGGCGCTTGGCCTCGGTCTCGTCGGGAGGGTCCCCCTCCCCCTTGATGAAGGAGATGAGGGGGTCCATCCATGACGGAGTCTGGGTGATCTCGGTGACCTCCGGGACGCGAGGCTCGTCGTCCGTGTCCGGAGAGGCCACCGAGGGCTTCGCGATGATCTCCAGGAAGGCCCCTTTGGGGAGCGATACCCGGGCAATGGCTGCCCGGGCCAAGGCGTCGGCCCGGTCATTGTCCCTTCACGGGATATGCCGGGCCTCGAGGCCGTCGAAGTGCCGCTCCATCTTATGCACCTCCTGCAAATAAAGGCTCAAGTTTGCGTCATAGCACAGGTAAGACTTGTCCATTTGGCAAACTACGAGCTGAGAGTCTCCCTTCACTAGGAGGCGCCGGATCCCCAGGGAGCGTGCAAGACGCAACCCGAGGAGCAAAGCCTCGTACACGGCGACGTTGTTGGTTGCGGGGAACTCGAGCCACGCCGTGTACTCAAGTTCCTTCCCCTCGGGGCTCCGGAGGACTACTCCCGCACCGGCCCCGGTGAGACACAGCGACCCGTCGAACATGAGTGTCCAATGGTCACTGCGTCGGGGCGGCGCGGGGAGGTCTTCGTCTCTGGGCCCGGAGGCAGGAGTCCACTCCGCCATGAAGTCAGTGAGGACCTGTGACTTGATGGCGGAGCGGCCTGTGAGGGCAAGGGAGAAGGGGGCGAGCTCGGCCCCCCACTTCCCGATCCGGCCTGTGGCCTCTTTGTTCCGCAGCACCTCCCCCAGGGGGAGGGACGACGGGACGGTGATGGGGTGTCCCAGGAAGTAGTGGCGAAGCTTCCGGGACGCCATCAGGAGGGCGTAGCAGATCTTCTCCATTTCCGTGTACCTAGTTTTGGCCCCTTGGAGGGCCTCACTTACGTAGTACACGGGACGCTTCTACCCCCCTTGGTCCTTCACCAATACCGCGCTCACGGCGACTGGGGTCGTGGCAAGGTAGAGGAGCAAGGGTTCTTCAGGGGATGGACTCACGAGTATTAGAGGGCTCGTGAGGTACTTCTTGAGGCCTTCGAAGGCCTCCTGGGCCTCGGGGGTCCATCGGAACCTCTCGAGCCCCCGGAGGATCTTGAAGAATTGGAGGCCTCCTTCTCCCGACTGCGAGACGAAGCGGCTCAGCGCGGCTAAGCTACCGGCGAGCCACTGGACGTCCTTGACAGAGCGCGGCGGGGGCATGTCCAGGAACGCCCGGATCTTTTCGGGATTTGCCTCTATGCCCCGTTGGGACACGAGGAAACCAAGGAGCTTCCCTCCACGCACGCCGAAGGCGCACTTCTCCGGGTTGAGCTTCAACCCATACGCGTGGAGGTTGCGGAAGGTCTCTGCTAGGTCGTCGACGTGGGCGGCTGCACGGGGACTTTTGACGACTGCGTCATCTATGTAGACTTCGACGTTGTGGCTGACTTGGTCTTTGAAGATCAGCGTCATGAGGCGCTGGAAGGTCGCTCCCGCATTCTTCAGCCCGAAGGGCATGTGGGCATAGCAGAAGGTTCCGAGGGGAGTTCTGAAACTCGTCTTTTCCTCGTCCCCTTCCGCCATCCGGACTTGATGGTAGCCCGACTAGGCGTCCAGGAAGCTCATCAGCTCGCACCCCGCGGTGGAGTTGACCAGTTGGTCAATCCACGGGAGTGGGAGGTTGTCCTTGGGGCAGGCGCGGTTGAGGTCGGTGAAGTCCACGCACATCGGCCACTTGCCATTTGACTTCTTCACGAGGACGGGGTTCGCGAGCCACTCGGGGTGCAAGACCTCCCGAATGAACCCCGCCTCTCGGAGTCGGGCGATCTCCATCTTGTTCGCCTCTTGGTGTTGAAGGGAGAGTTTCCTCAGCTTCTGTTTGATTGGGGGGGTGTCGGGGGGTTACCGCAAGCTTGTGCTCAATGACCTCCCGGGCGACACCCCGCATGTCCGAGGGCTTCAAAGCTAAAACGTCGGAGTTTTCGGGCAGGAAGGCCGCGAGTTGCGCTGCATGCTCCTCGGGGAGCTCCGCCCCGATCCGGACGGTTTTGACCCCGTCGTCCGGGGACAGCAGGACCTCCTGGAGGCCCCCTTCCGGACGCGGCTTGGGGAGGGGCCTCCCGGGGGGTATCGCAGCAACGTTTGGTTCCGGGGGAGAGACCTCCCCCCTGGGTGCCTTAATGATGTTGACACTTTGGATTGTGGCGGCGGCGCGTTCGTATAGAGCGCGGGCCATGTCTTGGTCTCCCCGGACGTTGATCACACCGTGAGGCACAGGGACCTTCATGCAAAGGTAGTTTTGGTGGGTTGCGGCCCCCAAGCGGTTGATCATGGTCCTCCCCATTATCGCGTTGTAGGAGGAGGGGAGGTCCACCACGTCGAATCGGACCATCTCGGTCCGGTAGTTTTCCAGGGTGCCAAACGTCATGGGGAGATCCACCTTCCCCACGGGGTGGATCGCTTTCCCCGGGACGAACCCTTGCAAGGGCCCTACCGCGGGCTGCAGAAGCTTCTCATCCACCTGCATCTCCCTGAAGGCTTTCAGGTAGAGGACATCGGCGGAGCTCCCGCCATCCACGAGGATGCGGGACAGATGGCAGTTGTAGATGGTGGCGGAGACGATGAGCGCGTCGTCGTGGGGGAAGCGAACCCCGCGCGCGTCTTCCGCCGTGAAGGTAAGGGGGACGTCCGACCACTTGGGTGGCGGAGACGTGTGCAGCACCCCCACCACCTTGACTTCATGCGCGTACTCCTTATGCTGGCGCTTAGAGTCCCGCCCGGAGGCGGACCCTCCCACGATGACGTTGACACACCGCTGGGAAGTTTGGAAGGGGAGAGTTTCTGACGGCTCCCCCTCCTGCGTCTGCCACTGCTGACCCCCCGCGGGAGCAGGAAAGGCCGGTAGAGCCGGCTGAGGGGGCAAGGAGGCCGGAGTCCCCCCCCCCCCCACCCATGCTGGTCGAGGAACACGGCAAAGAGCTGCAGTAGCTGGTGGCACTCTCGGGTAGCATGGGTACTGGACCCGTGGAAGGTGCACCACGGTCCTTCCCTGCTTCTCCTCCCGGGGCCTTCCCGACCGCGGGAAGACTGTCCTCCCCCATGGCCTTTCGGCTTGGGGAAGGGGCGGTTGCCCCTCAGGGGGTCGCGCGAGCCGCGTCCGCCCTCAAGGACAAAGGTGTCCTGAGGCCGTGGCTCGTTACGGCCCCCCTGCCTGGGGCGTTTGAGGGGGTCCCTGGCCCCCCGGTCGGCGGGGGCGGGACCCCCTGGTTCTTCTTCCAGAGGTCGTCCTCCTCCGCCCGAGCGTACTTTTCGAGTACATTGAAGAGCTCATCGGCGGAGGAGGGGCAGCTCCGGGAGAGCCTCCGGTGGAGTTCCCCCGGGAGGATCCCGCTCTGGCACACTTTGATGACTGTAGAGTCAAGGACGTGAGCCACTTTGCTCTTCACTTGAGCGAAGTGCTTGAAGAAGCTGCGGATGGTCTCCCCTGTCCTCTGCCGGACAGTGTACAGCTGCGAGGAGTCCAGGGGACGCACGTAGTTCCCCTGGAAATTCGCGCAAAACTCACGCTTGAGTTGCGCGAAAGACTTGATGGAGCCGGCCTTCAGGTTGTAGAACCAGGAGCGGGCGATCCCGGTGAGGTAGAGAGGGAAGATGTTGCATTGCACCGTCTTGTCCCCCCCAGCCGCCGAGATGGCCGTGGAGTATACCTGCACAAATTCATAAGGGTCGGCCTCACCATTGTAGTGCTCGATGTGCGGCGGGCGATAAGGCCGCGGCCACCGAATACACCGAAGTCTGCGGCATAGGGGCTGATTAGCCCCCTGCACTTCCCGGGGAGAGTCCCGGTCGCTGTCTCCTTTGACGGGGGACACGCCCTCGTTATCGGAGTCGGGAAGCGGCCCAGGAGGTCCGCCGGAGTGGCGGTGGCAACGCTTTTCTTCCGGACCGGGGCTGAGTTCCCGAACGTCCGGGCTCTCCCCAAGAGAGGTTGGCTCCTCGGAGGGTCTCTTCCCCCGACTGGTGCGAGAGCGAGGCTCTCCGCGCCCGCCGCCCGGGGGAAGTTCTTCCCCTCACTTGGCCGTATGCATTCGCTCGACCTCCTCCCGGGAGAAACGGACCTGGTTCACCGGGGGCACCCTCGGGGGCTGCCTCGGGGGAGGAGGGAGCTCATGCACTGTAGCTGCCGGCCCGGAAGCTATCGGGGCCGGTTGGGGGGAGCCCCCTACGAAGACCCCCTGGACCGGAAAGGGGGAAGCCCCTGTATCATCTGGAACCGGGCAGGGGCTGCCCGCGGCGACGTTCGGAACCGAAGTGGAGGGGGCCCCCGTGGCGACGACCGGAACCGGAAAGGGGGAAGCCCCTGTAATATCCGGAACCGGCGAGGGGGGAGCCCCCGCGGCGACGTCCGGAACCGAGGAGCCGATGCGGGGGGAGGTCCGCTGAGGCACGGGAGCTGCTCTGTCGACCGCCCCCGGTGCGGTAAACGCGACTCGTGGGGCGGGACTGGCTCCCGGCGCAGGGAAAACCCCCGACATGTAATGGGCCCCCGGCCCCGGGATTGGGCCCAGAACGGGGTATCCCCCGGTGCCACGAAGGGCCCGGGCACGAAGTAACCTCCCGGCACCGGGAAGGACCCGGGTGCCGGGAAGGGTCCGGACGTATGACCCGCGGGGGGAGGGTACCCCCCGGTGGGGTCATACAGGGCGGCCGAACCTCCGGAGACCGAAGGGACCGCCGGGTGACCCATAAACGGGGGTATAGCCCCCGGGTATGGGTACGGCGCATATGTGGGGGCCGGTGGCCACGCCAACACTCGAAGCAGCTCATCCATAGAGCGCTGGGCGCGGAGCTGGCCCTCCACTAAAGCTTCAAGCAAGGCGTCCCGGGGAGCCGGGGGAGCCGTCGGGGGGATACTGGTTCCGGCCGAGGCTACCGCGGCCACCGGGACTGACCCGGAGGTCGAACCACCTAAATTAAGAGGGAAGGCGGGAGCCGGTACCTGGGTCTGGGCCACCTCCGGGTGGAAGCTCCAGGACAGTCATGTCCCGGACAGGTGGCGCCGGGTCACGGGACTGGCGTCACCGGGAAGGGTGCGGGCCCTTGTTCTTGGGGGAGCCATGGCGATTCGTCACGAGTCCCCACGGTCGGCGCCAACTGTCGTGGTATTGCGAATACC
Source organism: Pharus latifolius (assembly GCA_019359835.1). Lineage (NCBI taxonomy): Eukaryota > Viridiplantae > Streptophyta > Magnoliopsida > Poales > Poaceae > Pharus > Pharus latifolius. Next base: position 33,399,567 of record CM033328.1, on the reverse strand, counting down.
CCGGCAGGTTTTGTGGACGATCCTAGCGAAGAAAACGCGACGCGGGTTGACCGGGTGACCGGTCCTCCCCCGCCGGACAAACACAACAATTGACATGGAGGTTTATATAGGTTCGGGTCCCGGTGGGGTCCCTAGTCCTATCGGTGTGCTCCCAACTGGAGTCGGCTGGGGAGGCTCTCTCGGGGAGAGGCTTCCAGAGCACACCTGTGAGATTGGCTATTGTAGCAATAATGAGCAACTTGCTCTTACAACATGGGGTACAAGGGCTATTTATAGCCCCAAAAGAAGAAAAAAGACTAAACTACCCCGGGTGCTATTGTCGGATCGAGGGGTAGCAATGTCGTTCTCCCGGCCAGGTGCCTCGGATGCTTGACAGGTGGCCGCTGATTCTCGAGGTGCTTGCCACGCGACCCGCACGTGACCAAGGCGCTTGTCACGCGACCCGCACTTGACGCGGAACCAGGGGCTCCTGTGCCCGGAAGGACGATGACACCCGGGACAGGCACCGGAGGCCATGTCCCCGGCCTAAAGGCACCGCCGGCCATGTCCCCGGGCAAAAGGTGGCGCCCGGGACAGGCACCGCCGGCCATGTCCTAGGGCAAACGGCGGCGCCCGGGACAGGCACCGGAGGCCTTGTCCCCGGGCGAAAGGCGGTGCCCCAGACAGGCACCGGGAGCCTTGTCCCAGGGCAAATGGCGGCGCCCGGGACAGGCACCGGGGGCCTTGTCCCCGGGCCAACGGCGGTCCCCGGGACAGGTACCGGAGGCCTTGTCCCCGGGCGAAAGGTGGCGCCCGGGATAGGCATAGGGAGTCTTTTCCCCAGGCAAAAGAGGGGCCTTGTCCCCGGGCGAAAGGCGGCGCCTGAGACAGGCACCGGGGGCCTTGTCCCCGGGCGAAAGGCGGCGCCCGAGACAGGCACCGGGGGCCTTGTCCCCGGGCTAATGGCGGCGCCCGGGAAAGGCACCGGGGGCCTTGTCCCCGGGAAAGGCACTGGGGGCCTTGTCCCCGGGCGAAAGGCATCGGGGGCCTTGTCCCCGGGCAATGGCGGCGCTCGGGACAGGCACCGGCAGCCTCGTCCCCAGGCGAAAGGCGGCGCCCGGGACAGGCACCGGGGGCCTTGTCCCCGGGCGAATGGCGGCGCCCGGGAAACGCACCAGGCGCCTTGTCCCCGGGCGAATGGCGGGGCAACTTACCTGGACTTAGTCTGGTGGAGATTTCCCCCAACAGCTATTTATCCCGGTTGTTTTCTTTATCAGCTAGTTATCTCTTCCCATATCTATCCTAAGCCGTGAAGATCAGGACACCATTCGTGGAGAACTGATATGCGTTGGCGCAGCAGTGATCCACTTACCCATCAGGCACCCAAGGCGATGACTAATGTCATCGCCCTTGAACATGAAGCAGATTGGATCCTACCATTGAGGAACTATCTTGCGCATGGGACCATGCTCGAGGGTGAAACCGAGAATGACCGATTAGTTATAAAAGCATGACTGTACAGATTGATTGAAGGAACTCTGTACATGAAAGGTGCTCAAGGAGTGCTGATGCGTTGTATTTCTCAAGAAGATGGCAAATCCCTTATAAGAGAAATTAATGGAGGCATGTGTAGTGCACATGCATCTTATCGAACACTGGTTGAAAAGGCTTTTCGGCAAGGTTATTACTGGCTAATAGTATTTAATGATGCCTTAAGATTGGTCAAGACTTGCTCACAGTGTCGATTTCATGCTTGGCAGGTTCACCAGCTAGCATATGCATTGCAAACTGTTCCATTAACGTGGCCATTTGCCACGTGGGAATAGATATTGTAGGACCTATACCTCAAGCAGTCAATGGATATAAGTTTTTGTTCGTAGCCATTGATACCTTTACCAAATGGATTGAGGCTGAACTAGTTCGTAAATATCATATTAAAAGGGTGCGACCACGTACGCTAAACGTGGGAGACTTTGTTTTACAAAAAATCAAAAACAAGTCTGGTCGCAATATATTCTCCCCTCAGTGGGAAGGACCCTTTACTGTGGTCGCCATGCTGCGACCAGGATCTGCTCGATTAGCAATGGAAGATGGAAGAATATTATCAAATTCTTGGAATATCGACCAATTGCGTAAGTTTTTTGTGTAAGTTCTTTCCTTTCCCATTATAAGTTTTTTCGTACTTTATCATCTTATGCTATGATTTTGTTCAAAATTCAACTTTATTTTCTATCGGGCTATGCCCGGGGGCTAGTCGCAATAAATGCCTTACTGTGAAGTACAAGTGGATTCACTGACCGAACTGTTGGTCGCATCTAGTTAAGAAGTTTTCTTTGTAAGCCGGTTCTTACCGCGTAAGGGACTTACTAGCATGTTCTGATCATTCGGGTGGCTGTCAGTTAGCAAAAGCCTATATTTTTGTACTAAGTCAGTTATTTTTGATCTTATGATCATATCTAGATAAGACATCTCTTTTTTAGTCGATTCTTACTACGTAAGAGACTTGCTAGCATATTCTGATCATTTAAGCCATGGTCTCCTTTGGCCAAGAAAACAATCATCTGACCATAATACTATGTCTCCAGTATTATTGGTCACAGGAGGGGGCTAAGGGAATATAATCATAATATTTGGTCAGTAAAATTAAGTACTTTTTATCTTTTTCTTTTTTCATTAGTTTCTTTGCTAATTATGTGAATTTGCAAGGTATAAAACAAAGACCACAATAATATAGTAAATTGCTTCCATTCTGTTGATATAAGAAAATCTTTACAATGAGAGGAATTACATTCAAAGAAGGTTGAGGTTGTGCAATAGTTTTTCAATCAAAGGCCTAACCTCGGCCGTGATGGCATCAAATTGGTCTTGACTATCAAAGGTTGCATCGTCTACCATTGGATTCAAATCTAAATTCAGACCTTGGCGAAGTCAAAGTTTGCAGAGCATGGCAGAGGCTATAGTTGCAACGTCGTTCTTCAATGCTCTTTGTGCCTACTCGCGATTTCAGGAAGACTTGCGACCAAGATATCAGTTTGAGCCGCGACCAATTTGCAGAACTCATCAAGGGTAGAATCATTTCTTAGGATCAATGATATCTGCTTTAAGAGAGTCTGTGATTCCCGCAACTTTGCCAGGGTATTCTTCCCTAGGAGACCACAGCTCTTGATGATCTTTTCCAAGGCTCCCTTTTCTTTAAGGGAGAGCTTTGCAGTCTGCTTGGTCTTTTATGAGACCATCTTGTAGTGGTTGATGACATTTGGAAGCTTATCGAGGTTGTTTCCTCGCTTGATAAAATTTTGCTCATAATGGTCCTTTTCCTGGGTCAGCCTACTATTTTCCTCTCTTTGCTCTAAGCAGAAGAGAGAATGGGTTCAACTGAGTTCATAAGATTTAGACAAGTTCACAGAAGCAATGAAAATTTCTGCTAAAATGAACTTACCATCAACTCTGGTCTGTAGTTGGTTGCAAACCATTTGAAGGTGATGAACTTTCCCTTGGAGACAATCGAATGATTGTGCTTTTTTTTCCAAGGTCACCACCTTCCCAATAGAATCTTTTAACTTGGCTTCAAGCACCAGGGATTCAGCAAGTTTTTTGTTGTTTATCCTCTAGGCTGCAGTCATCTTCTTCTCCAGAAGAGACCGCTCAACAGATGCAACCTCTCTAGTGTTGCGCTCGTTGATGACTTCTAGCAAAGCAGAGTTCTCCCTGCGACAACAAAAATTGTTATTCTAATTCGTAAAAGGTTGAGGTTAAAGCAAGTTGCTTATTGCTTTAGCTTGTCTCACTCTCCTTGTGCGGTTTTGAGTTGCTCCATCAGCTTGCCAAGTATGGCTGCGCCACGAGCAGAGCTCTATATAAAACAAGGAATATCTGAAGGAACTTCTCAGAAACACTTAAAGTTATGGGGTCAAGACTTTACTTACCTCAATGAACTCTTCAAGGTAACTCTCAGGAAGGTCCCCGAGTTCAGTCACTTGGCTGGAAGATGCCAAGTAGTCTCGCGCCTGCCCCATCCTGTTCAAAAACTAAGATTGAAAACTCAACTTAGGGGCAGGACGATGAACTTCAACGGCTTGCACGCTGTTTCTTGTGCCTTTCTTGCTCCTTGTTCCTCCAAATGCAAGGGAGGCACAGTTTTTTCGACCATAGGGAGAACAGATGCTTCCGCTCGTTTGTTCATCCCCATGGTTGTGGTCGCAGCTGTGACCTCAGCATCAACAACATTGACGAGTTCATTAGATTGAAGATCTGCAACTACCTCATCGATGATATCTGCAGGGTCTTCCTCAATCTCCTGCGAATGCACAACTTCTGCAGTCACAAAGACTCCTTCCATAGTCGCTGGATCTACTGCAACCTCACTAATGGCAGGAAGTTTCGCCATGGTAGTGTCTTCTTTTTTTACCACAGTTGGTTCAGTTTCTTGCACTGGAGCGGGTATAGTAGTGGTCAAAGAAGTCCTATGCATCCATTTTATAATTGGATAAGATTATTCCTAACTAAGTAGAAAAACTTAGTTAGAGAAGAAATGGGAATTTACCTGATGCTGAGTCCCAGAGGATTTTCGGAGCTCGATGATTCGCCTTTGAGAAATAAGCGTGAAGATAGTGCCATATCTGGAATCATCAGGTATAACGGACCTCTTCCTTAGAACAAATAAGGAAGATTACATCTTCTTCTCCACATCACTCCCTTTTCCCTGTACAACCATGAGATAGTTTCTAGTCGTATTTGATAAAATTTGACGAGTGGAGGTTCTTACCGAAACAACCCTTGTGGTTGGTAAACCAGTTGTTGATTTTCCCATAGTAGGGGATAGGCCACTTGTGGTCATCTTCACCCTTGTGGTCGCATGGGCGCTCGTGGCCACAACTTGTAGACAAGATGCTTGTATGCGTGAAGGCCTTGTAGGTGATGGCTGAGGACTCGCTGCCTTCTCGAAAAAGAGATGAGCAGTTTGTATGCCCATACTCTTAGTTGAGCCTTTGGTCGTGGCGCGGTCCTTCTTCAGCCTTTTTGATGAAAGACCACTAGAGGGTCCTACATCATCGCTAGCCCGTTTCTTTTGGGCAGTTTGGCGTTCGAATAATTGCATGAACCAAAATGAATTGCTTTGGTGGCTTTTATTCAAAATTAGACAAGTACAGACTTTCTGAAATAGTTTGCACAAAGCTGTCAGTGTTGCCGACCATGCTCTTTGGTCTCGACGCGCTAATATCACCCTCTGCAACCACATTGAAGGTCTTCAGGAGAGCATGTCCTCTTCTCAACCTCAGGAGTGGGTGTTGAATCTAGAGCCCTAATTAGGGTTTTGGTGATTAATGACAACCGAAATACACGCAACTAACCTTTGTATTTGAGCTTTAGGAAAAGGTGTGGATGAAACATCACAAAACCGAAAAATGAAGACTGTCAAGACCTCTCGAAGCGTGGATGATGACGAAACCCGTCAGGAGGGTGAAATAATGAGTAGTATTCTCATGTTTTTGATAATTTCTAATTTTAGATGGTCGTACTATTATGAGGGGTCTTAGTGCGAGAAACTTGATCAAACACACAGTTTTCAAACAAAATTGCATTTGCATATAGTCTCACATAAAGTTTGAGTAAAATAGCAAAATCCTATTTTTGTTTTGCACAGGCCAGACATTGTCTGTGATGGCCGGACAATGTCCGGCTAGTACAAAACTCTTTTAGCAATTGCAAAACAAAACCAGAGATAGATAGATATGTCCAGGGCATTTGTCCGGAATAGGCCGGACATTGTCCGTGATGGCTGGACAATGCTCGGCCAATACAAGACATGAGAGCCTTAAACAAAAGTGAACCAGAGACAAATGAATTTGTCCAGGCACGTCTGTTCGGGACTGAGCGGACTTTGTCCAATGTGAGCGAACAATGTCTGCCGAATACAAATCTAGTTTGAGGCAAAATTAGAATGGCGAACCAAAGACATTTATATCTGTCCGGGCTTTTTTGTCTAGACAAAAGGCTTTTGTCCGGTGATATTTACTCGATTTTCCTTATTATTCTGTACATTCTCCTCATGCTTTCACACATATTAGTCATTTACTTCGATATACGCCAAGATTATTCCAGATTAATCGCCAAATCGACCGGATTACTTGTTTTTCCAATTTTTATCGCAGGTCAGCGAGGATTGGATGGATTTTCGGCTAGCGGACACACGTCCTCGACTTAATCTGGCCATCGGACGATTCCTGATGGAAGTGCGCGTTCTCACGAACGCGTAGGATCTGACCGCACCGAAATCAGAGTCTCCGGGGGCCCGGAATCCCAAACCCTGCCGCGAGGTCCCATTTCTAAATTTTCAGAACTTCAAGGCCATAATTGCAAAAATGCCAAATTGGGGGTTTTTAACCCTAGCCGCCGGCCACCAGAGGAGTTGAGCCTGGGTCTTTGTATTTTGCGTTCTCCTTCTCTCTTGTCCCCCAATTTCCTCACCTCCGTCCACCACGCCGGCGGCCGCCAGGCCGTAGACTGTCGGCGAACTTCTTCTCTGCCTTCCCCACGGTTCTTGCACACCTCCGTCCATCTCTAAACCAAAACTGACTTCCCTTTCCTGCCTCTTCTTCAATTGCTCCTTCCTCATTCCCATTTCACAGCACCATCATAGCGACTCCACACACTCAGATCTGGCGCTTGTTCCCCAAATCCACCTCTCCTCTTCTTTTAAATCTCCAGATCCACACCACAAACTCCACCAAATCCATCATTTCAAGCCCCAAATCCACAGCTCAGCCACCGCGCCTGGAGCAGCCCGCGCCACCGCCTCTGGAGCCGACCCGCGCCACCGAGCACCAGCCGCCTCCATCCTCGGCGCATCTCCAACGCCGCCCGAGCCGGCACCGCCGAGCCGCTCCTCTCCTCCTCCATCTCCAGCGCCGCGCCGTCCCCGCGCTCATTGCCGCCTCTACAGTGCCGCCGCCACCGGGCGCCTCCATCCCGCACCGATCCACTCCAGCGCTGCGCTCCCGCGTCCCTACGCCGCGCCGCTGCCACTGGAGCCAACCACCACAGCGTCGTCTACACCGACCACGCCGCCCTCTTCTTCCCCCGCCCCGCAGCCGCGCCACTGCGCCGTCCTAGTGCCGCTGGCCGCCGGCCACGTGGCGTGGGCCGGCCATGGAGACCTCCATCGACTACGGTTCTGGTGAAGCCCGAGCTCAGCCATTTTGACGCCTTGGGTCGTAATTGGTCTCAGCTCCTTCACCCACGACCACTCCCTCAACAACCCCCACAGCGACTTCTTCAACAACCTCCAGCGAGCAAAAACCGGTGATAAATCCTCTTCCCTTTCTCATAACACTTCACCAGCAATGAGTTGATGAGCTGATGAGGATGAACAGTGCGTGTATGAGATGATGAGTGCCTGTAAAGAATTGAAATGCTTTTAAGCATGTGTGAACTGCTCTTTTAACTTGATAAATTGAATTGTCTTCTGGGTCAACAGCAAGTTTTAAGTTGAATAGAAATGCATCTCATTTTAGTCGGGCTACGGTGCAATTTATTGAGATGAATTGTTCTATTTGTGAATGAACTTGCATGTCTGATTTAATTGTGCTGATTTTTGTGAATTATTGGATGCCACTGCTCAGTCGTAAACCTGCATGATTCTACATGTTGTATTCTGTGAATTTAATTTGTGATGCCGAACTGTGATGAACCAATGATCATTTGCACTGCATACTTGATAAGCTGTTTGGCTCTCTGAACTGCATCTTTAAAATCTGAGTTCTATTCGACACAGTTTTGAATTTGGTTGGGTTTTCTTATGGCTAAATCCTTAAGGTATTGAGTTGTTGAAGCCATTTTCTGGAGAATTGGTTGCAGATTCATCGAAATCATTGTTTTGCATGTCTGTTGAGTCTCTTGTAGTGAACCTTGATATAAATTCTAGTTGCCGTGTTAAATGATTTTAATTCTGAAATAGCTGAGTTGTTTGTGTTCTATGTTTATTCGCTGTTGGGGGCGGTCTATGTTATTTCGCTATGTGTTAATTCGTTGATACCGTCGATAGGTGTATGCATTTTAGTGTTTTCGCTTCTTTATTGCGAGATTACTGAACGATACTGCTTTATCGCTTGTACTCACGATTACGCGTACGGATTTAACACTGACCAAACGTCGCAAGCCTACCACCTCTCTCTTATTTTTTCCTCTGACATCTCTCTTTCTTTCATCTGTTTTAGTTTCTTATTCATTTGATTTAGTTTAGTTCTTTATGATTTGCTTCTCTAGTCCTTGTGGAAAGAACGATATAGAATACTCGTCTACTGCATCGTCCTCGTTCTATTGCGAGACGGTCTAGGCCGGTACCATCCGGCCTTCACAAAAGTAGTTGAACGGTAACTAACAAGTTTGCCGTTGTGAGTAACGGTTACTATTGAAATGTACTGATCGGACATTGTACAAAACTTGCTCAGTTTCTTGCAAACGGCTAGTTTCTTTGAGAGGGCTATATATACATCGACTTGGGCAGCGTTTTGCAAGTTCACAAACTCAAAACTCTATGCAAAAGCTAGCCAAATCTCTACACTTACTCTCTTGCATCTAGAGCAAATCTTTGAGCAAAATTGTTGAGAGAAAATTGAGAAAACTTGCATTTGAGCCATTTGCACTTGCATTCTTGCGTTTTCAAGCTTTGTGTTTGATCAAGTGAAGTGCTAGGCTTGTTACTCTTGGTGATTGCCGTCACCTAGATGACCCGAAAGGTCCAGCATCTCTCCATCGACAGTGTGTGTCAGAGAGGCCCAACAGTTGGGTGTAAAAGCTCAGAGCTCGCCTATCCGTAGAGGAGAAGGGCTACCCCTAGTGGAATCGAAGCAAAAACTCTTGTGTAGAGTGCTTCAACGAGAATTAGTGGAAATCGGGAAATTTCTAATACCTCGGGATAAATTCGATCTCTTTTGGCTATTTCTATTACTTGCTTTATATTTCTAGAAATTGTGATATTGTGATTTGTCACCCTAGGATTGAAAAAATTTGTGTCATCATCTAGATAAATTGTGAGTTGTTTTTGCAAACTAGGATATAAGTTATTCAAGCAAGGTTAAAATTAGAAAAATCGCCTATTCACCTCCTCTAGTCGGTATCCTTCGATCAACACGTGGTATCAGAGCGTGATCTCTCATTTGAGTAGGCTTCATTGCCTAGAGAGAGGATGACTTCCGATGAGGGTTTCACCTCGGTCACACCGGACGTGCGCCCATCTTTGATGGAACTAACTATCCCTATTGGAAGGTGCACATGTCGGTTTTTCTAGAGGCAATGGGACTTGACGTTTGGGACATTGTTAAGTTGGGTTTACTCCTCCGGTTGATCCGGCAAGTCTTTCCAATAACGATAGGAGCAAACTTCACTTAAATTCCTGAGCTAAAAATGCGCTCTTTGCCGGCTTGTGTTTGAATGAGTTCAACTGTGTGAGAAACCTCAACACTGCTCACAAGGTTTGGAACACTTTCGAAGAAATTTACGAGGGTATTACTAAAGCCAAGGAGGCAAAGTTGCTTATGGTTAGGCAAAAATATGAGACATTCACCATATTATCAACCGAGTTTGTAGATTCTATGTTCACTCCGTTGAACAATATTGTGAATGAGCTCAAAGGACTTGGAGTTATTTTTACTGACATTGAAATTGTGAGAAAAATGCTTAGGGCCCTTCCGAAGAGTTTCTACACCCTTATGACGGTCCTCACCAACTCCGACTTATCATCTACCACACCCATAGATCTCTATGGGAACCTCATCGCCCATGAGATGCATTAGAAGGAGAAGAAGGAGGCGGCCGAATCATCGGAGACGAAAAAGAAAAATTTGGCTTTCAAAGCCATCTCCAAGGATGATTCAAGCGGTAACTCATCAGATAAGGATCTAGCTCTTGTGAAGAATACTCAAAAGCTTCTCTGAAAGTTGCACAAGAAGGGTGTTAACATCGACACAAGACCAAAGGGATCGAAGCCATCAAACTTAAAAAACATCACATGCTATGAATGTCATGAAAAGGGACATATAGCATCAAGATGTCCAAACAAGAACAAATCTTGGGATAAGAAGAAGAAAGATCCCATGATTAAGTTCTTCAAGAAGAAGAACGGCAGAAATAATGAAGCATGCTTTGGGGCGTGGATGTCCGGAGGAGAGAGCTCCGACTCCGACTCAACGATGAGGAAGATTATTCCAAGAAACTAGCTGCACTAGCTCTTGGCAACAACAACACGTCATCCACCTCATCTCTTTGCCTAATGGCTAAGCAAGATGAGAAGGTATATTCACTTGACCTTTCATATGATGACTTAGTTGAAATGATTAGTGAATTAAATGATGCTTTTGGAAAAATAAAAATGAAGTATAAAGCACTTAAAGTAGAGAACTCCTACTTGCTTGCTCTTTACTCAAATTTAAAAGATACTCATGAAAGCTTTAGAGCTCACAAACTCATCAACCAAAATAGATGTAGCCACCTCTTGTAACTTAGTTGATGATTTGCAAAATGAAGTTTCTAAGTATGATATGTCAACTAGTTGCAATGATCTAGTTGATACATCATATACACTAAATAAAGCATTGCCATGCCATACATCATTCTCAAATGCAAATGAAACAATTCTAAACGAAATCAATGAACTTAAAGCTCAAGTTAAGAAACTCAATAAAAGTTTAGAAAATTGTTACAAAGGAAAAGCATCCCTTGATCTTCTTCTTAGTGAGCAAAGGTGCTCATTTAGAAAAGAAGGGCTCGGATACTGTCGCACCTCGAAACTAGGACTACGACTACTCCCGTGGAGACCTAGCTTGCTGTAGCTAGTCCCATATATGCATACCTTTGACTTCCAGGATAAGTCAAGCACAGGAGTATATTCACATTGCAGCAGAAATATTTACAAAATATTTAAGCAGTGTGGCCTGCTGGCCTTAATATTACATAAAGAGATTACAATGCCTTCGCGGCATACAAGGTTTAGCTATAGAAAAATAAAAACAACTACACAGCAGATGATGGGTGTCCCTTCCACAGTAAGAAGTTGACGGCAGAACAACACATCAGGGGTCTGGCGGTTCTGGCTCTCCTTCATCTTGTTCCAAGAAGTTCTCCATGCTTTCTTCTTGATCTTGATACGCTCCATCTACTGGGTTGAAGTTGGCACAGATGAGTACTTAGGTAAGAGTAGATACATATAGGAGTGTTGTTATGAACCTAGACTAGTCAAGAATTATGGATGTTTGTAAAATAATTCTTTTCTTTCATATCTCATCTCATAGCAGCACTTTTCATAGCATAGCATCGCTATTCATGTTCACTAAATTATAGCACTACCGCGACACGTCGACACACGACCGCCCACGGCAGCACCCCTTATCATGACAACACATGTCATTTGGGTAATCTTGACTTATCAAATTTTATTTAGAAAACATACTTGTGCCACACCCCGTGGATTTAATCCACCGCAGTAGTCTCCTATAAACTCGGGAGCTCGGAGTATTCGAATACGTTTTTAACTCTACAGAGAGGTACCAATTTACCCACAAGATATTCCACTTTCAAGCTCATCCTATCAATACGATTAGACCCTTCCTCACAACCATGTGTGAGTGGCAAGGTGGAGATAACAAGAACTTTTTTATGTTTCACTCGCAATTCACCCCTGACCCTGTGGATCTCTTGCGAACCATAGTTGTGGCGGGATATACCCCCACCCCCAAGCCTCTTCGCATTACTGGGTCAGCGTGCATGATCAGATCACATTCAGTGATACGTGGAGGAGCCGCACCCCGTGAAATTAGTGTATTGTTTTCCATCTCATGCAAGGGTTTCATGTGCGATCCACATAAGTACTTGTTCAGGCCTGTCCCATACCAGACTTGCGGTTAGCACGTGTTTCATACCACTAGAAGCACAACACAAGGTTCTAGTCCTTATATGCCAGTGACCAGACCATCCACAATCATGCACCTACAGTGCCTGCACATCCAATTGATACCGGCCTAGACCGTCTCGCAATAGAACGAGATCGGTGCAATATAGACGAGTATTCTATCGTTCTTTCCACAGGGACTAGAGAAACGAAGTGCATAAAACTAACTACATCAGTAGATAAGAAAACCAAAACGGACGAGAGAATAAGGGAGAAGATGTCGAAAAAAAATGAGAGAGATGATCATCAAGCAACAGTCGAGTCAGTGTCAAGTCTGTACACGTCATCGTGAGTACAAACGATAGCGCGGTAAACGTTCAGCAGTCTCACGATAAAAGGCGAAAACAACTAAACAAATACGCTTATCGATGGTATCAACAAGTGAACGTATAAAGGAATAACACAGACCCGCTCCCCGACTCCTTTCAACCACAACCACAAAGCAAATGAACCCCACATCTCAATTTATCAGAAAACCAAGTCTCCAAAATCAGTACCTCACAATCACTACACAATAGTAAATCAGATCACTGGCTGCAAATGCATTGGGTTTAAAGCAAATAATACACAGAGATCCAATACCAGCAGGCCACAACATAAGAATTAGAGAAAGATGACCCATGCATCTCAACAGCCAAGCATAACAAACTATTTCAGAGTTTAGCACAAGCATCAAGCAGCGATTTTACTTTTATTGATAGTTACACACGGAGGAGCAATTCAATAATCCCAAAATTGTCACATAGAAAGAAACAGCGTAGAAGACCAGAACATAGAAGAATGAATACCCAGATCAGAATTTATGCAACAAGAGTTCTCAACACTGCAATCTAACAGGAACAGGGGACAATTAACCAAATCAATGCAGATTATCGCAACACACACTCAATTGCATCACAAGGTAATTCAAGAAAAGAAAAGACAAATGCAATTATAATCATTGTCAAACTGATTTAGAATTTGGATTTGCTTCACATGACATGATCCAGCTTGACATTTACAAACATATGATCTCATACACACAGATAATTCATATCATTTCATAGAGTATCAAGAGCAAGAAGAAGATGATTAGTCACCCAACATTGCTTGCTGTATGGCTTCTGGTCGTGGTGGCAGTGCCGAGGAGGAAGTGCTCGAGGTCACCACTGGAGTTGAGGCCGAGGCTGGGGAAGAAGTCACATTGGAGTGGTCGTGGAAGTAGAAGCTGATGCGCAGCAGGTGATGAAGCCGGCACGAGGCAGCAGCTTATGCGTGTTGAGGTCGTGGTCGAGCTCGAAGAAGATGCACTGGTCATCGTGGAAGCTGCTCGAGGTCGCCGGCTGTGGTGGTGAGAGGCGGATCTGGGCGCAGCGTGGAGGTGGTCCGGTGGCAGCGGCTCAGATCGGCGGGATCGGTGAGATCAACAGCGGCGCGAGGGCGTGGAACAGGGCGGCGCGGCGCTAGGACAGGGCGGCGCGGCGCGGAGATGGTGGGGTCACGGGATCGGGAGCGTGGTGGCGCTGCGTGGCGCTGTGGCGGCTCTGGGCGGCGACGGCGCAAGACGGCGCAGCGGCGCGATCGGGTGGCTCCGGCGGCTGGATCTAGGCTGTGGAGGAGAATGGCACCGGTCCAGAGACGGCGACGCGGTGGCGGTGTGAGGTGGCGCACGGGATCAGCCAGATCTGGATCAAGCGGCGCCGTTCGGTGGAGAGGTCGGATCCGGCGAGGCGGCGACGTGGAGATTGGATCCCATGATCCCGGTGAGAGGAGGCATCGTGGAGTGGTGGAGCACCGCCGGCGTATGGCCCGGCCAGCGGCGGCGAGGTGGACGGAGGTGTGGAGGAGGATTTGGGGGAGAAAGAAAAGAAGGTAAGAAAAACAAAAACCGGGTTCAACTCCTCTGGCTGCCGGCGGCTAGGGTTAAAAACCCCCCAATTTGGCATTTTTGCAATTATAGTCTTGAAGTTTTAAAAATTTAGAAATGGGACCTTGCGGCTAGGGTTTGGGATTCCGGGCCCCCGGAGACTCTGATTTCGGTGCGGTCAGATCCTACGCGTTCGCGAGAACGCGCACTTCCATCAGGAATTGTCCAATGGCTAGATTAAGTCGAGGACGCGCGTCTGCTAGCCGAAAATCCATCCAATCCTCGCCGACCTGCGATAAAAATTGGAAAAACGAGTAATCCGGTCGATTTGGCGATTAATCTAGAATAATCTAGGCGTATACCGAAGTAAATGACTAATATGTGCGAAAGCATGAGGAGAATGTACAGAATAATAAGGCAAATCGAGTAAATATTACCAATGCAGTCAAGCACATCCAGTGCTAATACCACCATTCCATACCAAAACCCTGATCACGGCTAGGGGTTTTATTTCATGAATATATATAAGTACATTTATAATAATTCATGGCTCACTATTTGATCTTTTCACATTTCACAAGCATCCAGCCTAGTACTGCCAATTCACAATTCATCCATTCTCACATGCAATACTATTTATATTCTAGGTCATATCATAGCAATTCATAAAATATAGGTTCAAGATGATCAAGACTATGACTTGCCTTCCGCGTCGTAAGGAACAACAGTTGATGTCGGGTCAGCAGTGAAGTCCTCAAACTCTGGTTCTGACTCTAAGCAAAGATCAAACAAGCAACCAAAAATCACAACCTTTTCAATACATTATTATACTACATGCAATAATGCAAAGATGAAATGTCTCAATGATTTTGGAATAATTGGGTTTAGAAGCTGATTAGGGCTAACTCACAGAATTAGGGCTGAAGATAGGTGCTAGGGACTTTTAGGGTTCCACAGTATGGAAATGACATTAAGTCTGCAGCTGGTTTGCCTAAAATTAACGAACGTCTTCAGGTCGACATTCAGTTCAAAGTGTTGACAAAGGATCAATGGTTGATAGAGAGCTCAACTCAAGTTGTGACAGAAGAAGAAATTGTAGATCATAGCATCAGGAGTCTGAGAGACAAAGTCATTTTCAAAATGCGCGTCTGGAAGGAAGTGAAAATGGCTAATGCCACTGGCTAGCATAGACTGGCATTAGACTGACATGGCCAGAAACTAGGGCTTGCCATATCTTTTGATCTAGGGCTCCAATTGATGCACTACTTTGTCTGAGAGATAGGCCTTGATAAGAGTAACAAATGATTCAATAGGTTCCAAGGTTGAAGATGGCTGGATGGTGATGAAACTCGGTGAAGAAGTGTGGTGGCGACACGGCACAGTGAAGCCACTGGACAAGATCTTGGCATAGCGATAACTGGGAATTTTGTGCAGATTCAGGGATCGAGCTAGTAGAGAAAAGTGTTCAGTAGATCAAGGCAAAGATGCTAGACAAGGTGGCATCGACGGCAGTGGCCGGCGGCAACCAGGCGACACGCTGGCGGCACGGCGGCGAAGGGTAAAACACTCAAATCAGGATTTGGTGCTGCGCTGCTAAGACTTGAGGTTGCTGAAGCTAGCTAGAGCTAAGTGGTACTGTTTGATGTAGTGGGTTCGACTGGAGATGGCACGGTGGCGAACGGCGAAGAGCTGCGCCGGAGAAGAAGAAGGCTTCAACGGCAACAGAGCTATGTAATGATTCAAACTCCAATTTGAAGGCACAGTTGAGTTCTTGGGCAGCTTCAGATAGTGTGGATGAAGAGAATCGGCCTAAGGCGGCGTCGGCGAGGAAAACAATACCGCGGCCGGAGAAGAAAGCATCAAATTGGGCAAAACCGATACATAGCCTTAAAGCTCAATTGCTTGCTGTGAGAGCAGTAGGGAGGTGAGGTGAAGCTTCTGGTAACGTCAATTCGGCCGGAGGAATGGTGGTGCCGCCTGGCGACGTGAGCCGGTCACTAGTGGCGTGCGAGAAAGGGAGAAACTCTGATTTGAGCTTAATTTCAAAATCTTGATGCACAGGCTTATTGGGAATACTTCACTGATCAATTTCTTCCACTACAGCGAAAGCTAATTTGAACTGGAGTAGATGCAATTGCTAGAACAGGGCGTTTGCTAATTACGGCGATCGCCGGTGTTGTGGTTCACTAAAACTCGATTAAATGCTATAGCAAGAGAAGGTAGACAGGAGACACGTACTGGTCACTCCAATTTGGAAGTTGGTAGAGTAGATCAGCCTGGCGTTGAGCTCCTCCTCGGCGGCTCGCCAGAGAAGAAGACAAGTCGAGAGAATTTAGTTTATTTTGCTAAGAAATCCTGGAGAGCAGTGCTGGAGATGAAGAAGCTGCTTTGGGGTTGCTATTTATAGGCAAGATGAGTTGAAGCGAAGCTCACTGCTTGGTGGCTAAGAAGCTTGCGCCGGTGAAGTCTTCGGATTGAAGCAACAACGAGCAAGCGTGCAGGTTCGATCTTCTCTTTGGCGCAGAGGTGCGCGCGCTGCGGATGCACTGGACATGGACTGCCACGGCGATGACTAAGGTGCAGACACGTGCACCCATGCAAACTCAGGTGAACACGAGCACTGCGAAGGTCGGCGGTGACGATCACGACGACACAGCACTCTGATCGCGGTCGCAGCAACGCTGATCGAAATTATGCACTGCAGGCAGTGGTCGATGTCGAAAGGGCTGGTGATCTGGTCGCAAATGGTTGCTCTGGTCGTGAACAGTTGCTCCGGTCGAAGAAGCTGAGCCCTGGTCGATGGCGGGCTGGTGGTTGTTGGTCGAAAACAGCCAATTGAACTGGATTGCAAAATCTGAAAATTGGCTTTGGATTGAATTGTAATTTCTGACTTAGAGATAGTTAATTTACAATCTGATTTCATAGATGAGTATAAATTTAATCCTTGTACTCATCTAGCAAGAAATTTGGTAAAATCTGGCTCGATTTGATGATTTTTGATATAAACCGAAAATAGGGTATTTTAGGGTAATTAAAATCTGAATTTTGGTCGATTTTGAATTTAAGGTAATTGGAGAGAGATTTGGGTGTTCTGCTAAAAGAAGATTTTGTATTAATTAGCATTTGGGAGGTGTTTCCTGAAACAGATTTGGATTTGAAGTTAATCTGAAGATTTTAGCCTTTTTGGGTTTCCAGATATCAGATAAAGGACTAATTTGCGATATAATTTGGACTTATCTGTGAAAAAGACTTAGATGATATAATTTGGCTGCCAACTTTCTGGATTAAGGTATTGGCATACCCATGATCATAGTCCAAGAATAATCTGGTCTGAATTAGGTCAAGTCTTGACTAAATCTGAGTTCAAAGTATTTGGGGTAATTAGGATATTAATTAGAATTTCTGTTTTCGAAAACAGAAAAGGATTGCAAGATCTGAGAGTTAGAGATGGAATTGAATCTGGCTTCTGAAGGCTTTTATGTTCAGAGTAACTGATAGATCACATCTGAAAAATCTAATCTTGATTTGGGTTCACTGGAAGGATTTGGAGATTTTAGGATTTGAGATAGATACTGATCTGGATACTACTACAGAGATACATGCATGCATGATGTTCATGAAAAAGAAAGTTTTTACCCCTAAACTCAGGGTGTTACAGATACTTTCCTAAGAAAGGAAATAAACCTAACACAAAAACTATTTTTGTAAAAGCATGCAACAAATTTTATTTGAAGTGTCAAGAAATAGGTCATTCTCGTGATGCTTGTTCTTTAATGACTTCAACTCACTTTGATGCATGCTGCATGCTTAAGAGGTCAAAGAAAGGATATGTGATAGCAAAGTTCGTTGGAGCACCCATGCTAAACAAAAAGAAGAAATCTATTTGAGTGCCCAAAACATTGATTGCTAACATTAAAGGACTCAAAAGGGTTTGGGTACCTAAACGGACTTGATTCTTATATTTTGTAGGTGAACTACAAGACTAGTGGAAAACAATGGGTGCTAGATAGTGGATGCACCGAACATATAACTGGTAACAAGAAGTTGTCCACCTCATTGGAAGATAACTCAAGCGAAGACCAAAAGATCACCTTTGGCGATAATAGTCAATGAAATGTGGTAGGCTTGGGTAAAATTGCTATATCTCATGATCTTTCAATTTCAAATGTTTTACTAGTTGAATCATTGAATTTTAATTTGTTATCCATTGCACAAATTTGTGATCTTGGTTTTTGTTGTATATTTTCACCTAAAGATGTTTCGGTTGAAAGTTTAAAAGACAACTCTTTGATCTTCAAAGGCTTTCATTTTGAAAATCTCTATCTTGTTGATTTCAACTCAAAAGATGCATCTCTTTCCAGTTGTCTTTTCTCTCAAACTTCAAAAGGTTGGTTTTCGCATAGGAGACTTGCACATGTTGGAATGCATCAACTTAAAAAGCTTTTAAAACGTGATTTAGTAGTTGGCTTGAAGGATGTGAACTTTGAGAAGGACAAACCTTGTAGCCCTTGTCAAGCGGGTAAGCAAGTAACTACATCACATCCAACCCATGATACTATACTTGGGTTTTCTTTATTACTCAAAAATCTGAAATCCACAATGTTTTTAAAAGTTTTGCAAAATGTGTATCTACTGAATTTGAACTTTTCATCAAGAAAATCGGTAGTGATCATGGTGGAGAGTTTGTAAATTCGACATTGGTTGATTTTTGTGACTCTTTGGGCATTAAACACAAATTTTCAACCTCCTACACTCCATAACAAAATGGGATTGTAGAAAGAAAAAATCAAACACTAATAGAAATGGCAAGAACTATGCTAAGTGAGTATAGCACTCCTACTCACTTTTGGGCTGAACCCGTGCATACCACTTGCTATTCTATTAATCAGTTTTATTTGCATCCTCTTCTAAATTTAACTCCCTATGAGCTTCTTATTGGGCATAAGCCAAATGCCTCTATTTCGATCCGAGTCTTTGGATGTAAATGTTATATTCTTAGAAAAAGAACATTTGGTGGAAAATTTCAAAGAAGAGTTGATGAAGGTTTTCTAGTCAGATACTCCATCACTAGCAAAGCCTATCGAGTTTTCAACAAAAATACAAATTGCATTGAAGAATCTTGTGATTTAGAATTCGATGAATCTAATGGCTCTCAACAGGAGCAAGTGTCTTGTGATGTTGTAGGTGAAGATCTCCAAGAAATGATGAAGATATTACTATTGGAGACATCAAGCCTAGAGATGATGATCAAGAGGATGATGATGAACAACTTACATCATCATCTCCCGTTGTTGATTCACCGAAGTCAAATCAAGTCGAAGCATCACAAGTTGAACCACCAAAACAACATCAAGGAATTATCAAAGATCACCCTCTAAACCAAGTATTGGGCGACGCCAGTAAGGGTGTTCAAACTCGCTCTCATTTTGCTTCTTTTTGTGAACATTATTCTTTCGTCTCTTCTTTGGAACCTAAACTTGTAGATGAAGCACTTAGTGATCCGGATTGGGTAAATGCCATGGATGGAGAACTAAATAATTTCACTAGAAATAAAGTATGGACATTGGTAGAACGACCCAAGGATCATAATGTGATTGGAACAAAATGGGTTTTTAGAAATAAACAAGATGAAAATGGAGTAGTAATACAAAACAAAGCGCGTCTTGTTGCACAAGGTTACTCGCAAGTCGAAGGCTTAGATTTTGGTTAAAATTTTGCACTTGTAGCAAGGTTAGAAGCAATTCGCATACTTGTAGATTTTGCATTAAGTTTCAACATTAAACTATTTCAAATGGAGAAATATCTGAATTAGTTTTTGTACAACAACCTCTCGGTTTTGAAGATTCAAATGTCCCAAATCATGTATAAAAACTCTCTACGGCTCTTTATAGACTTAAACAAGCTCCTCGAGCTTGGTATGAATGACTTAGAGATTTTCTTGTATCAAAGGGTTTTAGAATTGGAAAAGTAGATACAACACTTTTTACAAAAGTAGTTGAAAAGGATTTCTTTGTGTGTCAAATATATGTTGATGATATCATTTTTGGTTCCACTAATGAATCCTTTTGCCATGAGTTTGGAGAAATAATTTCTAGGTAATTTGAGATGTCAATGATTGTAGAACTAAGTTTCTTCCTTGGACTTTAAATCAAGCTACTCAAGAATGGAACGTTCGTGAGTCAAACCAAGTATGTGAAGGACTTGCTCAAGCGCTTTGGGATAGAAGATGCTAAAGCCATCAAAACTCCCATGGCCACTAATGCACATCTCGATATGGACAACAATGGAAAAGTGGTTGATTCTAAACTTTATCAATCTATGATTGGTAGCTTGCTTTATCTTACCACATATAGGCCCGACATCATGTTCAGTGTTTGCTTATGTGCTAGATTTCAATCATGTCTTAAGGCATGTCATTTGATTGCTATTAAAAGAATCCATAGGTACTTGAAATGCTATCCAAATATAGGACTTTGGTACCCTAGAGATGCAAAATTTGAATTAATTGGTTACTTGGATTCGGATTATGCGGGTTGCAAAATTGACAGAAAAAACACATCCGGTAGTTGTCAACTTTTGTGGAGATCACTAGTCTCTTGGTCATCTAAGAAACAAAATTCTGTAGCTCTCTCTACCGCCGAAGCCGAATATGTTTCGGCGGGTAGTTGTTGTGCTCAAATTTTATGGATGAAGCAAACCCTATTGGATTATAGAATTATCATTGAAAAGGTGCCACTCTTATGTGATAATGAAAGTGCCACAAAAATGTCATTGGTATTTCAAATGTCATTTGAATTCTTGCTTGCTTAAGATGCCCTTTTGTTATGATCACAACTAGTATATGTATATACTTATAATTATATATATGTTATATGAGTAATGTAGGCATCTATGCCAATCACTTCCTATTTTCAAGAAAAAGACCGAAAGATCACATCTTCATCTCTTTTCAATAAAACTTGGATGACACATTAAGGGGGAGCAACTTCAAGCTCATTGAATAATTGTATACCCCAATTGTGTACATGAATGAAAATTATGCAAGTGTTATGTAAAAGGGTCATTTTCAAACCAAAAAGGTGAAAAGTGCTCAAAACATTCAAAATGTTCAAAATAACCACAAAACCATCAAAAATATATTTCAAATATGTTTTCAAAGGTTTTGAAAG
Source organism: Pharus latifolius (assembly GCA_019359835.1). Lineage (NCBI taxonomy): Eukaryota > Viridiplantae > Streptophyta > Magnoliopsida > Poales > Poaceae > Pharus > Pharus latifolius. Next base: position 33,378,629 of record CM033328.1, on the reverse strand, counting down.
TCAAACAAAAGAATTTCGAGTTAAAATTCAGAATTTTGACAAAATTGGAGACTTCGGAATCTTATTTTGGTCCAAAATAACTTATTTCTATAAAACAAGATGAGTTGAGTTTTGGCAAAAACTTTCTACATGAAACACTTAGAACTCAATCACTCGAAGATAGTTCGTGTTGAACATTTTCTCAAAAGACATACGGTTTTCAAGTTATCGCATAGCCTAGGTCTCCCGAAAACGACTCTCGACCCGAAAATACCCAAAATGTGCATTTTGTGAATTTAGCCATTTGAGCCAGATTTTCTTCCATGTCTAGGCTTGAAATACTATTTCAAATTCATACAAGCCCAAACATTTCAGAAAAATCCAAGTTTCATTGAGAATTGAATATTTGGTGAAAATCTTGTTGTTTTTACCCGTTTTACCCTAAAATCTCTTTTGGGGACTCATATCAAGATCTTTTTGACTTGCTTTCATCTCATTTCTATCCATCCGTGTTTCTGACATGACAATTGAGCCTATTCTGAAACTTGATTCAATTTTTGAAGAAAATTGCAAAAATCTCAAAATTCAGAGTTTGAGGCAAAATTTCTGAATCGTCCGGACGTTGTCTGCCCAGAGCCGGACTCTGTCCGCCCAACTTGGACTCTGTTCGGCCATAGCGGACTCTATCCAGTCTGTGTGTAGTTGGATGGTTACTTATTCTCTTCGACCTCTTCTTGTTCCCAAATCTCTCCAAACACTGCTTTATTTGTTCTCTCCCTCTCTCATCGAGCTCTCACCCCCTTCTCTAGACTCAAGAATCCGTCTGACCGATTTTCATCTGGCTTCAGATCTTGGCTCCTGTTCCTCTTCTCCCTCATTTGGTTTGGTTAGATTTCTTCTCTTCTCTCTCCATCTCTTGCATTTCGTCCTAGTTCCCATTCTAGGGTTAGGAAAAATTGTCATTTTGCATGTTAAAATTGATGAGTTTTTCATGAAATTAATCTCAAATATGTAGTGATTTCATATGCCCTTACCAGTTTGACTCATCTTGTAGACATGCATGCCATGATTGTTCAAATGTCTTATTTAGGGATAAAACTATATGGTATAAAATTGTGTAGTTCTTGTGTAAATGTGATGAACAACTTGGATTAACACTTGAACATATGCTTTCATCACCTCTTGCAGAGTCGTTTATCCTAGTTCTATGACATGCATGAATTGGTAATTTAGCAAATCAAAAGAAATAAAAATTTGATAACTTGTGCCATGATTCAAATAAACAACAAGTATTGTAAGTGAAAATCAGAATTTGCAAAATACTCTAGATGACATTTGACTTACATGCATAATACAATGCATTTGGAAGCAACTAAAATAAAACCATTTGAGTGTGTGAAAACTACTAAAATTTGGTATAACAATTGATTACACTGTCATATTTTTGCAATCATGATAGCTAGTGATGTTATTGGCATATTTTGCTTAAGATTTATGAAATAGACTTTAAGGTAAAATTGGTGACGTCTTTTCAAAATGATTAATCTACAAAATTGCATTCGAGGATCATTCATTTCATTGCATTCTCTTCTCATGTTGTCAAATCATCTATTTCTCTCATTCTTATTGAAATTCTATATCGATCCTTCTACCCGCTGAGTCAGTATGTCTGGAAGAGTCAAGCAGACTAGTCGCCGCCGTGGCTCCGGGTCTTCCCAATCGGCTCAACCCATTGATTGGGACGCATTAGCTGTTGATAAGGATGATGCGGCTCAGGATCCTCCCATGGACTCCCTTGTTGCTAGCTCAGATTCAAATGACAGCACCAATGACGGCGATCAGTTGCTGGGGGGGGGGGGGCTCTGACCTATTCAGCTAGCGTGGTCCGACAGCTTCGTCGAAAGAACCCGTATGAGCACCCTCGGACTTGCACAGAGTAAAACTTTTGGAATGTCTTCTAGATGTCTCAATTCAGCACTCGTTTCTCCTCTGCCAAGGTCTTCAGACATCAGGCAGTAGATTGGGACTTGATTGAGAGCAAAGTCCACTATCATTTGAAGGGAAAGTTCCTGGCGATCAACATGTGTTCGTTCACTGAGATGCAGGAAGAGTGGAAGTGGAACGAGGATGTCATTCGATCCTTCTACGCATCTCTTCACATAGCCTTTGACCGTTCTCATATCATTTTCATGAACAACAATTCCAAGAAGACTCTCACCAAGGCCCAGTTTGAAGAGACTCTTCAGATTGAGCATGTCAACAATAGCCTTCTTCCCTTGGATGACGTTCAAGTCGAGGACGTAGCTCACCTCTTTGACAGCCCGGACCCCAACATTGGCAAAGTTTCTCAGCTGATTCCCCCGGTAGTGATCCTTGAGAAGATCAACCGGATGACTCTTTTGCCGAAGATTGGGGATCGCGGGGCTGTCACCACTACCATGCTACGCCTTCTATAGGCTCAGGTAGACAAGGCCCCTTTCGATATCATTGAGTTTATGTTCCATGAGACACAAGAGGTTCAATTGGATCCAAAGAGGCTTTTTCCTTTCACACCTTTTATTGCTCACACTCTAGCCTATTATGGCCTATACCGAGCATCTCGTCCCACTTCAATGGAGTTCTATAGGATGAAGAGTCTGGGCATTCTCATCCGTTATGAGACCCAAGTAGGGCATCCGGTTAATGATAGCGAGCAGATGGCCGATATTTCAGCCGAAGCGGGCGATCACTCTCCTATTCAGTCCTACTCGTTGTCGCCCGGACCAAATGTTGCTGCCCCCATCTTATGATCATGGACTGTCTCGACCATATGTCCATGAGAGTTGAGGCACGTTTTGACGCAGTCGACTTCCGTCTCAACTCCATTGACCACCGGCTGAACACTATCGAGCCTCAAGTAGATTCCATGAGCTAGGATGTCTCCGAGCTGCGTGGGCACTTCAATGCCAGCAAGTATCTACGTCGTCGTCGTGGTGACTCTTCTTCAGATTATCCTTCGCATCCCTATATCATTTTGTGCTCCATCTCTCTACTGCTATGATTGTCATATATATATATATAATGATGCTTGGGTTTGACTCATATATATGCTTGAATGCTGTTTTACATTGTATACGCATATGATTTAGGGGGAGTACTGTATGCATATCTCTATTTTGGATATCCCTGTGTATTTTGTATATCGATTGTCATCAATCACCAAAAAGGGGGAGATTGTTGAATCTTGAGCCCTAATTAGGGTTTTGGTGATTAATGACATCCGAAATACACGCAACTAACCTTTGTATTTGAGCTTTAGGCAAAGGCGTGGATGAAACAGTACAAAAGCAAAAAATGAAGACCATCAAGACCTCTTGAAGCGTGGACGACAACGAAACCCGGCAGGAGGGCGAAATACTGAGTAGTACGCTCGTGTTTTTGATAATTTCTAATTTTAGATGGCCATACTATTAAGAGGGGTCTTAGTGCGAGAAACTTGATCAAACACATTGTTTCGAAACCAAAATTGCATTTGCATATAGTCTGAAAGAAAGTTTGAGTAAAATAGCAAAGTCCTATTTTTGTTTTGCACATGACAGACATTGTCTGTGATGGCCGGACAATATCTGGCCAGTACAAAACTCTTTTAGGAATTGCCAAATGAAACCAGAGACAGATAGATTTGTCCGGGGCATTTGCCTGGAACAGTGTGGACATTATCTATGATGGTCGAACAATGTCCGGCCAGTACGTACAAAACTCGAGAGCCTTAAACAAATGTGAACCAGAGACAAATGACTTTGTCCGGGCACATCTATCCGGTTCTGAGCGGACTTTGTCCGGTGTGAGCGGACAATGTCCGCCCAGTACAAATCTAGTTTGAGGCCAAATTAAAAAGGTGAACTGGAGTTGTTTACATCTGTACGGGCTTTTCTGTCCAAACAAAAGGCTTTTGTCCGGCCTTCACAAAAGTAGTTGAATGGTAACTGACAAGTTTGCTGTTGTGAGTAACAGTTGCTATTGAAATGTACTGACTGGACATTGTCTGGCCAGGCTTTTGTCTGGTCTTCGCAAAATTAGTTGAACGGTAACTAACAAGTTTGCTGTTGTGAGTAACGGTTACTATTGAAATGTACTGATTGGATATTGTCTGGCATGGCCAAACAATGTCCAGCTTGTACAAAATTTGCTCAATTTCTTGCAAACAGCTAGTTTCTTTGAGAGGGCTATATATACATTGACTTGGGCAGCATTTTGCAAGTTCACAAACTCAAAAACTCTATGCAAAAGCTAGCCAAACCTCTCACACTTACTCTCTTGCATCTAGAGAAAATCTTTGAGCAAAATTGTTGAGAGCAAATTGGGAAAAGTTGCATTTGAGCAATTTGCACTTGCATCCTTGCATTTTCAAGCTTTGTGTTTGATCAAGTGAAGTGCTAGGCCTGTTACTCTTGGTGATTGCCATCATCGAGATGACCAAGATGGTTCGGCGATCTCTCCATCGACGGTGTGTGTGGGAGAGGCCTGGCGGTTGGGTGTAAAGGCTCAGAGCTCACCTATCCGGAGAGGGGAAGGGCTACCCCTAGTGGAATCGAAGCAAAAACTCTTGTGTAGAGTGCTTCAATGAGGATTAGTGGAAATCGGCAAATTTCCGATACCTCGGGATAAATTCAATCTCTTTTGGTTATTTCTATTACTTCCTTTATATTTCTACTAATTTTGATATTGTGATTTGTCACCCTAGGATTGCAAAACTTAATTTGTGTCATCATCTAGATAAATTGTGAGTTGTTTTTGCAAACTAGGATATAAGTTATTCAAGCGAGGTTAAAATTAGAAAAACCACCTAATCACCCCCCTTTATTCAGCATCCTTCAATCAACACTGGGCAAAACTGTCAAGAAAAGAACAAACAAAAATACTTCAGTTCAGAAAAATTAAAAATGAACTGAAAGAATGTACCAATCTAAATGATTGAGAAATTACTTGGGTGATGATCCTTCGAACCATCATCCGCTATCCTGACCTCCCAGACAGGATATACCCTCTTCCTCAGACGGCTGATTCGATTCTTCACAAAGTCCCGGATCACATCGCGGGTGGTCAAGCCCTCATCACCAGGTGATGAATCAGTATGGCCTGTCTCTTCTACTCTTCGTCGAGTGGAGGGGCAGAATCCTGCTCTCCACTCTTCTCTGGTCGATGTTTCTCAAACCAAAGATGGCTCTCCTTAGGAGCCGAGCAGTAGAACCACTGCTAGCTCCATCCATGTACATGGTCGTGGAGGGGGAGGTACGATTAGTCTTTGTTCTCCCGTAGCATGAAGTAGACACACCCAGAAGCATTGGAGCTTGTAGACCATCCTAGGAAATAGAACTGGTGGAAGAGGGGAATGTTGGTCTTAACCCCAACATAGGCCTCACACAGATGCTGAAAAATAGTGAGGATCAAGATAGAATTGGGATGAAGGTTCACCAATTCTAAGTCGTAATGGGCAAGAATTCCCAAGAGGAACTCGTTTTCCGGGAGACGAAATCCACAACGCAAGAAATCCTCAAAAATCACTAGCTCACCCGGTTGGACGGCTGGAGTTTCCTCTTCTCTGGTGGGACGCCTTGGGATCAGAGACCTGGAGGGGAGATGATGCGACAGCGGCCCAATCTTTCGATAGGTTCTACTTTGCGGAACGGAGACGTTCGTGTTTCAAGGCTTCCACTCAGCAGGGATAGAGTCCTTGCAATCGCTACACCCACACACCTGTCGTTATCAACCGTGCTCACGCCCAAATGACCTTACCACGAAGGTTAATTCCTGCATGCAGTAGAAGAAATGAGCAAGAACAAGATGCAAAGAAATATGAATTTCAGAGTGAACAAATTGAGGTTATCTTTCATCAAACCAGGTCCGGGGACACTACTCCGATGAACAACTGTCTCTCACACAACGAGGGAACAACTGTCTCTCACACAATAGGGGGTGGTGTCCACATGTAGCAGGAGTATGGCGGCTAGAGGTAGGCCACCGGCAGAGAACCCACCCCCACATAACCCTAGGGATACACGAGCCTTGGGCCCAAAGTAGAGGTGGCACAGCACCCGGCAGAATCTGTCCGTGAATTTTTTTCTTTGATTGCGGGCGATCCAGATGGAATTTGGCAATGTGGCTAGATACGTTGGAAAGGTGGCATCGTGGGCTTCTCTGTAAATTGCTCATTCACCCCAAATAGACTTCGTACGTGGCCTGGATGTCCATTTGAAGTTGGTGTGCTCTTGGATGGCCGAATCGGGCTCGCATATGACTTGGGCTTCATCTTGGGCTTGTCTTAGAGCGGTGATGACTTGGGTTTTTTCTTGGGCTCGTCTTGGATCGTCGTGGTATGTTGGACCTTCAGTGTAGATGGCTTGAAAAGCTTGACATGTGGGTTCATGCCGACTTGATGTTCTCCATGGTCTTCGGGCGATGGAGGGGGAGTAGTGGAAGGAGTGGCGTTTGTATCTGTGTTGGTGATTTCCTCATTAGGAGATATCCTTCCCTCTCTCCAGAGCCATCAAGTTCTCAACAGAGTTAGGAAGAGAATGGGTTCACCATGCCAGTTAGGAGAATAAAGTGAAGAACAAAGAAAACTTTGAATACTGAAGATTTTGGACTTAAGAAAATTTTGAAGAAATTTCTCTGGAGGCTAAGTATATATGCACCGAGAGGTCTTTTCGGACTTTCATTGGAATTCGAAATGACAGGGCGTTTCTTTGGAATTGGAAGTGTCGTTTTTAAAAGAACACTGCCGTTTCAAATTTGAGGGTTAGTTGATGAGGATTTTTACCAAGTCTTTTATATACATCCCTCCATGATCATAGGAGACCACAGAGGGGGATTCAAGTCCCTTGTATATACTTCCCCATGATCGCAGAGGGGGATTCAAGTTCTTTGTATATGCCTTCCCGAGGTCGCAACAGACCATGAAAAGAAACTTCAGTTTGTACCTTCCCAAGGTGGTAGGGGACCATGGAAAGAGATCGAAGAATGAGTCTAAGACATTTTGGACATAGCTCAATCAATTGTGGCCATAGGCTTCTGTGGACGCAATTCTTCACAATTATACTACTCGCAACCATTATGGCTGTGGAGATACATGCCCACAGTTTATATGGTTGTAAAGATTTCATACTTCCTAATCCATAGTCGTAGTCTGTACGCGACCTCAGATCAGAAGAATACTTAGAACTGGAAATGCCTTTGGTCGAGAAGGTCTGGTGGAGAATTACCAACCACGGACTAAAAGTAGTATGGCTGCATTATAACCATACCTTGGCCAATATTCCCAGTGTAATATCCCACTTATTGATAAATTAAGGATAATTATGTCATGCAGTTGTCCATAAACTGTCAATAAGATATGGATGAGTGTGCAGTTATCTATAACTGCACATTCTAACTGGCGAATGACAACTGCCTACAACTACTATACAGTTATCGTCGAAATGTCCCTTTGATCAAGCAACTGGCATCTCTTCATCAACTATAAAAAGGAGGCCCAAAAGTCAAAAGAAGGGAAAAGAGAGGACAAGATTAGAAGATATAGAAACTGGTCTAAGAAAATTCTAAGACGAAGTTGACGGATTAGGCTTGTCAATACACATTCTTTAATACCATTATTTGTATAGTGGGAAAATACAATAGGAGTAGGGCTATTACTCAGACTATGACGGCCCGAACCTGTATAAACACAGTGCGTTCACTTATCCATAGATACAATGATTTCTCTTTGGTGATTGATTGATACTACCTCCCTACTAAACATATAAATTTCGTGCAAATTCGGCTTGGGATCTTGTCCGAATTGTCGACACTTATCATGCATTTTATATATATGCATTGCAAGCATGAGTTACACTTATCACAAAAGTTACTTATTTGACTTCAAAAGTGAGTTTAGAACTAAGTATAACAACAAAACCACTTTAGAATATGATGTGTACCTTAGTTTGGAATTACTAGACTCAAATAAATGTGTATTACACGAGAATTGGCGTGGGTGTCTATATATGTATATATGTATATGTATGTATATATATATATATATATATAGACACATCATTTTTTTACAATTTAAAACCACATGAAGCCTTCTATGTCATAGTTACGCACTGTCATATTAAATACTTTTGTCCTATCTATATACACACAAATTTAAGATGTATGCAACTTTTTATACCTAAAAAATTTGAGTTTAATTAAGGAAACTTCAATTAATGAAGTTAGTTTGAACTCTACTTTATGTTGTTGCTTAAACTTTGCATACATAATTTGATCAATGTTGTAAAACTAAAAATATTTTGATTCCTATGTTTGTAAGACGTGCTAATATACTCAATAACCTGATGGATTGATAAAAAATGACGTGCCTTGATTAAATCAAACAGTATATGATAATGGTGTATAGGCACCATTGGACCTAAAATTCACGTTGGATGCTAACATGCTAACCACACCGATTAGACCAAGAAATTATCTTGAAAAATTTTCAGAAAATTTTTTTAGGTACTGTCAATGATTGGAATAAGACCCCAAGTCAAACTTACACAAAATTTATTTGTTAAGTTGGGAGGTAGTATCTAACAATCACCAAAAGAAAATTGCTATAAATATGGACACTTGAATGCGTTGTGTTTATACAGGTTCGGGCCCTCGAATCTGAGTAATAGCCTTACGCCTGTTATATTCTCACTAAATGAATAATGGTATTGCAAAGTATATGTTGATTCTAATCCCCTAATCCTATACTAGGCTTCAAGGATCAATCTTTCTGTTTGTTCTCACTTGACTTGTCCCTCTCTATTCGTCGATCCTCCCTATTATAGTCGATGAAGAGAGTGCCAGTTACTTGATCAAAGGGATGCTCCAGTGATAACTCCCCAGTGGTTGTAAGCAGTTGCCATTTGCCGGTTAGAATGTGCGGTTATGGGTAACTGCACACCCATGCATATCTTATTGATGGTTTATGGATAACTACACGACATAATTATCCTTATTTTATCAATAAAAAGAGTGTTATCCTGGAAATATTGGCTAGTCTGGTTACAAAGCAACCGTATAACTCTTATACTGTGGTCAGCAACTCTTGACCATATTCTCTTGACTCAGAGGTATTTCCAATTCTAACTATTCTTTCGTTCCGAGGTCACGCATAGACTGCGACTACCGATTATAGATTATTATATCTCCGCGACCATATAAACTGCAGGCAGGCATCTCCACAGTCATAGTGGTTGTGGGTAGTACAATTGTGGATAATTGTGACCAGGGAAGTTTGCGGCCACAATTTATTAAAACCATAAGCAAAAATCATCGATGAGGAGCTTGTGTATCTATTTTAATTAAATAGATTGGGCTATGTCCAGAATATCTTGGACTCATTCCTCGGTCTCTCTCCATGACCTCCTGTGACCATGGAAAGGCACAACTTGTTAGTTCTCTTCCCATGGTCTCTTGCGACCTCGAGAAGGCATAAACTGAAATCTCTTTCCTCGATCTCTTGCGGTCACGGAAAGGCATATATAAAGGACTTGAATCTCCCTCCATGGTCTGCTGCGATCACGCAGAGGTATAGACAAAGGAATTGATAAAAATCCTCGTCAGCTTGCCCCCAGATTTGGAACAACAAGGTTCTTTAAAAACATTGTTTCTGATTCAAAAGAATGTCGTTTCGAATACCAATGAAAGTTTGAAAAGACCTCTCAGTGCGTGTGTTAGACTATTATTATGGGCATTAAATGAAAAAACTTCAAGCCTACTCATCGTGATCCACTACTGGGAATACGAAACGTCGCTTATGAGGCTTTATATACTTAACCTCCAGAGAACTTTTTTCTGCAAAATTGCCTAAGTCCCAAACTTTCAGTACTCGAGCTCTTCTATTGTTCTTCATTTTCTTCATCTACATGGTATCCTGGACCCGTTCTCTTCTCAATTTGGTCGAGAACTTGTTGGCCTTGGAGAGGGAAGGATAGCTCCCCTCAAGGTCTTTGATCCCGTGGTGCCCCGCCAGAGAAGAAGAAACTCCAGCCGTCCAACCGGGAGAGCTGGTGATTTTTGAGGATTTTCTGTGCTGCGGGTTTCGTCTCAAAGAGAGCGAATTTCTCTTGGGCATTCTTGCCCATTATGACTTAGAATTGGTGAACCTCCACCCCAGTTCTATCTTAATCCTTGTCGTCTTTCAACACCTGTGCGAGGCGTAAGTTGGGGTTTTGCCCAGCATTCCCCTTTTCTGCCAGTTTTACTTCCTGGCATGGTCGAAAAGCTGCAATGCTTCTGGGTGCATCTACTTCCGCTTGCGGGAGAAAAAAGATTACCCGTACCTCCCCCTCCGCGACCCTGTCCATGGATAGATTCAGCGGTGGTTCTACTATTCGGCTCCTAAAGAGAGCCATTGACCAAAAAAGAGCGGAGAGTAGGATTCTGCCCCTCCATTCGACGAGGAGTAGAAGAGGCAGGCCCATGTGATTCACCACCTGGTCAGCGAGGGTCTTACCGCTCGCAACGTGATTCGGGACTTTGTGAAGAACTGGATCAGCCCTCCGAGGTAGAGGGTATATCCTACCTGGGAGGTCAGGATAATTGAAGATGGTTCCAGGGATCATCACCCTGGTAATGGCTCGATCACTCAAATTGGTACATTCTTTTTAGTTTGTTTTTGATTTATCTGAACTGAAGTATGTTTTGAAAATATTGACTGTCCTTTTCTTGATAGTTCTGCCCACTTCTGAGGTTGACAGGAGAACAAACTCTCTCCTGAAGACTGATACCGGCCTAGACCGTCTCGCAAGAGAACGAGATCAGAGCAGCAAAGGCGAGTATTCTATATCGTTCTTTCCACAAGGACAAGAGAAGCAAAACGCGTAAACCAAACTAAATCGATGGCATGTGAAAATAAATCGGACGAAAGAAATAGAGATGAGAAAATGTCAGAAGAAAATGAAAGAGAAAGGTGGTTGCACCGCATCACATAGCTAGTGTTTAATCTGGACTAGCGTTCGGAGATACAAGAAGTAGAGAGGAATCATAAAGCGATCATGCATGAGGGAGCAAGCCGACTATTATCATTCAAAGTCTACGACTAGTATCGACAAATCACAAGTACAAAATAAACACTATAGCCCAGCCAACTCCTCTCGATAACTCAACGATAAGCAACCAACTTTGTAAAAATCACAATCCATATCAATTTGCAAATAAATTCAGCACAACAGGAGATCAAATCAATTCAGAAATGCAATTCAATTTAAGATAGATTATAGTTCAATGCAAATTGCAACAATATTGAGAAGTAGATGTAGGCTTCACTTAGTGAGGAACCTTTTTCAATTTAAGGCAATAAGCACTAAGCCAACAATATAGACTTGATAATAACATCACAATCATACAGTTCAATCGAATATACCACAATCATGATCCAGCATCTCATCAGCCAATATAATTCATAGGAGGAAAAGCAAAGAATCAATTGAAATGCATCAACACTGTCCCATGACTGTCTCTAAGTGGTTCACTAGTCAGTAGCCATACTAAATAAAATTTCAATCAGAATGAATTTTTTTCAACTCAAACCCAGAAATTTGATCATCACACTGTAGGACTAAGTTCAACTAGAATAGCCAGAGTATCTCAGGATTAAATCAATTACACAATCACACTCAGGATAAACCAGTATCAGTAGAAACTAAATATCAATTAGTGCAACATAGAGTTTGATCCGAGACAACTGGAACTGGAGTTCAGCATCCCAATACACCAATTTCAAGCAACTGATCATTCCACAAACCACATAGAACACCAACAAATTCAGAATAGGCATCACAAAACAAGGTAGCATTTAATTGCATCAAAGAACAGTTGTACAGAAGACAGTTTAAAGAGCATGTAATCCAACTCAAAAATGTAAATCATCACTCAAGCATCACAGAGAAGATTTGAAACTAAGTTTAGTTTTTTTCTTCTACATCTAGCCTGCATCTCTTACATCATATTGTTCATTAATGGTGTTGTATCATGGAGGGGAGAAAAGAAATCATCACCATTTTTGCTGTTGCAAATAGTTGAAGCTGTGGAGGTTGCTTGCTGTTGAGGTCGAGTAAGGAGATCCTGTAGCAAGTGGTTGTGGGAGCTGTGGTGGTCGAGGTCGATGAACTGGTAGAGGGGGGCTGCGCTGGTCGTCGTGGTCATCAATGAGGAAGAGAAGAATGTACCCATGGAGCTGGTGCACGACGAAGGCCTTGGTTGATGAGGATGCGGTCGTGGCCGACGAGGCTGAAATCGAAGAGTGGCCGAGGAAGAAGTCCACTGGAGCTCAATTACAGCCGTAAAAGCACTAAACCATCGCTGTCTTGAGGCCGAGATCACCAGTGTCGAGGAAGGAGAAGGAGAGAGTCATCGGGGAAGTGCCCGGCGCAAGCCGGCGATGAGACACAGTCGAAAAACGGTGCTGCGGCATGGAATTTTGGTTGGGGCGAAGGTGGGGTGCACTGTTGGTGTGTGGCGGCTCTGGTGGTGCTGGCGCAGGCGTGTAAGAGACGACGGCTATGCTGGAGAAACAAAAGGAGGAGCGGCGGCGTGGAGAGTGGAGAAGGTGCAGATTCGGTGTAGGGGCTGGATCAACGATGGGGACGAGATGGAGGTGAGCGGTGGCACTGTAGAGTAGCAGGAAGAAGAAGCCAGGAAGTAGAGAGAGAGAGGAGAAGAACAAGAAATCGGCTAGGGCTAGGGGTGGTAGGAGGTGTGGATTTAAGTTTGTGGTGATGTAGAAGAAGAAACTGCATCGGAGCAGAGAGGAGACGGCGGTTGTCACCACCACTATCACTACGACGGCGAATGGTGCCGAGATCGGAGAAGAAGCAGTGGCGAAGCTGAAAGAGGAGGAGAAACAAAGAAAAATTAAGGAGAAAGAAGGAGGAAGGAGAAAGAGCTGCATGGAGATGCACCGGTGGTCTACGGTCTGGCGGCCGCTGGTCTGGTGGACGGAGGTGAGGAAGTTGCGGGCAAAGAGAGAAGGAGAAGGTAAAGTACAAATAACTAGGCTCAAGAGAAATAGTGGCCGACGGCGAGGGTTTTGACAAGAATGGAAAAAATGCAAAAAGGTCCTTGGAATTTTAGTTATTTACAAAATGGTCCTTCTTGAATTAGGGTTTATATTTCTAAGTGTAGGCTGTTTTGAAAAAGGGTGCTCGGGTTTCAAAGATTTTACAGTTCAGTCCTAGGCTATTAGGTTTTGAGATTCCGGGCCCTCGGAGATTCTGATTTCAGTGCGGTCAGTTCCTACGCGTCCGTAGAAACACGTGCTTCTATCTGGAATCGATAGATGGTCAGGTTTATTCGATGAGACACATTCCATCAGCCAAAATTCACCCAAATCACATCAACCTACAATAAAATCACAACACGAATTGTACGATCGATTTGATGATAATGATATGTATGATTAATACAAATGCCGCCTTATATGATTAAAATGTGCCTGAACGACGGGGAAAATATATGGAAAATATGTATAAATATGACTAATGCTAAAGACCTTCCATGTGACTACAAAAGGCGATATTAGTGCACTGAGACCAAAGAGCATGGTCGGCAACACTGACAACTTCGAGCAAACGCACCGAAATGTACGACTCTTCCAAAAAGTCTGCAGTTGTCTTAATTCGAGTAAGAGTTACCAAAGCAATTCATTTCGGTTTATACAGTTATTCGAAAACCAAATTGCCCAAAAGAAACGGGTTGGTGATGATGTTGGACCCTCAAGTAGTCCTTTATCAAAAAGGTTGAAGAAGGACCACACCGCAACCAAAGGCTCAGCCAAGAGCATGAGTAGACAAACTGCTCATCTCTTTTTTTAATAGGTTGCGAGTCCTCAGCCATCAGCTACACGGCCTTTAGGCACTCAATCCTCTTCTCCATTGGTTGCTGCCACAAGCGCTCATGCGACCACGAGGGGGAAGGTGACCACAAGTAGCCCAACCCCTGCTGTGGTCAAGTTGACAACTGGGGCCTCAACCGTGAAGGTTATTTCTGTAAGAGCCTCCACCCCTCAAACTTTGCAAAATACAACTAGGAATTATCGCTTGGTCGTACAAGGAGAAGGGAGCGACGTGTAGGAGGAAACGGAATCTTCCTTATTTGTTTTGATGAAGAGGTATGTAATACCTGATGATTCCTCGCCAATGGCGCTTTCCTCGCTTTTATCTCCCAAAGGCGGATCATCAAGCTCCCGAAATCTTCTGAGGCTCAGCATTAGGTAAATTCCCAATTCATCTCTAACTTAGTATTTTTAATTAGGTATAATTTTATCTAATTGTAAGTTGGAAGTACATGACTTCTTCGACCACTACTATACCTGTTCCAATGCAAGAAACTAAACCAATTGTGGTCAAAGAAGAAGAATCCACTATGGCAGAATTACCTACCATCTATGAGGTTGCAGCAGATCCAGCGGCTATGGAAGAAGTCACTGCGCTGCAGAAGCTGTGCACTCGCAAGAGATCGAGGTAGATCTTGTGGCCATCATCGACGAGGTGGTTCAAGATCTTCAATCTAATGAACCCACCAATGTTGGTGAGGCTGAGGTCATTGTTGTGACCACGACCATCGGGATGAATGAACAAGCTGACACATCTGCTCCCCCTCTGGTCGAAGACACTGTGTCTCCCTCCTGTCTGGAATGAGGTGCTCTTGGAGGTAAGTAAAATCTTTACCCAATAATTTTAAATTTTTTTGAGAAGTTCCTTCAAACATTCTGTATTTTATTTAGAGTTATTCTCACAGCGCGGCCATACTTAGCCAACTGATGGAGCAACTCATGGCTGCACAGGGGGAGTGCGACAAGCTAAAGCAGTAAGCAACTTACTTTAACCTCAGTCTCTTTTTCTTTGAACTGGAATAGTAATTTATATTATCGTAGAGAGAACTCTGCTTTGCCAGAAGAGGTCACCAACGAGCACAACATTAGAGAGGTTGCATCCGTTGAGCGATCTCTTCTGGAGAAGAAGATGGCTGAAGCCCAGAGGATTAACAATGAATTAACAACGAAAAACTTGTTGAACCTTTGGTACTTGAAGCCAAATTAAAGGATGCTGTTGAGAAGGTGACGACCTTGGAGCAAAAAGCACAATCAATAGTTTCTCTCCAAGGAAAAATTGACTGCCTTCAAATGGTTTGTAATCAATTGCAGACCAAAGTTAATGGTAAGTTCACTTCGGTAGAAATTTACATTGCTTCTGTGAACTTGTATAAATTCTATGAACTCACTTGACTTCATTTTTTTCCTCTGCTTAGAGAAAAGAGAGGAAAATAATAGGTTGGCCAAAGAGAAAGACCATTATGAGTACAAGATAGTCTCAGAGAAGGCCAAGGAGATTGCAAAGCTCACACTTAAAGAAAAGGGAGCCTTGGAAAAATCATCAAAAGCTCTGGACTCACGGAGAAGGACACCCTCGCAAAGCTACAGGAGATTGCGAACTCTCTTAAGGCGGACATTATCGATCCTAACAAGGATGATTCTACCCTTGAGGAGTATTACAAGTTGGTCACGGCTCAAGCTGATATCTTGGTCACAATCCTTCTTGAAATTGTGAGCAGGCACAAAGAAGCACTGAAGAGTGATGTCACAACCATAGCTTCTGCCATGCATTGCAAACTTCGACTTCGCCATGGTCTGAATTTAGATCTGAACCCAGTGGCGAAAGATGCAACCTTCGATAGCCAAGACCAACTTGATGCGATCGTGGCTGAGGTCAGGCCTTTGATAGAAAAACTATTGCGTGACCTCGGTCTTTCTTGATGTAGTTCCTCTCATTGTAATTTTTTTGTAACAATGGAATGAAAAAACTTTTTCTTTATCATTGGAGTCTTCATTTTATAGCTTGCAACTTTATGTGATTAGCAAAGAAACAAATGAAAAAAGAAGAGAAAAGATAAAAAGTACTTAATTTACTGATTGAATGTTATGATTATATTTCCCTAGCCCCCCTCTTGCGACCAGTGATACTGAAGACGTAGTACAATGGTCACAGGCTATTGTTGCTTGGCCAAAGGAGACCATGGCTTAAATGATTAGGACATACTAGCAAGTCTCTAACGCGGTAAGAACCGACTTAAAAACAGATGTCTTATCGAGATGTGATCATAAGATCAAAAATAACTGACTCAGTACAAAGATATAAGTTTTTTGCTAACTGACAGCCACACGAATGATCAGAACATATTAGTAAGTCCCTTATGCGGTAAGAACCAGCTTAAAAAGAGAAGTTCTTAACTAGATGCAGCCATGAGATCAGCCAGTGAATCCACTTATACTTCATAGTAAGGCACTTATTGCGACCAGCCTTGGGCATAACCCGATAGAAAATAAGGCTGAAGATTGAAATACAATCATAGCATAAGGTGATAAAGCATTGATAAAAACTCATAATGAAAAATGAAAGACTTACACATAGACTTGACGCAACTGGTTTATGTTCCAAGCGTTGGATAATATGTTGCCATCTTCCATTGCCAATCGAGCCGATCTTAGTCGCAGCATGGCAACCATAGTAAAAGGCCCTTCTCACTGAGGGGAGAATTTATTGCAACCAGATTGCTTTTGGAGTTTTCATAAAACCAAGTCTCCCACATTTAGCTTACATGGTCACACCTTTTTACTATGAGATTTACGCATACCATGTAAATATGCTGCTGATCGAATCAAGGCTTGCTCGCGTTTTTCTGCAAGAAAAATAATTTCATCTTCGCGTTTTTCACTTTGATTTATGATATCTTAGTGATCCACGAGTAGAGCCAATTTTGATTTCAATCAACAATATGGCTTCTACACCATAAACCAGTTGGAAAGGCGTCTCGCCTATAGCTCAACTGGCTGTGCTGTGTAATGCACATAGAACGGAGTAGAGTTCTTCTACCCAATCCCCCGAGCGTGACATAAGGCGGTCAAAAACACGTTTTTTAATCCCTTGTATTATCTGCCCGTTGGCCCGTTCAACTGTACCATTACTCTACAGATGAGCAACAGATGCAAAATAGATTATAGTCCCAATATGATCGTAGTAGTCCATAAAAACACAACTAACAAACTGGGATCCATTATCTATGATTAGGTGACTTGGGACACCAAATCGCATTACAATGTTGTTTTGAAAGAACTTTTTCACCACTGAGGCGGTAATATTTCGGACCGGTTTGGCCTCAATGGCTACGAATAAGAACCTGTGCCCATTGACCGCTTGATGGATAGGTCCTACAATATCTATACCTCATGTGGCAAATGGCCATGTTAAAGGAATAGTTTGCAATGCGTATGCTGGTTGATGAACCTGCCGAATATAGAATTGATACTATGGGCATGTCTTGACCAATTGCATGGCATCATTAAGTGCCAGTAATAACCGTGTCGAAAAGCTTTTTCGACCAGTGTTCAGTAGGATGCATGTGCACCGCACATGCCTTCATGAATCTCTCTTAAAAGGGATTTGCCCTCTTCCTGAGGAATACAGCGCATCAGCACTCCTTGAGCACCTTTTTTGTACAGGGTTCCTTCAACTAATATGTACATTCATGCTTTTCTAACTAACCGGTCATTCTCGGTTTTGGCCTCGAGCGTGGTCCCATGCGCAAGATAGTTCCTCAATGGTAGGATCCAATCTGCTTCATGCTTGAGGGTGGCATCATTAGTCATCGTCTCACGTGCCTCTGCGGTGGTCGCGATTGAGGGTTGTTTTAAGTGCTCAATGAAGACTCCTATCGGGCTGGATGAGCGTAAGGAACCAATCTTTGACAATTGGTCTAGGAGAATATTGTCTCTTCGTGGAACAAATTGGACTTTGAAATTGCTGAAGTATTTTTCCAATTTCCTCATTTCGTCCAGGTATAGAGCCCTTGTCTCATCGGAATATTGGTATTCCTCATTCACCTGGTTTACGACTAGCTATGAATCTCCCTTCACCACTAATTGATGGGCTCCAAGAGATTTGACTGCTCAAATCTTGGTTAGAAGACCTTCATACTCTACTCCATTATTGGTACCACCAAGTGTAATTGTACAACATACTGGAGCTGGTCGCCCTGAGGTGTTATTAAAACCACTCCAGCCCCCGAGTTTGTGAAACTTTGAGAGCCATCGAAATACAGCGTCTAGTGGTCAATTTTTTCTAAACCCTCCGATTCTTGTGTAGGTGGTTCGAGATTACTCCATTCGACCATAAAATCAGCAAGAATTTGGGATTTGATTGCTACTTGGGCTATGAAGTGGAGATCAAATGCTCGCAATTTTATAGCCCATTTCACAACTCGACCCATTACTTCCGGATTACGGAGAATGTCCCTTAAGGGAAAGGATGAAGGCACAATAATCTTGTGTGCTCGAAACTAATGTCGCAGCTTTTGTGAAGCCATTAAGAGAGCATAAAGTAATTTTTGGACCTCAGGGTATCTCTCCTTTGGTGATGCGACAGCGGCCCGATCTTCCAATAGGTTCTACTTTGCGGAACGAAGACGTTTGCGTTTCAAGGCTTCCAATCATTGGGGATTGAATCCTTGCAATCGCTACACCCACACACTTGTCGTTATCAACCGTGCTCACGCCCGAATGACCTTACCACGAAGGTTAATACCTACAAGCAGTAGAAGAAACGAGCAAGAACAAGATGCAAAGCACTCTGAATTCAAAAATAAACAAATTGAGGTTATCTTTCATCAAACTAGGTCTAGGGACACCACTCTGATGAACACTTGTCTCTCACACAACGGGGGAACATCGTAGCAAATAACCTAAGGAAGAACTTGAGGAGTTCAGCCATATAAAGGAGAGAGGGGTGGCGGCTAGGGTTGGCTCGCAACCCTAGCCAGGGTACATGGGCCGTGGCCCAACAAAAGAGGTGACGCAGCACCTAAGAGTCCAGGTTCTGTATGCCAACTTGTTTTGATGATTTCGGCCGACTCAGAAGGAATCTGAAGGTGGGGCTGGATCCATTAGAAAGTTCTCGGAATAAGCTTTCCATCAAGTACTCATATACCTCAATCGGACTCCATATGTGGCCTGAGCATCTGTTTGAAGTTGAACTACTGTTGGATGGCCAAGCTGGACTCGCGGACGAGTTGGGCTTGATCTTGGGCTGGGCTTGATGCGTCGTGGATTTCTCCACCTTTGATGTAGCTCGCTGATCCTCTGGTGTGGGTGTAGTGAATGGCTCGGCACATAGATTCATGCCGACTCACCGTTCTCCTTGATCTTCTCGTGGCGGCAAGGAAGTAGTGAAAGTAGTGGAAGGAGTGGATGGAGCCTTGTTCATATCCGAGCTAGTGATGTCCTCATCATTTGGTCCATTCAATACTTCATGATGTGGACAGCATCCCGATCTTTCGATAGGTAGAGGTAAGTCGATTGATGGAGAACTCGACATTGATGATCCGGCTTCCAATCAGAACTGAGTATATAAACCCTGCAATCGCTACACCACGGCTCCATTGGTTGTCAACCACGCCAAGACACGGTTGACCTCACCACGAAGGCTTATCCCTGCATGCGAATCGAGAACACAAGCAAGAACACGGTAGACGTAATCTAAATATTGCCGATTTCCAATGAAGAGTACGAGTTGGGGTTCCACAAACCGGTGAATGGCGAAAATTGTCTAAGCAGTATAATCTAAGAAAAACCCAAATCTAAATAGTGGCGGCTACTGAGTATATGAAGAGGTGGCGTGGCTAGGGTTTCTCACACCCTACTAGGGAATACATGGGCCGAAGGCCCGAAACAATGTGTCACAGCATTGACTTGGCCCAATCAGATTCCGGTCAAAACTTGTTTTGTTAATTTCTGGCTATCCAGAAGAAATTTTGACGTGGGGCCAGATCCATTGGAAAGATCTCATCGTGGGCTTCTCCGTGGTCTATAAGAACGTCCCAATCGGAGTTCGTATGAGGGAGTTATGGTCATTTGAAGGCAGGCTGCTCCTGGATGGCCGAACCGGACTCCAACTTGAATCCATCTTGGACTCCAACTCGACTTGGGCTCCTTGCTGGTCCTCACGTCCTTGCTGGTCCTCTCCATGGTTCCTAAGTACAATATTATCACCATTAGGTAGTAAACCATGCTCAAAACCATATATATATAACTTAGGAACGAGTTCACCTGGCAAAGCAACAATAGGGCTCGGCCGCGCGTTATTGGTCCTTGTGTAGCAAGAGGAGGATTATGGTTGGTGTTTGTATCCGAAGAAGTGATGTCCTCATCACTTCACTTACATAGTAAACTGGTCATTGCACTTCCTCCCTCTCCTCTACTAGGACAGTGCAGACCGCATGAGGGGTGATAGCTAAATGGATTAGTAATGGCTCTCCCATGATCGGGGAAACCAACACTGGTGCACTGGCCAAATACATTTTCACTTCCTAAAAGGCTTTTTTGGTTTCGTCCGACCACTGGAAACCATTGTGCTTTCATAGAACCTTAAAGAAAGGTAATCCACTTTCACCCAACCTCGAAATGATATGACTCAAAGCCGCCATTCGACCACTCAGGCTTTGTACCTCCTTCATGGTCGAAGGAGATCGCATTTGCTCAATGGCCTGAATTTTTTTAGGATTAACTTTATTCCATATTTATTCAAGTTATAGAAAGTTTCAGCCAGGTCATCTATGTGACTGGAGTTTTTTACACTCTTTACAACCAAATCATCTACATCAGCTTCTAAATTGTGCCCTAATTGAGATTGAAAGGTCTTTTGCATCAAGCGCTGGTACATGGCACCGGCATTCTTGAGCCCAAATGGCATTCTGACGTAGCAGTATATACCAAATGGTGTGATGAAGGTAGTCTTCTCAACTCGCAGTTGAATCGACCAACTGATTGATGTGGGGAAGGGGAAAATCATCCTTTGGGCAAGCAGCATTAAGACTGGTGTAATCGATGCACATGCACCACTTATCATTTGATTTCAGGACCATGACTGGGTTTGCAAGCCATTTGGATTGGTTAACCTCGCGAATAAAGCCATCCTCCTATAGTTTATCTAATTTTGAACGAATGGCTTCACTTCGATCAGGGGAAAAATGCCTGAGTCTTTTGCTTTATAGGTCGCTGTCCAGGATAGATTGCTAGCCTATACTCGATCACTTCCCTTGGGACTCCAAGCATGTCGGATGGTTTCCACACAAACACATCTGCATTAGCCTAGAGGAAAGAGATGAGCGCGAGTTCCTATTGGCCCTCCAGTTCTGACCCTATCCAAATGGTTATGGGCGGGTCATCTGGGAATAAAGGAACTTGCTTAAGTTTTTCTTTTAGTTGCGGATCTACCTTGACCGCATCTAGCTCTTTTACTTTGGTCGCAGCCTTGACATCCCTGAGGGGAAGCTGATCAACCAACTCTGGGGAAATACAATCACAAGTGAGGACCGAAACTTGGCTACCCCTTACTATGATTGCACCTTTTGGTCCCGGCACCTTCATGCATTGATAAGTATAGTGCGTTGCTGCCATGAATTTAGCGAGCGAGGGCCTACCAAGAATTGCATTATATGTCGACTCAAAATCAATTACATAAAAAATAACAAACTCTGTTCAAAAGTTCTCAAGTTCTCCTAGCATTACCGGCAGAACAATGACTGATAGAAGTGTACGAATGACTATGTATAATCCCATCAAATGGGTGAACCACAGGCTTTATCCTTGATCGATGAATTTGCATCTCGTGAAGGGTTTTAGTAAAGAGCAAATCGAGGGAACTACCTTCGTCAATTAAGACCCTACCCACTTTAGCATTGCTAATTGTGGGGGTGATTACCAAAGGAATTCGCCATGGTTGCAATAGTCCCTTGGGACAATCTTCCCTACTAATGGACAAGGATGTCTTCGACCAGCGGGGATACTGAGGTGCTCTTGGAGGAGCTTCAGCATTATTCACCTCTCGATGAACAGATTTAAAGTGATGCTTTAAAAAATAGGATGAAGAACCACCAAAAATAATATTAATGTGATTATTGGGTACCTAGTATGGCATGTCATCTCCATCTGCGTCTTTACTTCCACCGGGCTGTCCTTTTTATGGTATTGTTGGCATAGGGGCTTTACCTTGGTAAAATTCCTCCATGCGCTTCAACCAGTTTCGGTAGTTTTTGAGGCTGTGTCTTGGAACTTCGTGCAACGGACACCACTTCTTGCTTCCTTGTGGGTTCGATTGTTTCTCTATGTGGTCGCTATTGCGTCCACCAGAAGAAGGCTTATTATTTATGAATGAAACTTTATACCTTTGTCCTGTGGTTGCTTTTCCATGTTCGTGACCTCGCGGATGGGGTTCACTCCAACCTTTTTTGACTTCTTCCCTCCCGAAGATGGCCCAGACTTCTTGTTAGAATTATCCTTCTTAGAATCAAGTCCGGGTTGTGGTGGTAGATCACCTCTATTCACCATCCTATTCCATTTTACTGCCTCAACAACGTTGGAATAACGATCAGCCACGTCAAATAACTCTGACACTGATCTTGGCGGGTGTATACTGAGATCCTACGTGAACCTTCAGTATCGAACATCATGTTTAAATGCTTTGATAATCAAAATGTCGGAGATGTTGGGGATAGTATTTCTTACCCCTATGAATCTCTTCACAAACTGCCAGAGTGTTTCACTCGAGGTCTAACATAAACGATGGAGATTGTCTTCTTTGCTAGGTTTCTTGTAGCAGTTTTAGAAATTGCTAAGGACAGCATTACATAGCATTTCCCAATTATAAATGCACCCCTTTGGCTGGTTGAATAGCCAGGTCCGTGCCGGACCTTAAAGGATAGTCGGCAAGTAATTTGCCATTACTTTTTTGTTTTCGCCTGCCGCCTGGATAGTAGCAACATATATTTGGAGAAATTCAGATGGATTTTGTGTTTCATTGAACCCCTTGATCGTGCCTGGCTTGAATTTATCAGGCCAAGTTACTGCCCTTAATCCTGGCGAGAAAGCCTTACAACCAACGTATGCAGTATGTGGTTGTCGATGATCATGACAATCTTCCTAGTCACGGGAATGATTTGCAGGTGGAGCACCACGATGTGGTCCCAAACGTGAGTGTATTGGCTCACGATCGCAATCACATGATTGGCCAATTCGCCGAACCTTGTCATGACTATGGCAAGTCGGGGAGGCTTGAACACGATCACGTGTTCTTTGGCTATATCAAGCACTCTTACCATCCCATGAATTTGTTACTGAACGTGATGAGGTAGTTGGAGATACATCTGATGCAACTTCGTCAAGATTCTCTGCGAAAATGACCTAATCGTCATTAGTACTGGTAGGAGGGTAATGGAGCATTTCTCCGATCACGAGAATCCTGTGTGCTTCTTCTAGGAGCCAAAGGAGTTTTTTCCATCATCGTCTCACCAGTTGGAGAACACTCAAGATCTGTGATGGGTGATTGGTCGTGCCTACGACCAATGGGAGGTTGTTGGTGGGATGTACCGGGGCTGAAGTTTGCATCGTCTTGGTGAAGTTGCGCAAGACGCAGAGTTTCCTCTGCCATTTTGCGAACCTCATCCCCTCGACGTATGCAAGCTTCATCTTCCAACCATTTGCGGTCTCTTTCCTCCCTACTGAGCCGTTGATTAGGAGTGTCCTCAGAAAGTACAGCAACTTCCCGCGGAGCCAAGACCACAGATGGAGAGAACATCTCCTCTTTATCCGAGTCGCACTCGAAACCAAAGAGGGAATTCAAATTATCTGGAGCGGAATCTTCCAGATAAGACGAATGGTGATCGCCGGGATCATCCATATTGAACGTGGATGCATCGGGATCCTCATCGTCTTCATTATGCAAAGCAATAGATGGTGGTACATACTTACTTTCGGATGCAATAGGATTCTCCGAAGGAGAATAAATTGCTTTCCCATGTTCTTGGTCGATGATCGTAACCAACACTGGAGAAGAATTTCCCTCCGTGCAAGGCTCAAAAGCGACATCGATCTCTTCCATGGGAGTGTTATCTTCATCCATAACATCGACATAGTCGACGAGGTCGAAGTCGTTCTTGGAGTCGTATGCACAAGGTAATGGATCCATAAATATAGATAACTTTGGTAAAAAGAAAATACCTTATCAATCCCCACTGTCGGCACCAGTTGTCGACGATTGGAACAAGATTGATCCCAAGTCCAACTTATATGAAATTTGTTTGTCTAGTAGGGAGGTAGTATCTAACAATCACCAAAGGGAAATTACTGTAAATATGGACACTTGAACGCATTGTGTTTATACAGGTTTGGGCCCTCGTAATCTGAGTAATAGCCTTATTCCTATTATATTCTCACTATATGAATAATTGTATTACAGAGTATAGGTTGATTCTAATCCCCTAATCCTATACTAGGCTTCAAGGATCAATCTTTCTGTTTGTTGTCACTTGACTTGTCCCTCTCTATTCGTCGGTCCTCCCTTTTATAGTCGATGAAGAGAGTGGCAGTTACTTGATCAAAGGGACACTTCAGTGATAACTACACAGCGGTTGTAAGCAGTTGCCATTTACCAGTTAGAATGTGCGGTTATGGGTAACTGCACACCCATCCATATCTTATTGACGGTTTATGGATAACTACACGACATAGTTATCCTTATTTTATCAATAAGAAGAGTGTTATCCTGGAAATATTGACTAGAGAGTGGTTACATATCAACCGTATAACTCTTAAACCGTGGTCGGCAACTCTTACCTATGACTTGCTGAGTACGTAAGTACTCACCCTTGCAACTTACAACCTAGTAAATGGAACGTACTATGATCAAGAAGAAGGTGTGGAGAACTTCTTCGACCAAGATGAAGGAGAGCCAGATCCGCCAAATCCCTGATGTGTTGTTCTGCTGTCAATTTCTTACTGTGGAGGGGACACCCATCATCCGCTGTGTAGAAGTTTTTATTTTGCTTTAACTAAACCTTGAATGCCACGAAGGTATTCTAATCTCTTTATGTAATATTAAGGCCAGCAGGCCACACTGCTTAAATATTTTGTAAGTTGTTCTACTGCAATGTGAACATACTCCAGTGCTTGACTTATCCATGGAAGTCAAAGGTATGCATATATGGGACTAGCTACAGCAGGCTAGGTCTCCACGGGAGTAGTCGCAGTCCCAGTTTCAAGGCGCGACACTTTCAATGATGAGTAATTATTTTTTAAGATGCGCAATCTCTTAATCATATTTCCAAGCAAATCATTTAACTCTACAATCATATCCATAAGCTCATTATTGGAGAGGTTAGAATTTGATACCGTCGAGTCACATGCCATAAGGCATATAGAATTGTCTTGAGATGAAGATTTTGATTTCAACTCTTTCTTTCTAGCTTTCCTTGAGCTCATTTTGCAAGGTTTCACCGTTGTTTTTCTTAGGCAAACCAAGTTGATGACATCTTTGAGCTTGCTAGAAAGCTCCCGATGCTCCAGAATGAGATCATCATCCTTGATATGCTCGGAGGTGGAACATATGTCTTTTTCCTTGGACATAGCCTCATTTGACACAAACATGTCAATGAGCTCTCTCGGTGAAGTGTCAGAAAAGTCACTGTTCGCAAGGGTAGTAATGAAATCACCATAGCGACCTTCTGGCAACACTTGGAGTAATTTCCTACAAATGTCTAGATCGGAAATATTAGCGCCAAGGGCTTTGAGCTCATTTGTAATGTTGATCAAGCGATCATATATAGTGGAGAGTGTATCATGCTCCAACATCACAAATGCCTCATAGTCCCGCATTAATAATCGCATCTTTGCATGCTCAAAGCTAGATGTGCCCTCATAGATAGACTCAAGAGTGGTCCAAACATCGTGAGCGGTCGAGTGATCACTCACTAGTTCGGGCACAATATGGCTAAGTGATCTAAGAAGCACATCTTTAGCCTTTGTGTTTAAGTGATGAATATCATTATCCAAAATAAACGAATAAGTTATACCCTTTTGTACTAATCCCCATAAATTTAAATTCGATGCCTCAAAATAAGTATCCATGATAATTTTCCAATGATAATAATTTGAGCCATCAAATTCAGGAGCAATCAAACCAAAGTCCTCTATCAAATTCATCCTTTCTCTTTAGGCGGTAAAGCCAATAAATGAGACACCTTGCTCTAATACCAATTGTAGGATCGAGGATGCCGAATAGAGGGGGGTGAATAGGAGGCTATTAAAAATCTTTGCTCTTAATCAATTTTTAATAAGATAATTAAAAAACCTAGATAGCGCAAAGGGTTTATTAACAATTCAACATCTAATTGCAATCTATCAATATGAAATACACAATACAACAAGCAACTAGTGATTCATACAATTGTGTCAAGGTAATTATAAATATAACGAGAAAGAAAAATTGGACACACAATTTTTACCGAGGTCTCAGAAACTCGCCCAGTCTCCACTACTTCTCGTTGAAGCGCTCACACGTGAGCCTTGCTTCTATATCCATGAAGGATATCTCAACTCGGGTTGCTCCTTGTCCACATCGGATAGGCGAGCACCAAACCTTTCACACGTCGTTTGCCGGCCTCTCCAACAAACTTCAACCGGAGAGATCGCAACTCTCCTCCGACACCGTCTAGGCGAAGGCGATCGCCAAGAGTAACAAGTCGGACCCTTTCACTTGAATAAATCAAGTGCTCAAAGCTCAAATGATGCAAGTGTATGCACACACACTAGCACTGGCTTGCAAATGGTGGATTAAGCACACTAAGCACTCTTAGCCTCACACAAAGGCTCTCTCTCAAATCCACCAAAGATTTTGGCTCGAATTCTAGCCTCTAGATGCAATAGAACACATGCAATTGACTTGGCTAGATTTTACACAGTGATATCAACCTCTTGAGCAGCCTCAAATGAAACCCAACACGAGATATATATAGCCCTCAAAGAAAACTAGCCGTTTGCAACATCCTGACGAAATTTTGTACAGGCCACTGTCCGAAAATGCCGGAAACTGTCCAAGCAGTACAACAAAAATCGATCATTGCAAACGGTCAGTTTCTGTTGGGAGACTTTTTGTAAAGGCTAGACAAAAGCCCCCGGATATATATATGTCTCTATTTCACTCTCAAAAACGAGGCACAAACAATTTGTAAAGACCAGACAATGTCCGGCCATGCTTGACAAAGTCGGGCCCGTCCCGGACAAAAGCCCCCGGACGGATGCAAAAGTCTTTGGTTCACATTTTGCAATATGCTTAAGGATTTTGTACAGGCTAGAGAATGTCCCGCATGGCCGGACATTGTCCAGCCAATGCAAGTTGACAATAAAATAAGCATAACTTTTCATCTATAGATCCGATTGAGGTGATTTTGGCTTGTTGGAAAGATAACTCAAAGGGCTACAATTGTTTCTACAAGAGAGAGACCTAGAAAGGCCTAGATATTTCTAGGAAATTCAAAAACCATCCTGCTGCCAAAATGTCCAACACAAATGTCATTTCTAATGCAATTTGTTTGTTTTCTCGCGGATATGTCTACTGACACTCAGCATAGACCACAACCAAATCGATGGAAGAACTTTACGCTGCTGATCAAATATCCAGTCAAAAAAAGGTGGTCGAGTGGATTTGGTCGAGCGTATGCAATCGAGCTGAAAACTGGTACGACCAGTTTGAACTCCTACGACCACGACCAAACTCCAAAAAGATACTGCCAATCCGGTGAACATGACCATGACCAGCTCTAGAAATAAAATAGATTGCTCCAACTGGCGACTACAACTAAGTGCAGTTTTCAAAACATTTTCTTCAATGCAACACAAACTACACTTAGATTTTCTAGCAATGCAAGAGGTGATTGAACACCAGTGCAAGATGATATGAATGCATTTGAGCTTCCACACTAGACAGACTCAAGCTACTAGTTTCCGACCCCTCTTAATAGTATGGTCAAACTAGTAAAAAGAAGTCCTATCAAACCGGTCTATCTCCAAACACTGAGGCCGGTAAAATCCTAAGAAAACTATCCTTAATCTTGGATCTTACCTTTGGTGAAGCTCGACCACTCGAAGCTTGTCCTTGCAAAGCTTGACCTCACTAAGCTTGACCTCGCAAACCTCGACCACTCGAAGCTTGTCCTTGCAAAGCTTGACCTTGCTCAAGATGGCTCATATCTGCTTCGTCCTCTTCATGCCCTTGCTTGCTTTCATCTCGCAACCATTCTGAGACTACAACACATACACTCAATGCACAACGTTAATCTTATATATAGGTCTTCATTAATCACTAGAGAAATTACTCCACACAGGAGTTAACTCAACAATTTCTCTTTTCGGTCAAATGACAAAACCAATTTCGATAAGCAACAAATGAGTAAGAGATGAATCGTACAATCATATGGATCCAAATATGATACAAGAAATACACAGACAATCCATACTACTCACATCATGATAAAGATAAGTAGTCAGTACAGATGACTAATATGATGAGCTCTCCCTCAACATATGCATCAAGATTAAACCACAACATGGAGTCATTGACTTTTAGGGTTTAACGAAAAACAATTCAATATACTTGTGCTAAACTAGGATTTATTCAAGTTGTCATTTAATCATCAAAGCTGTCATTATCCAGATTAACATTAATCATCAAGGATTTATCCAAATCGTCATTAATCATCAAAACCTAGATACCTAGATCGACCTAGATCCAACAATCTCCCCCTTTTTGATGATTGATGACAACAATCTCTATAAATCCAAAATAGATTCTTCAGCTCCCCATCAATATATGCAATAATACTTCGGAACTGAGCAAAGCATTTAATCATTTAAGTTAAGAGATATAAATGACAATTAAGTACAAGTTCAATCAAGTGATCTTCCAAAATATCCACTTTCTCAATTTTCTCTAACTCAATTATCTCTCCCAAATATCAATATCAATGATTTCAAATAATATCTCTTATCATCCGAATATCAAATGATATCTATCTCTCCCCCTTCGTCAACTACCTTGATTATCTGTCCGAAACTTTCCTAAACTCTCTCCCCCTAAAGCTCTCAAATATTTCTCCCCCTTTGTCATCAAGCACAAAAAGGAGGGTTAGAAACTTAAATTTTGACAAGCAAAATTTTTGGGGGCATCGACTCATTCTCAAGTTTGCTAAGACAAGTTGTATGAGATTTCCAAGAAAAAACTGATTTTTACTCGAAATGGTTTTCATTCAAAAACAAGATCACAAGAAGAATGTTGCAAGTAATTTTGAAATTGTTTTCAAGGTATGGAGAGGAAATCAAGACAATCAACATACAATAGATTTATCAATGACATTTAATCCATTTCTAATCATTCAAAAACTAGATGCATCTAATAGTTTGATGCGAAGATATCCGCTAGATGCATGTTTGTCATATCATGATTGATCTCTAAATCTCTTTATGCCACAAAGTCTCTTATATAATGATGTCGTATATCAATATACTCTAATCGAGAGTTTTGAATTTAAATTGTCCACCATCTTTACGGCACTTTCAATATTTCATAAGAGTGGCATATATTCGAAAGCAATTCTATAATCCAATGTTTTGTTTCATCCATAAGAATTTAAGCACAATAACCACGGGATGTACTCTTTCGATTTTTCTTGCAAATCATAAGATCCGAATCCAAATAATCAAGTAATTCAAGATTTGTACTTTTTGGATATCAAAGATCTATCTAGGATTGCATTTCAAGTACCTAAGAATGCATTTAATGGCAATCATATGACATTCCTTAGGAAATGGTCGAAATCTAGCATATATGCAATCACTAAATATGATGACGGGTCAAAATGAGGCAAAGTAAAGCAAACTATCAATCAAGGATCGATAGAGTTTAGAATTGACCGCTTTTTCATGGTCGTCCATGTCGAGATGTTCATTTGTAATATCATCATCATCTTTCATCTTGAGGCTCTTGAGCGATTTCTTCACATGCTTGAATTTACTCTTGAACATTCCGTTCTTGAGTTGCTTGTTTTGTCGTGCACGGAAGTAACTTTGCTCTTGAATCATTTGCATCTCGATATCCCTAAGCATCATCTCACAAAAATTCTTGACAAAGGGATTCATTAGTAGCACAAGAGAAAATTCATCAATATGTTTGACACAAGGAAAAATAATGTCTCGATTAAGTGTTTGATGATGATAGTGTCAACCTTCCAATTTTGAAAATCATTTGAAATAAGAATAGATTTTAAGCTTTTAAAACAAACTCAATTAGAAACAATAGATTCAATCCTCAAAATTTCACTTCTCTTTTGGAATTAATCACCAAAATCATATAAATGAAAGAATATGCCCAAAAGAGATTTGTGGAAACAATTTTAGGTCACAAAGTTGAGAGAAAAGCATATGACCTAGTGAGAAGTTTAAATTTCCCAAAAAGAAACTCAAATCTCAAATTCATTTGAATATGCTCCAAATTCATGAAAATGATATTGACTTTGAGATGCAAATCATAATCAGAAGACTTCCCAAAATCCATCATAAGAAACATGATAAAATGTAGAAGATGGGGAAATACCAGCACAAACCTGACCAAAGCAAGGAAGGAGAACAAGAAGCAGCAGAAAAATTTGGAAACCATCTAGTTTGCGCACCGGCTGGACAATGTCTGCTAGGGTCGGACAAAGTCCGGGTTGGGTAGACAGAGTCTGGCTATGGGTGGACAAGGTCCGGATGGTTCAGTTAACGACTGAAACTTTTGAAATTTCTGATTTTTGCAAATTTGCTTCAAAAATTGAATCAAGTTCCATAATAGATTTGAATATTATGATAGAAACTTAGATGAATGGAATTTATATGAATTTGATTTGAAAATTAACTTGAATTTGATTTCTCAAAAGTAATTTTAGGGTAAAAACAGTAAAACTAAAACGATTTTTACGAAAACTTCAAATCTTGATGAAACTTGGATTGTTACCAAATCTTTGGGCTTGGATGAGTTTGAAATACTATTCCAAACCAAGACATGGAAGAAAGTCCAGTCCAAATAGCTCAAATCACAAAAAGCACAATTTGGGTATTTTCCGGTTGATAGCTGTTTTCAGGTGACCTAGGATATGTGATAATTGAAAACCATAGGTCTTTTGAGAAAAAGTTCAATACGAACTATCTTCGGGTGAGTGAGTTTTAAGTGTTTCATGAAGAAAGTTTTGGTGAAAACTCATCCCAACTTGTTTTATGGAAATAAGTCATTTTGGTCCAAAACAAGATCCGGAAATCTTCAATTTTGTCGAAATTTTGCATTTTAGCTCAAAACTCTTTTGTTTCACCTTCAAAACCTTTGAAAACATATTTGAAACGTATTTTTGAAGGTTTTGTGTCAGTTTTGAACATTTTGAATGTTTTGAGTCATTTTTCACCTTTTTGCTCGAAAATGACTCTTTTTACCAAACAAGTGGATAAAATGATACATGTGCACAATTAGGGTATATAAGGATTTAATGACTTTGAAGTTGTTCCTCCTAAATGTATCATCTAAATTTGGTCATGAAAGAACTCAAATCCAGAAAACATCCAAATAAGCACCAAACTCATGGAAAGTTTCATAGAGATAGAACACATCAACGCAAGAACTTTCCATGAAGATCCAAGATTCAAATATTTTAGTCATTTGAAAGAATTGAGAGATTAACATCCAATTTGATTAAAATTTAATTTCTTAAACATGTTGGCTTCTTTATAATCATCGAAACTCATGAAAACAAGTTCCAAAAATTACAAAATAAAATTTGGAGATGAATGATGCAATGAGGAACTAGATTGCCTTCTATAGTGACGCCAAAATTCGATCCAACAATAAGATATGAAAAAGACAAATATTGGTCAGATTTGAAAGTTTCAGATTTCAGGATTGAGTAAATCATTTTACACCTTAAAAAGCACGTGAAAATCTAAGCAAATGACTTCCAATAATTTTGAAATAAATCATCAATAAAGACCAATCATAGAAGATGAAGTATCATATAGAACGTTCTTTCAAACAGCCAATCAATTTAAAGATATAAAAATGACAAATCAGCCCAAAACTATGAGAATTCTGAATTTTCCAAGTTTCATATTTGATTTGTGAAAAAGAATCAATTATCCTCAAATCAAATCCAATTGAGGTGAAAATTTGGAGAATTGATTCTCAATGCATCAAATACATTTTTCAAAAAGAATTTTCCAAAAAGGGTTTTTCAATCAAGAGCTATAGTCAAAAATCTTTGTATTAAGCAAAGAGGTTGAAATTTGACAAACTTTTACAAATTGAGTTCAAATTTGATTTTCATTAGATTATTGACATGAAAGGGCTTACATGAGTTGTTCAAATCATTTTGAACTGAATCTCACAAATA
The DNA here is from genome assembly GCA_019359835.1 of Pharus latifolius. Taxonomy (NCBI): domain Eukaryota; kingdom Viridiplantae; phylum Streptophyta; class Magnoliopsida; order Poales; family Poaceae; genus Pharus; species Pharus latifolius. The sequence continues at coordinate 33,346,310 of CM033328.1, read as the reverse complement.
AAGACCATAGAAATGGTCAAACTCAAGTTTTTCATATTTAGGGTATTTCGGGTCAAATAAAGTTTTCCGATGAGATTCAAATACCCATAACTTTCAAACAAAACTCTTGAGAAAGTTTTCAATTTAAAATTTTTTTGGAGTAAGAATATCTATGAGTTTTGTAAAGCAAGTATTCGCAAACTCCAAATAGATTTTGATTTGCGCTCGAAAATGATTTTCTTCAAAAACAAGATACTCAAAGATCACTTTGAGACTAGTTTTTGATAAAAAGAACTTTTTTGACATCATTTTTCATTTAAAGCCTCTAAAAACCTTTTAAATACATTTTGAAGATCATTTTGATATGAATTGATGATTTTTCGCATTTTGAATGAAAATTTGACATGTTGACAAAAGGAGCTTAATTTAAAAACTTATAATTGCAATTTCAAAATATTTCACATATAGGGGTATGATGAGCAATGGAAGCATTCATAAATTATTACCCCTAAAGAAGTAGCAACATAAGTTTCAAATTTTCAGTCTTTTACATAATTTGCCAAAAAGATTGAAAACAACAAAGGATGAAGGGAGAAAATGCAATGCAAATATTTTTATGTAAAATATCAAAAGATTTAAGCCCTTTTTAGTACCCAAACCATACGAGACCTTCTAGGCTTTTCACATAAATCTTTTGGTACCCAAATTGCTTTGTCTTTAGGTTTTTGAAAAAGGAAATAGATTGGTTTTGCAATTAAACCCTTTTTAGAACAAGAAATCACATAAGAGTAAAAAGAATCAATTCTAAAAGAGTTAGATGCATACTCATATGAATGTTGCCCTTTTAAGTGATTTGAGAAACATGAGGTTCGAGAGGGATTTTTGAAAGAAATGGTATGAGTGTGATGAAGTATATGATGCCTCTTACTAGAAGAATGTGCGTGAATTAATTTTCTCTTTTTTAATGTATATTTATGTTCTAAAGGGGTTTTAGCAAGCATAGCACTACTCATATACTATCTTGTGGGATTTTTCCTCAATCTATTTACTTTACTCCTAAGTTCATCATTTTCGACTTTAGGTGCTTGAGATGATTCCATGTTAACACATGAATTATGATAAGAACATGATGGCATATCATCACAAGTAGATGAACTAGAAGGTGAAGCATTACAATCACTAGATGAGCTAGGCATATCAAATGAGGATCGACTAGTACTAACACCGTGGCATAGAGATGAGTCACTAGACGAATCATGGTATGAGCTACTAGTATCACTTGTACAAGCATGTGAATCAATAATTAAATCATTAGACAATTTTTCACATGAAGTACTAGTGTCCACAAGACTAGCATTTGAATCTAACCATGAATCAATGATCGAGTTATTGCTAGCATGTGAAGTGGAATTATGTGACTCTAAAGATGAATCAATAGGGGAGTCACAAGTAATTCTAACATCTAATACACATGTGGAGCTAATGGCATTTTTGGCAAGCAAGGAATCATAAGAGCTTTTCAACTCTTGATGTTGCACTTTCTGTAACACCCTGAGTTTAGGAGTGAAAACTTCCTTTTTCATAAAAGTCATGCATACATGTATCTCTGTAGTAGTAGAAAGATCAGTTCAACCCTAATCTATCCTAAGCCCCAAATATCTCAAAATCTTTCCTGTGAACCCAAATCAAGATCAGATTGCTCAGATGTGATCTATCAGTTACTCTGAACATAAAAGCCTTCAGAAGCCAGATTCAATTCCATCTCTAACTCTCAGATCCTGCAATTCTTTTCAGTTTTCGAAAACAGGAATCTAATTAATATTCTAATTACCCTAAATACTCTAAACACAGATTTAGCCAAATCTTGACCTAACCCAGACCAGATTATTCTTGGATTATGATCATGGGTATGCCAATACCTTAATCCAAAAAGTTGGCAGCCAAATTATATCATTTAAGCCTTTTTCGCAGATCAGTCCAAATTTTATCGCAAATCAGTCCTTTTTTTGATATCTGGAAACCCAAAAAGGCTAAAATCCTCAAATTAACTCCAAATTCAGAATTTCTTCCGCAAATCTCTTCCAAATGCTATTTGATACAATTTTCCTTTCTGTCCAGATTCCAAAATCTCATCTTAGAGGCTAGAATTCAAAATCGACCAAAACTCAAATTTAATTTACCCTAAATACCCTATTTTCGGTTTATATCGAAAACATAAAATCATGCCAGATTTTACCAAATTTCTTGCTGGATGAGTATAAGGTATAAGTTTATACTCATCTATGAAATCAGATTGCAAATTAACTATCTCTAAATCATAAATTACAAATCAGTCTAGAATTCCAATAAAGATTCTTGCAACCAGGTCCCTGGATCGACTAGAGCTGCAGTTCACGACCAGCACACGACCAGAGCTCCCAGCTCCTTCGACCACAGCCGGCACAGTGCTCGACCACGACTGGAACTCACGACCACTTTGATCAGTGCCGTTGCGACCGCGACCAGTGCGCCATGTCACCGCGCCTGTTGCCGCCGATCAGTGCCACGCTCGCCAGTGCTCGTTCACGGCCGTCTTTGCACACGCACACGTGTTTGCACCTCAATTAACGCCGTGGTGATCCTTGTCCAGCTCACCAGCAGCTCGCGCGCCAGAGAGATGCTTCGCCTGCTCGTTTGCTCGCCGTTGCTTCAACCCAAAGGTACACCGGTGCAAGCTTCTTAGCCACCAAGCAGTGAGCTTCGCTTCAACTCATCTTGCCTTTAAATAGCAGTACAGTGCAGCCTCTTCATCATCAGCACTGCTCCCCAAAACCCCTCAGCCTTGAACCACATTTCTTCACTGTTGTCGTCTTCTCCAGCGAGCACAGAAGGAGGCTCACGGTGACAGCTTCAACCGCAGCCCCTTCATCCGAATTAACAGCACCAGTAAGGTCCTCCCATCTCCCTTATCGTGCTGTAGCATTTAATTGGACTCCCGTGCCCCTCATCGCCGGTGATCGCCGGAATTGCTAAAACCCCTGTTCCAACTTTGCAACTCGATTCAATCCAAATTAGCCTTTGATCCAGTAAAGTAGAATGATCAGTGAGCTTTAATTAGCAAACCAGTGAATCCAGATTTTAGAATTGAACTTGAATCGAAGCAAATCCCAAGCTCGAGCTTCACCAGTCGCCGGTGCTCGTTGCCAGACTTCTCCGGTGATGCTCCGGCCAAATTGATCATGCCAATATCCCCCTTATGCATCCCTATTACTCCTCGAGCAAGGAATTGAGTTCAAATCTTGTGTAGTGAAAATCCCCAAATCCAGTGTCTTCGTCTCCAGCGCCGGCCACCGGAAATCTATTCCCGGCCGATCCAGCTCCAGCAACCTTATCCACTAGATGCGCCTCAATCTCCTGAACAATTTTGTCTACTAGCTCGACATCTAATTCGGCCTAAATTGAAAGTTATAGCTATGCCCTAATCTCTATCTAGTGCCAAGATTTGAAACTTCAGCCACTGTGATCTTCGCTGGTTTTCATCACTTTCCGGCCATCTCCTGCCCTAGATCCTGTTGAGTAAATTGTTCTTGTTATCAAAGCCTACCTCCCAGACAAAGTGGTGCATTAATTGGAGCCCTAGATCAAAAGATATGGCAAACCCTAGTTTCTGGCCATGTCAGCCCAATGCCAGTCTATGTCAGCCAGTGACATTGAACCTTTTTACCTACTTCCAGCCATGCATTTTGGGTATGACTTTGTCTCTTAGACTCCTGATGTTGTGATCTACAATTTATTCTTCTGTCACAACTTGAGTTGAGCCCTCTATCAACCATTGATCCTTTGTCGACACCTTGAACCAAATGTCGACCTGAAGACATTCGTCGATTTTGGGCAAACCAACTGCGGACTTAATGTCATTTCCATACTCTGGAACCCTAAAAGTCCCTAGCACCCATTTTCAGCCCTAATTCTGTGAGTTAGCCCTAATCAGCTTCTAAACCCAATTATTCCAGAATCATCGAGACATTTCATCTTTGCATTATTGCATGTAGTATAATAATGTATTGAAAAGGTTGTGATTCTTGGTTGCTTATTTGATCTTTGCTCAGAGCAAGAGCCAGAGTTTGAGGACTTCACTGCTGACCTGACATCAACTGCTGTATTTTATGACGCGAAAGGCAAGTCATAGTCTTGATCATCTTGAACCTATATTTTATGAGTTGCTATGATATGATCTTGAATATAAATAGTATTGCATGTGAGAATGGATGAATTGTGAATTGGCAGTACTAGGCTGGATGCCTGTGAAATGTGAGATAATCAATTAGTAAGCCATGAACTATTATATGTACTTATATATATATATTCATGAAATAAAACCCTAGCCGTGACCAGAATTTTGGTATGGATGGCTGTAGCACTGGAGGTGCTTAACTGCAAAGGATGTGCAGGCACTGAAGGTGCATGATTGTGGATGGTCTGGTCACTGGCATATAAGGACTAGAACCTTGTGTTGTGCGTCTAGTGGCATGAAAAACGTGCTAACCGCAAGCCTGGTATGGGACAGGCCTGAACAAGTACTTATGCCGATCGCACATGAAACCCCTGCATGAGATGTGATGTGATGCACAATTGGCACGGAGTGCGGCTCCTACACATTTCACTGAATGTGATCATGCACGCTGACCCAATAATGGAAAGATGAAATAGGGGTGGAGGGAGTACCTGCCACAACTGTGGTTCGCAAGAGATCCACAGGGTCAGGGGTGAATTGTGAGTAAAACATAACAAAGGTTCTTCTTATCTCCACCTTGCCACTCACAGTAAGAAGTGAGCTAGGGGTCCAATCATTTTGATAGGAAGGGCATGAAAGTGGAATATCTTGCGGGTAAATTGGTACCTCTCTGCAGAGTTAAAAACGTATTCGAATACTCCGAGCTCCCGGGTTTATAGGAGTCTGCTGCGGTGGATTAAATCCATGGGGTGTGGCACAAGTATGTTTTCTAAAATAAAATTTGATAAGTCAAGATTACCCAAATGACATGTGTTATCATGATAAGGGGTGCTGCCGTGGGCTGTCGTGTGTCGACGTGTTGCGGTAGTACTATAATTTAGTGAACATGAATAACGATGCCATGTTATGAAAAGTGCTACCATGAGATGAGATATGAAAGAAAAGATTATTTTACAAACATCCATAATTCTTGACTAGTCTAGGTTCATAACAGCACTACTATATGTATCTACTCTTACCTATGACTTGCTGAGTACATAAGTACTCACCCTTGCAACTTACAACCTAGTAAATGGAACGTACTATGATCAAGAAGAAGGCGTGGAGATCTTCTTGGACCAAGATGAAGGAGAGCCAGATCCGCCAAATCCCTGATGTGTTGTTCTGCCGTCAACTTCTTACTGTGGAGGGGACACCCATCGTCCGCTGTGTAGAAGTTTTTATTTTGCTTTAACTAAACCTTGAATGCCGCGAAGGTATTGTAATCTCTTTATGTAATATTAAGGCCAGCAGGCCACACTGCTTAAATATTTTGTAAGTTTTTCTGCTACAATGTGAACATACTCCTATGCTTGACTTATCCTTGGAAGTCAAAGGTATGCATATATGGGACTAGCTACAGCAGACTAAGTCTCCACGGGAGTAGTCACAGTCCCAGTTTCGAGGCACGACACTTTCAATGATGAGTAATTATTTTTTAAGATGCGCAAGCTCTTAATCATATTTCCAAGCAAATCATTTAACTCTACAATCATATCCATAAGCTCATTATTGGAGGTTAGAATTTGATACCGTCGAGTCACATGCCATAAGGCATATAGAATTGTCTTGAGATGAAGATTTTGATTTCAACGCTTTCTTTCTAGCTTTCCTTGAGCTCATTTTGCAAGGTTTCACCGTTGTTTTTCTTAGGCAAACCAAGTCGATGACATCTTTGAGCTTGCTAGAAAGCTCCCGATGCTCCAGAATGAGATCATCATCCTTGATATGCTCGGAGGTGGAACATATGTCTTTTTCCTTGGACATAGCCTCATTTGACACAAACATGTCAATGAGCTCTCTCGGTGAAGTGTCAGAAAGGTCACTGTTCGCAAGGGTAGTAATGAAATCACCATAGCGACCTTCTGGCAACACTTGGAGTAAATTTCCTGCAAGTGTCTAGATCGAAAATATTAGCGCCAAGGGCTTTGAGCTCATTTGTGGTGTTGATCAAGCGATCATATATAGTGGAGAGTGTATCATGCTCCAACATCACAAATGCCTCATAGTCCCGCATTAATAATCGCATCTTAGCATGCTCAAAGCTAGATGTGCCCTCATAGATAGACTCAAGAGTGGTCCAAACATCGTGAGCGGTCGAGTGATCACTCACTAGTTCGAGCACAATATGGCTAAGTGATCTAAGAAGCACATCTTTAGCCTTTGTGTTTAAGTGATGAATATCATTATCCAAAATAAACATATAAGTTATACCCTTTTGTACTAATCCCCATAAATTTAAATTCGATGCCTCAAAATAAGTATCCATGATAATTGTCCAACGATAATAATTTGAGCCATCAAATTCAGGAGCAATCAAACCAAAGTCCTCTATCAAATTCATCTTTTCTCTGTAGGCGGTAAAGCCAATAAATGAGAGACCTTGCTCTAATACCAATTGTAGGATCGAGGATGCCGACTAGAGGGGGGTGAATAGGAGGCTTTTAAAAATCTTTGCTCTTAATCAATTTTTAACAAGATAATTAAAAAACCTAGATAGCGCAAAGGGTTTATTAACAATTCAACATCTAATTGCAATTTATCAATATGAAATACACAATACAACAAGCAACTAGTGATTCATACAATTGTGTCAAGGTAATTATAAATATAATGAGAAAGAAACAATGGATACACAATTTTTACCGAGGTCTCAGAAACTCGCCCAGTCTCCACTACTTCTCATCGAAGCGCTCACACGTGAGCCTTGCTTCTATATCCATGAAGGATATCTCAACTTGGGTTGCTCCTTCTCCACACCGGATAGGCGAGCACCAAACCTTTCACACGTCGTTTGCCGGCCTCTCCAACAAACTTCAGCCGGAGAGATCGCAAATCTCCTCCGGCACCGTCTAGGCGAAGGCGATCGCCAAGAGTAACAAGTCGGACCCTTTCACTTGAATAAATCAAGTGCTCGAAGCTCAAATGATGCAAGTGTATGCACACAAACTAGCACTAGCTTGCAAATGGTGGATTAAGCACACTAAGCACTCTTAGCCTCACACAAAGGCTCTCTCTCAAATCCACCAAAGATTTCGGCTCGAATCTAGCCTCTAGATGCAATAGAACACATGCAATTGACTTGGCTAGCTTTTACACTATGATATCAACCTCTTGAGCAGCCTCAAATGAAACCCAACACGAGATATATATAGCCCTCAAAGAAAACTAGCCATTTGCAACATCTTGATGAAATTTTGTACAGGCCGGAATTGTTCGGCCAGTACAACAAAACTCGACCATTGCAAACGGTCAGTTACCATTGGGAGACTTTTTGTAAAGGTCAGGCAATGTCCAGCCCTTCCTGGACAAAAGCCCCAGACATATAAATCTGTCTCTGTTTCACTCTCAAAAATGAGGCACAAACAATTTGTATACGCCGGACAATGTCTAGCCGTATCGGACAATGTCTGGCCGTATCGGACAAAGTCCGGTCCGTCCCAGACAAAAGCCCCCGGACGAATGCAAATATCTCTGGTTCACATTTTGCAATACGCTTAAGGATTTTGTACAGGCCAGACATTGTCCGGCCAATCCAAGTTGATAGTAAAACAAGCATAACCTTTGATCTAGAGATCCAATTGATGTGATTTTTGGCTTGTTGGAAAGATAACTCAAAGGACTACTACTATTTTGTTAACATCAATGAGACCTAGACAGTCCTAGATATTTCTAGGAAATTCAAAAAATTCCTGCTGCCAAAATGTCCAACACAAATGTCATTTCTAATGCAATTTGTCTGTTTTCTTGCTGACATGTCTGTTGACACTCAGCATAGACCATGACCAAATCGATGGAAGAACTTTATGCTGCTGGTCGAATATCCAGTCAAAAACAGGTGGTCGAGTGGATTTGGTCGAGCGTACACAATCGAGCTGAAAACTGGTACGACCAGTTTGAACTCCTACGACCACGCCCAAACTCCAAAAAGATACAGCCAATCCGATGAACACGACCATGACCAGCTCTAGAAATAAAACAGATTGCTCTAACAGGCGACCACAACTAAGTGCGGTTTTTAAAACATTTTTCTTTAATGCAATACAAACTACACTTAGATTTTCTAGCAATACAAGAGGTAATTAAACACTAGTGCAAGATGATACACTACCACAGAAACAGACATCCAGGACGGCACATCACAGACGGGTATGAACTGTTCAATGGAAAATCGTCTGTGAAGGCCTGTCGGGAGAATATGTTCAGATATCACAGACGGTTCTGACGTCAAAAACAACTGTGACAGTAAACCAGACGGGTCTGAACACAAAACCGTCTGTGATAGTATACTTATCACAGACGGCTCTAACCTAAAAACCGACTGTGATATATACAATCGGTTCCCAGCTAAGAACCGTCTGTGATAGTCTACTTATCACAGACGGTTCTAAACTAAAACTCGACTGTGATATATACAGACGGTTCGGAACTCAAAACCGTCTGTGATAATTATACCATCATAGACGGTTCGGAACTCAGAGCCGACTGTGATTTATACAGTCGGTTGTAAACAACGAAGCGTCTGTGATAGTGTAGTTATCACAGACGGTTCTGATGTATGAACCGACTGGAAAAGTACCGGCGCTTCGAATTCTCAACTGTGATCATTTCTGTCTCCGATCTTCGCGCGCGGCGCCTAGGAGAACACGAAGCATCGCTTTGGAAGTTCTATAAATTGACAGTGGAAAAATTGTCATTTACTTTACAAGTTTTTATAATTCTCAGACTGTTTGACTCCTTAGCTTGTCTGCGCCAATGGCATCCTCGATGGCATCGTCAGCCTCGCCCTCCCCGGTATGAACGCTCAATCTTTTTGACTTATCCCTGTATTGTTAATCCATGTTCAATACATTCTTGACCTGTTGATTTGCACAGGGAAGGGGAGCCGTGGAAGACACTGCCAAAGTCAAGGCCGAGCTGAGGGCCCTCCAGGAGGAGCACAAGCTCCTCACGGAGAAGCATACTCAGCTACGGCTTGACCTTGACGATCTCTTCCAGCGCATTCAGCGCATGAAGACGGATGGTGACAATGCTAGGGCGAGGACGAGGCGTCTTCGCGAGGAGAAGAAAGCCGCGGATATGACCATCGCTGGCTGCGGTTTGACAATGAAGGATACCATCGCGAAGCTGAGGGAGGTCGCAGGCCTTCTCGACGCTGAAGTAGTTGATCCTGAGAAGGACAACTTGTCGCTGGAGGAGTCCTGCGTCCTGGCTGCAAGTCAAACTGACTTTATTCTAGATGCAGCCAGGGCTAAGACCACTCCTTGACCTAGCATTCTGTATTTTTATTTTTTTTTGTAAGTGATGAAACAAATTATTGAAAACTTTGTTCTTATGTCAACTTTCTAATTTTCCAGCACATTCTTGGACTGCATGCAATCTTCCCTCTTTCTTTATCTTTCTTTAGCTTTTGTCGAACATTCGACCATACAAAGGTATGTACACTGTGTGCGATCAAGGAACGACTATTGCGATCCTTGGCTTGTGATCAGAGCCCTTGAAATAATATAGAAACAATATAGAAGTCGCAGGTCCCATGCAAATAATATAAAAAGAATATAGAAGTTATATATCAACGTGCTTTGAATATCACAAACGGCTCTGAGGTAAAAAACATCTGTGATAGTCACATTAGAGACGGTTTTTATGTAAGGCCCGACTGTGATAGTCCCAACAGTGTCCGCCGCCTCGAATTCTCAACCTCTATCAATATCACAGACGGTTGTTAACTCCAAACCGTCTGTGATAGTAAAATTACAGACGGATTTTATGTAAGGACCGACTGTGATTGTCGAACAGTTATCGACGCTTCAAATTCTCAGCGGTTCAACTGGAAGCAAAACTCCAGGGAGGGAACAAGTATTTGTAGAAGTCGAACAGTTCAATATTCAACAGACATATTAAAGACGGTTCGGACATCAGAACCGTCTGTAATATTAACGCAGACGGTTTTGATCTCCCAACCGTCTGTGATAGTCCCAACAGTGCAATTCTCTACATGCAATTGTTGATAACCGCACATAATAACTGAGCAGATGAAGAGACTTAATTATTTACTTCAAATTTAATTTGCATCGAATTATGTAATCTGACTCTTCAACTTCCTTTGCCGTGTTGCAGTTTATCTCCCGAGAAGTTATATATCATGAATTTATTGACCTTGAAAACCAGTAGTGCGCTTTTTAGAACTCGAGGCACCCGCGCATATGAACCGTCACCTTCTGTTTCTATAAATAGCGAGGCTCCTAAATCCCTGTCTTTATTCCCTCCTCAACTCCCACCTTGATGGCGAGCTGAGATTCCAGTGAGATTATTGAAATTGATCAGAGTGATGAGGAAGAGATAAGGAATGAACTCGATCAGGATCTTCAGAAAGTAAGTCCTCTCTGAAACTCTAATGCAGATCTTTCTTTTATGACTTGATTATCTCGAAACAAATGCATTTCGAAATCCACAGGTGCTTGAGGAAATGCTCCCTCCAAAGAAGAGACTTAGAAATGATGAAAGATCGTACAGTGGAGCTGCAGCGAAGACTCTAGAGGGTGCTGAGGCCTGTGTTGCCACATTGCCCCTTGCAACCCCTCCAGTTGCATCGACTCCACCTTTGGAGATCCACAATAATCCTTCCAATATCCCCTCTCCAACACCTTTGTATCATCAGCTTTTCTGGGGTAAGGCTCACACTTCCACGTCCAAATCCACTCCGAAGCTTGGCAATCATCTTCACCCTCCCAGCATACGCCCCTAGGAGAAGCTGGAGAAGCATATGTGCAGGAGGAGAAAGCTGCATATGTGCAGAACTCTCCAAAAAAAAAAAGAGGCGCTGGAGAAGCATTCTGAGGGGATGTCTTTTGCCATTCTGCACTTGGCAGAGTGCATGCTTTGAGTTGCAGCTTCATCTCCACCTTTGTTGTATCAACTTTAATTTCTTGGATGATCCTACTGATGCCAAATCCACTCCTTTGGTGAGAGATGATGTTGATAGTCTTAGAGCCATTGGTAGTTCTCCTGGGGCGGCCAGTGTAGATCCTACTGATGCCAATACGTCCCTAGGAGAACTTTGTAAATTACTTTCGGAACAGGTCGACACTAATCAATTGGTCGCTTAATTAATAGTATCTCTTATGTATGGAAAGATTGTAAGAAATAAGAAATTTCTTTTCCTTATATATCTGGCTTTCGATTGATTATGTAACTGATAATCACCAAACGATGTTCTGTGTAAAAATGTTAACAAGAAAATACTGCTGCGATCAAGACGGTTTTTAACTCAAAACCGTCTCTGCTTGAAAGATTACAGACGGTTTTAATTTCAGACATATATATAAAACAAATATGAAAAACAAGATAAAACCAAATAGTCTGAACGTTCATTTTTTTAAATACTAACATTGAAACAAGATAGAACCAAATATGAAAAACAAGTGGAACAACTGATGACCGGTAGTCGAATGCAAACAAACAATCTGGGATATTATAGACGGTTCGGACATTAAAACCGTCTGTGATAACACAGACGGTTCTGAGGTAAAAACCGACTGTGATTACCACATACACAGACGGTTCTGAGATAAAAACCGACTGTGATAATAACATACACAAACGGTTCTTAGGTAAAAACCGACTGTGATAATCAGACGGTTCGGACCTTAAAACCGTCTGTGATAATCAAATACACAGACGGTTCTGAGGTAAAAACCGACTGTGATAGTAAAGCGAACGGTTTGGAGGTCATAATCGTCTGTGATATTTCTTTCATAGTTACACAAATTGCACCGATATTACCGACGGTTAATAGAGTGAAACCCGTCAGTAATATTCTGTTCTTCAATAATGCACTGATATTACCGACGGTATTATATAGAACCGTCTGTATTGAACCTGGTATAAAAGGTCTTTTGGCGGATGTTTTGAGGTAGTCGTACTCTCTTCCTCGACCTACACTGTCCAGTTCGAAGAGATTTGGGGCAAGGAAGAGCGAAATCTCGAAAGGCCGGGGGAGCATTTGGGGGCAAAAATTTGAGGATCGAACCAAGGTTGGTACTTGCTCCCAAGGCATACACATTACTTGATTTCATCATCAATATCGATCTCCATTGATTTATTAATTAGCATGTGTATGAATTTGATTAATTGCAGATGGTCCGAGACTGGATGTATAATGACAACCGAGTGGGTGAGGAATACATGAAAGGTGTTTTTGATTTCCAAAAGGTTGCTGAGCAAGACATGGCGAAGAAGGGTTTACCATATATGTACTGTCCTTGCGTAGACTGCCAGAATATTAAGATGTTCACCAACTCATCTCAAATTGTCGCCCACTTGATAAGACGTGGTTTCAAAAAGGGGTACACGTGTTGGGTCCACCATGGAGAAGAGCCAACTGCAGAAACAACTGCCACTCAGGTTGAGGAACAGGACATGTCGGATCCGAACAACGACTTCGACGAGGAAATGCCAGAGGATGACCATTTAGATGACATGTTGCGTGATGTGGAAGGAAATTACAGTGAAAGGGAGTTTGGCAAATTCAAGCGCTTGATTGACGACTCAGAAAAGCCGTTGTTCCCTTGTTGCAAGTCGAAGTACACAAAGTTGGCCTCTGTGCTTGAACTGTTAAAATTGAAGGCAAGCAACAGCTGAACCGACAAGAGTTTCACAGCACTGTTAGATCTTTTGGTGGACATGCTCCCGGAAGGAAACGAGTTGCCAAAAAACACCTACCAAGCGAAAAAGCTGTTGTGTCCTTTGGGAATGGAAGTAGAAAGGATACACGCATGCCCTAATGATTGCATCCTTTACCGTAATGACTACAAGAATATGCATGTTTGTCCGGTGTGCGGCGCATCCCGCTATAAGCGTACTAAGGACCGAACAGACGACGGCGACTGCGCGGAGATAAAGCAAGGACCTCCTGCTAAGGTATTGTGGTATTTGCCAGTCATTCCCAGCTTGCAGCGTTTGTTTGCAAACCGTAAAGAGGCAAAATTACTGCGTTGGCACTCGGAAGACCGGAAGAAGGATGGAAAGCTGAGACACCCCGCTGATTCTTCGCAGTGGAGAAACATCGACAGGGAATTTGTTAACTTCGGAGCAGAATTGAGGAATATAAGGTTCGGGTTGAGTACCGATGGAATTAATCCTTTTGGTAACATGAGCAGTCGGCATAGCACTTGGCCGGTTCTTTTGTGTATCTACAACCTTCCTCCTTGGTTGTGTATGAAGCGCAAGTACATCATGATGTCTCTACTTATCTCAGGACCAAAACAACCCGGAAACGATATTGATGTGTACCTAGCACCATTGATAGAGGATCTCCTAACAATGTGGAACGAAGGGGTGCAGGTATGGGATGCATACAAACGAGAGAACTTCATCCTACGTGCTATGATATTCTGCACCATCAACGATTTCACTGCCCTTGGAAATTTGTTGGGCCGTACTACGTAAGGAGCCAAAGCCTGCCCCCACTGCGATGATGAGACTGAGAGCGTGTGGCTGAAGAATTGCAGGAAAACAGTGTACATGCGTCACCGTAGGTTTCTTCCGAAGAATGACGCGTACCGTAAGAGAAAGAGGGAATTTGACGGCCACAAGGAAGATGGTTCAGCCCCGAAGCCTACGCGCGGGAAAGATGTTTACTCACGGGTGAAGGACATAGATGTTGTGTTTGGAAAGGGTGGTAATAAATTGAAACCCCGCACGAAGAACACTTGGAAGAAGAGATCGATATTATGGGACTTACCGTATTGGGAGCATTTAGAGGTTCGTCATTGCATTGATGTCATGCATGTAGAGAAGAATGTTTGTGACAGTTTAATCGGCCTATTGCTGAACATTCCAGGGAAGACAAAGGATGGCGTCAATGTGCGGCGTGACATGATCGAAATGAGAATCAGGCCCGAGCTAGCACCGAGAGAGGACGATAAAGGCCGTATATACCTCCCCCCCGCATGCTACACTTTGTGCAAGGCTGAGAGGACAGAACTCTGTAAGTGTCTCTATGGTGTTAAAGTTCCATCGGGTTACTCCGCAAATATGAAAAAGCTTGTGTCCATGAGCGATTTGAAATTGCTGGGTATGAAGTCTCATGATTGTCACGTGTTGATGACACAAATGCTTCCTGTTGCCATCCGGAGTATTCTGCCGCATAAGGTCAGAGAGACGATCACGAGGCTATGTTTTTTCTTCAATGCAATTTCTTCGAAGGTCATTGATCCCGATGGACTGGATTCTTTGCAGAGCGAGGTGGTTCGAACTCTCTGTCAGCTTGAGATGTATTTTTCTCCATCGTTTTTTGATATCATGGTCCATCTCACCGTCCATCTTGTCAGAGAAATCAAGATATGTGGACCCGTGTTCCTACGTTATATGTATCCATTCGAGAGGTACATGGGTGTACTTAAGGCCTACGTGAGGAATCGGTCCCGGCCCGATGGTAGCATTGTCGAAGGTTATGAAGCGAAAGAGGTTGTTGAGTTCTGCGTCGATTACATGGCCGAGGTAGAAGCAATAGGAGTTCCTGTGTCTCGTCACGAGGGGAGGCTTGATGGTGTTGGCACTATTGGACGGAGAGCCATCACTCCTGATTTCGATATGTACTCGAAAGCTCATTTTTGGGTTTTGCAACACATGACGGAGGTGTCTCCGTACATCGACGAGCACAAGGAGATGCTACGACAAGACAATCCTCGCCGATCCGAGGTTTGGATCACGGGACAACATAACAGTCGATTCAACGGGTGGATGAAGGTGCGAATCATCGGAGAGTCTGCAAGTGAGAACCTTAAATGGTTGGCAAAAGGGCCCACATTTACTGTACAGACATGGCAGGGATACGACATCAATGGGTACACATTTTACACGAAAGCTCAAGATCGAAAGAGCACTGTGCAAAATAGTGGAGTGAGCGTAGAAGCTTTCCATGAGGGGTTCATCAAGACAGACCCAACAAGGGTAGTACGTGGATTGAACTCGTACTACGGGTTCATTGAAGAAATTTGGGAGCTCGATTACGTACTGTTCAAGATTCCCCTGTTTCGATGCCGATGGGTCCAAATCCCACATGGTGTGAAGCTTGACAGTTACGGTTTCACTTCTGTGGATCTGGATCGCGTTGCTTATAAATATGAGCCATTCATACTTGCAAATCAAGCCATTCAGGTCATTTATGTCACTGACCCGGCCAATAAGAAGTGGCACATCGTCCTTCATGGCAAGAGAAGGATTGTTGGAGTTGAAAATGTCGTAGACGAGGAGGAATACAATCAATTTGATGAGATTCCTCCATTTGGAGATGGCGTACAGGTCGATACTGAAGACACCGACGAAACCAGTTACGTGCGTATGGATCACCAGGAAGGGTTATACTTTAAAGGTAATGAACTGTACGACTTATCTCTCTGTTTCCATCGGTATAGCTTATATCTCCTGTAATTCTCGTCTTTGCAGGGCCGCGGCAAGTGGAAAGTTGAGGATAACATGGCTGTGTACGTGGAAATTGTCGGTGAAAGTTCTCATTTGTATGTAACATTAACTTGAGCATGCTCCACGTACATTGTATGTTAAATTTATTTGAGCATGCTCCACATTGTAACCAATTATTGGATCTACGTACACAGTAACCAATTTACAGAGCATTTGGACTACATTTGAAATATCTGAGTGTTCATTTAAAACAAGTTTTCGAGCATTCAGAGTTGAAAGCTACAGATCAGTTTCAAGTTGTAAAACTAACGTTCAATAGAGAGATTATCAAGGACGGTTTTGACCTAGCACAGACGGGTATGATTCTATAACTGACTGTAATAATCTCAGTCACAGTCGGTTCTCAACTCACAACCGTCTGTGATAATCTCTCCTCTAGTAGATTACCACAGACGGTTTTTATTTGAGAACCGACTGTGATAATATTACTATCACAGACGGTTATGTATATATAACCGACTGTGATGTTTTCAACAGTGTCCGACTCTTCGAGTTCTTGACGTGCACCGTCGGTTTTCAATTCCAAACCGTCTGTGATAATCAGAGCACAGTCGGCTCTCAACTCAAAACCGTCTGTGATAATCTCTCTAGTGACTATCACTATGTCGATTATTACAGACGGTTCTGATGCGAGAACCGACTGTAATAATATCATCGCGGTTAATAGTTCAAGGCGGGGATTGTCCCGCTCATTCCAGTTCGCAACTGTTGCCCTAGCTCTCTCCGCCCTCGCACCGTCTGCCGCGATCACCTCCATCGCCTCCCACCTTCTCCTCCTCTCCGTCCGTCGCGATCACCTGCATCGCCTTTCCACCGTCAGGCGCGATCACCTCCATCGCCCTCCCGCCTCCGACGCGATCACCTCCATCGCCTCCCCACCGTTTCTATCATTCTTGGTTAATTATAAGTATATGGGTTTTGGTATAGAATTATTAGTTGCAGATTTACTTAAACTGTTATCTCTTTCACTTATGTTAGGAACTATGTCTGGTGACGAAATGCACCACTCGGGGAGTCAGGGTGACCTCGCTGGCGATGAGACGCCTGGGCCGGAGGTCGCCTCGTCCGCCGTGACACCGCAGAAGAAGAGAAAGGGGCGAGGCCGGACGACATGCGCGCGTCTGAACAAGCGGGAAAAGCAGCACGTCCAGTTCGACGACAATGGTGTGCCGGAAGCTCCGGACAAACTTGTCGGTCAGTACCGCTCACTATGCGGCAAAGTGGCAAGGGAGCGGGTGCCAATCACCACCTCCGACTGGGGTCAAGTGCCCCCAGAGTGAAGGATGCACTGCGGGAAGAAGTGCAGGCGGCGTTTCACATTCCGGAGGATCGCCAGTTCACCATCCGCCGGAGGACACTGATGTCAATAAACAAGGCGTAGAGGAACTTCAAGAGCCACCTTGTCAGGCTCTATGTGAAGGAGTCGAAGACCCCCTTCGATGACTTCCCTGTCGTGACTCCCAAGGCATGGCAGCAGTTCATCGAGATGAAGGCCAAGCCAGAGTTCCAGGAGCTTAGTGCGAAGGGCCAGGCCAACCAGGCCAAGAACACCCACCCACACAGACTAGGCACCGGTGGGTATGTGGGGAAGAAGGCGTTGTGGAGGAAGCAGGACGAGGAGGCTTCCCATTCTTCGGCTGGCAGTCCTTATGCGGGCATAACGGACGTGCGCGCCCGCAATTGGTGCCGAGCAAGATCGATGATGAACTCCTCCGGAAGCGTCTCCGTGAGTAACCCTGCGGACAAGGAAGTGATCGACCGGCTGGTAAGATTGTCCGATCACGTACTATCCTCATAACACGCATGCAATGGGCTGTATTGCTAAGTTCTCCTGTTGCAGGTGATGCTGAGTGCGCAGGCGGCATCCGGAGAGTTCAACCCGAGGAGGGACAGGGATATCCTCACAGCTGCGCTAGGAAACAAGGAGCATCCAGGCCGCGTGCGCGGCCTCGGCGCCACTGTGCCTTGGAGGTATGGTTTCCCTGATGATGAGGAGGCGGCTAAGAGGAGAAAGAGATCCCACCAAGCCCGCGATGAACGGCTCAAGGAGGAGATGCGATCGGAGTTCGCTGTTCGGGACAAAGCACTCCTGCAGCAGTTGTCGGAGATGCGGTCCATGTATGAAGAGCTAAGAAAGGCGACCCAGGGCACCCCCGTTCTAGAAGCGGAAGTACCGACCCCCATTCTTGGCCACCGTAGTAGTTGTGCGTCTGCGCCGGGGTCTTCGCAGACGGAGCCCTCTCCAAAGTATCCGGTGGACTCTCTGCAGGTAATGACCGTTAATGCGCACTGTTTGTCTATGTTAATTCATTCGAAAGTGAGAAGCGGTGAAATTCAACATGTTAATGCGCACTGTTTGTAGGAACCCGCCTCCTGCAAGCTTATGGTGCTAGCTGGTGTCTTCCCAATCGAGGCTGCCCGTGGGATGGCGCAACCATGCACGGCGGGGGCCACAATCCATGGTGCCCCTCTATGTGAGGGTTTTGCACGGGTCCAGGTGGACAGTGTCTTTGACCATTGCAAGGATTTTCCGTTGGAGAAGCCGCCGAACGACGAGATTACCACTCTCGGGGATGCGGTGCACACGTTCGTGCAATGGCCCAAGAAAGACATCATCCTGTATGAGGTAATTCCCGCACCAGTTTCATAATTTGTACTATAATAATAGCCCTCAGAGTTAGTGTCCTAATACACAGGTTCTTACATCACAGACATCACAGACCGACACGCGGCCTACTAGCCAGCATACCCCTCCGATGACGAAGCTGACTCCGATTAAGAGGCAACCATTCAAGAAGCTGGCTATGAGGGGAAAAGCAAAGAAGAGCCCGGCGAAGGAGAGCGAGAAGAGTGCGCCAGCTCTCATGCTGTTCTATCTGGGGATGCCCATGGCCTCCGATACCGCAATTTCGAGCATGGAGTTAGCATGCCAGAGCCTGCATGCATGGTACATGAGGAGGACAAACCAGACCAGGACGCAGCGTCCGACGCACATCATGGTCAAGTACACCGTGGCAGAGTTCCATAACGACGTTGGGACCTACTCGGTGACCTTCGAAGACCTGCACAATTTACTGAACAAAGATGCGCTCGACTTGTCAATCCTACAGTCTTGGGTGCTGTAAGTATCCTACTATCCGTGCATATACAGATATATGTCATTTATTAATTGGTTACTTCCGTGCAGCTGCATGGCCAACTATGCCAAATCCAAGGGCATACCTGTTGGTTTCTTGGACCCCCAGATGGTCGCCGAGGTGATGTTTAGGACCGACACAGACTTCGTTGTCGACTACATCAAAAGAGGGTTGCTTGCTCAGGTCGACAAGGAGTATATACTTGTACCCTACAATCAGAGGTGAGTGCTTTCATCAGTACTTCACCCGTAGATTAGTGTCTCCATGTGCACACCCCCAAATTTAGATTAAATTTTTAATTCTCTACGTGTAATATGTAGCTACCACTGGATCCTGCTGCTACTTATTCCGAAAAGCAACAAGGTGTTCTACCTTGACTCATTGCAGGGGAAAGGGTACTCGTATTGCAGCGCACGAGATGTATTCGGAAGGTGATGTGGACCTGTCTTGCATGCATCTAGATTTACTGTCCTCAAATTGTCAATTTCGGCTATCCTCAAACTGTCAATTTTGACTATCTACAGGGCTTTCACGAAGTACTTTGCCGAGGTAGGGAGACAACACGAGCGGCGAGCCGATAAGTTTCAGTGGTTACAATTTTCGGTACAAATTTCAACTGGCATCTGTTTTACTTTATAACTTGTCCCCACCTAACTCTCGGTCTGTAAATTGGCAGTGCCATCAGCAGCCGGACGACAATATATGTGGGTTCTACGTGATGCGCCACATGTATGACCTGATCATCACCCCTCACCGGCCAGATTTCCCCGAGGTATATACAACTGCTCCCCTTAATTTGTCTCGATTTGACAGAATTTACAACTTCAGCTAATTTTTTATGTACCAACTCTTGCTGCAGGGGGTCGACTTCCCTTCAGAAAGCCTTGACCCTCGGCAAATTGGTAATGTCCGAGGGATGCTCGCTGAGTTTTTCCTTGCGGAGGTCATATCACCCAAGGGGAAGTTTAGGGACCCGCAAGGTTCGTATTAGTGCGGCCTTACATTTATTTGTACATCTAACACACTTTAATTGTCGATTACATTTATTTGTTCAATTGTACATATTTCTGAGTTCTGTGCTGTATATATGAAATGCTATACAAATATATTTGAGTACTGTGCATATGAAACTGTATATATTTGAGTACTATACAAATATAATTCTGAGTTCAATTGTACAAATATATATGAGACTGTATATATTTGAGTACTATGCATGTATGAAATTCATGAACTGTATATATGAAAATGCAATTTGTACAGAGGACATCTGTGACTGTTATAATCTCAGACGGTTTGTAAGATCAAAACCGTCTGTGCATGCACAGACGGTTTTGATCTTACAAACCGTCTGAGATTATAACAGTCACCGATAATAACCCATCGCAGATGGTTTGGACCTCAGATCCGTCTGTGATATCACACTATCACAGACGGTTTCAAGATTAACATTGTCGCTAATATCGCAGATTGGTTTAATATGAGTATCACAGACTATTTTGATCTCAGAACCGTCTGTGTTAAGAGTACACAGACGGTTCTGAGATCAAAAACGTCTGTGTTGATATCCAAACCGTCTCTGGTCATCCTGAGTACCACAGACGGTTCTGATATCCAAACCGTCTCTGGTAATCTGAGTATCACAGTCTGTTATGACATCAAAGGCGTCTGTGATACTCATACTAACACAGACGGTTCTGATGTCAAAATCGTCTGTGTATACTAAAGTATCACAAACGGTTCTATTCTCAAAATCGTCTGTGATAGTCTAATTATCACAAACGGTTCCGAAAACAGAACCGTCTGTGTAGTATGACTATCACAGACGGTTCTGACCTTATCATAGACGGTTCTGACCTTATTACAGTCTGTGAAATATGAGTATCACAGACGGTTCTGAACTTATCACAGACGGTTCTAACCTTATAACAGTCTGTGAATGGATAGATCACAGACGGTTGAAAACATCAAAAATCGTCTGTGATAGTACAAGATTATCACTGACTCGAATATCACTGACGGGTAAGAACCGTCTGTGGTAGTATGACTATCACAGACGGTTCTGACCTTATAACAGACTGTGAAATATGAGTATCACAGACGGTTCTGACCTTATCACAGACGGTTATGACCTTATAACAGTCTGTGAATGGATAGATCACAGACGGTTGAAAACATCAAAAACCGTCTGTGATAGTACATGATTATCACTGACTCGAATATCACTAACGGGTAAGAACCATCTGTGGTAGTATGACTATCACAGACGGTTCTGACCTTATAACAGACTGTGAAATATGAGTATCACAGACGGTTCTGACCTTATCACAAACGGTTATGACCTTATAACAGTCTGTGAATGGATAGATCACAGACGGTTGAAAACATCAAAAACCGTCTGTGATAGTACATGATTATCACTGACTCGAATATCACTGACGGGTAAGAACCGTCTGTGGTAGTATGACTATCACAGACGGTTCTGACCTTATAACAGACTGTGAAATATGAGTATCACAGACGGTTCTGACCTTATCACAGACGGTTATGACCTTATAATAGTCTGTGAATGGATAGATCACAGACGGTTGAAAACATCAAAAACCGTCTGTGATAGTACATGATTATCACTGACTCGAATATCACTGACGGGTAAGAACCGTCTGTGATGAATGTTTTGACCCGACTGTGATGATGAATTCTGTAGTAGTGATATGAATGCATTTGAGCTTCCACACTGGATATACTCAAGCTACTAGTTTTTGACCCCTCTTAATAGTATGGTCAAACTAGTAAAACGAAGACGTATCAAACCAGTCTATCTCCAAACACCAAGACCGGTAAAATCTTAAGAAAACAATCCTTAATCTTGGATCTTACCTTCGGTGAAGCTCGACCACTCGAAGCTTGTCCTCGCAAAGCTCGACCTTGCTAATCTTGACCACGTGAAACTCGACCACTCAAAGCTTGTCCTCGCAAAGCTTGACCTTGCCCAAGATGGCTCATATCGGCTTCATCCTCTTCACGCCCTTGCTTGCTTTCATCTCGCAACCATTCTGAGACTACAACACATACACTCAATGCACAACGTTAGTCTCATATATAGGTCGTCATTAATCACCAGAGAAATTACTCCACACATGAGTTAACTGAACAATTTCTCTTTTCAGTGAAATGACAAAACCAATTTCGACAAGCAACAAATGAGTAAGAGATAAATCGTACAATCATATGGATCCATATATGATGCAAGCAATACGCACACAATCCATACTACTCACATCATGATAAAGATAAGCAATCCGCACAGATGACTAATATGATGAGCTCCCCCTCAACATATGCATCAATATTAAACCACAATAGGGAGTCATTGACGTCTAGGGTTTATCAAAAAAAATTCAATATACTTGTGCTAAACCAGGATTTATTCAAGTTATCATTTAATCATCAAACCTTTCATTATCTAGATTAACATTAATCATCAAGGGTTATCCAAATCGTCATTAATCATCAAAACCTAGATATCTAGATCGACCTAGATCCAACAAATGTATTGTCTATTCCTATTAGGCTGTGTCTAATCTCCCGTTGCCTCTCGATGGATCGATCTTTCGTCCAATCGTCCCTCCTCTCTTAATCCTTCCCTTGAAGGTATTTTTATCCTTGCCGATGAGATCGTCAGTTGTCTTCTGAAGTCATGCTCCATGATTGCCCGTACCGCCTTTGTGATGGTTGCTGCGAGTCATGGTTACGTGGTGGTTGTTGTAGGTCATGATTATGTGGCAGTTAAGCAGCTTTGACCTAGCGTCGTGGGAACTGCTTACCACCCATCTTCTTCGACAGTTACCTTATCAGGGACATATTATTATTTCATAAATAATCATAAGGATCAAGGGATGATTATAGTGAATGGTGACTTATAATACATAATCTTCGTATTGTAGTACAAGTCCTCAATACCATGATCGCGCACCTCCTGCGAACACACATTGCTACTAAGTCCTGTCTCTGCGACAGTGTATGGTCGTAGGTAGACATCTCTGCGACCATGGCACTCGTGGGTGTAGCATGAGACCATGGAATCAGAAATGAAAAGTGTTGAGACTTATAGAGTTTCATAGATAGAATCCTGGGAATTAAACATTATTGTTGGGCTATGTCAAGAATATTCTTGGACCATCCCCATTATCTATTTCCCTAGCCTTCTACAACCATAGAAAGGTATGTGCGACCTTATCTTGGGTAATATGCCTCATCAGTTACCCCCCAATTTCAAACGAAAAGGTTTTCTTTTCTTTAAAAAAGCATTTCAAGTGCTGAAAAGGTGTCTTTTCGTTTCAAATTCCTGTGAAGCCCCAGAAAAACTTTGGGTGCGCGTGTTAGGTTTGTTTTGATGGGCATTGAACGCAAAAACCCTTTTTGTCTCATGGAAACCACCTGACGTGAACAACGGTCAGAAACTCGAGGAAAGTGGCATTAAAACTTCACATCTCGAGACTTGCCATGAGACCATTCTCGAAATCTCTGATGTTTTATTAGAGTTCTTTGTCTTCTCACCGCTCTTCTGAGCGTCCTCCCTTCCAGGTTGTTGATCCCATGGCGTCCTGCTAGGGAGAATGAGGAGAGCCCTAATGTGCAAGAGGGCGAATTGGTAGTTTTTTGGAATTTCCTGCGCTGCGGATTCCACCTGCCAGAGAGCGATTTCTTTCGGGATATCCTTGCCTATTATGACTTGGAGTTGGTGAATCTGAATGCCAACTCGGTTTTGATCCTCGCAGCCTTTCAACACCTTTGCGAGGCCTACATTGGGGTTTTGCTCAGTGTTGGTCTCTTCCTCCAGTACTATTTCTTGGCGAATTCGAAGGGCACCGCCGCACTAGGGTGTGTCTACTTTCAGCTGCGGGAGGAGGACTTCCTCCCCTTCTCACTGCGTGACTCGATTCACAAGTGGTACCAGCGGTGGTTCTATTGGACCACTCCTAAGGAGAGCCATCTCTTGTTTGCGGACTGGCAGCTAGAGAAGAGCAAGAAGAAAGATGTCGTCCCCTCCCTCTTCGATGAGCAGAAGAGGCAAGCCCAGGTAATGAAATACCTCATGAATAAAGGCTTGACTGCTCAAGATGTGATCCAAGATTTTGTAAAGAATCAGATCAGCCCTCTGAGGAGGAGAGATCACCCGACTTGGGAAGTCAGGGCGATGGAGGACACCACTGGGGATTACAAACATAGTAATTGCTTCATCCCTAAGATTAATCAGATTGGTAGATTTTGTCTCAATCTATTTTTCTTTGGAGATATTATTTTCATTATTGTTATTCTTTTTTAGCCTTGTCCCCCTCTAATGTCGAGGTGTGGATGACCTCATGAAATCTTTTAATCCAGTCGAGGAAGGCGCCATCAATGTGTCGAGACTGAAGAGCCTAGTCGGCAGCACTGATGAGTTTGGGTAGGCGTGTCGAAAGGTATTACTCTTTTGGACAGCCTATGCCATTTTGATTTTAGGAGATAAGTTTTTGAATGGAATTCTTTTGGGTTCATGCAGCTGTTCACGTGACCATTAGCCCAAAAAAGGCTTCCCGGCGGCGATGCTGAACCCTCTGGTGGTTCTTCGTCGAAGAAGCCAAAGAAAGCTCCTTCGACGACCAAGGATTTGGCCAGGGCGAGAGCTATGCGAATAAGTCCAATCTCCCCTCCCGCGACCTCAGTCACGAAGGCTATGACCACTGCCGCAATGGGGGTTTCTGTGACAACATCACCTATTGCGACCAGGGCAATAGCAGGCGCATAGGAACAGGTCACGACCATGACTACGACTGGCCCCAATGTCGCAACCAGAAGTATTGTTGTGGTAATGTCCCTGGCTTCTCGATTTTTCCCTTATACAACTTCAAACAAGCTTAAGGTTTTGTAGGGAGAGGGGAGTGATGTGGAGAAGGATGCTTCCCTGTTCCTTTTGAGGAAGAGGACAAGGGCTTCCTCTGACGATTTTTATCCTGAGGCATTATCCACGCTCTTATCTCCCAAGGGCATGGCCTTGAGTTTCTGCAACCTGATGGGACTCCGCATCAGGTAAATATTAGCCCCTTCTCTAACTAAGTCGTCGCTTAGTCAAGGATAATTGGTTGTGTTTGTGAATTCAGGGCTCCTTCTACTATATTTCCTATGCCATCAACTGAGGCTACATGCATGACAACAACAGTGGTCGTTGATGGTGTTACTACGATAGCTGAAGTCATGGTTTGTAAGCCATTGGAAAGGAGCCCGAGAGCATCATTGGCAAGGTGGTAGAAGATATTCAATCAGCTGTGGGATGACTGAGGTCACCATCGAGACTTCGACCATGGGGAGGGCCAAAAGGCGGCGCCCGGGGAGGGGCCGGAGGCCAGGTCCCCGGGCAAATGGCGGCGCCCGGGACGGCACCGGAGGCCGCGTCCCGGGAGCCAAATGGCGGCGCCCGGGAGGACACCGGAGGCCACGTCCTGGGGGCCAAAAGGCGGCGCCCGGGAGGGCACCGGAGGCCAGGTTCCCGGGCAATCGTGACACATCTTACCTGGACTTAGTCCTGCGGAGATTTCCCCCGACAAGATCTTAGTTGGCTCGGTCGAGAAGATCCTCAAGCCTGGCATGTTTCCCAAATCAGGACCTATAGAAAGTATCTTATATTTGTATTGGTGATTTCCATTTTCTTGACGGAATGGAGGCAAACCAAGATGAGATATTGGTTTGCCTCCATTCCTTCAAGAAAATGGGGGAGGAAGCAACTTATTATTGAGTTGAGTTGAGTTGTGTTTAGTTGATCAAGTTTGAGTTCGAGGAAATCACCAATACAAATGTAACTCGACGCCAGTTCCAGCTCCTCGGGCGTCTTTGAACTGAACTCCTATGGTTAAGTCAAATATGCTTTAGACATTTGTTGTTTCGGATGAATGGATTTGTGATGTATCAGGTCTAAGTTGTAGTCGGTAGTTACATTGTCCAACTTGCAAAGGTTATCTTTCCTGTAAAATGTATGGGCCACTGGGTCCTCGTGATGATTTGTTGTTTCAGACGTGACTTTTCTAATATACATCGAATGTGTGAACTGTTGTATTTGTATATTGTTGTATATTTGTGTATTTGTAATGCTATTTGGAACATGAACTTGAATGTGATGGAATGTACCAAGTGACAGTTTGAAAAGCCTTTTAATTTGTGCCTCTTAGTTAATCTATAAATTAGCATCTCTTGAAATATTTCTTTATCTTTTAGTTAAGATCTGTTTGGTGTTACATTGTGTTTACATATGATTATTTGATTATTAAGACAAATTAATATGTGCACTGGTGTGTATGTTTGTACTTAAATTGCTCTGCAATGCATGAAACAACTTGCTGTTGTTTAAGCAATGTACCAGTACCTTTTCTAACAGTAAATACACATATTTACCGTTAGGAAAAACATCTGTATTTGCATATGTGCTGTAGGCATGCACTTGACTGTGTGAAGTGGTGTGCATGTGTGTGCTTAGATTGTATTGTCATGCATGGACTAGCTTGCTTTTGTTCCAGCCATGTACAAGTACACGTTCTAACGGTAAATACACATATTTACCGATAGAACAAACACCTGTGTTTTCATATGTGCTGCAGGCATGCACTTGACTGTGTGAAGTGGTGTGCATGTGTGTACTTAGATTGCTGTGTCATACATCAGGCAATACATTTTTCTTTAGAAATCAATGATAATCCAGTTCACAGCATTAATATATCTCAATTTTAGTCCATAGCATGAGTTCTAACATGTACAGTACCTTTATATTGTAAGAACTTAATTCTTCCCTTCAAATTTTCTAGCCAAAATCCCATTGCAGCCTCTTGCTTCTCCAAGAGGCCTGAAACATCATTTTCCAATGCCCTGCCCACTTCAAAAACTAAGCTCTGGAAAAAATTTACTTGTTCTAACGATATTTTGTGTTCGTCTCGTTAGAAAAAGTTGGCCACTTTGATGGAATTTTCTCAAACTACCGTGAGAAAAGTGCACCTACATGGTCTGACGGTATTATTTAGTTGTACCATTAGAAGAAAACAATTAGTCTGATGGTATTTCTTGTTTGTACCGTTAGAAAAGGCTGTCACTATTTTATTAAACTTCGCCCGAGAGTTTCCCTCCAATCGAATCGTTCCAACTTCTAGCACTGTGTCTCTTTGAGCACGAAAACCCCAACCCTCACCGGCGACCACTTCCTCACTACCGCACGACGATCGCCGCCTGGATCACGGTTTGCCACTGCCGCCGGTCCTTATTTTTGTCCTTCGCTGACCGCCGCTGCGTTCTATACCGCCTCTCCATCATCACAACTGATTAAAACACCCTAATTCGTCGTTATTTTTCCAGCATCTTCCTTATTTGATCTTAGTTTTTTTTACACTATGGTTCGCTATTTTCCTCTGCTCATGTTTTGGTATTAAACTAGTGTTCCCTATTGTGTAGGATTTTGTAAATTCCGCAGAATATGTCCCAGTGTTGTAATGAACCTATTTTGAGATTTGAAATTATCTATACTGCTGTATGTGTGATCAATTTTATCCAATTGCCATGTAATGTACTTTATATGTTGGAGGTGTTCTTAAACATCTTCTATCGGTATCTCATCTATTTGCCGATAGAAAAAATTGTTATATTCTATCAGTAGATCGTGTGTTTACCGATAGAAAAAAATTTCTGAACACTTCAACAATTTTAGTACTATTTTTTTTTTGTTATGGTTCATATCTTCTTGTTCCATGCCATCTAATTGTGTCAATCTGGCCTGCTATATTACACAGGCCAAGAAACAATCAGTACCCTGTTTTCTATGTGTGTTCATTTTGTCATACAAGTTCAACAAGTCTTAAACTTAGGATCTGGAAGGACATGAACCATGCAATGTCACCTAGAGAGAATACTTTCATTTTTTTACACTCATTGAAACCAAGAAGAATTAGTCTCCAATTGATCCTCAACTGAGTAATGGAACTCCAAGAAGAATTAATTTCCATATGAACCTATTTTGAGATTTGAAATTATCTATACTATTGTATGTGTGATCAATTGTATCCAATTGCCATATAATGTACTTTATATGTTGGTACTGGTGTTCATAAACATCTTCTATCGGTAGTTGCTGTGTTTACCGATAGAAAAAATAGTTAAAATAGTGTCGTGGTATTAAGAATACCCCGGCAGGTTTTGAAGACGATCCTAGCGGAGATTACGCAGCGCGGGTTGACCGGGTGACCGGTCCTCCCCCGCCGGACAAACACAAGAATTGACACGTGGATTTATACAGGTTCGGGTCCCGGTGGGGGCCCTAGTCCTGTCGACGCGCTCCCGACCGGAGTCGGCTGGGGAGGCTCTCTCCGGGGGAGAGGCTTCCGGAGCACGTCTGTGAGATTAGCTATTCCAAATAATAATGAAGTGATCTTTTACAACAGAGGGGTACAAGGGCTATTTATAGCCCCAAAAAGAAGCAAAAAACCTAAACTACCCCGGGAGCCACCGTCGGATTGAAGGGTAGGACCGTCCTTCTCCCGGTCAAACGCCTTGGATGCTTGACAGGTGGTCGCTGATTCCCGAGGCGTCCCTCGCGTGACCTGCACGTGATAAACAGACAGGGGTCTTACCTTTTAGGAGGGCGATGACGTCCGGGACCCCTTCCGGAGAGCAGGGTCCCGGGGACCCAAAAGGCGGCGCCCGGGACATGCCCGAGGGGCACAGTCCCGGGGGCCAAATGGCGGCGCCCGGGGCAGGCACCGGAGGCCACTATCCCCGGGCGAATGGCGGCGCCCGAGACATGCCCGGGGGACACGGTCCCGGGGGCCAAATGGCGGCGCCCGGGACATGCCCGGGGGGCACGGTCCCGGGGGCCAAATGGCGGCGCCCGGGGCAGGCACCGGAGGCGACTATCCCCGGGCGAATGGCGGCGCCCGGGGCAGGCACCGGAGGCCTCTATCCCCGGGCGAATGGCGGCGCCCGGGACATGCCCGGGGGACACGGTCCCGGGGGCCAAATGGCGGCGCCCGGGACATGCCCGGGGGGCACGGTCCCGGGGACCAAATGGTGGCGCCCGGGACATGCCCGGGGGGCACGGTCCCGGGGACCAAATGGCGGCACCCGGGGCAGGCACCGGAGGCCACTACCCGGACGAATGGCGGCGCCCGGGACATGCCCGGGGGACACGGTCGCGGGGGCCAAATGGCGGCGCCCGGGACATGCCCGGGGGGCACGGTCCCGGGGACCAAATGGCGGCGCCCGGGACATGCCCGGGGGACACGGTCGCGGGGGCCAAATGGCGGCGCCCGGGACATGCCCGGGGGGCACGGTCCCGGGGACCAAATGGCGGCGCCCGGGACATGCCCGGGGGACACGGTCGCGGGGGCCAAATGGCGGCGCCCGGGACATGCCCGGGGGGCACGGTCCCGGGGACCAAATGGCGGCGCCCGGGACATGCCCGGGGGGCACGGTCCCGGGGGCCAAATGGCGGCGCCCGGGACATGCCCGGGGGGCACGGTCCCGGGGACCAAATGGCGGCGCCCGGGGCAGGCACCGGAGGCCACTATCCCCGGGCGAATGGCGGCGCCCGGGACATGCCCGGGGGACACGGTCCCGGGGGCCAAATGGCGGCGCCCGGGGCAGGCACCGGAGGCCACTACCCGGACGAATGGCGGCGCCCGGGACATGCCCGGGGGACACGGTCCCGAGGGCCAAATGGCGGCGCCCGGGACATGCCCGGGGGGCACGGTCCCGGGGACCAAATGGCGGCGCCCGGGACATGCCCGGGGGGCACGGTCCCGGGGACCAAATGGCGGCGCCCGGGGCAGGCACCGGAGGCCACTACCCGGACGAATGGCGGCGCCCGGGACATGCCCGGGGGACACGGTCCCGGGGGCCAAATGGCGGCGCCCGGGACATGCTCGGGGGGCACGGTCCCGGGGACCAAATGGCGGCGCCCGGGACATGCCCGGGGGGCACGGTCCCGGGGACCAAATGGCGGCGCCCGGGGCAGGCACCGGAGGCCACTATCCCCGGGCGAATGGCGGCGCCCGGGACATGCCCGGGGGACACGGTCCCGGGGGCCAAATGGCGCCGCCCGGGACATGCCCGGGGGACACGGTCCCGGGGGCCAAATGGCGGCGCCCGGGACATGCCCCGGAGGCACGGTCCCGGGCGCCTAAAAGGCGGCGCCCGGGGCAGGCACCGGAGGCCACTGTCCCCGGGCAATCGTGAACTTACCTGGACTTGACCGCGTGGAGATTTCCCCCAACAGCAGCCCCCCATGCCCTCCGGGGATGAAGCCTGAGCCCCCGGAGGGAATGGTTACGGCACCGGGAAAATCTCCGGACGCAAACTCCGGACGAAAATCACCGGAGCCCCGGCGACGCTTCGGTTTCTGTGCCGGGCACTTTATGGCCGCGCCGTTTTCGCAATAAATGCACGCGCGGTTCGAACCGGCGTCTCGATTTACGCGCCTGTCCCTTCGTTTCCCGCGCACAGTTTGAATTTCAGTGGTCCAGATTGCCCCGAGGGGGCCACGTGGCGCGCATCTAGATCACGGCCAGCCTCTATAAATAGGGCCCTAGGGGGCCCCGGAAGCTCATTCCAAATCTTCAACTCCAGCTTCAGCTCTCCCGGTAGCGCTCTTCCGGTAGTTTCTCCGGTAGCCTTTTCCGGTAGCGAGCGTCCGGGAGTTGTTGACAGCCACCTGAAAACTTAGCCACCGAAAAACAAAGAACTCACCTAATGGCGCCCAAAGGTCGAGCGAAGACCACGGAGGTGCCCCCGGAGGAAATCCCCGTGGATTTCCTTTGGGCCTCCGAGTTCTCGGCCTCGGACGCGGAGTCCCTGGTCAAGAAGGGCGTCGTCGAAGAGGGGGACATCCGGGTCCCCCTAAAGAAGGGCGGAGCACCCCGCCCCAGGCCCAGAGAGGTCGTGGCCTTCGAGGCCTTCCTCGAGGCGGGGCTCCGGCTCCCGGTGCACCCGATGCTCCGGGAGTTTCTCAAAGAGTACGGGGTGGCTCTCAACCACCTCACCCCGAACGCGCTCGTCCGTATGGGCCTTTTTATATGGCTCTACGAGACAGCGACCGGGCGGGAGCCCACCCTCCGCGCCTTCCGGTACTTCTATGAACCGGCGGCGCGGAGCTCCCACCTGGTGAAGGGAGGACCGAAGTCCCCCTTCGGCTCGGTGATGGTCCAGATGCTGCCCTCCCGGGTGGTGGACTACCCGGCGGCAGCCTCCCGGGACCACTGGGGGGACTGGCTCTGGAGGTGGTTCTACCTCCGGGTCCGGGACGAGGCGGTGGTCTACGCCCCGGAGCCTCCCACCTACAGCCGGTCATCCGCACCGAAGCCGCCGGTGTGGACGGACGAGGAGTTCGAGCTCCTCGGGAAGGTGGTGCTGGCGAAGAAGGCCCGCTCAATGCGGGACGCCGCGGAGGAGCTGGCGCTCCTGCGGGTTTCCCCCTTCTCACGCGGAGGAAGGGGGATCGGCATGGGCCCGGAACAGCGGCCTCCGGTCAAGCCGGTGACGCGGCGTAAGTCCCCTGCATTTTTGTACTTGCAGTTTTTTATGAAAAATTGACTAACTTTTTACCTCTTGCAGTGTGCCCGTAACCGGCGGCGAGGGACAAGGCGGAGCACCTCCTGGGGAGGTACTTCACCGACGAACATGAGCGCATCGTGCGCCTCGTGGGGGAGGGGCCTCCCCGGAACTTGGTGGCCGAGGCCTACGGGCTCAGGCTTCCGGAGAGGAAGCCCCTTCCCACCCCCGGGTCTCATAAACGGGGGAAGGACGCGGCCGAGGGCTCGGAGCCCAAAAAGCCCCGGGTCCAGAAGACCCCAGCTCCGGCGACGGCGCCGGCGACGACGCCGGTGAGGGCCCGGGATGCAGCTCCCGGAGCCGAACATGCCCGGGCGGCGCCCCGGGCAGAGGCGACGCCTCCGCCCCCGGAGGCCCCCGTCGAGGCCCGGGGGAAGGAGGTGGTTGTCGATGGGGCGGGGTCCGATTCGGCGGACTACGCCCCGTCGCCAGTTCGCGTGACGCTCCTCTCGCCTCTCCCGGCGGCATTGGCGCCGGAGAGGCTGGAAGTGTGGTTTTCGGGGGCGGCGCCCCCACGCCTCTGGCCGGTGGATGAGGAGGGGGGGAGCCCCTCAGTCTTCGAGGTCCCCCCGGAGCAGGAGGCTCCGAGGGCCCTCCGGCCTGGGGCGGGGAAAGGCCCAATGATCCCCCCCCGGGCGGAGATCCCCGCCCAACCTTCGTCTTCGTCTTCGGAGGAAACTTCGTCGACGAAGACGCCGGCGACACCGGCCGTGCTCCCGGATTCGGAGGTCCGGGGGCCCTCTCCCGGCCGCGACAGGAGGGCCGGGCAAGACACCTCCCTATTTCCTGCGGGGGAGGTGGCCCGCTACGCGGAGGGCCTGCACAACCGGAAGGTGCAGGCCTTCGTAGCAGGAGGAACGCTCCATGAGCGTTTTGAGGGGCTCGAGTCCCTCGGAGCCCAGGTAACTCGAGCTCTCAACACTTCGGCTTTTTTCCTACACTTAAGATTTTTCTAACTCTTTATGCATTTTGTAGGTAGCGACTGTTACCTGGGGCCTTGAGCAGCGGGTCACCCGGCTGCTCAAGGAGGCGGAGAGCCGGGCCGCGGCCTGCGTCGAGCAGCGGGAGGCGGCCCTCCGGGAGCGGGACGAAGCTCTTGATGAGCTGTCCCGGGCCCGGGTGCAGGTGCACCTTTCGGAGGGCGCCTACGTCCGCCTCCGAGAGGAGGCCAAGGTGCGGGAGAAGGCGCTCCGGGAGCTTGAGAGCTCCAGCGTCCGGGCGCTGTCGGACGCAGGCCGCTCCGTCCGCTCGGCCTTGCAAAGCCTTGGCGTTAGCCTGGGCTCCGGGAGCGGCCCGGAGGTGCCCCCGGCGACCCTCGCAGAGGCTGTGCGTTTTCTTAACGCACAAGTCTCCGCCATCCCGGAGGCTGTGGACGTCCGGGCACGGGGCCGGGCGATCCCCGTCATCGCGGCCGCCGCGGGGCTCGTTGACTATCGCGGGGTTGGCGCCCGGGCGATCGGGGGGTGCATCCCCCGAGGCTTCCCGGAGGCCTTCGAGCCAACGCGCCGGGAGGTGGAGCTGCTGGCGGAGGGGTTCTACGATCGGATCATCCGGACGTGGTTCCCGACACCGGCGCCTCCGGCCGCGGATGTCCCTGCCCCGGCCACGGAGGAAGCTCCCCGGGGGGAGGACCCCAATGCCAAAGTATGAGCCTCCCCCGGGTCTTTAGCTAGGACCCCTTTTTATTTTGTTAGACATTTTGATTCCGGTAGCTTCTTAGGAGAAGCCCCGGGCACTTGTACAAAAACATTTTGCAATGAAATATATTAGAAATTTTTCTAAGTCTTTGTAATGAAATGTTACCAGGGTTCCCGGGGGGTTGCTCCCGTGCAACGGTCCGGGAGAGGCTCTCCGGGGGACGCCCAAGCGGCTTTGATTTTGCTGAGCCTTGTCTCCGGGAGGCGCGACGGCGGTACTGCCCGGGAGCCTGTCCGGTTGAGGTGGCGCCCGGAATGGCACTTGGATAATTTTGACAACAGCCGTTCTGAATTAACTCCCCCGCGCCCGAGGGCCCAGATGATACCTCCTCTCCGCATACTTCCACCGGCTGGGTACGAGTTTTGGCCCGAGGACGTACTTCGGGACTCTCAGCGTCGCGTCCGGGCGCTGTACCGGGACTTGGCCCGGGAGCTGAGGGAGTGCCTCCGGGAGCTTTAGGCGTAGGGGCCTTAGGCTCGTAGAAAATCCCCCGGGTTAGGACCCGGGTTGTATCATTTCCGAAACCCACCGGAGGGGGAAGATGTCCTCCGGGTTTACTGATCAATAAAGCACGTTGTTGTTGTTTCCTTTTATTGCGCCTCTTTATTTTCTTCTTGGATGGTCTGGACAACTCATCTTAACAAGGATGAGCTAAGTTCCTTCGTGGGTGACCCGGGGACCCCCTGTCCCCCCCCGCCCACAGCGGGCGGGAGGAAGCCTCCGCGTGCTGTGGGGGAAACAGGGTCCCGGGGGGAGCATAACCTGTAGAAATATTTTCTAAGTTAGAAAATTGTAAAAACAGGATTTCCGAGGGAGGGACCTTCCGGGGTGGCCGGGGCCACTGGGAGAGATTCATCCGGCCGCCGGGAGAGCGGGGAACCGGGAACAAGGCGCGGAAGGGGCTCATGAAAAGCCAATGACCTCCGGAGGGGAGCTTCCCGGGAGGGTTCGTCCGGTCGCCGTGAGAACGGGGAACCGGGAATAATGTTTTCGGGGAAAATATATGAAACCCATTTCGTAAAGCAGTTGTCCGGTCGCCGTGAGAACGGGGAGCCGGGAATAAGGTCTTCGAGAGATAATCATCCAGTCGCCGTGAGAACGGGGAGCCGGGAATAACGTCGACTCCCGGAGGAGGAAGATAGAGCCAATCAAGCCGCAAGGGGCCGATCTTCCGGTCGCCGTGGGAACGGGGAGCCGGGAATATCGTCGACTCCCGGAGGAGGAAGATAGATCCAATCAAGCCGCAAGGGGCTGATCTTCCGGTCGCCGTGAGAACGGGGAGCCGGGAATAACGTCGACTCCCGGGGGAGGAAGATAGATCCAATCAAGCCACAAGGGGCTGATCTTCCGGTCGCCGTGAGAACGGGGAGCCGGGAATAACGTCGACTCCCGGGGGAGGAAGATAATCCAAAAAGCCATTAGACGTCCCGCTGAGGAGAGCGTCTACTCCCAGAGGAGGAAGTGCCCGGAGACGGGTCTTGAGTGTTTGGGTAGGGGACTAATCTCCCAAAGTGACTCGTTACCGCGGCCGCCGGGGACTGGGTTGCCGCTTACACCCTCAGTCCACGAGGGCTGTTCGTAAGCCGCCCTTCAGGAGGGACTTGCTGGGGCAGGGCCCACTTCCTCACGGAGAGGGCATCCTCACGGGGAGGGCATCTTCACGGGGAAGGCATCCTCGCGGGGAGGGCGTCCTCGCGGGGAGGGCATCACCACTAGGGGCGGTAAACAAGAACAACCTGCAGTGAGACAGTTGAAGAACAAAGGCTATGCATTTATTAACGAAATATACAAAGCCCCCCTGCGAAGCCGCGAAGGGGGAAAAAGGGAAGCTACAGTGTCCCCCCTCCCCCTCCGGCGTGACCGCCCCGGGGGAGGGGACAGGCCCGTAAGGCTAAACGTAGAACTTGCGAAGTAAACGCAAGTTCCAGGTGTGCTTCAGCTCCTGCTCTTCAAGGTTGGAGAGCTTGTAGGCCCCCGAGCCTAGGACAGCGGAGATCCTGTAGGGGCCTTCCCACTTGGGGGAGAGCTTACCCTGGGCTTGGGGGTCTGTGACGCGCTTGAGGACAAGGTCCCCAAGGCGGAAAGCTCTCTCGCGCACGCGCTGGTTGTATGCGCGCGACATCTCGCGCTCGTAGATGGCGTGGCGGAGGAGCGCTCGGTCGCGTTCCTCCTCCACGAGGTCGATTTCCAGCCGCCGGTTGTCTTCGTTGGCCCGGTAGGCTGCGGTCGTGGCTCCGTTCAGGAGCTCAACCCGCAGCGACCGGAAGCCAATCTCCGGGGGGAGGACTGCCTCCGCCCCGTAGACTAGGGAGAAGGGAGCACGCCCTGTGGCCCGGGACGGGGTCGTGCGTATGGAGCAGAGGATGCTAGGGAGCTCCTCTGCCCACGCGCCCCGCTTGGAAGCGGTTTGTTCGAGTCTCCGGCGTAACCCCTGTAGGATTACGCCATTGACCCTCTCGACGGCCCCGTTGCTTTGGGGATGGGCCACTGAGGCGAAGTGGATGACGACCCCCAGGCCTTCGCAGAATTCCCGGAAATATGCCGAGTCGAATTGGGTCCCGTTGTCCACGGTAATTTCCCGGGGGACACCAAAACGACAAACGACGTTTTTCCAGAAAAACCGCTGAACGGCCCGGGAGGTGATGCTAGCCAAGGGCTCCGCCTCAACCCACTTTGTAAAGTAGTCGACCGCGACCACCGCATACTTGTATCCTCCGGGCGCTGGGGGGAAAGGCCCTAAGAGGTCCATCCCCCAGCGCACGAAGGGCCAAGTGATGGGGATAGTCCGCAGCGCTACAGGGGGGAGATTCGAGCCCTTGGCCATCTTCTGGCATGCTTCGCACGCGGAGACAAGGTCTCGCGCGTCGCGCATGACTGTGGGCCAGTAGAAGCCCTGCTGAAGGGCCTTGGCAGCGATGGCACGCGGGGCTAGGTGAGAACCGCAGCTCCCCGCGTGAACGTCTTCCAGGAGTTGAAGTCCCTCCGACCGGGGGAGGCAGCGCAGGAGGGCTGAAGCCCCCCGCTTGTAGAGCCTTCCCTCCAGCAGGAGGTATGCCCGGGCTTTGGCCCGAAGGCGCTTAACCTCGGTCTCGTTGGGAGGGTCCCCCTCCCCCTTGATGAAGGAGATGAGGGGGTCCATCCATGACGACGGCCGGACGATCTCGGCGACCTCCGGGACCGGAGGCTCGGGGCCTGTGTCCGGGGAGGCCACCGAGGGCTTCGTGATTGTTTCCAAGAAGGCCCCCTTGGGGAGCGTTCCCCGGGCGCTTGCCGCCCGGGCCAAAGCATCGGCCCGGTCATTCTCCCTTCGCGGGATATGCCGGGCCTCAAGGCCGTCGAAGTGTTTCTCCATTTTTCGCACTTCCTGCAAGTAAAGACTTAAATTTGCGTCATAGCACAGGTAAGATTTGTCCATTTGGTAGACAACGAGCTGAGAGTCTCCCTTCACTAGTAGGCGCCGGATCCCCAGGGAGCGTGCAAGGCGCATCCCGAGGAGCAGAGCCTCGTATTCGGCGACGTTGTTGGTTGCGGGGAACTCGAGCCGCGCGGCGTACTCGAGCTCCTTCCCCTCGGGGCTCCGGAGGACTACCCCCGCGCCAGCCCCAGCGACACACAGCGACCCATCAAACAGCAGGGTCCAATGGTCACTGCGTCGGGGCGGCACAGGGAGATCTTCGTCCCCGGACCCAGAGGCGGGAGTCCATTCTGCGATGAAGTCGGCGAGGACCTGCGACTTGATTGCGGAGCGGCCGGTAAGGGACAGGGAGAAGGGGGCAAGCTCGGCCCCCCACTTCCCAATCCGGCCGGTGGCTTCTTTATTCCGCAGTACCTCCCCCAGGGGGAGGGACGACGGAACGGTGATGGGGTGCCCCAGGAAGTAATGCCGAAGCTTCCGGGACGCCATGAGGAGAGCGTAGCAAATCTTCTCCATCTCCGTGTACCGAGTCTTGGCCCCTTGGAGGGCTTCACTGACGTAGTACACGGGACGTTGCTGCCCCCCTTGCTCCTTCACCAAAACCGCGCTGACGGCGACGGGGGTCGCGGCGAGGTAGAGGAGCAAAGGCTCTTCCGGAGACGGACTCACGAGCATTGGAGGGCTCGAGAGGTACTTCTTGAGGTCGTTGAAGGCTTCCTGGGCCTCGGGGGTCCAGCGGAACCCCTCAAGCCCTTGGAGGATCTTGAAGAACTGGAGGCCCCGCTCCCCCGAACGGGAGACGAAGCGGCTGAGCGCGGCCAGGCGGCCGGAGAGCCGCTGGACATCTTTGACGGAGCGCGGCAGGGGCATCTCTAGGAAGGCCCGGATCTTCTCGGGGTTTGCCTCAATGCCCCGCTGGGACACGAGGAAACCCAGGAGCTTCCCCCCGCGCACCCCGAAGGCGCACTTCTCTGGGTTGAGCTTGAGCCCGAACGCGCGGAGGTTGCGGAAGGTCTCTGCGAGGTCGTCGATGTGGGAGGCTGCACGGGGGCTTTTGACGACCGCGTCGTCTACGTAGACTTCGACGTTGCGGCCGACTTGATATTTGAAGACCAGCGTCATAAGGCGCTGGAAGGTGGCTCCCGCATTCTTGAGCCCGAAAGGCATATGGCGGTAGCAGAAGGTTCCGAGGGGAGTTATAAAACTCGTCTTTTCCTCATCCCCCTCCGCCATCCGGACTTGATGGTATCCCGAGTAGGCGTCTAGGAAGCTCATCAGCTCGCACCCCGCGGTGGAGTCAACGAGCTGGTCGATCCGCGGGAGCGGGAAATTGTCTTTGGGGCAAGCGCGGTTAAGGTCGGTGAAGTCCACGCACATGCGCCACTTGCCACTTGACTTCTTGACGAGGACGGGGTTTGCGAGCCACTCGGGGTGCAACACTTCCCGGATGAACCCCGCCTCTCGGAGCCGGGCTATCTCTGTCTTGATGGCTTCTTGACGTTCGAGGGAGAGCTTTCTCAACTTCTGCTTGATAGGGGGGTGACCGGGGGTTACCGCGAGCTTGTGTTCAATAACCTCCCGGGCGACGCCCCGCATGTCCGAAGGCTTCCACGCAAAAACATCGGAGTTTTCGCGCAGAAAGGCTGCGAGTTGCGCCGCATGGTCTTGGGGGAGCTCTGCCCCGATTTGGACAGTTTTGTCCCTGCTGCCCGGGGACAGCGGGACCTTCCGGAGGCCCCCTTCCGGACGCGGCTTGAGGAGGGGCCTCCCAGGGGATGGCGCAGCGACGTCTACGTTCGGGGGGGGAGCCTCCCCCCCGGGTGCCTTGATCAAGTTGACGCTTCCTATTGTGGCAGCAGCCCGCTCGTATAGGGTACGGGCCATGTCTTGGTCCCCCCGGACGTTGATCACGCCATGCGCCCGGGGATCTTCATGCACAAGTAGTTTTGGTGGGTGGCAGCCCCCAGCCGATTGATCGTAGTCCTCCCCATAATCACATTGTAGGAGGAGGGGAGGTCCACTACGTCGAAGCGGACTGGCTCGGTCCGGTAGTTCTCCGGGGTGCCGAAGGTGATCGGGAGATCTACCTTGCCCACGGGGTGGATCGCCTTCCCCGGGACAAACCCTTGCAGAGGCCCCGCCGCTGGTTGCAGGAGCTTCTCATCCACCTGCATTTCCTTGAAGGTTTTGAGGAACAGGATGTCGGCGGAGCTTCCGCCGTCCACGAGGATGCGGGCTAAGTGGCAGTTGTAGATTGTCGCGGAGATAATAAGCGCGTCGTCATGGGGGAAGCGAACCCCTCGCGCGTCTTCCGCCGTAAAGGTGAGGGGGACGTCCGACCACTTGGGCGGCACGGACGCGTGTAGCACCCCCACTACCTTAACTTCTCGCGCGTACTCCTTGCGCTGGCGCTTGGAGTCCCGCCCGGAGGCGGAGCCCCCTACGATGACGTTGATGCGGCGCTGAGAAGTTTGAAAGGGGAGAGCGTCTGAAGGCTCCCCCTCCTGCACCTGTTGCCCCCCGCGGGAGCGGGAAGGGCTGGAACAGCTGGCCGAGGGGGCAAGGAGGCCGGAGTCCCCCCCCCCTGCCCGCGCTGGTCGAGGAATGCCGCGAAGTGTTGCAGCAGCTGGTGGCAATCTCGGGTGGCGTGGGTACTGGACCCGTGGAAGCTGCACCACGGTCCTTCCCGGCTTCTCCCCGCGGGGCCTTCGCGGCCGCGCGAAGACTGTCCTCCTCCATGGCCTCTCGGCTTGGGAAAGGGGCGGTTGCCCTTCGGGGGGTCGCGCGAGCCGCCTCCGCCCTCGAGGACAAAAGTGTCCCGAGGCCGTGGTTCGCTACGGCCCCCCTGCCTGGGGCGCCTGGGGGGATCCCGGGCCCCCCGCTCGGCGGGGGCAGGAGCCCCCTGGGTCTTCTTCCAGATGTCGTCTTCCTCCGCCCGAGCGTACTTTTCGAGCACGTTGAAGAGCTCGTCGGCGGAAGAGGGGCAGCTCCGGGAGAGCCTTCGGTGGAGCTCCCCCGGGAGGATGCCGCTTTTGCAGGCTTCGATAACCGTAGAGTCGGGGACGTGGGCCACTTTGCTCTTCACCTGGGCAAAGCGCTTGAAAAAGCTTCTGATGGTCTCCCCAGTTCTCTGCCGGACAGTATACAGCTGCGAGGAGTCCAGGGGACGCACGTAGTTCCCCTGGAAGTTGGCACAGAACTCCCGCTTGAGCTGCGAGAAAGACTTGATGGAGCCCGCCTTCAGATTGTAAAACCAGGAGCGGGCAATGCCGGTGAGGTAGAGGGGGAAGACGTTGCATTGGACACTCTCGTCCCCCCCCGCCGCGGAGATGGCGGTGGAGTAGATCTGCACGAACTCGTAAGGGTCCGCCTCGCCATTATAATGCTCGATGTGCGGGGGACGGTAGGGCCGCGGCCATCGGATGCTGCGGAGTCTTCGACACAGGGGCTGGTTCGCCCCCTGCACTTCCCGGGGGGAGCCCCGGTCACTGTCTTCTTTAACGGGGGACGCCCCCTCGTTATCCGAGTCAGGTAGCGGCCCAAGAGGGCCACCGGAGTGGTGGTGACGACGTTTCTCTTCCGGGCCGGGACTGATTTCCCGGATGTCCGGGCTTCCCTCCGGGGAGGATGGTTCTTCGGCTGGTCTCTTCCCCCGACCGGTGCGAGAG
Source organism: Pharus latifolius (assembly GCA_019359835.1). Lineage (NCBI taxonomy): Eukaryota > Viridiplantae > Streptophyta > Magnoliopsida > Poales > Poaceae > Pharus > Pharus latifolius. Next base: position 33,306,056 of record CM033328.1, on the reverse strand, counting down.
CGAGGCTCCCTGCGACAACGACCGGGGGGGAGCTCTTCCCCGCGACTGGGAGAATGCGTTCGCTCGACCTCCCCCCGGGAGAAGCGGATCTGCTTCGCTGGGGGAGGGAGCTCCTGCACTGTGGCAGCCGGCCCGGGAGCTACCGGGACCTGCTGGGGGGAGCCCCCTGCGACGGCCCCCGGGACCGAAAAGGGGGGAGACCCTGCACCATCCGGAACCGGGGAGGGGGCGCCCGGGGCGGCGTTTGGATCCGAAGAGGGGGCCCCCGTGGCAACGCCCGGGACCGGAAAGGGGGAAGCCCCTGTGACATCCGGAACCAGTGGGGGGTGAGCCCCCTCGGCGACGTCCTGGGTTGGGGAGCCAATGCGGGGGGAAATTCGCTGAGGCACGGGAGCTGCTCTGTCGACCGGCCCTGGCGCGGTAAACGCAACGCGGGGGGCGGGACTGGCTCCCGGCGTAGGAATAGCCCCCGGCATGAAATGACCCCCCAACCCCGGAACCGAGCCGGGGACGGGGTACCCCCCTGGCGCCACGAAGGGCCCGGGCATGAAAAAGCCTCCCGGCACCGGGACAGGCCCGGGTGCCGAGAAGTGTCCGGAAGTATATCCCGCGGGGGGAGGGAACCCCCCAGCGGGATCATACGGGGTAGACAGCCCCCCCGACGCCGGAGGGGCCGCTGGGTATCCCATGAACGGGGGCATGATCCCCGGATATGGGTGCGATGAAAAGGTGGGGGCCGAGGGCCGTGCCAACACACTAAGGAGCTCGTCCATAGAGCGCTGGGCGCGGAGCTGGCCCTCCACGAGAGCCTCCAGCAGGGCGTCCCGGGGGGCCGGGGGAGCCGTCGGGGGGAAACTCGTCCCGGCCGAGGTCCCCGCGGCCGCCGGGAGCGACCCGGAGGTGGAGGCACCTAGATTGAGAGGAAAGGTGGGAGGCGGTACCTGGGAATGGTCGCCTCCGGACGGAAGCGCCGGAACAGCAGCGTCCCGGACGGGTGCCGCCAGGTTACCGGGACCGGCGTCACCGGGAAGGGCGCGGGCCCTTGTTCTCGGAGGAGCCATGGCGATTCGTCACGGGTTCCCACGGACGGCGCCAACTGTCGTGGTATTAAGAATACCCCGGCAGGTTTTGAAGACGATCCTAGCGGAGATTACGCAGCGCGGGTTGACCGGGTGACCGGTCCTCCCCCGCCGGACAAACACAAGAATTGACACGTGGATTTATACAGGTTCGGGTCCCGGTGGGGGCCCTAGTCCTGTCGACGCGCTCCCGACCGGAGTCGGCTGGGGAGGCTCTCTCCGGGGGAGAGGCTTCTGGAGCACGTCTGTGAGATTAGCTATTCCAAATAATAATGAAGTGATCTTTTACAACAGAGGGGTACAAGGGCTATTTATAGCCCCAAAAAGAAGCAAAAAACCTAAACTACCCCGGGAGCCACCGTCGGATTGAAGGGTAGGACCGTCCTTCTCCCGGTCAAACGCCTTGGATGCTTGACAGGTGGTCGCTGATTCCCGAGGCGTCCCTCGCGTGACCTGCACGTGATAAACAGACAGGGGTCTTACCTTTTAGGAGGGCGATGACGTCCGGGACCCCTTCCGGAGAGCAGGGTCCCGGGGACCCAAAAGGCGGCGCCCGGGACATGCCCGAGGGGCACAGTCCCGTGGGCCAAATGGCGGCGCCCGGGGCAGGCACCGGAGGCCACTATCCCCGGGCGAATGGCGGCGCCCGAGACATGCCCGGGGGACACGGTCCCGGGGGCCAAATGGCGGCGCCCGGGACATGCCCGGGGGGCACGGTCCCGGGGGCCAAATGGCGGCGCCCGGGGCAGGCACCGGAGGCGACTATCCCCGGGCGAATGGCGGCGCCCGGGGCAGGCACCGGAGGCCTCTATCCCCGGGCGAATGGTGGCGCCCGGGACATGCCCGGGGGACACGGTCCCGGGGGCCAAATGGCGGCGCCCGGGACATGCCCGGGGGGCACGGTCCCGGGGACCAAATGGCGGCGCCCGGGACATGCCCGGGGGGCACGGTCCCGAGGACCAAATGGCGGCGCCCGGGGCAGGCACCGGAGGCCACTACCAGGACGAATGGCGGCGCCCGGGACATGCCCGGGGGACACGGTCCCGGGGGCCAAATGGCGGCGCCCGGGACATGCCCGGGGGGCACGGTCCCGGGGACCAAATGGCGGCGCCCGGGACATGCCCGGGGGGCACGGTCCTGGGGGCCAAATGGCGGCGCCCGGGACATGCCCGGGGGGCACGGTCCCGGGGACCAAATGGCGGCGCCCGAGACATACCCGGGGGGCACGGTCCCGGGGACCAAATGGCGGCGCCCGGGGCAGGCACCGGAGGCCACTATCCCCTGGCGAATGGTGGCGCCCGGGACATGCCCGGGGGACACGGTCCCGGGGGCCAAATGGCGGCGCCCGGGGCAGGCACCGGAGGCCACTACCCGGACGAATGGCGGCGCCCGGGACATGCCCGGGGGACACGGTCCCGGGGGCCAAATGGCGGCGCCCGGGACATGCCCGGGGGGCACGGTCCCGGGGACCAAATGGCGGCGCCCGGGACATGCCCGGGGGGCACGGTCCCGGGGACCAAATGGCGGCGCCCGGGGCAGGCACCGGAGGCCACTATCCCCGGGCGAATGGCGGCGCCCGAGACATGCCCGGGGGACACGGTCCCGGGGGCCAAATGGCGGCGCCCGGGACATGCCCGGGGGGCACGGTCCCGGGGGCCAAATGGCGGCGCCCGGGGCAGGCACCGGAGGCGACTATCCCCGGGCGAATGGCGGCGCCCGGGGCAGGCACCGGAGGCCTCTATCCCCGGGCGAATGGTGGCGCCCGGGACATGCCCGGGGGACACGGTCCCGGGGGCCAAATGGCGGCGCCCGGGACATGCCCGGGGGGCACGGTCCCGGGGACCAAATGGCGGCGCCCGGGACATGCCCGGGGGGCACGGTCCCGAGGACCAAATGGCGGCGCCCGGGGCAGGCACCGGAGGCCACTATCCCCGGGCGAATGGCGGCGCCCGAGACATGCCCGGGGGACACGGTCCCGGGGGCCAAATGGCGGCGCCCGGGACATGCCCGGGGGGCACGGTCCCGGGGACCAAATGGCGGCGCCCGAGACATACCCGGGGGGCACGGTCCCGGGGACCAAATGGCGGCGCCCGGGGCAGGCACCGGAGGCCACTATCCCCGGGCGAATGGTGGCGCCCGGGACATGCCCGGGGGACACGGTCCCGGGGGCCAAATGGCGGCGCCCGGGGCAGGCACCGGAGGCCACTACCCGGACGAATGGCGGCGCCCGGGACATGCCCGGGGGACACGGTCCCGGGGGCCAAATGGCGGCGCCCGGGACATGCCCGGGGGGCACGGTTCCGGGGACCAAATGGCGGCGCCCGGGACATGCCCGGGGGGCACGGTCCCGGGGACCAAATGGCGGCGCCCGGGGCAGGCACCGGAGGCCACTACCCGGACGAATGGCGGCGCCCGGGACATGCCCGGGGGACACGGTCCCGGGGGCCAAATGGCGGCGCCCGGGACATGCCCGGGGGGCACGGTCCCAGGGACAAAATGGCGGCGCCCGGGACATGCCCGGGGGGCACGGTCCCGGGGACCAAATGGCGGCGCCCGGGCAGGCACCGGAGGCCACTATCCCCGGGCGAATGGCGGCGCCCGGGACATGCCCGGGGGACACGGTCCCGGGGGCCAAATGGCGGCGCCCGGGACATGCCCGGGGGACACGGTCCCGGGGGCCAAATGGCGGCGCCCGGGACATGCCCCGGAGGCACGGCCCCGGGCGCCTAAAAGGCGGCGCCCGGGGCAGGCACCGGAGGCCACTGTCCCCGGGCAATCATGAACTTACCTGGACTTGACCGCGTGGAGATTTCCCCCAACAAATAGGTCCTTTTGCTTTGTAAAATGATTTGGTTTCTGTTTCCATTAAATTTTTGATGGTTTTTTTGGGAAAGACATGTCGTCATCTTCATCGGATGATAGTAGTGGTTTGACTAGGGCCAACGTAACTGAAGATGCTGGTTCATCCCAGCGCAAGAGTGTGGAGCGAGGCGCGACGATGTTGGGCCATTTGGCCAAACGCACCGACCTTTCTTGTGAGTTCAACCAATTTGGGAGGCCGATCGGAAAGAATGATGGGAAGTACGCGGTCTACGTTGGGCTGTTGGCGAAGGAAAGGGTGAAGATCATCGTCCAGAGATGGAAGGACGTAACGGCGGACGAGAGGGATAAGTTGTGGGTGGAAGTGAAGGTTAAATTAACCGAAATCGCTGAACTCTTTCGTAATCATGTTCTCTTGGCTTATCCTAAAGTTTAACTAACTCGTGCTTGTATGCATTGTTTGAAAACATGCTAAGTGGAACATCCCCAACAATAAACCTTGGATGGCCTGCTTGAAGGGCATGAACGGAACATGGAAAACCTTTAAGAGCTGGCTCATTAGTACCTTCCTCGCTGCGTGGAAATCTCCTTGCGAGAAGTACCCCTTCATATCGGAGGAGGTATGGGAGGAATTCACCAAGTAGAAGGGGACCAACAAGTTCAAGGCCCTTAGCAAGAAGAATAAGGCGATCCAGAAGAGGAACGACCACCGGCATCAGCTCAGATGCCGGGGCTATGTGGGGAAGGAGGAGCAGTGGAGGAAGGAAGATGAGCAAAATTCTGTCGTCGACTCCCCTGAGTTGCCGCTCTTCGAGATCCGGGATGCGAGGTGCAAGTGGTGGTGGAGGGGGAGAGGGACCGTGTCGTCCCCGGGGTCTATGGAGTTCCCAAAACCTAGGGACGCCGAGGTTGTGAAGCGAATGGTAAGTTGGCTGACCTCATAAACTGTGTGCGCACAAGTGCATATATGTATTTGTCTCACAAGGTAGCTTTAAATGTAACAGATCTATTTTGAGGAGGCATTGGAGGGATTGTTTACCCCTCAGAGGGAGAACGACATCCTCACCGGGCTCTAGGAAATAAGGAGCATCCCGGGAGGACACGGACCTTGGGAGTCATTGTGTCGTGGAAGACCGGTTTCGCAGATCCGGCTCCACCGAGGAAGAAGGCCCGCTTTTGGAAGGAGAAGGAAGCGGAGCTCTTCGAGAAGATACGTGCTGAGGTACGTGTGAGGTACGGGCGGAGATATGGGCTGACGTGCCGGCTGACGTCGAGTCCTCGGTCGCACATATGAGGGAGAGTTTGCACAGCTGAAACAAGCATTACTGGCCAAGAGTGCAGATGCAAATCCCCAAGGCGGCGGTAGCCCACGGGGTCGGATGAGAAGTTGCTCTTCGAAGGTCCTCGCGGATCTAGTGGATCTACTTGAGGTATTGCAAGGCTTCAGCTGTGCACTTAAGTTCTGTTAGAGTTGTTTCGCTAACCTGTTTTAATTATTGTTACTGTCGTGGTATTGCGAATACCCCGGCAGGTTTTGAGAATGATCCTAGCGGAGATTACGCGGCGCGGGTTGACCGGATGACCGATCCTCCCCCGCCGGACAAGCACAAAAAATGACACACGGGTTTATACAGGTTCGGGTCCCGGTGGGGGCCCTAGTCCTGTCGACGCGCTCCCGACCGGAGTCGGCTGGGGAGGCTCTCTCCGGGGGAGAGGCTTCCGGAGCACGCCTGTGAGTTTAGCTATTCCAATAAAAGTGATTCGATCCCTTACAATGGAGGGGTACAAGGGCTATTTATAGCCCCAAAAAGAAGCAAAAAACCTAAACTACCCCGGAAGCCACCGTCGGATTGAAGGGCAGGACCGTCCTTCTCCCGGTCAAACTCCTTGAATGCTTGACAGGTGGTCGCTAGTTCCCGAGGCGCCCCTCGCGTGACCTGCACGTGATAAACAGTTCAAGACTTTACCTTTAGGAGGGCGATGAGGCCCGGGACGGCGCCGGAGGCCAGGTCCCGGGGGCCAAAAGGCGGCGCCCGGGGAGGGGCCGGAGGCCGCGTCCCCGGCCAAATGGCGGCGCCCGGGACGGCACCGGAGGCCGCGTCCCGGGAGCCAAATGGCGGCGCCCGGGAGGGCACCGGAGGCCACGTCCCGGGGGCCAAAAGGCGGCGCCCGGGGAGGGGCCGGAGGCCAGGTCCCCGGCCAAATGGCGGCGCCCGGGTAGGGGCCGGAAGCCAGGTCCCCGGCCAAATGGCGGCGCCCGGGACGGCACCGGAGGCCGCGTCCCGGGAGCCAAACGGCGGCGACCGGGAGGGCACCGGAGGCCACGTCCTAGGGGCCAAAAGGCGGCGCCCGGGGAGGGGCCGGAGACCAGGTCCCTGGGCAAATGGCGGCACCCGGGACGGCACCGGAGGCCGCGTCCCGGGAGCCAAACGGCGGCGCCCGGGAGGGCACCGGAGGCCACATCCCGGGGGCCAAAAGGCGGCGCCCGGGGAGGGGCCGGAGGCCAGGTCCCCAGGCAAATGGCGGCGCCCGGGATGGCACCGGAGGCCGCGTCCCGGGAGCCAAATGACGGCGCCCGGGAGGACACCGGAGGCCACGTCCCGGGGGCCAAAAGGCGGCGCCCGGGAGGGCACAGGAGGCCACGTCCCCGGCAATCGTGACACATCTTACCTGGACTTAGTCCCGCGGAGATTTCCCCCGACAGCAGCCCCCCATGCCCGCCGGAAACTTAGTAGTAGCCTCCTGCAAACTTAGCCACCGGAAAAGAAGACTAACCTCATGGCATCCAAGGGTCGAGCGAAGACCACGGAAGTGCCCCCGAAGGAAATCCCCTCGGATTTCCTCTGGGCGTCAGAGTTTACGGCCGAGGACGCCGAGTCCTTGGTCGAAAGATGCATCGTCGCGGACGGGGACATCCGAGTCCCCGTGAAGAAGGACGGGGCCCCCCGCCCCAGGCCCGGAGAGGTCGTGGCCTTCGAGGCCTTCTTGGAGGCGGGGCTCCGGCTTCCGGTGCATCCCATGCTCCGGGAGTTTCTCAAGGAGTACGGGGTGGGTCTCAACCACCTCACCCCGAACGCGCTTGTCCGGATGGGCCTCTTCATTTGGCTCTACGAGACAGTGATCGGGCGGGAGCCCAACCTTCGCGCCTTCCGGTACTTCTACGAACCGGCGGCGCGGACCTCCCACCTGGTGAAGGGGGGCCCCAAGTCCCCCTTCGGCTCGGTGATGGTCCAGATGTTGCCATCCCGGGTAATCGACTACCCGGCGGCGGCCTCCCGGGACCACTGGGGGGATTGGGTCCGGAGGTGGTTTTACCTCCGGGTCCGAGACGACGCGGTGGTGTACGCCCCGGAGGCCCCCACCTACAGCCGGTCGTCCGCGCCGAAGCCCCCGGCGTGGACGGACGAGAAGTTTGAGCTCCTCGGCAAGGTGATCCTCTCCAAGAAGACCCGCTCGATGCGGGACGCCGCCGAGGAGATGGCTCTCCTCCGGATCTCCCCCTTCACCGTCGGGAAGAGGGGGATCGGAATGGGCCCCGAGCAGCGGCCCCCGGTGAAGCCGGTGACGCGACGTAAGCTCCGGGAACCCGCTGCATTGTACTTACGAATTTTTAAGAAATTGACTTAACTCTTTACCTCTTGCAGTCCGGCCGTACCCGGCGGTGCGGGAGAAGGCGGAGAACCTCTTGGGGAGGTACTTCGCCGATGAGCACGAGCGCGTCGTGCGCGCCGTGGGGGAGGGCCCCCAAAGAACTTGGTAGCGGCGGCCTTCGGGCTGAAGCTGCCGGAGAGGAAGCCTCTCCCCACCCCCGGGTTGCACAAACGGGGGAAGGAGGCAGCCGGGGGCTCGGACCCCAAGAAGGCCCGGGTTCAAAGGACCCCCGGCCCATCGACGACGCCGGCGGCGACACCGGCGAAGCCCCGGGACGAGACCCCCGGGAGCGAACGTGCCCGGGCACCGTCCCGGAAGGAAGCAACACCTCCTCCCCCGAAGGGCCCCGTCGAGGCGCGGGGGAAGGAGGCGACCGCGGGCAGGGCGGCTTCCGACTCGGTGAACTACGCCCCGTCGCCGCTCATGGTGGAGCCCCTCACGCCCCTTCCGGCTTCTTTAGAGCCGGAGAGGCTGGAGGTGAGATTCGCAGAGGCCTCGCCTCCGCGGGTTTGGGCGGTGGACGAGGGTGGGAGCCCCTCGGTCTACGAGGTTCCTCCGGAGGAGGAGGCCCCGAAGACCTTCCGGCCCCGGGCAGGGAAAGGCCTGATGGTTCCGCCCCGGGCGGCGGCTCCCGCCGAGAGCTCCTCGGCCACGTCTTCGGGGGGCACTTCCTCGTCGACGAAGACGCCGGTGACGCCGGCCGCATTACCGGAACTTGAGGTCCGGGGACCCCCCGCCGGCCACGCTGGCGGCGCCGGGCGGGAGACCCCTTTGCTTCCCGCGAGGGAGGTCGCCCGCTACTCGAAGGGCCTGCATACCCGGAAGGTGCAGGCCTTCGTTGCGGGAGGGACGCTCCATGAGCGTTTCGAGGGGCTTCAGTCCCTCGGGGCCCAGGTAACCCGAGTCGATGACGTCTTTATTCATCCCCTGCACTTTGAGATTTTTCTAACTCTATATATTTAGTAGGTGGCAGCTGTTACCTGGGGCCTTGAGCAGCGGGTCGCCCGGCTGCTTAAGGAGGCAGAGGGCCGGGCCGCGGCCTCCGTAGGGCAGCGCGAGGAGGCCCTCCGGGAACGCGACGAAGCCCTCGCAGAATTGACCCGGGTACAGGCCCAGGTCCATCTTTCCGAGGTCGTCAACGGCCGCCTCCGGGAGGAGGCCAAGGCGAGGAAGGAGGCGCTCCGGGAGCTCGAGAGCTCGTGCGTCCAGGCGGTGGCGGACGCGGGCCGCTCCGTCCGGTCGGCCCTCGAGGGCCTTGGCATAAGCCTAGGCTCCGGGAGCAGGGAGGTGCCGCCGGTGACCCTCGCGGAGGCTGTGCATTTTCTCAACGCACAGGTCTCCGCCATCCTGGAGGCTGCCGACGTTCGGGCGTGGGGCCGCGCGATCCCCGTCGTCGCGGCCACTGCAGGGCTCGTCGAATTCGGGGGGGTCGGCGCCCGGGCGATCGGGGGCCGCATCCCCCGAAGCTTCCCGGACTCCTTCGAGCCTTCGCGCCAGGAGGTCGAGCAGCTTGCCGGGGGGTTCTACGACCGGATCATCCGGGCGTGGTTCCCGGCTCCGGCGCCTCCGGCGGGAGACGTCCCAGCCCCGGCCTTGGAAGAAGCCCCCCGAGGGGAGGACGCCAATGAACATGTATGAGCCTCCCCCCGGGTCTTAGCTAGGGCCCTTTTTTGTTTTAGGACTTTTTGATTCCGGTAGCTTCTTAGAAGAAGCCCCGGGCACTTGTACATAAACATTTTGAATGCAATGAAGTTAGAATTTTTTCTAAGTCTTTGAATTGAATTTACTGTTACCAGGGTTCCCGGGAGGTTGCACCCGGGCGAAGGTCCGGGACGGGCTCCCCGGGGGACGCCCAAGCGGCTTTAATTTTGCTAAGCCTTATCTCCGGGAATCGCGGCGAGGATAGTGTCCGGGAGCCGATCCGGTTGAGGTGGCGTCCGGAGTGGCACTTGGACAACTTCGATAATCATCGTGCCGAATTGTCCCCTCCGCGACCGGGGCTCCGGATGATCCCTCCCCTCCGGATACTTCCACCGGCGGGATACGAGTTCTGGCCTGAAGATGTGCTCCGGGACGCTCGGCGCCGCGTACGGGCGTTGTACCGGGACTTGACCCGGGAGCTAGCGGAGAGCCACCGGGAGTAATAGGCGTAGGAACCTTAGGGCTTAGAGAATCCCCCGGGTTAGAAGCCGGGTTGTATCGTTTCCGAAGCCCACCGGAGGGGGAAGATGTCCTCCGGGTTAGATAATCAATAAAGCTGTGTTGTTGTTTCCTTTCATTGCCTCTATTTTCTTCTTCTTGGATGGTCTGGACGACTCATCTTAACAAGGATGAGCTAAGTTTCCTCGTGGGTGGTGCGGTCGACACCCGGGGGTTCCTTATCCCCCCCTCCCACAGCGGGCCGGAGAATAGCTCCGCGCGCTGTGGGGGTAACAAGGCCCCCGGGAAGGAAGTCACCTGTAGCATAGGAAATTTTCTAAGTTAGAAAACTTTAAAACGAGGTTTTCAAGGAGAAGACCTTCCGGGAGACAATCGTCCGGTCGCCGTGAGAACGGGGAGCCGGGAATGAGGCCTCATGTGGAAGAAACATCCAAGAAAACCCGATGAGATTTCCGGAGGCGAGCTTCCTAGGAGACATTCGTCCGGTCGCCGTGAGGACGGGGAGCCGGGAATAGGGTCTGGGGAAGAAAATGCCCGAGAAATCCGTGACTTCACCGAGAGACAATCGTCCAGTCACCGTGAGAACGGGGAGCCGGGAATAGGGTCTCCGGGAGGCATTCATCCGGTCGCCGTGAGAACGGGGAGCCGGGAATAAGGTCGCCGGGGACCAATCGTCCGGTCGCCATGAAAACGGGGAGCCGGGAATAACGTCGACTCCCGGAGGAGGAAGATAGATCCAATCAAGCCGCAAGGGGCCGATCTTCCAGTCGCCGTGAAAACGGGGAGCCGGGAATAACGTCGACTCCCGGAGGGGGAAGATAGATCCAATCAAGCCGCAAGGGGCCGATCTTCCGGTCGCCGTGAAAACGGGGAGCCGGGAATAACGTCGACTCCTGGAGGAGGAAGATAGATCCAATCAGGCCGCAAGGGGCCGATCATCCGGTCGCCGTGAAAACGGGGAGCCGGGAATAACGTCGACTCCCAGAGGAGGAAGATAGATCCAATCAGGCCGCAAGGGGCCGATCATCCGGTCGCCGTGAAAACGGGGAGCCGGGAATAACGTCGACTCCCGGAGGAGGAAGTGCCCGAAGACGGGTCTTGAGTGTTTGGGCAGGGGACTAGGGTAACACCCCTGTTTTGCCAAACCCTAAAATAGCCAAAATCCACATCTTGACCCCAAAGCCTAATCTGCTTCAGCCTTTCCCTTCTAAATGTTGTTCAGAACATTTTTCCCTTCTGGATCATCTCCAAAATCCCATCCTAAAACTGAGTTTCGACCCTTGCCGTCTCAGAACCCTAATTACCCTAATTTTACCCTAAACTGCTTTTCCCCAAATTCTGTCGAAACCCTTCAGATCTTACCCGATCATACCAAACTTTGGCCGGATAAGTTCTAATAATCTTATGCAACTTATCTGCGAAATCAGAATTCAGATCGGACCCTTAGATCTCCAGATTTGCAATCAAGTCCATTTCCTATTCAACTTTTCCTCGCAGATCAGTCCCTGGAGCAAGATTTGAAATTGCAAATTAGCCCGGGCCTTCTTTTTAGCCCCTGTGCCGTTCGACCGCGCCCCGTTCGCCGTTGCCTCGCCGCAGAGCTCGCCGCCGGCCATCCTCTCCGGTCGCCGCGCTCGTAATCGGTTGAGCCACCCCGCGCGCACGTGATAGCCACCGTGGCATCGCCTCGCCCAGCGGATAAACGCCCTCGCCCCAGAGCCGTGTCTTCGCGCGCGCGCAACCGTCGCCGTGGCATTTGCATGCGCGTACGTGTCATTGCCGGAGCTGCGCCGTTGCCTCCGCATCTGAGCCATCACTGGTGAAGTCCCAATGCAACTGGCAAAGCTGCAGCACCGCCTGAGCGCGATCACATCGCCGTTCGCCGCTGTTGCGCCTGCACCCGACAAACTTCTCCCCGGCGCAAGCAACCACTGTCGCTTAATCCCTCGTTAGCTTCGCCCCTGGACCAATTTAAACCCCCCCTCAGTGCTGTGAAGAAGCACAACTTCAAGACTTAGCCAAATTCCCAGTTTTTTTTACTGTTTCCCTTTCTTCTCCGGCGAGCTGTTTCTGGAGCCACCGTCGCCAGAGCAAACCGTAGCTCATCTCTCCAATCCAGGTTCACCAGTAAGTTCCCCACACCCATCTTCCCGTGCCCAAGCAAGCAATTGCATCATAGTGCTCCCCATCGCCGGTGATCGCCGGAAAACCAGAAAACCCCTGTTCCCTCAATGCTATCCCATTCAGCCCGAATTAGCTCTCGATTCTGTAGAAGAACTTGATCAGTGAGCTTAGTAGAGCAAGCCTGTTGAATCAGGATCCCCAATTGCGCTCAAATTGAAGAAATCCCAATCTGGAGGTCCACCAGTTCGCCGGACCTCGTCGCCGAGCCCCTCCGGCCGATCTCCAATGAAATTAACCCCTCCAGTAGCCTCCTCATACCCCACAGATCGCCCTCAAGCTTGGAATTGAGCTCATTCGCCCTGTATCAAAAATCCCCGAGCTCCAGTGTCATCTTCTCCAGCGCCGGTCGCCGGAATTCTTTCCCGGCCGATTCAGCCGACACCACTTTGTCCCTTAGCTTCGCCTCACCTCCCTGAGCATTTTATTCCACTAGCTCGACACCTGGATCTGCCTAGATTGTGAGTGATGCCCTTGTCAAGCTCTTTGTCCAGAGCTGTGCCTGTGCCGTGTCACCACCGCAGTTCATCTCCCGATTTGGCCACCCTCCAGTCACTTTCAGCCCTTATTCCTGTTGAGTATTTTGTTCCTGTCAGTAATGCCTATCTCCCAGACAAAGTGTTGCATCAATTGGAGCCCTGGATCAAAAGTTAAGCCATGCCCTAGTTTCTGGCCATGTCCAGCACTATGTCAGTGCATGTCAGCCACTGGCATTAGCCTTGTTTGACCCCTCTGGTTGAGCAATGGAAATGTCACTTTGTCCCCTAGATTCCTGGAGTTGTGTTCTACATCTTTCCCTTCTATCACTTCCCCAGAAAACCATCCTAAGATCAGTTTGAAGCTATGCCAAAGCCATGAACCGAATGTCGACCCTTCGACGTTCAATCCTTTTTAGCCGTTTCTTCGACCAGAGCCCTTGTGACCTTGCCCTAACCCTTTCCCCTGCATGCATGACTTATTTACTTAATAATTTCTATGGAAACTATTTTCTGTATGCTTATGGTGTGTGTTTGTGTGTTGGTTGATTGCCGCAGAGTCAGAAGCTGAAGGAGCAGACGAAGTCTTCGAAGAATCGTCTGAGTACTTAGACCCAGCATTGCAAGGCAAGCCTCATTCCTTTGATCATGTCTCGCCCAATATTTTCATATGAAGTATATTCACTGTTTCTTACTATGCATGCTTATTTGAGATACAAGTTATGTTTGAATGACATGAGTAGATATTACCTAATGAATCATGAAACCCCTTTTGTTATTGAACCTTCATATATATGCTTTTGTCACCCTAGGACTCATATACTGAATATCCACATTAAAACTTGAAATGGTCAAATACATGAGAAGTTATAATGAAAACCGTTTTGTCAAGAAAACTTATAAAAGGGATCAGTAGTGAGGATTGGATTGTATGGAGAGGGTGCGGTGCGCACCAGGGTATGTGAATGTTCCTCACTATTGGTTCATAAGGATGAGAACCTTGTGCTGTGTCTCTATGCGAATTGTAAACGTACCAACCACTTGCCTGGTATGGGACAGGCACAACTTAGTAACTTTTTGGTATTAGCAGTTCCCTGCATGGTTTGTCGGTCTGGTTTCTCGCGTGGAAACTGGTGGGCCGCAGTTCGGCCATGAGTGATGTGAGTTCAGAAAAATGATGAGAGATAAAGGTGGAAAGAAGGAAGGCGCCCTACGCCTCAGATTAAGCCGTGCGCGGTTGTAATCTTGAACGGTCATATGTCTTGCGTGGACACAGACCAAGGCTATGTGTCTTGCGGGAACATAAGCCAGAGGCTAGGAAGTAAGGCAGTGGGGAGGACCCACAACGGTACTTGAGACTTAATTGTGTATTTACAGGGCGGGGATACTGTTAATACTGAACTGTAAAAGCGTTGTGTGATCTCGGCCTTGTCACATGTGTATAAGTCACATGGAGCTGATCCGACTTGAAAGCCGAGTGAACCAGTGGATTTAAAAAGAGGTACACCTTTGCAAAGTGTAAAAGAAGTATCAGATACTCTGTACTCCCAGGTTCAGGAGTCTTTCATAGTGGATGTTATCCATGGGTTATAGCACAAGTAATGTTTTGGAATGTTTTCATAATGCGGTTAACAAAGTAGTGACTCATGGGAGACCACTACATCTAATGTTTTGTTGAAAACCTGTTTAATATTTAAAGTATCATTTTCATGACAAAAGTACTGTTTTACTGAACAAATGACTTGGAAATCTATATATCTCTATCCATATGAACCTAAAACCCCGGAATCATATGTTTCACCCTCATGTAAGTACAATTGCAATAATCCCCGGAATGAGTATTGCTGAGCACCAAGTGCTCACCCTTGCATTTATATCCAACTGTAGAAGAGGGATTCGAGGATCCCGATTCCTTCAGTTATGAGTACTCAGCTGAAGATGGAAGCACCCCGGACGAGCCCACGTTCTAGAAGGTTTATGCACCAAGTCAAGTCAGATGTGGGAGAAGCCCCTCCAACCCCGCTGCTGATGGAAGTCAAGCTGTTTGTCGTTGCTTTGTGCTTTGTGTTGTGTGTTCGGTACTTGGATACCGATTCTGGTTCTGATAAACTGGTTATTTTCTTAGTAACTCTACTTAGCGCCATTTTCGGTGCTTTGGCTATGTAATATTGGCCATGTTGGCCTGATACTTGTTTAATGTTATTACTATGCTTGTGTGATTTGGAGCTCATGTGACATCCTGCTGTGTGTAACCTACCTGGGCGGTTACCAAGGTGATCCTCAAATGGGGGTCTCACAGCGAATGGTATCAGAGCATGAAGCTTGACTGTAGGTCGTGACCCTTACTAGAATGGGCGTCCCTAAAGTAGAGAATCGCTAGGTTATTTGGTAAAAACCTAATTGTGAAAAACTCAATTTGTTTAAGAAAAGCATAATGAGTATTATTTGAAAATTTTCAAAACCTTTTTCCTACTTTTAAGTGTTCCGTGTCTCATCATCTCAGATGGCCCCTGGCAAGAAGCTGATTCATGGAGACGAGTTGGGATCATGGGCGTTGATGCTTTGGATGATGTTGCAATTCCTTGGAGCAAGGGACAACCAGCGACCAGTCTACTACGTCCGTCGTGAAGAAGTAGATGGTAGACCTTTTGGTTTCCGTGCCTCAGTGATTGTGTACGAGATTCCAGAGATCGGGAGAGGATCAACAAGAAAGGAAGCTCGTAGAGAAGAAGAAGAAGATGCTATCCAAGACGTTGCTCGTCGTGTTATAGGTACCATCCGCCAGCTGTACGATGACTTTCTTATAGGTTCTCCTTTCTGCTTCGTGCCCTATCAAGTCCCCGGATCGGATCGTCGAACTGTTCATCCCTCCACCAACCAGAGAGATGCCATCCTGACCAAAACCAGAGATGTAGTTCAAGCTTTGGAGTCGAGCTACACTCGGTTGTTGCGTGAGCATGAAAATGCTCGGGATGACCGTCACTATCTCGAAGGAGCGCTTGCGAAGGTTCGCTCAGAACTCCAAGAGAAAGAGAAGCATATTCAAGAGTTGGCTGAACCTAGCAGAGCGCGAGAAGTCGAAGATGAAGGATCGGTGAACAAGAAGAACCGCTTGAAGATAAGACTCACAGCCCGCAAGAGTGTGGGAAGACTTAGGGATTACCTGGGTTATTTCACGCCTGCTTCGCGTGGCATTGTGATCAACACCCCTGCACCAGAATATCCTACTCTCGCGGAAGGGAAGGAAGTTCCTGAAGGCAAAGGAAAAGAGATTGCTACATGCAACACCAACGGTTCATCTGAGGAAGAAGAGGACAATGATATGGAATGGGACCCTATGGATGCCGACGAAGATCAAGAAGAGGAAGACCCCGAAGAAGTGGAACCTTGCAGTTCTTCCAGGACCGACAGGAGATCCTAGTTTTCTCTTCAGCTTGACCCTTCTGCTCTAGCCCTTGTAATCGTTAGTTTTTAGCTCTTGTTGTGGTAGTTGCTTTGCTTGTATTGTTTGTTGGTAACTCTAAGGCTGTAAAGGTGAAAACCTTGTATCTTTTGAAAACCTTTGAAAATAGCAATTGCATGTTCCAATCCAATCTCTTGGGTTGATCTTTCATTTCAGCTTGTGTTCAATCTGTGCTCCCTTGAATTAGTAGTCTTCTCTCAATTATCTTGTCAGAACAGAATGGTGAACACCAGAGGTAGAATCCAAGACTCGGAAGAAGCCCCCAGGAACACGTCAACGAGAAGGTCTAGAGATACCTCAGATCAGCCAAATTCATCGACCTCGGTACCGCAAGGGGGAAATCTGACAGAAATACTGATATGGATGGAACAAAACCGACAGAGATCTGCAGAGATACAGAGTCAAATTCTGGAACAGTTGATGCAAAACTCCGCAACACGACGCGAGGAAGGTTCGAACATTGGAGCGAGACTAACAGACTTTCAAAAGACGCGTCCTCCAACTTTCTCCTGCACTGAAGACCCGATTGTGGCAGATGATTGGTTAAGAGAAATTGAGAGGAAATTGGACACTGTCAGGTGTAATGATGAAGAGAAGCTGCTGTATGGACCCCATCAGCTCACAGGATCGGCTGCAGCATGGTGGGAAAATTACAAAACGGTACACCCTAATCAGAATTCCATTACCTGGAATGAATTCAAGGAACAGTTCTGTAAGTACCACGTCCCCAAAGGAGCTATCCAAGCTAAACGCAGAGAATTCTTGAATTTAAGGCAAGGAGGAAGGACGGTGAAGCAGTATTTGCATGAATTCATCAAATTGGCCAGGTATGCACCTGAAGATATCATGACAGAAGAGCGGAAGATCGACAGATTTTGCGAAGGCCTACAAAACTCATATCAATATCACCTATCAACGCACGAGTTCACGGACTTCCAAGTCCTTGTGAATCGAGTGCTCAAAATGGAGGAGAAAAGAGGTATAGTAGAAGAAGACCGCAAGAGGAAAAGTATAGCATATCCATTTCAAGGCAATTCTAGTCGAGGGAGACCAGCACCATATGCCAGAGCCACTTTCAGAGCACCCGCACCTCCAAGACCCCAGAGGACTTCATCACCAACAACTCTAACATGTCCCGGATGCAAAGGGAGTCACCTCTATAAAGATTGTACGCTGAAGAATACAGAGTGTTTCCATTGTGGCAGAAGAGGACACCGCAGAGAGACTTGTCCACTTCAACATTTACCTCCCAGTGTTGCTAAAGCTCAGGCAGCCAAATCCCCTACACCTACACGAACTATTGCCAGAGGAGCATCACAAGCCAGAGGAGGAAGATTCCAAACCAGCAGAGGGAGAGGAACATCAACCACCGGAGGAAGACTCAACTTCGTGACTGCTGCAGAAGCAGGAGAGGCAACTGACGTCGTGATCGGTAGACTCTTGATCTCCTCTCAGATTTCAGTTGTTTTATTTGATCCCGGTGCAACTCATTCATTCATGTCAAAAGATCGCTTGTTGAGTAATAACTTGCCTGTGGTTGCTTTAGAGCATCCTATCATCATTCAGTCACCTGGTGCTAGGATGACTGTTAATTCTATCTGTAGAAATGTTGCCTTCTGTATCGGCAATCTAGAATTCCTGGCAGACATGCTAGTTCTAAACCTTCAAGGATTAGATGTCATTCTTGGAATGGATTGGCTGGCCAAGCATAAGGGATTGATGGATTGTGAGAAGAAAACAATCACCCTGACAAATGCCATTGGAAAGCAAGTTACATTCCATCCAGACAGAACTCCAATCTGCGACCACCTATAGAGATTGAACTGCATTGAAGAAGTGAAGCTTGAAGAGGTACCGATTGTCAATGAGTACCCAGAAGTCTTTCCAGAAGAACTTCCCGGATTACCACCAGATAGGGATATAGAGTTCACTATTGAACTGAAACCCGGATCCGCTCCGTATGCTAGGAAATTGTTTCGGATGACTGGTCATGAGCAAAAGGAACTGAAGAAGCAGATAGTTGAATTGGAAGAAAAAGGATTCATCAGATCAAGTTCATCACCATGGGGAGCCCCAGTGCTCTTTGTTAAGAAGAAAGATGGTAGCATGCGACTTTGCATAGACTACCGCAAGCTGAACGACATGACCATCAAGAACAAATACCCCTTACCAAGGATAGATGACCTTTTTGACCAGCTCAGAGAAGCGAAAGTGTTCTCAAGAATAGACCTGAGATCGGGATACCACCAGTTAAGGATCCGAGAATAGGACATTCCTAAAACTGCTTTCGTGACCAGATACGGGTTGCATGAGTTTACAGTGATGCCCTTTGGATTAACTAATGCACCCGCGGTATTTATGAATCTAATGAACAAGATCCTTATGGAATTCCTGGATAAGTGCATCATCGTGTTTGTAGATGATATCCTTGTCTATTCCAAGACAGAGGAGGAGCACGCACATCACCTGAGGATAGTGCTACAGAAACTAGCAGACCACCAGCTATACGCCAAGTTTAGCAAATGTGCTTTTTGGCTGAAGAAGATCTCTTTCTTAGGACACATCATCTCAGGAGAAGGAATATTTATGGACCCGTTGAAGATACAAGCTGTTACTGATTGGAAACAACCAGAAACCGCAACAGAAGTTAGTAGTTTCTTGGGATTGGCGGGATATTATCGAAGATTCGTAGAAGGATTCTCGAAGATCACCAGACCGCTAACCCAGCTACTGAAGAAGAATGCCCCTTTTCATTGGACCGAGGAGTGCGAAAGAAGTTTTGAGGAATTGAAGAAAAGACTGACAACTGCACCAATCCTGATACTACCGGACGTCAAAAAGGATTTTCAAGTCTACTGTGACGCCTCCAAACAAGGATTGGGATGCGTATTGATGCAAGAAAGGAAAGTGATAGCTTATGCATCAAGACAACTACGACCTCATGAGGAGAATTATCCAACACATGATTTGGAGCTAGCTGCGGTCGTACATGCACTAAAGATATGGAGACACTACTTACTAGGCAGTAAGTGCGAAATTTACACGGATCATAAGAGCCTGAAATATATCTTCACGCAACAGGAGTTGAATATGAGGCAGAGAAGATGGCTAGAACTGATCAAAGATTATGATCTAGAGATCCACTATCACCCGGGAAAAGCCAATGTAGTAGCTGATGCTTTGAGCAGGAAGTCTCGTTGCAACCAGATAACCCAGCTAGAAGTGCCAACGCAACTAATCAAGGACATTGAAAGGTTGCAATTGGAATTAGTGGACCAAGGAACCATCACTGCCCTGAAGATGGAATGTGAGTTGAAGGATAAGATCCGGCAAGCTCAAGCGATTGACCCAGACCTTCAAGAGATGAAGGAGGACATGAAGAGCAAAGATACGACCAACCTTCGAGAAGATGAACAGGGAATTCTATGGTACGATGACCGTATCTGCATTCCAAATGACAACGAGATCAAAGGCCTGATCATGCAAGAAGCTCATCAAACCCCATATTCCATACACCCAGGCAGCACCAAAATGTACAAGGACTTAAAGAAAAATTTTTGGTGGAAAGCAATGAAGAGAGAAGTTGCCAAGTTTGTCGCAGCTTGTGACACATGCCAAAGAGTGAAAGCAGAACATCAAAAGCCTGCGGGACCGCTACAACCTCTACAAATCCCAGAGTGGAAGTGGGATGAAATCGGAATGGATTTTATTGTGGGACTACCAAAGACAAGAAAAGGATTCGATTCTATATGGGTCATAGTAGATAGATTAACAAAGGTAGCACATTTTCTCTCAGTAAAGACCCTATATACAGCTAAGGACTTAGCAGAGCTGTATCTCAGCAGAATAGTCGTACTGCACGAAGTGCCGAAGGCTATCGTTTCCGATAGAGGAGCCCAGTTCATTTCAAGATTTTGGCAAGAGTTGCAGAAAGCCCTGGGCACAAAGTTAAAATTTAGCACCGCTTACCACCCTCAAACTGGAGGTCAGACTGAAAGGGTAAACCAAATTTTGGAAGATATGTTGAGGGCATGTGTTTTGGATTATGGAGACTCTTGGGAGTTATTTCTACCGTATGCAGAGTTCACATATAACAACAGTTTCCAAGCAAGCCTACAAATGGCACCATATGAAGCTCTATATGGAAGAAGATGCCGCACGCCTCTGTATTGGACAGAAATTGGTCAAAAGCAACATCTAGGACCCCAGTTAGTAGAAGAAGCCACAGCCCATGTTAGAATCATACAAGAAAAACAGAAAACAGCTCAATCTAGACAGAAAAGCTATGCAGATAATCGTAGAAGAGAGCTATCTTTTGAAAAGGGCGATTATGTGTATCTCAAGGTTATGCCATACAAAGGAGTTCGAAGATTCCAGATGAAGGGAAAGTTAAAACCTAGATATGTGGGACCATATCGAATTCTGGAAAAGCGAGGTGAAATGGCATACAAGTTGGAATTGCCACTAGAACTGACCGGAATTCATGACGTATTTCATGTGTCTCAGCTAAAGAAATGCTTGAGAAAACCAACAGAACAGATATCTCCTGCAGAGATCGAGATTCAACCAGACTTATCTTGTCAAGAATACCCTGTTAGAATTCTGGAAACCAGAGAGAAAGTACTGAAGTCAAGAACCCTCCGATTCTGCAAAGTCCAGCGGAACAATCACTCAGAGGAAGAATCGACTTGGGAAAAAGAAGAAGATCTCCGCCGAGAATTTCCCTTCCTATTCTCTGACCTGCCCTAATCTCGAGGACGAGATTGTTTCTAAGGTGGGTAGATTTGTAACACCCCTGTTTTGCCAAACCCTAAAATAGCCAAAATCCACATCTTGACCCCAAACCCTAATCTGCTTCAGCCTTTCCCTTCTAAATGTTGTTCAGAACATTTTTCCCTTCTGGATCATCTCCAAAATCCCATCCTAAAACTGAGTTTCGACCCTTGCCGTCTCAGAACCCTAATTACCCTAATTTTACCCTAAACTGCTTTTCCCCAAATTGTGTCGAAACCCTTCAGATCTTACCCGATCATACCAAACTTTGGCCGGATAAGTTCTAATAATCTTATGCAACTTATCTGCGAAATCAGAATTCAGATCGGACCCTTAGATCTCCAGATTTGCAATCAAGTCCATTTCCTATTCAACTTTTCCTCGCAGATCAGTCCCTGGAGCAAGATTTGAAATTGCAAATTAGCCCAGGCCTTCTTTTTAGCCCCTGTGCCGTTCGACCGCGCCCCGTTCGCCGTTGCCTCGCCGCAGAGCTCGCCGCCGGCCATCCTCTCCGGTCGCCGCGCTCGTAATCGGTTGAGCCACCCCGCGCGCACGTGATAGCCACCGTGGCATCGCCTCGCCCAGCGGATAAACGCCCTCGCCCCAGAGCCGTGTCTTCGCGCGCGCGCAACCGTCGCCGTGGCATTTGCATGCGCGTACGTGTCATTGCCGGAGCTGCGCCGTTGCCTCCGCATCTGAGCCATCACTGGTGAAGTCCCAATGCAACTGGCAAAGCTGCAGCACCGCCTGAGCGCGATCACATCGCCGTTCGCCGCTGTTGCGCCTGCACCCGACAAACTTCTCCCCGGCGCAAGCAACCACTGTCGCTTAATCCCTCGTTAGCTTCGCCCCTGGACCAATTTAAACCCCCCCTCAGTGCTGTGAAGAAGCACAACTTCAAGACTTAGCCAAATTCCCAGTTTTTTTTACTGTTTCCCTTTCTTCTCCGGCGAGCTGTTTCTGGAGCCACCGTCGCCAGAGCAAACCGTAGCTCATCTCTCCAATCCAGGTTCACCAGTAAGTTCCCCACACCCATCTTCCCGTGCCCAAGCAAGCAATTGCATCATAGTGCTCCCCATCGCCGGTGATCGCCGGAAAACCAGAAAACCCCTGTTCCCTCAATGCTATCCCATTCAGCCCGAATTAGCTCTCGATTCTGTAGAAGAACTTGATCAGTGAGCTTAGTAGAGCAAGCCTGTTGAATCAGGATCCCCAATTGCGCTCAAATTGAAGAAATCCCAATCTGGAGGTCCACCAATTCGCCGGACCTCGTCGCCGAGCCCCTCCGGCCGATCTCCAATGAAATTAACCCCTCCAGTAGCCTCCTCATACCCCACAGATCGCCCTCAAGCTTGGAATTGAGCTCATTCGCCCTGTATCAAAAATCCCCGAGCTCCAGTGTCATCTTCTCCAGTGCCGGTCGCCGGAATTCTTTCCCGGCCGATTCAGCCGACACCACTTTGTCCCTTAGCTTCGCCTCACCTTCCTGAGCATTTTATTCCACTAGCTCGACACCTGGATCTGCCTAGATTGTGAGTGATGCCCTTGTCAAGCTCTTTGTCCAGAGTTGTGCCTGTGCCGTGTCACCACCGCAGTTCATCGCCCGATTTGGCCACCCTCCAGTCACTTTCAGCCCTTATTCCTGTTGAGTATTTTGTTCCTGTTAGTAATGCCTACCTCCCAGACAAAGTGTTGCATCAATTGGAGCCCTGGATCAAAAGTTAAGCCATGCCCTAGTTTCTGGCCATGTCCAGCACTATGTCAGTGCATGTCAGCCACTGGCATTAGCCTTGTTTGACCCCTCTGGTTGAGCAATGGAAATGTCACTTTGTCCCCTAGATTCCTGGAGTTGTGTTCTACATCTTTCCCTTCTATCACTTCTCCAGAAAACCATCCTAAGATCAGTTTGAAGCTATGCCAAAGCCATGAACCGAATGTCGACCCTTCGACGTTCAATCCTTTTTAGCCGTTTCTTCGACCAGACCCTTGTGACCTTGCCCTAACCCTTTCCCCTGCATGCATGACTTATTTACTTAATAATTTCTATGGAAACTATTTTCTGTATGCTTATGGTGTGTGTTTGTGTGTTGGTTGATTGCCGCAAAGTCAGAAGCTGAAGGAGCATAGGAAGTCTTCGAAGAATCGTCTGAGTACTTAGACCCAGCATTGCAAGGCAAGCCTCATTCCTTTGATCATGTCTCGCCCAATATTTTCATATGAAGTATATTCACTGTTTCTTACTATGCATGCTTATTTGAGATACAAGTTATGTTTGAATGACATGAGTAGATATTACCTAATGAATCATGAAACCCCTTTTGTTATTGAACCTTCATATATATGCTTTTGTCACCCTAGGACTCATAAACTGAATATCCACATTAAAACTTGAAATGGTCAAATACATGAGAAGTTATAATGAAAACCGTTTTGTCAAGAAAACTTATAAAAGGGATCAGTAGTGAGGATTGGATTGTATGGAGAGGGTGCGGTGCGCACCAGGGTATGTGAATGTTCCTCACTATTGGTTCATAAGGACGAGAACCTTGTGCTGTGTCTCTATGCGAATTGTAAACGTACCAACCACTTGCCTGGTATGGGACAGGCACAACTTAGTAACTTTTGGTATTAGCAGTTCCCTGCATGGTTTGTCGGTCTGGTTTCTCGCGTGGAAACTGGTGGGCCGCAGTTCGGCCATGAGTGATGTGAGTTCAGAAAAATGATGAGAGATAAAGGTGGAAAGAAGGAAGGCGCCCTACGCCTCAGATTAAGCCGTGCGCGGTTGTAATCTTGAACGGTCATATGTCTTGCGTGGACACAGACCAAGGCTATGTGTCTTGCGGGAACATAAGCCAGAGGCTAGGAAGTAAGGCAGTGGGGAGGACCCACAACGGTACTTGAGACTTAATTGTGTATTTACCGGGCGGGGATACTGTTAATACTGAACTGTAAAAGCGTTGTGTGATCTCGGCCTTGTCACATGTGTATAAGTCACATGGAGCTGATCCGACTTGAAAGCCGAGTGAACCAGTGGATTTAAAAAGAGGTACACCTTTGCAAAGTGTAAAAGAAGTATCAGATACTCTGTACTCCCAGGTTCAGGAGTCTTTCGTAGTGGATGTTATCCATGGGTTATAGCACAAGTAATGTTTTGGAATGTTTTCATAATGCGGTTAACAAAGTAGTGACTCATGGGAGACCACTACATCTAATGTTTTGTTGAAAACCTGTTTAATGTTTAAAGTATCATTTTCATGACAAAAGTACTGTTTTACTGAACAAATGACTTGGAAATCTATATATCTCTATCCATATGAACCTAAAACCCCGGAATCATATGTTTCACCCTCATGTAAGTACAATTGCAATAATCCCCGGAATGAGTATTGCTGAGCACCAAGTGCTCACCCTTGCATTTATATCCAACTGTAGAAGAGGGATTCGAGGATCCCGATTCCTTCAGTTATGAGTACTCAGCTGAAGATGGAAGCACCCCGGACGAGCCCACGTTCTAGAAGGTTTATGCACCAAGTCAAGTCAGATGTGGGAGAAGCCCCTCCAACCCCGCTGCTGATGGAAGTCAAGCTGTTTGTCGTTGCTTTGTGCTTTGTGTTGTGTGTTCGGTACTTGGATACCGATTCTGGTTCTGATAAACTGGTTATTTTCTTAGTAACTCTACTTAGCGCCATTTTCGGTGCTTTGGCTATGTAATATTGGCCATGTTGGCCTGATACTTGTTTAATGTTATTACTATGCTTGTGTGATTTGGAGCTCATGTGACATCCTGCTGTGTGTAACCTACCTGGGCGGTTACCAAGGTGATCCTCAAATGGGGGTCTCACAACTAGTCTCCCAAAGTGACTCGTTACCACGGCCACTGTGATCGGGTTGCCGCTTACACCCTCAGTCCACGAGGGCTGATCGTAAGCCGCCCTATGGGAGTGGGACTCCCGTTGTAGGGACTTGTTGGGGCTGGCCCACTTCCTCGCGGGGAGGGCATCCTCGCGGGGAGGGCATCGCCGCTAGGGGCGGCAATGAGAGAGACCTGCAATGAGAGTTTAAAAAGCAAGTCCTATGTATTGTTAATAAAATGAAGTACAGGGCGTCCCCCTGCGAAGCCGCGAAAGGGGAAGAAAATACAGCTTCCCTCCTCCCCCTCCGGCGTGAACGCTCCGGGGGAGGGGACAGGCCCGTAAGGCTAAACATAGAACTTGCGAAGTAAACGCAAGTTCCACGTGTGCTTCAGCTCCTGCTCTTGAAGGTTGGAGAGCTTGTAGGCCCCCGAGCCCAGGACCGCGGAGATCCTGTAGGGGCCCTCCCACTTGGGGGAGAGCTTACCCTGGGCCTGTGGGTCCGTCACGCGCTTGAGGACAAGGTCCCCAAGGCGGAAAGGTTTCTCGCGCACGCACTGATTGTACGCGCGCGCCATTTCTTGCTCATAGATGGCGTGGCGGAGGAGCGCTCGGTCGCGTTCCTCCTCCACGAGGTCGATCTCCAGACACTGGTTGGCCTCGTTGGCCTGGTACGCTGAGGGCATAGCTCCCTCCAGGAGCTCAACCCGCAGTGACTGGAAGCTGATCTCCGGGGGGAGGACTGCCTCCACCCCGTAGACCAGGGAGAAGGGAGTACGCCCCGTCGCCCGGGACGGGGTCGTGCGCATGGAGCAGAGGATGCTAGGGAGCTCCTCTGCCCATGCACCCCGCTTACAAGCGGTTTGCTCGAGTCTCCAGCGCAACCCCTGTAGGATCACGCCGTTGACCCTCTCGACAGCCCCATTGTTGCGGGGATGGGCCACCGAGGCGAAGTGGATGACGAGCCCCAGGCCTTCGCAGAATTCCCGGAAATAAGCCGAGTCGAATTGGGTCCCGTTGTCCACGGTGATTTCCCGGGGGACACCAAAACGACATATGACGTTTTTCCAGAAAAACCGCTGAACGGCCCGGGACGTGATGCTGGCCAAAGGCTCCGCCTCAACCCACTTTGTAAAATAGTCGACTGCGACTACCGCATACTTGTATCCCCCGGGCGCTGGGAGGAAGGGCCCTAAGAGGTCCATCCCCCAGCGCACAAAGGGCCAAGTGATGGGGATCGTCTGTAGCGCTATAGGGGGGAGGTTCGAGCCCTTAGCCATCTTCTGGCATGCCTTGCACGCGGAGACAAGGTCTCGCGCGTCGCGCTTGACCGTGGGCCAGTAAAAGCCCTGTCGGAGGGCCTTGGCCGCGATGGCACGCGGGGCTAGGTGAGAACCACAGCTCCCCGCGTGGATGTCTTCGAGAAGTTGAAGTCCCTCCGACAGGGGGAGGCAGCGCAGGAGGGCGGAAGCCCCCCGCTTGTAGAGCCTCCCCTCCAGCAGGAGATATGCCCGGGCTTTAGCCCGGAGGCGTTTAGCCTCGGTCTCACTAGGAGGGTCCCCCTCCCCCTTGATGAAGGAGATGAGGGGGTCCATCCAAGACGGAGTCCGGGTGATCTCGGCGACCTCCGGGACATAAGGCTCGTCGCCCGTGCCCGGGGAGGCCACCGAGGGCTTCGTGATGATCTCCAGGAAAGCCCCCTTGGGGAGCGATTCTCGGGCGCTTGCTGCCCGGGCCAAGGCGTCGGCCCGGCCATTGTCCCTACGTGGGATATGCCGGGCCTCGAGGCCTTCGAAATGCCTCTCCATCTTTCGCACTTCCTGCAAATAAAGACTTAAGTTTGCGTCTGGCACAGGTAAGACTTGTCCACTTGGCAAACTACGAGCTGAGAATCTCCCTTGACTAGGAGGCGCCGGATCCCCAGGGAGCGCGCGAGGCGCATCCCGAGGAGCAAAGCCTCGTATTCGGCGATGTTGTTGGTTGCGGGGAACTCGAGCCGTGCGGCGTACTCGAGTTCCTTCCCCCGGGCGTCTTTATGAGGTTGACGCTTCCGATTGTGGCCGCAGCGCGCTCGTATAGAGCACGGGCCATGTCTTGGTCTCCCCGGACGTTGATCACACCATGCGGCCCAGGGATCTTCATGCAGAGATAGTTTTGATGGGTGGCAGTCCCCAGCCAGTTGATTGTCGTCCTCCCCATAATCGCGTTGTAGGAGGAGGGGAGGTCCACTACGTCGAAGCGGACCAGCTCGGTCCGGTAGTTCTCCGGGGTGCCGAAGGTCATTGGAAGATCTACCTTGCCCACGGGGTGGATCGCCTTCCCCGGGACAAAACCTTGCAGGGGCCCGACAGCGGGCTGTAGGAGCTTCTCATCCACCTGCATTTCTTTGAAGGCCCTCAGAAATAGGACATCGGCGGAGCTCCCGCCGTCCACCAGGATACGGGCCAGATGGCAGTTGTAGATGGTCGCGGAGACAATGAGCGCGTCATCGTGGGGGAAGCGAACCCCCCGCACGTCTTCTGCCGTGAAGGTGAGGGGGACGTCCGACCACTTCGGTGGCGGGGACGCGTGTAGCACCCCCACAACCTTGACCTCGCGCGCGTACTCCTTACGCTGGCGCTTAGAGTCCCGCCCGGAGGCAGATCCTCCCACGATGACGTTGATGGGCCACTGCGAAGTTTGAAAGGGGAGAGCTTCTGAAGGCTCCCCCTCCTGCGTCTGCTGACCCCCCGTGGGAGCGGGAAGGGCCGGAACAGCTGGCCGAGGGAGCAAGGAGGCTGGAGTCCCCCCCTACCCGCGCTGGTCGAGGAAGTCCGCGAAGTGCTGCAGCAGCTGGCTACAATCTCGGGTAGCGTGGGTATTGGACCTGTGGAGGCTGCACCACGGTCCTTCCCGCCTTCTCCCCGCGGGGCCTTCTCGGCCGCACGAAGACTGTCCTCCCCCATGGCCCTTCGGTTTGGGGAAGGGGCGGTTGGCCCTTGGGGGGTCGCGCGAGCCGCCTCCGCCCTCGAGGACAAAAGTGTCCCGAGGCCGTGGCTCGCTACGCCCCCCCCTGCCTAGGGCGTTTGGGGGGATCCCTGGCCCCCCGGTCGACGGGGGCGGGAGCCCCCTGGGTCTTCTTCCAGATGTCATCTTCCTCCGCCCGAGCGTACTTTTCGAGTACATTGAAGAGCTCGTCGGCGGAAGAGGGGCAGCTCCGGGAGAGCCTTCGGTGGAGCTCCCCCGGAAGGATGCCACTCTTGCAGGCTTCGATGACCGTAGAGTCGGGGACGTGGGCCACTTTGCTCTTCACCTAAGCAAAGCGCTTGAAGAAGCTTCTGATGGTTTCCCCCGTCCTCTGCTGGACAGTGTACAGCTGCGAGGAGTCCAGGGGACGCACGTAGTTCCCCTGGAAGTTGGCACAGAACTCCCGCTTGAGCTACGAGAAAGACTTGATGGAGCCGGCCTTCAGGTTGTAGAACCAGGAGCGGGCGATGCCGGAGAGGTAGAGGGGGAAGACGTTGCACTGTACTGTCTCGTCTCCCCCGGCCGCGGAGATGGCAGTGGAGTAGACCTGCACAAACTCGTAAGGGTTTGCCTCACCGTTATAGTGCTCGATGTGCGGAGGGCGGTAGGGCCGTGGCCACCGGATGCTGCGAAGTCTTCGGCATAGCGGCTGGTTAGCCCCCTGCACTTCTCGAGGAGAGCCCCGGTCGCTGTCTTCTTTCACGGGACCTTCGTTGTCTGAGTCCGGAAGCGGTCCGAGAGGTCCGCCAGAATGGCGGTGGCGACGCTTTTCCTCCGGATCGGGACTGAGTTCCCGGACGTCCGGGCTCTCCGCCGGAGAGGTTGGCTCTTTAGCGGGTCTCTTCCCCCGGCCGGTGCGAGAGCGAGGCTCCCCGCGCCCGCGGCCGGGGGGAAGTTCTTCCCCGCGCTCTGGTGAACGCATTCGCTCGACCTCCCCCGGGGAGAAACGGACCTGTCCCGCCGAGGGAGGGAGCTCGTGCGCTGTAGCTGCCGGCCCGGAGGCTTCCAGAGCCGGTTGGGGGGAGCCCCCTGCGACGAGCCCCGGGACCAGAAAGGGGGAACCCCTGTATTATCCGGAACCGGGGAGGGGGCGCCCGCGGCGACGCTTGGAACCGAAGTGGAGGGGGCCCCAGTGGCCACGACTGGAACCGGGAAGGGGGCAGGCCCTGTAACACCCGTAACCGTCGAAGGGGGAGCCCCCGTGGCGACGTCCGGAACCGGGGAGCCCATGCGGGGGGAAGTCCGCTGCGGCGCGGGGGCTGCTCTGTCAACCGCCCCCGGTGCGGTAAAAGCGACGCGGGGGGCGGGACTGGCTCCCAGCGCAGGGTAAACCCCCGGCATGAAGTGGGCTCCCGGCCCCGGGAATAGGCCAGGGGCAGGGTACCCCCTGGTGCCACGAAGGGTCCCGGCATGAAGTAACCTCCGGCACCGGGACGGGCCCGGCTGCCGGGAAGGGTCCGGACGTATATCCCGCATGGGGAGGGAACCCCCCGGCAGGATCATACGGGGCGGACAACCCCCCGGAGGCCGGAGGGGCCGCCGGGTAACCCATAAATGGGGGCATGTTCCCCGGATACGGGTGTGACGCGAATGTGGGGGCCGGAGGCCACGCCAACACGCTAAGGAGCTCGTTCATAGAGTGCTGAGCGCGGAGCTGGCCTTCCACGAGAGCTTCGAGCAGGGCGTCCCGGGGAGCCGGGGGAGCCGTCGGGGGGAGACTGGTCCCGGCCGAGGTCCCCGCGGCCACCGGGAACGACCTGGAGGTGGAAGCACCTAAGTTAAGAGGAAAGGAGGGAGGCGGTACCTGGGCCAGGTCACCTCCGGGAGGGACCGCCGGGACTGCAGTGTCCCGGGTGGACGGCGCCGGGTCTCCGAGACCCGGGTCACCGGGAAGGGTGCGAGCCCTTGTTCTTGGGGGAGCCATGGCGTCTTGTCACGAGTCCCCACGGTCGGCGCCAACTGTGGTGGTCTTGCGAATACCCCGGCAGGTTTTGAGAATGATCCTAGCGGAGATTACGCGGCGCGGGTTGACCGGATGACCGGTCCTCCCCCGCCGGACAAGCACAAAAAATGACACATGGGTTTATACAGGTTCGGGTCCCGGTGGGGGCCCTAGTCCTGTCGACGCGCTCCCGACCGGAGTCGGCTGGGGAGGCTCTCTCCGGAGGAGAGGCTTCCGGAGCACGCCTGTGAGTTTAGCTATTCCAATAAAAGTGATTCGATCCCTTACAACGGAGGGGTACAAGGGCTATTTATAGCCCCAAAAAGAAGCAAAAAACCTAAACTACCCCGGAAGCCACCGTCGGATTGAAGGGCAGGACCGTCCTTCTCCCGATCAAACTCCTTGGATGCTTGACAGGTGGTCGCTAGTTCCAGAGGCGCCCCTCGCGTGACCTGCACGTGATAAACAGTTCAAGACTTTACCTTTAGGAGGGCGCTGCAGCCCGGGACGGCGCCGGAGGCCAGGTCCTGGGGGCCAAAAGGCGGCGCCCGAGGAGGTCCCAGAGGCCACGTCCCGGGAGCCAAACGGCCGCGCCCGGGAGGGCACCGGAGGCCACGTCCCGGGGGCCAAAAGGCGGCGCCCGGGGAGGGGCCGGAGGCCAGGTCCCCGGCCAAATGGCGGCGCCCGGGACGGCACCGGAGGCCGCGTCCCAGGAGCCAAACGGCGGCGCCCGGGAGGGCACCGGAGGCCACGTCCTGGGGGCCAAAAGGCGGCGCCCGGGGAGGGGCCGGAGGCCAGGTCCCCGGGCAAATGGCGGCGCCCGGGACGACACCGGAGGCCGCGTCCCGGGAGCCAAACGGCGGCACCCGGGAGGGCACCGGAGGCCACGTCCCGGGGGCCAAAAGGCGGCGCCCGGGGAGGTGCCGGAGGCCAGGTCCTCGGGCAAATGGCGGCGCCCGGGACGGCACCGGAGGCCGCGTCCCGGGAGCCAAATGGCGGCGCCCAGGAGGACACCGGAGGCCACATCCCGGGGGCCAAAAGGCGGCGCCCGGGAGGGCACCGGAGGCCAGGTCCCCAGGCAATCGTGACACATCTTACCTGGACTTAGTCCCGCGGAGATTTCCCCCGACAGTTACAAACTGACTCACCTAGGTGACTGGCAGGCAGTGGTTGCCCACGGGTTCGTATATCCGTTTGGGGAGGATGTCCGGATCCACTGCGTACCTCTGAGGTTGGGGTTCGCAAAGGTACAGGTGGACATGGCCATGCCGGGCTACAACGATTCTCCATTGCAAGTCCCAACGGAGGAAATGCAGACACTTGCTGAGGCAGTGGGCTCCTACGTACAGTAGCCCAAGAAGTGTGTTGTAATACAGTAGGTAAATCCTACACATTTTAGATTATATCCTATTAAGTACACTCAACTTGCAAAATCTGACATACGTGTTCATTAATTGAAGTGGCCTGCCGGTGTACTACCAGGGGACTGCGCCCCCAGCGCAGGGCATGAGGGATCTCCTGTGGACCTAAACACAGCAAAGATGGCCTCGACCCCAGCCAGCGGATCCACAGCCTCATCTCGGAAGAAAGCCGACATCACCTCACCCTTGCCTTCGAAGGTACGCGCTCAGTACCTGGCAAAAGGCAAGGGCAAAGTGCAAAAGGGACAGCCAGAGGTTCAGGAACGGGTTCCCACTCGTGTCGGAGGCAGCTTTGCACAAATTGGATCGATCAACCAGAGACCTCCACCACCTAAACACAGCAAAGATGGCCTCGACCCCAGCCAGCAGATCCACAGCCTCATCTCGGAAGAAAGCCGACATCACCTCACCCTTGCCTTCGAAGGTACGCGCTTAGTACCTGGCAAAAGGCAAGGGCAAAGTGCAAAAAGGACAGCCAGAGAGGTTCAGGAACGGGTTCCCACTCGTGTCGGAGGCAGCTTTGCGCAAATTGGATCGATCAACCAGAGACCTCCACCAGCGGTACCTACGCCGAGCTCGGCGCAACCTGAACTTCTTAGTTCCCTACAGGCCTGGGCAGTTCCACTGTGAGCCTAGGAGTATATCCGTGGCACATGAGGATCTGTTCGACCTCTATAACTGGCGGGAGCTCGATATGTCCATCATACGGACTGGAGTCCTGTGAGTTTGCTGATCCTATATATTGCTGTTTTCTAACTCTGTTTGCTATCTCTGTATTGCTGTAGTTCATTTGAAATATAGTAACTTTCTGTGCAATACTAATGTCGTCCTTTGCATGCAGGTGCATGTATAGGCTAGCATCGGAGGCTACATATGACAAGGTGGGTTTCCTCGACCTAGAGAAAATAAGCCTCACGATGCTAGAGCACGACGCCGCGCACGCTAAGCACTACATTTCCAAGGCGCTGATGGCGCAGCTGGACAAGGAGTTCATTCTGGTGCCATACCACCAAAGGTTAGTGCATTTCGTACTAATTTAACTCAATCTTGTATGTTACACCTGAGATATACTTCGAGCTAGCGGTCCTCCTTTACGTACAATGTAGGGGCCACTAGATCCTCATCGTGATCTGTCCGTTGAGGAACGAGGTGTACTACCTTGATTCGATGCGCGATAGATTATCGAACGAATATGTGGTCAAGGGGAATATGGAGGCGTAAGTAACATGTTTGATTTAAATTTTGACCTCACTAGCTAATGATAATACATTAACCGGCAATGCTAACTGAAATGCAGGGCTTTTGAGAAATATATGTCTGCTGGAGGGAGGCATGCAGCACCGCAGGGCTCCCAAATAGCTTGGAAAGAATATGAGGTACTCACGAGACTTTTTGTTTATGCTTAATTAGTTTATGGAAACAATAGCTAACATGTCTTCGCATATGCAATTACCTCAATGCCATCAGTACCCGCAATCGTGGGAATGCGGGTTTTATGTGCTGCGCTACATGTACGACCTAGTGCAGACAAACCTTGCCCAATTCCCCCAGGTAAGCATCGATAGCTAACTCAAATTTGAAAATTGGGTGTCACATTCAAAATTAGGAAGTTAGTTACTCAGTATTCACACATGCTTGCAGATCGCCATGTCCAAAGACCAATACAACCATGCAAAGATTAGAGAACTCCGACAAATTTGGGCTCAATATATTATGGAGGAAGTTGCGCCCAACCAACCGCCATGACAAGCTTTTCGCTCACTTGTTGTCAATTTTCTCTTTTTCGTGTACTCTGTGCATAGATTGTTTATATATAATCTTATTGGTTACTATTTGTCCATATTGGATTGCAATTTGTATTGGTTCATATATATGTGAATAAATTTGAATAACTGTCTAATGTGTCAATCTGTTCAATGTATATGTGAATGTACCCTTCTTTGCATCTGTACTGTATTGTGTATCCAATCTGTATGATATTTCATCTGTACTGTATATGTGAATGTACTGTATTGTGAATGTACTCTTCTAACGACTAAATAGCAAATAGAGTTAAAAAACAACAACATTTTTTAACGGTATTCTCCTCATTAGCCATCAGAATATTGTAAGTTTTTCTGACGGTAAACTACCATACAACCATGAGAACATTAACATTTTTTCTGATGGTACACACTTACTTTACCGTTAGAAGAGTGTAACTTTTCTTGCCGGTAAACTCGTACACAACCGTGAGAGTACTATCCTTTTTTCTCACGGTACACTCTTAATTAACCGTTAGAAGAGCGTTAGTTGTTGTGACGGTAAATTCGTACACAACCGTGAGAATACTATCTTTTGTTCTCACGGTACACTCTTAATTAACCGTTAGAAGAGTGTAGTATTTCTGTCGGTAAACTCATTCATAACCGTCAGACTAGAACGCTTTTTCTATCGGATGTCACCGAAAATGCCATTAGAATAGTGCACTTCTTCTAACGGTTATTTACCATTAGAAAATGACATGTCTTGTTCTATCGTGTCTATCTCTAACGGTACAAAAACTGTTAGTAGAAGTGTGTTTCTTACCGTTAGATGAAAGCTTTTTTGTACTAGTGATCTTCTTTGACACTGTATTGACATTTCGTTGTCACAGGGAAAAGATTGCTATGCAGATTAAGATGGTTGAAGCCGAAGAAAGGCTTGCCAAAATCCTAGCGGTTGAAGCCGAATTGAAAGAGGCTAAAGAAAGAGCTTATTGAAATCAAACATGATTGTACAATTCTCTTAATGAGGCTAAAGAAAGAGCTTATTGAAAGAGGCCAAAATCCTAGCGGTTAAAGCAAGTATCATGATTGTACAATTCTCTTAAAGAAAAATCATAACATCTCCTGGTGCTTTGCGAAGAGCAACGAGACAAGACAAAGTGTAAGTTTGCTTTTAGCAAAAGTTTACCTTACCTTGGTAAATTTTGTGAATCCAATGGAACTCCTTTCTTCTTTTCAGTACAGGAAGAGCAGATTAAGAAGTTGACTAAAGAGAGGGATCACTTCGAGCAGAAATTCATCTAGAGGGGGATAGACATTGATACGCTTCACAAGGTTGGTGAGTGTCACCAAGCATCCAGCGACAAGGCCAAAGAAGCTGCTAAGATTGCTCGAAACGAGAAGGTTGCTTTAGAAGCAACTCTTAGGGGTTGCAGCAGTGTCGAGCTAGACACTTTCAAGTAGCTGAGAATGGCCGCGGACATGCTGAGGGCAGACATCATTGACCCTAAAAAGGACAACTTACCTCAGCGAGTCCTGCAAGTTCGTCACCACTCAAGCTGACTCACTGGTCACGAGCATTCCTGAGACTGCAAGGAAGCAAAAGGAAGTATTGAAGTACAACATTGGATCTGTAGCTTCTGCTATCCTTTGCAAGTTAAGGCATCACCACGGGCCGAATCTAGATCTGAACTTCGTGGGTGAGAATGCCGCTTTGACAATGAAGCTCATCTAAGTGCCATAATGGATGAAGTAAGACCTCTGGTTGAAAGTTTGCTTCGAGATCTTGATCTTGCTTGATGCAAAATCTGTCATGACATCTTGTAACAATGAACTTATTGAAATGAAAATGTAAATGTTTACCTAGTATAGGGATGGTTTAGTACCTTGCAAAGTTATATAGTTAGCAAAGATTCCAATAATCGATAAAAAATGTGAATAAAAAACTATTAAGTATTCAGTTTCTTGACTTAATGCTATAATGATGTTTCCCTAGCCTCGTCCTGTGACCATGTATACTGAAGGCGTAGTATTATGGTCGCAGGATTGAGAAATAAACGATGGCATAGATGATCGAGAACATATAAGTCAATTCCTTATGCGTGGGATGGCTTAGAAGAGGGAATTTGGCTATATGCGATCACATGGTCGCAAGAATAAACATTTTAATGTAAATGTAGAAGCTTGTTGCAAATTGACAACCACCCAAGTGATCTGTAACATGCTAGAAAGTCCCTTATGCGTTGAGAAATGGCTTATAAAGAGATGTCTTGACTAGATGCGACCATGAGATTGGTCAGCAAATCCACTTAAACATTATGAGAAAAATGCTTATTAGGACCAGCCCCTGGGCATGACCCAGGAAAAAGAGTGAGGACAAAAAATGGGAGAATAACTACAACATATAGTCAAAAAATGTTTTATTGAATGTAAAAATATATAAGGAAAATGGAAAGACTTACACATAAAATTTGCATAGTTGATCTATGTTTCAAGTGTTAGATAGAACTCTTCCATCTTCCATAGCTAATCAGGCGATTTAGGTCGCGGCATTGAGACCACAGTGTAGGGACCTTCCCAATGAGGGGAGAACTTGTCGTGGTATTGCGAATACCCCGGCAGGTTTTGTGGAAGATCCTAGCGAAGAAAATATGACGCGAGATGATCGGGTGATTGGTCCCCTCCCGTCGGGTCAACACAGCGAATGACATTGAGATTTATATAGTTTTGGGCCTCAGTGGAGACCCTAGTCCTGTCGGTGTGCTCCCAACCGAAGTTGGCTAGGGAAGGTCTCTCAGGGGAGAGATGGCTCCGGAGCACACCTATGAGATTGTCTATTCCAAGTAATAATGAAAATGCTCCTTTTACATGAGGCGTACAAGGGCTTATATAGCCCCAAAAGACGCAAAAAGACCAAACTACCCCGCCTGCCACCGTTGGATCGAGGGGTAGCGACATCCTTCACCCGGCCGGGCACCTTGGATGCTTGACAGGTGTCCGCCGATTCCCGAGGCGCTTCTTGCGTGACCCTCACGTGACCCAGGATCGGAGACTCCTACCTCCGGAAAAACGGCAACGCCTGGGACAAGCCACCAGGGGGCCTTGTCCCCGGGCGAATGGCCGCGCCCGGGACAAGCCACAGAGGAGTTGACGCTGCTGAAGATCTCCCCCTTCTCGCACGGGAGGAGGGGGATCGGGATGTGCCCAGCCCAGCGGCCCCCGCAGAAGCCGGTGACCCGACGTAAGCTCCGGTCACTTTGCTCGCTTCCTTCGTGTATTTTTCTAACTCTTACCATTTGCAGTCCGACCGTACCTGGCCGCCCGGGAGAAGGCGGAAAACCTCCTCATGAGGTATTATGCCGACGAGCACGAGCGCATCGTGCGCGTCATGGGGGAGGGCCCTCCCAAGAACCTGGTGGCCGAGGCCTTCGGGCTGAGGCTACCGGAGAGAACGCCCCTCCCCACCCCAGGTTCTCACAAGAGGGGGAAGGAGGCCACCGAGGGCTCTAAGCCAAAGCGGGCCAAGGCTCAGAAAGTCCCCGGTCCATCGACGACTCCGGGCTCCACGCCCATGAAGGCCCGGGACGCAGCCCCCGGGACAGGGCGTGTGCGGGCGCCTCCCCAGCTGGAAGTGACGCCACCTCCCCCGGAAACCCCAGAGAGGCTCGGCGGAAGGAGCCAGCCAAGGACGGGGGGGCATCAGATTCGGCAGATTACGCCCCCTCGCCACCTTCGGTGATAGCCGTCCCGGCGGCCCCGGCGCTACCGGAGCCGGATAGGCTGGAGGTTCGATTCACGGAGGCTTCTCCTCCGTGCGTCGAATGGCCGGTAGACGAGGGAGGGAGCCCCTCAGTCTACGAGGCTCCCCCGGTGATGGAGGTCTCAGGGGCCCCACTGCCCGGAAAGGGGAAAGGGCTCCTGATCCTGCCCCGGGGAGGGACCCCCTCCGAGAGCTCGTCGCCCTCCTCTTCGGTGGCCACTTCCTCGGCGGCAAGGACGCCGGCCACTGCCACCCCAGTTCACATCAACCCCGCAACTCTTGCACGGGGGCTCGTCGTCGGTCGCGACGGATCCGGCGTCGGGAGGGAGACCCCCTGCTGTCCGAGGGGGAGGTCGACCGGTATGCGGAGAGCCTGCAGACTCGGAAGGTCCAATACTATGTCTGGCAAGGGACACTCTGTGAGCGCTTCGAGGAGCTTCAATCCCTCCAGATCCAGGTATCTTCTTGATCCGGTGGAAGGTTTCCTTCTGTGCTCCCCACTTCAATTTTTTCTAACTATTACGCTTGTAGGGGGCGGCCATCACCTGGGGGATCAAAGCGCGCTTCAGCCGGGTATTGAAGGACGTCGAGGAGAAGGCTACTGCCTATTTGGAGCAGCGGGACGATGCCCTCGGGGAGCTTGCCCGGGTCCGGGCCCAAATCCATGCCTCCGAGACTGCCAACGACCGACTTCGGAAGGAGTTGAAGGCGAAGGAGGACGCCCTCCGAGAGATCGAGAGCTCCAGCGTCCGAGCGGTGATGGATGCAGGCCGCTCCGTTCGCTCAGCCCTCGAGGGGCTTGGAGTGAGCCTGGGCATGGGGAGCAGCTCCGAGGCGCCTCCGGCGACGCTCACGGAGGCTGTGCGTTTCCTCAACGCACAAGTCTCCGTGATCCCGGAGGCCGCTGATGCCCGGGCGCAAGGCCGGGCGATCCCGGTGGTGGCCGCCACGGCCGGGCTCGTGGAGCACCGGGGGGTGGGCACCCGGGCGATCGGGGGCCAAATCCCCCGAAACTTCCCGGAATTCTTCGAGCCGTCGCGGCAAGAAGTGGAGCAGCTCGCTGGCGGCTTGTACTACCGGATAATCCGGGTGCGACTCCCGGTGCCGGCGCCTCTGGGAGCAGATGTTGCGGCTCCGGCGGGAGCCCCCCGGGGGGAGGACGCCAACGAACAAGTATGAGCCTCCCCTCGGGCCTTTAGATAGGGCCCTTTTTGTTTTTAGGCTTTTGCTTCCGGTAGCTTCTTAGAGGAAGCCCTGGACACTTGTACAAAAACATTCTGATGTAATACGAATTCAATCTTTTCCTAAGTCTTTGAATGAAATGTACCAGGTTACCCGGGAGGTTGCTCCCAGGCGAAGGTCCCGGAGAAACTCTCCGGGGGTGAGGCCTTTGAGCCCCGGCGGGTGTAACTCGGGGGATGCCCAGGCCGCCTTTATTTTGCTAAGCCTCTTCTCTGGGGGACGCAACGGGGGCGTTTCCCGGGAGTCGATCCGGTTGGGGTGGCATCCGGAGTGGTACTTGGACAACTTCGATAATCACCACGCTGAACTATCACCTCCGCGACCGGGGTCCCGGAGGGTTCCCCCGCTTCGGATACTTCTACCGGCAGGCTACGAATATTGGCTCGAAGACCTGCTCTGGGAGGCCCAGCATCGCATTCGCGGCTTGTACCGGGACTTGGCCCGAGAGATATCCGAAGGTCTTCGGGATTATTAGACGTAGGAACTTTCCGGGTTACACCCCAGGTTGTATCGTATTTGATGTAATGATGCCCACCGGAGGGGGAAGATGTCCTCCGGTTAAATAATCTTCAATAAAGCTAAGTTTTCTTATTTACGTTGATTTCTTTAGTAGAGCTAAGTTTGCTCGTATTTTTCCTTCTTAGATGGTCTGGAACCGGGTGATTCCCGGGTGCTCTTTATTCCCCCCCTCCACAGCGGGCCGGAGGGTAGCTCCACGCGCTGTGGGGGTGACAAAGCTCCCGGAGTAAGGACCCTTCGCTTAAGAATTCAAGTTTCCTCAAGGTTATAAAAATTTCCAAGAACGATTTCTCGAAAGCATCGGTGGGATCCTCCGGTCACTGTGAGAACAGGGAGACGGGTGAGTCTTCCGGGAGGCCCAATGTCTCCGGGAATTTTCCCGGGAGAAACCCTCCGGTCGCCGTGAAAACAAGGAGCCGAGAATGAGATCTTCGGGGAAGAACATCCAAGAAAATCCAAGAAGGCGAAATTCCCGGGGATAATTTTTCCGGGAGACAACCCTCCGGTGGCCGTGAAAATGGGGAGCCGGGAACGAGGTCTCCAAAGAAAGAATATCTGAGAATTCCGTCTCACTAAGGAGATAACTGACTCCCGGAGGAGGATGTGCCCGATGACGGGTCTGAGTGTTCGGGTAGGGGACTAGTCTCCCAAATTGACTCGTTACCGCGGTCCTTGAGGACCGGGTTGCCGCTTACACCCTCAGTCCACGAGGGGTGATCGTAAGCCGCCCTACGGGAGTGGAACTCCCGTTGTAGGGACTTGTTGGGTCGTGATTGCCCACTTCCTCACAGGGAGGGCATCCTCGTTGAGGGCATCCTCACGGGGAGGGCATCGCCGTGACAGACGGTAATGTAAGTGTCGGGGGAAATCTCCGCGAGACTAAGTCCAGGTAAGATGTGTCACAATTACCCGGGGACCTGGCCTCCGGTGCCCTCCCGGGCGCCGCCATTTGCTCGGGGACGTGGCCTCCGGGGCCTCCCCGGGCGCCGCCCTTTGGCTCCTGGGACGTGGCCTCCGGTGCCCTCCCGGGCGCCGCCATTTGCCCGGGGACGTGGTCTCCGGGGCCTCCCCGGGCGCCGCCCTTTGGCTCCCGGGACATGGCCTCCGGGGCCTCCCCGGGCGCCGCCTTTGGCCCCGGGACGTGGTCTCCGGGGCCTCCCCGGGCGCCGCCTTTTGGCTCCCGGGACGTGGCCTCCGGTGCCCTCCCGGGCACCGCCATTTGCCCGGGGACGTGGCCTCCGGGGCCTCCCCGGGCGCCGCCCTTTGGCTCCCGGGACATGGCCTCCGGGGCCTCCCCGGGCGCCGCCTTTGGCCCGGGGACGTGGTCTCCGGGGCCTCCTCGGGCGCCGCCTTTTGGCTCCCGGGACGTGGCCTCCGGTCCCCTCCCGGGCGCCGCCATTTGCCCGGGGACGTGGCCTCCGGGGCCTCCCAGGGAGCCGCCCTTTGGCTCCCGGGACGTGGCCTCCGGTGCCCTCCTGGGCGCCGCCATTTGGCTCCCGGGACGTGGCCTCCGGTGCCCTCCCGGGCGCCGCCATTTGCCCGGGGATGTGGCCTCCGGGGCCTCCCCGGGCGCCGCCTTTTGGCTCCCGGGACGTGGCCTCCGGTGCCCTCCCGGGCGCCGCCACTTGCCCGGGGACGTGGCCTCCGGGGCCTCCCCGGGCGCCGCCCTTGACCCGAGGACGTGGCCTCCGGCACCGTCCCGGGCCTCATCACCCTCCTGAAGGTAAAGTCTCGAACTGTTTGTCACGTGCAGGTCACGCGAGGGGCGCCTCGGGCACTAGCGACCACCTGTCAAGCATCCAAGGCGTTTGACCGGGAGAAAGACGGTCCTGCCCTTCAATTCGACGGTGGCTTCCGGGGTAGTTTAGGTTTTTTGCTGCTTTTTGGGGCTATAAATAGCCCTTGTACCCCTCTGTTGTAAGGGATCGGTTCATTTTTATTGGAATAGCTAAACTCACAGACGTGCTCCGGAAGCCTCTCCCCCGGAGAGAGCCTCCCCAGCCGACTCCGGTCGGGAGCGCGTCGACAGGACTAGGGCCCCCACCGGGACCCGAACCTGTATAAACCCGTGTGTCATTCTTTGTGCTTGTCCGGCGGGGGAGGACCGGTCATCCGGTCAACCCGCGCCGCGTAATCTTCGCTAGGATCACTCTCAAAACCTGCCGGGGTATTCGCAATACCACGACAGTAAGAACCTGCATTGAGAGAGCTGAGGAAAAAGCCAGTTGCATTGATAATGAACCGGAGTACAATGCCTCCCCCCGCGAAATCACGACAAGGGAGGGAACGATGAGTACAATGTCCCCCCTCCCCCTCCGGCATAATCGCTTTGGGGGGGGGGGGAGGGAACGAGCCTGTAGGCTAGATGTAGAACTTGCGAAGTAAACGCACGTTCCACGTGTGCTTCAGTTCCTACTCTTGAAGGTTGGAGAGCTTGTAAGCCCCCGAGCCTAGGACTGTCGAGATCCTGTAGGGGCCCTCCCACTTGGGGGAGAGCTTGCCCTGTGCTTGGGGGTCTGTGACGCGTTTGAGGACAAGGTCCCCGAGTCAAAAAGCCCTCTCGCGCACGCGCCGGTTGTATGCGCGTGCCATTTCACTCACATAGATGGCGTGGCGGAGTAGCGCTCAGTCACATTCCTCCTCCACGAGATCGACCTCCAGTCGTTGATTTGCCTCGTTGGCTTGGTAGGCCGCGGTCGTAGCTCCGTCTAAGAGCTCGACCCACAGCGACCGAAAGCCAATCTCCCGGGGGAGGACTGCCTCAGCCCCGTATACCAGGGAGAAGGGAGTACGTCCCGTCGCCCGGCTCGGAGTCATGCGCATGGAGCAGAGGATACTAGGGAGCTCCTCTGCCCATGCGCCCCGCTTGGAAGCAGTTTGCTCAAGCCGTCGGCGTAACCCTTGTAGGATTACGCCGTTGACGCTTTCAACGGCCCCGTTGCTCGGGGGATGGGCCACTGAAGCGAA
Organism: Pharus latifolius; assembly: GCA_019359835.1. Classification (NCBI taxonomy): domain Eukaryota; kingdom Viridiplantae; phylum Streptophyta; class Magnoliopsida; order Poales; family Poaceae; genus Pharus; species Pharus latifolius. The sequence continues at coordinate 33,265,000 of CM033328.1, read as the reverse complement.
GTGGATGGTGAGCCCCAAGCCTTCGCAGAATTCCCGGAAATACGCTGAGTCTAATTGGGTCCTGTTATCGATAGTGATCTCTCGGGGGACGCCAAAACGACACACGATGTTTTTCCAGAAAAACCAATGTACTGCCAGCGACGTGATGCTGGCCAAAGGTTCAGCCTCTACCCACTTAGTAAAGAAGTCGACCGCGACTGCCGCATACTTGTAGCCCTCGGGCGCTGGGGGGAAGGGGCCCAGGAGGTCCATCCCCCAGTGCGCGAAAGGCCAAGTGATGGGGATAGTCTGTAGTCCTGGCGGGGAGGTTCGAACCCTTGGCCATCTTCTGACAGGCCTCACACGCGAAGACAAGATCTCGCGAGTCGCGAATCACCATGGGCCAATAGAAGCCCTGGCAAAGGGCCTTGGATGCGATGGCACGCGGGACGAGATGAGATCCGCAGCTTCCCGCGTGAATATCCTCGAGAAGCCGGAGCCCTTCCGGTCATGAAAGGCAACGGAGCAAGGCGGAAGCCCCTTGCTTGTAGAGCTTCCCCTCCAACAGGAGGTATGCCCGTGCCTTGGCTCCAACAGGCGGAAGCCCCTTCAAGGGCATGTGGACGTAGCAGAAGGTTCCGAGGGGAGTTATGAAACTCATCTTTTCCTCGTCCCCTTCCGCCATCCGGACTTGGTGATAGCCCGAGTACGCGTCCAGGAAGCTCATCAACTCGCACCCCGCGGTAGAGTCGACCAACTGGTCAATTCGCGGGAGCGGGAAGTTGTCCTTGGGGCAAGCACGGTTGAGGTCGGTGAAGTCCATGCACATTCGCCACTTGCCGTTTGACTTCTTCATGAGGACGGGGTTCACAAGCCACTCGGGGTGCAAGACCTCCCGAATAAACCCCGCCTCTCGGAGCCGGGCGACCTCTACCTTGATCTCCTCTTGGTGTTCGAGGGAGAGTTTCCTCAGCTTCTGCTTGATCAGGGGATGACCGGGGGTCATTGCGAGCTTGTGCTCGATGACATCTCGGGCAACGCCTCGCATGTCGGAGGGCTTCCAGGCGAAAACGTCAGAGTTTTCGAGCAGGAAAGCCGCAAGTTGCTCCGCATGCTCCTCGTGGAGCTCCACCCCGATTCTGACGGTCTTGTCCCTGTCGTCCGGGGACAGTAGGATCTTCTGGATGCCCCCTTCTGGACGTGTCTTGGGGAGGGGCCTCCCGGAAGGTATCACGGTGGCGTCTCTCTCCGGGGGGGACGCCTCCCCCCCGGGGTTTTGATGATGTTGACTCTCCCGATCGTTTCAGCGGCGCGCTCATATAGAGCGCGGGCCACGTCTTGGTCTCCCCGGGCGGTGATCACGCCATGAGGCCCGGGGATCTTCACGCAGAGATTAGTTCTGGTGGATCATGGCCCCCAAGCGGTTGATTGTGGTCCTCCCCATGATCGCGTTGTAAGAAGAGGGGAGGTCTACCACGTCAAACTGGACCATCTCTGTCCTGTAATTGTCTGGGGTGCCGAAGGTCATAGGGAGATCCACTTTCCCCACGGGGTGGATTGCTTTCCCCGGGATGAACCACTTCAAGGGCCCTGCTGCGGGCTGCAAGAGCTTCTCGTCCACCTGCATCTCCCTAAACGCCTTTAAGTAAAGGACGTCGGCTGAGCTGCCGCCATCCACGAGGATGCGGGCCAGATGGTAGTTGTAGATGGTGGCCGAGACAATGAGCGCGTCATCATGGGGGAAGCGAACCCCACGCGCGTCTTCTACCGTGAAGGTGAGGGGGACGTCCGACCACTTAGGTGGTGGGGACGTATGCAGCACCCCCACCACCTTCACTTCACGCGCGTAATCCTTATGCTGACGCTCAGAGTCTCGCCCGAAAGCTGACCCCCCCGTGATGACGTTGACACGCCTCTGGGAGGTTTGGAAGGGGAGAGTTTCTAATGGCTCCCCCTCCTGCGTTCGTCCTTGCTGTCCCCCCGCGGGAGCAGGAAGGGCCGGTAAGGCCGGCTGAGAGGGCAAGGAGGCTGGAGTCCCCCCCCCCCTGCCCATGCTGGTCGAGGAATGCGGTGAATTGTTGAAGCAGTTGATGGCATTCCCTGGTGGCATGGGTATCAAACATGTGGAAGGTACACCACCAACCTTCCCTGTTTCCTGTCGCGGGGCCTTCCCGATCGCGGGACGACTGTCCTCCCCCACGGCCTTTCGGCTTGGAGAAGGGGCGGTCGCCCCTGGAGGTGTCGCGCGAGCCGCCTCCGCCCTCGGGGACAAAGGTGTCCCGTGGTCGTGGCTGGCTACGACCCCCTTGCTTTGGGCGTTTGAGGGGGTCCCTGGCCCCCCGGTCGGCGGGGGCGGGAGCCCCCTGGTTCTTCTTCCAGAGGTCATCCTCCTCCGCCCGAGCATACTTCTCAAGTACGTTGAAGAGCTCATCGGCAGAGGAGGGGCAGCTTCGGGAGAGCCTCCGGTGGAGTTTTCCCGGGAGGATCCCGCTCTTGCACACCTCAATGACTGTGGAGTCAGGGACGTGAGCCATTTTGCTCTTAACCTGAGCGAAGCGCTTGAAGAAGCTGCGGATTGTCTCCCCCGTCCTCTGTCAGATGGTATAGAGTTGCGAGAAATCCAAGGGACGCACGTAGTTCCCCTGGAAGTTTGCGCAGAACTCGCGCTTGAGCTGCGCGAAGGACTTGATGGAGCCGGCCTTCAGGTTGTAGAACCACGAGAGAGCGATCCCAGTCAGGTAGAGGGGGAAAACGTTGCATTGCACCGTCTAGTCCCCCCCAGCCGTCGAGATGGCTGTGGAATACACTTCAACAAATTCGTAAGGATCGGCCTCACCGTTGTAGTGTTCATTGTGCGGTGGGTGGTAAGGCCGCGGCCATCGAATGCTCCGTATTCTGCGACACAGCAGCTGGTTAGCCCCCTCCACTTCTCGGGGAGAGTCCCGGTCGCTGTCTCCTTTGATAGGGGACCCGCGCTCATTGTCAGAGTCGGGAAGGGGCCCAAGAGGTCCACCGGCATGGCGGTAACGACACTTTTCTTCCGAGTTGGTGGAGCTGAGCTCCAAGATGTCCGGGCGCTCCCCCGGGGAGGTTGGTTCTTCGGCCAGTCTCCTCCCCTGGCTGGAGCGGGAGCGAAGCTCTCCACATCCGTGACCTGGGGGAAGTTCCTCCCCGTACTTAGTTGCACGCATTCGCCCAACCTCCTCCCGGGCGAAACGGACTTGATCCGCCGGAGGCGCCCTTGGGGGCGGCCCCGGGGGAGGAGAGATCTCGTACGCTGTAGCTACTGGCCTGGGTGCTACCAGGGCCGGTGAGGGGGAAACCCCCGCGGCGATTTCCGGAACCGGAAAGGGGGAAACCCATGTATTATCCAGAACCAGAGAGGGGGGAACCCCCGCGGCGACGTCCAGAACTGGAAAGGGGGAAACCCCTGTATTATCCGGAACCGGGGAGGGGGGAACCCCCGTGGCGACGTCCGTAGCAGGGGCGCCATTGCGGGGGAAGGTCCGCTGCGACACGGGAGTTGCTCTATCAACCGCCCTTGGTGCGGTAAACATGACCTGTGGGGCGGGACTGGCTCCCGGCGCAGGGAAAACCCCCGGCTTGTAGTGGGCCCCCGACCCCGGAAAGGCGCCCGGAGCAGGGTGTCCCCCCGGTACAGTGAAGGCCCCGGGCATGATGTAACCCCACGGCATCGGGAAGGCTCCCGGCGCCGAGAAGGCTCCGGACAGATGGCCCGCCAGGGGAGGATACCCTCCGGCGGGGTCGTACGGAGCGGCTATACCTCCGGGGGTCAGAGGGACCATCGGGTGGCCCATAAACGGGGACATAGCCCCCGGGAATGGGTACGGTGGGCATGTGGGGGCCGGTGGCCGCGCCAAGACGCGGAGCAGCTCGTCCATGGAGTGCTGGGCGCGGAGCTGGCCCTCCACTAAGGCCTCAAGCAAGGCGTCCCGTGGAGCCGGGGAAGCCGTCGGGGGGAGACTAGTCCCGGCTGAGGCGACCGCGGTCACCAGGACTGACCCGGAAGTCGAACCACCGAAATTAACAGGGAAGGTGGGAGGAGGTACCAGGGTCTGGCCGCCTCCGGGCGGAAGCGCCGGGACGGTCGTATCCCGGACGCGCATAGCCGGGTCACTAGGACCGGTGTCACCGGGAAGGGCGCGGGCCCTCGTTCTTGGGGGAGCCATGGCGTTGTTGGGGGAAATCTCCGCGGGACTAAGTCCAAGTAAGTTGCGTCACACTAGCCCGGGGACCTGGCCTCCGGTGCCTCCCCGGGCGCCGCCTTTTGGCCCCCAGGACCTGGCCTACGGGGCCGTCCCGGGCGCCGCCATTGATCCGGGGACGTGGCCTCCGGTCCCTCCCCGGGTGCCGCCTTTTGGCCCCAGGGAACTAGCCTCCGGCGCCGTCCAGGGCGCCGCCATATGCCCGGGGACGTGGCCTCTGGCCCCTCCCCGGGCGCCGCCTTTTGGCCCCGGGACCTGGCCTCCGGGGCCGTCCCGGGCGCCGCCACTCGCCCAGGGACCTGGCCTCCGGTGCCTCCCCGGGCGCCGCCTTTTTGGCCCCCGGGACCTGGCCTCCGGTGCCGTCCCGGGCACTGCCATTTGGCTCCCGGCACCGGGCCTCCGGTGCCGTCCCGGGCGCCGCCACTAGCCCGGGGACCTGGCCTCCGGTGCCTCCCCGGGCGCCGCCATTTGGCTCCCGGGACCGGTGCCTCCCCGGGCGCCGCATTTTTGGCCCCCGGGACCTGGCCTCCGGTGCCTCCCCGGGCGCCGCCTTTTTGGCTCCTGGGACCGGGCCTCCGGTGCCGTCCCGGGCGCCGCCATTTGGCTCCCGGGACCAAGCCTCCGGTGCCGTCCTGAGCGCCGCCACTCGCCCGGGGACCTAGCCTCCGGTGCCTCCCCGGGCGCCACCATTTGGCTCCCGGGACCGGTGCCTCCTCGGGCGCGGCCTTTTTGGCTCCCGGGACCGGGCCTCCGGTGCCGTCCTGGGCGCCGCCATTTGGCTCCCGGGACCGGGCCTCCGGTGCCGTCCCGGGTGCCGCCTTTTGGCCCCCGGGACCTGGCCTCCGATGCCGGTCCCGGGCGTCGCCTTTGGTCCGGAGACCTGGCCTCCGGTGCGTGTCCCGGGCCTCATCGCCCTTCTAAAGGTAAAGTCTCGAGTTGTTTGTCACGTGCAGGTCACGCGAGGAGCGCCTCTGGAATCAGCGACCACCTGTCAAGCATCCAAGGCGTTTGACCGGGAGAAGGACGGTCCTACCCTTCAATCCGACGGTGGCTTCCGGGGTAGTTTAGGCTTTTTGCTTGTTTTTGGGGCTATAAATAGCCCTTGTACCCCTCTGTTGTAAAGGACTGATACACATTTATTGGAATAGCTACACTCACAGGCGTGCTCCGGAAGCCTCTCCCCCGGAGAGAGCCTCCCCAGCCTACTCCAGTCGGGAGCGCGTCGACAGGACTAGGGCCCCCACCGGGACCCGAACCTGTATAAATCCTCGTGTCATTTCTTGTGTTTGTCCGGCGGGGGAGGACCGGTCATCCGGTCAACCCGCGCCGCGTGATCTTCGCTAGGATCGTTCTCAAAACCTGCCGGGGTATTCGCAATACCACGATAGTTGGCGCCGTCCGTGGGGACTCGTGACAAGACGCCATGGCTCCCCCAAGAACAAGGGCTCGCACCCTTCCCGGTGATCTGGGTCTCGGAGACCCGGCGTCGCCCGTCTGGGACACAGCTGTCCCGGCGCTTCCGCCCGGAGGCGGCCTGGCCTAGGTACCGCCTCCCTCCTTTCCTCTTAACTTAGGTGCTTCCACCTCCAGGTCGTTCCCGGTGACCGCGGGGACCTCGGCCGGGACCAGTCTCCCCCCAACGGCTCCCCCGGCTCCCCGGGACGCCCTGCTTGAGGCTCTCGTGGAGGACCAGCTCCGTGCCCAGCGCTCAATGGATGAGCTGCTTAGCGTGTTGGCGAAGCCTCCGGCCCCCACATTTGCGTCGCACCCATATCCGGGGACTATGCCCCCGTTTATGGGGTACTCAGCGGCCCCTCCGGCCTCCGGGAGCTTGTCCGCCCCGTATGATCTTGCCGGGGGGTTCGCTCCCCCTGCGGGATATACGTCCGGACCCTTCCCGGCGCCCGGGCCCGTCCCGGTGCTGAGAGGCTACTTCATGCCAGGGCCCTTCGTGGCACCAGGGGGTACCCCGTCCCTGGCCTATTCCCGGGGCCGAGAGCCCACTTCACGCCGGGGGTTTTCCCTACGCCGGGAGCCAGTCCCGCCCCCCGCGTCGCGTTTACCGCACCGGGGGCGGTGGACAGAGCAGCTCCCGTGTCTCAGCGGACTTCCCTCCGCATGAGCTCCCCGGTTCCAGACGTCGCCGTGGGGGCTCCCTCCTCGCCGGTTCCGGATGTTACAGGGGCTTCCCCCTTTCCGGTTCCGGTCGTTTCCACTGGGGCCCCCTCTACTTCGATTCCAAACATCGCTACGGGCGCCCCCTCCCCGGTTCCGGATATTACAGGGGCTTCCCCCTTTCCGGTCCGGGGGGTCTTCGCAGGGGGTTCCCCCCAGCCAGTCCCAGAAGCCTCCAGGTCGGTACCTACAGTGCATAAGCTCCCTCCCTCGGTGGGACACGTCCGTTTCGCCCCGGGGGAGGTCGAGAGAATGCATTCACCCGAGCGCGGGGAAGAACTTCCCCCTGGCCGCGGGCAAGGGGAGCCTCGCTCTCGCACCGGTCGGGGGAAGAGACCCGCGGAAGACCCAGCCTCCCCGGGGGAGAACCCGGACGTCTGGGAACTCAACCCCGGTCCAGAAGAGAAGCGTCGCCACCGCCACTCCGGCGGACCTCTTGGACCGCTCCCTGACTCAGACAACGAAGGTCCCGTGAAAGAAGACAGTGATCGGGACTCTCCCCGGGAGGTGCAGGGGGCTAGCCAGCCCCTGTGCCGAAGACTTCGCAGCATCCGGTGGCTGCGGCCCTACCGCCCTCCGCACATCGAGCACTATAACGGTGAGGCAAATCCTTACGAGTTTGTGCAGGTCTACTCCACAGCCATCTCCGCGGCCGGGGGGGACGAGACGGTACAATGCAATGTCTTCCCCCTCTACCTCACCGGCATTGCCCGCTCCTGGTTCTACGACCTGAAGCCCGGCTCCATCAAGTCCTTCACGCAGCTCAAGCGGGAGTTCTGTGCCAACTTCTAGGGGAACTACGTGCGTCCCCTGGACTCCTCACAGCTGTACACTGTCCGACAGAGGACTGGGGAAACCATCAGAAGCTTCTTCAAGCGCTTTGCTCAGGTTAAGAGCAAGGTGGCCCATGTCCCCGACTCTACGGTCATCGAAGCCTGCAAAAGCGACATCCTCCCGGGGGAGCTCCACCAAAGGCTCTCCCAGAGCTGGCCCTCTTCCGCCGACGAGCTCTTCAACGTACTCGAAAAGTACGTTCGGGCGGAGGAAGACGACATCTGGAAGAAGACTCAGGGGGCTCCCGCCCCGGTCGACCGGGGGGCCAGGGATCCCCCCAAGCGCCCCAGACAGGCGGGGCGTAACGAGCCACGGCCTCGGGACACTTTTGTCCTCGAGGGCGGAGGCGGCTCGCACGACCCTCCGAGGGGCAACCGCCCCTTCCCTAAGCCGAAAGGCCATGGGGGAGGACAGTCTTCGCGTGGCCGGGAAGGGCCCGCGGGGAGAAGGCGGGAAGGACCGTGGTGCAGCTTCCACAGGTCCAGTACCCACGCTACCCGAGACTGTATCCAGCTACTGCAGCACTTCGCGGACTTTCTCGACCAGCGCGGGCAGGGGGGGACTCCGGCCTCCTTGCCCCCTCGGCTGGCTGTTCCGGCCCTTCCCGCTCCCGCGGGGGGGAGCAGACCCAGGAGGGGGAGCCTTCAGAAGCTCTCCCCTTCCAGACTTCTCAGCGCCGCATCAACGTCATCGTGGGAGGGTCCGCCTCTGGGCGGGACTCCAAGCGCCAGCGTAAGGAGTACGCGCGTGAAGTTAAGGTTGTGGGGGTGCTACACATGTCCCCGCCACCCAAGTGGTCGGACGTCCCCCTCACCTTCACGGCGGAAGACGCGCGAGGGGTTTGCTTCCCCCACGACGACGCGCTCATTGTCTCCGCGACTATCTACAACTGCCACCTGGCTCGCATCCTCGTGGACGGCGGGAGCTCTGCCGACGTCCTATTTCTGAAGGCCTTCAAAGAGATGCAGGTGGATGAGAAGCTCCTGCAACCCGCTGCCGGGCCCCTGCAAGGTTTTGTCCCGGGCAAGGCGATCCACCCCGTGGGCAAGGTAGATCTTCCTATGACATTCGGCACCCCGGAGAACTACCGGACCGAGTTGGTCTGCTTCGACGTAGTGGACCTCCCCTCCTCCTACAATGCGATAATGGGGAGGACCACAATTAACCGGCTGGGGGCTGCCACCCATCAAAACTACCTCTGCATGAAGATCCCCGGACCGCATGGCGTGATCAACGTCCGGGGAGACCAAGACATGGCTCGTGCTCTATACGAGCGCGCTGCGGCCACAATCGGAAGCGTCAACCTCATAAAGGCGCCCGGGGGGGAGGCTTCTCCCCCGGAACTAGATGTCACTGCGCCACCGCTTGGGAGGCCCCTCCTCAAGCCGCGTCCTGAATGGGGCCTCCGGAAGGTCCTGCTGTCCCCGGGCAACGAAGACAAAACCGTCCAGATCGGGGCGGAGCTCCCTGAGGAGCATGCAGCGCAACTTGCGGCCTTTCTGCGCGAAAACTCCGATGTTTTTGCGTGGAAGCCTTCGGACATGCGGGGAGTCGCCCGGGAGGTCATTGAGCACAAGCTCGCAGTGGCCCCCGGTCACCCCCCGGTCAAACAGAAGCTGCGAAAACTCTCCCTCGAGCGCCAAGAAGCAATCAAGGTGGAAATCACCCGGCTTCGAGAGGCGGGGTTCATTCGGGAGGTCCTGCACCCCGAGTGGCTCACGAACCCCGTCCTCGTCAAGAAGTCAACCGGCAGGTGGCAGATGTGCGTGGACTTCATCGACTGTAACCGTGCCTGGCCCAAAGACAACTTCCCGCTCCCGCGGATTGATCAGCTCATCGACTCCACTGCGGGGTACGAGCTCATGAGCTTCCTAGACTCCTACTCGGGCTACCATCAAGTCCGGATGGCGGAAGGGGATGAGGAAAAGACGAGTTTCATAACTCCCCTCGGAACCTTCTGCTACGTCCATATGCCCTTCAGGCTCAAGAACGCAGGGGCGACCTTCCAGCGCCTCATGATGCTGGTTTTCAAAGATCAAGTCGGCCGCAACGTCGAAGTCTACGTAGACGACGCGGTCGTCAAGAGCCCCCGCGCAGCCTCCCACATCGACGACCTGGCTGAAACCTTCCGCAACCTCCGCGCGTTCGGGCTTAAACTTAACCCGGAGAAGTGCGCCTTCGGGGTTCGCGGGGGGAAGCTCCTAGGTTTCCTCGTGTCCCAGCGGGGCATAGAGGCAAACCCCAAGAAGATCCGGGCATTCCTAGACATGCCCCCGCCGCGCTCCGTCAAGGACGCCCAGTGGCTCTCCGGCCGCCTAGCCACACTCAGCCGCTTCGTCTTCCGGTCGGGGGAGCGAGGCCTCCAGTTCTTCAAGATCCACCGAGGGCTCGAGGGGTTCCGCTGGACCCCCGAGGCCCAGGAAGCCTTCAACGACCTCAAGAAGTACCTCCCGAGCCCTCCAATGCTCGTGAGTCCGTCTCCAGAAGAGCCCTTACTCCTCTACCTCGCCGCGACCCGCGTCGCCGTCAGCGCGGTCTTGGTGAAGGAGCAAGGGGGGCAGCAGCGTCCCGTGTACTACGTGAGTGAGGCCCTCCAAGGGGCCAAAACTCGGTACACGGAGATGTAGAAAATCTGCTACGCCCTCCTCATGGCGTCCCGGAAGCTTCGGCATTACTTCCTGGGGCACCCCATCACCGTCCCGTTGTCCCTCCCCCTGGGAGAGGTACTGCGGAACAAAGAAGCCACCGGCCGGATCGGGAAGTGGGGGGCCGAGCTCGCCCCCTTCTCCCTGTCCCTTATCGGCCGCTCCGCCATCAAGTCGCAGGTCCTCGCCGACTTCGTCGCATAGTGGACTCCCGCCTCTGGGTCCGGGGACGAAGACCTCCCTGTGCCGCCCCGACGCAGTGATGATTGGACTCTCATGTTCGATGGGTCGCTGTGTCTCGCTGGGGCTGGTGCAGGAGTAGTCCTCCGGAGCCCCGAGGGGAAGGAACTCGAGTACGCCGCGCGGCTCGAGTTCCCCGCAACCAACAACGTCGCCGAATACGAGGCTTTGCTCCTAGGGATGCGCCTTGCGCGCTCCCTGGGGATCCGCAACCTCCTAGTCATGGGAGATTCTCAGCTCGTAGTTTGCCAAATGGACAAGTCTTACCTGTGCCATGACGCAAACTTAAGTATTTATTTGTAGGAAGTGCGAAAGATGGAGAGGCATTTCGACGGCCTCGAGGCCCGGCATATCCCGCGGAGGGACAATGACCGGGTCGACGCCTTGGCCCGGGCGGCAAGAGCCCGGGAATCGCTCCCCAAGGGGGCTTTTCTGGAAATCATCACAAAGCCCTCGGTGGCCTCCCCGGACACAGGCGACGAGCCTCATGTCCCGGAGGTCGCCGAGATCACCCGGACTCCGTCTTGGATGTACCCCCTCATCTCCTTCATCAAGGGGGAGGGGGACCCTCCTAGTGAGACCGAGGCTAAACGCCTTCGGGCTAAAGCCCGGGCATATCTCCTACTGGAGGGGAGGCTCTACAAGCGGGGGGCTTCCGCCCTCCTGCGCTACCTCCCCCGGCCGGAGGGACTTCAACTTCTCGAAGACATCCACGCGGGGAGCTGTGGTTCTCACCTAGCCCCGCGTGCCATTGCGGCCAAGGCCCTCCGGCAGGGCTTCTACTGGCCCACGGTCATGCGCGACGCGCGAGACCTTGTCTCCGCGTGCAAGGCATGCCAGAAGATGGCTAAGGGCTCGAACCTCCCCCCTATAGCGCTGCAGACGATCCCCGTCACTTGGCCCTTTGTGCGCTGGGGGATGGACCTCTTAGGGCCCTTCCCCCCAGCGCCCGGGGGATACAAGTTTGCGGTAGTCGCAGTCGACTCTTATACAAAGTGGGTTGAGGCGGAGCCTTTGGCCAGCATCACGTCCCGGGCCGTTCAGCGGTTTTTCTGGAAAAATGTCGTATGTCGTTTTGGTGTCCCCCGGGAAATCACCGTGGACAATGGGACCCAATTCGACTCGGCTTATTTCTGGGAATTCTGCGAAGGCCTGGGGCTCGTCATCCACTTCGCCTCAGTGGCCCATCCCCGGAGCAATGGGGCTGTCGAGAGGGTCAACGGCGTGATCCTGCAGGGGTTGCGCCGGAGACTCGAGCAAACCGCTTCTAAGCGGGGTGTATGGGCAGAGGAGCTCCCTAGCATCCTCTGCTCCATGTGCACGACCCCGTCCCGGGGCGACGGGGCGTACCCCCCTTCTCCCTGGTCTACGGGGCGGAGGCAGTCCTCCCCCCGGAGATCGGCCTCCAGTCACTGCGGGTTGAGCTCCTGGAGGGAGCCACGCCCGCAGCGTACCAGGCCAACGAGGCCAACCAACACCTGGAAATCGACCTCATGGAGGAGGAACGCGACCGAGCGCTCCTCCGCCACGCCATCTACGAGCAAGAGATGGCGCGCGCATACAACTGGCGCGTGCGCGAGAGAGCTTTTCGCCTTGGGGACCTTGTCCTCAAGCGCGTCACAGACCCCCAAGCCCAGGGGAAGCTCTCCCCCAAGTGGGAGGGCCCCTACAGGATCTCCGCGGTCCTGGGCTCGGGGGCTTATAAGCTCTCCAACCTTCAAGAGCAGGAGCTGAAGCACACGTGGAACTTGCGTTTACTTCGCAAGTTCTATGTTTAGCCTTACGGGCCTGTCCCCTCCCCCGGGGCGTTCACGCCAGAGGGGGAGGAGGGACACTGTATTTTCCTCCCCTTTCGCGACTTCGCAGGGGGAGGCCCTGTACTTCATTTTATTAGCAATACATAGGTCTTGCTTTTCAACTCTCATCGCAGGTTCTATTTATTACCGCCCCTAGCGGCGATGCTCTCCCTGCGAGGATGCCCTCCCAGTGAGGATGCCCTCCCCGCGAGGATGCCCTCCCCGTGAGGAAATGGGTCCAGACCCAGCAAGTCCCTCCTGTAGGGCGGCTTACGATCAGCCCTCGTGGACTGAGGGTGTAAGCGGCAACCCGGTCCCCAGTGGCCGCGGTAACGAGTCACTTTGGGAGACTAGTCCCCTACCCAAACACTCAAGACACGTCTTCGGGCACTTCCTCCTCCGGGAGTAGACGCTCTCCCCAATGGGAGTTTAATGGCTTTCTTGGATCTATCTTCCTCGTACGGGAGTCGACGTTCGACGCTCTCCCCAGCGGGACATCTAATGGCATTCTTCTATATTTGGTCCCCGACGATCTTATTCCCGGCTCCCCGTTCTCACGGCGACTGGACGATTGGTCCCCGGCGACCTTATTCCCGGCTCCCCGTCCTCACGGCGATCGGATGAATGCCTCCCGGAGACCCTATTCCCGGCTCCCCATTTTCACGGCGACCGGACGACTGTCTCCCGGAGAAGTTACAGATTTCTCGGACATTTCTTCCCCGGAGACCCTATTCCCAGCTCCCCGTCCTCACGGCGACCGGACGATTGTCTCCTAGGAAGCTCACCTCCGGAAATCTCATCGGGTTTTCTTGGACGTTTCTTCCACATGAGGCCTTATTCCCGGCTCCCTGTTCTCACGGCGACCAGACGATTGTCTCCCGGAAGGTCTTCTCCTTGGAAACCTCGTTTTAAAATTTTCTAACTTAGAAAAATTCCTATGCTACAGGTGACTTCCATCCCGGGGGCCTTGTTACCCCCACAGCGCGCGGAGCTATCCTCCGGCCCGCTGTGGGCGGAGGGGATAAGGAACCCCCGGGTGTCGACCGCACCGCCCACGAGCAAACTTAGCTCATTTTTGTGAAAAGGAGTCGTCCGGACCATCCAACAAGAAGAAACAAAAAGCAACAAGAGAAGAAGCAAATAAACATCTTATTGATTGTCAAACCCGGAGGACATCTTTCCCCTCCGGTGGGCTTCGGAAACGATACAACCCAGGTTCTAACCCGGGGGATTCTCTACGTCCTAAGGCTCTGTAACATCCCTAATTTTAGCTATCTTTTCTGCTTGCGAGTCAGCATATCTTCTTTGGAATCCCTGTTGTCCCAACCCTATCTTGATCTTACGTATGCCACTACCTTAACCTAAAAAGTTGGCAGCTAAACTTCATCTCCCAGATCGTTTTTACATTTCAGTCCAAAAGTGCTTTAGTTTAGTCCTTTTAGAAAACCCAAAAAGGCTAAAAGTCCCAGATCATCTCCAAATCCAGATCTGATCAAGTGATTACCTTTCTTTCATTTTTTTGAACATTTTTCCCTTCTGGAAGAATTCCAGAATCTCGACCGAAACCCTAGTTTCAGCCTCGACAAAAGTTTCAAACCCTAATTACCCTGTTTACCCTAATTACCCTGTTTTCGATTTATGCCAAAACCACCAGATCTTATCGGATTTCACCATTTTTCCTACTGGATGAGTCTAAGACATTTAGTAGCACTCATCTGCAAAGTCAGAATTCAAATCAGCCCTTCAGTTCTTCAGAATTGCAAATAGGCCCAAATTGCCGAGCCAAAACCTTCACAGTTCAGTCCAAATCGTCACATTTCAGTCCAAAGTTTGCAACCAGGTCCCTGTGCCGTTTTCAACCAGCGCCCGCCATTTTTCCTCGCCGTTGAACTCGCCGCCGGCGAAGTTCCTCGCGCTGCCACCTTCATAGCCACGTAGCCTTCACCGCGCACAGCTGTATCGCCACCATGGAAGCAGTTCACCGCGCTGTGCCGTGTTCTTCCCCGCGCGCGCGCGTGCCTGCTGTTGTCAGGAGCTCCACGCCACATGGCTGCCATCCCGGAGATCATCATCTCGCCTTCCTGACGAAATCCCGATTTCGCGCGATGCTCCGCCTCTGGCAGAGCCCCGCCGTGTCCCGGAGTACCTCGATGACCGCCCCAGCGCCAGAAGGAAAATCTCCCCGGCGATTGCTGCAGCTCCCGAGAGTTCAATCCCGCGGCTATATAAAGCCCCCCCTTTGCCCAGCATCTCTTCACACCACCCGCATTTGTAAGCCCTAGCCTCCACCACCAGAGAGCAGCTGAGTTCTCCAGCGCCGCCGCGAAGATCTTCTTCCCCGGCGAGCAGTTCCTGAAGCTCACGGCGCCAGCTTCGCCCGAAGCTTCTTTCTCCAAACCAACGCCACCAGTAAGCTCCCTTCATCCCTCTCTTCGTACCATAGCATCTAATTGGCCCCCGGCGAACCCTAACGCCGGTGATCGTCCGAAAACCCCAAATGCCCTGTTCCCTCAATGCTGGCCGATTCTATCCGAATTAATCCTCGTGCCAGTGATGAAAATTGTTCAGTACACCCCTTTGAGCAAGCCTACAAACTTAGATTTCAAAATTGAGCAGCGATCATAACCTTTCTGTAGTTTGCGCGCCACCAGTGAACTGGTCCTCGTCGCCAAGCTTCTCCGGCCATTCTCCGGCCGAATTAACCCTACAAATAGCCCCCTCACCTCACCCTCTCACTCCCTGAGCAATGAATCGACTTCGAACTCTTTAAATCGAAAACGCCCAATTTAGGAGTCGTCTTCGCCAGCGCCGGTCACCGGAATTTCTCCCCGGCCGATCTAGCCCCGCACACTTTGTCCCTTAGATAGATCTCAGTACCCTGAGCAATATTGTCTACTAGCCCGACTCCTGAATCGACTTGGATCAAAAGTTATGATCATGCCAAGATTGATGTTTAGTGGTTTAGTTCATGTCCAGGCCACCGTGTTTGCTCACCGGATTTGGCCACCTTCCGGCCACTTTCTGTCCTTGAGCCTGTTGAGAGTTTTGTAGCTGTTATCAATGCTTAAACCCCAGACAAAGTTGTGCATCAATTGGAGTCCTGAGTCAAAAGTTATCCAATGCCCTAGTTTCTGGCCATGTCTAGCACTATGTCAGTGCATGTCCACCAGTGGCATTAGATGATTTAGACTTGTTACATTTGAGCAATTGAAATGCCACTTTGTCCACTAAGCCTTTTGAACCATGCTCTACAATATTTCCTATTGCCACATCTCCAGAAAACAGACCTAGAACCAATTTAGGGCTATATCAAGCCATGAGCCGAATGTCAGCCTTTCGGCATTCAAGTCCTTTTGAGCCCATCTCTTCGATCAATGTCAAGTGGCCTTGTCCAAACCCTTACCCCTGCATGCATGATGTATTTACGTATTATTTTCTAGTACTTGTATGCTTATATAGTGTGTATGTGTTGTTTGTATCCGCCGTGGAAGCAGACGTTGAAGGAACTGAGGAGATCTTCGAGGATTCATCTGAGCAGCTAGACCCATCACTGCAAGGCAAGTCTCAAACCCTTGATCATGTCTAGCCTAATATTTTGAAATGAAATACGTTAATTGTTTTCAAGTATATGCATGCCTTAAGTTCAAATAAGAACTATGTTTCAATGAAGTGATTAGATATGACCTAAAAGATTGTAAAGCTCCTTTTGACATTGAATATTCCTGCACCCTTGTCACCCTAGAATATCATGCTTAGGCTATACTATGCTCAAAATAATATGATAAATGTTGAATGGTCACATATGAGAAAAGTATATTCAAAACCCTTTTGTGAAAGAAAATGTGATTGGAATCGATAGTGAGGATGGTTTGAGTGGATGGTGCTGTGTGCGCACTGAGAATGTGAAAGACTCCTCACTAGAGATTCATAAGGACTAGAACCTTGTGCTGTGCTTCTATGCGGCATGAAAAACGTACCAACCACTTGCCTGTTTATGGGATGGGCGCAACTTAGTAGCTTTCTTTAGTATTAGCTTTTCCCTGCAATGGTTGTCGATCCAGTGTCTTGCGAGAATTGGTGGGCCGCAGAAGGCCATGAGTGATGTGAGTTCAGAAAAATCATGAGAGGAAAAGGTGGAAAGAAGGAAGACGCCCTATGCCAGATTAAGTCGTGCGCGACTGTAATCAAGAGAGGCTATGTGTCTTGCGAGAACATAGATCCAGGCTAGGAAGTAAGGCAGTGGGGAGGACCCACAACGGTAGTTGAGACTTGACTGTCTATTTACCGGGCAGGGAATAGTTAATGCTAGGACTGTAAATTGTTGTGTCATCTCGGCCTTGTCACATGCGTAAGAGTCGCATGGAGAGGTACCGACTTGAAAGCCGAATGATCGGTGGATTAAGGTGGTACACCTTTGCAAAGTTTAAAAAGTATCGGATACTCTGAGCTCCCAGGTTATGGAGTCTGCGCGCTGTAGATTCTATTCACGTCGATGCAGCACAAGTAGCTTTTGGAAAGTTTTCACAAAATCAGAATAAAGTGGTGACTCATGAAAGACCGCCACACACAACAATTTCTGAGAATTTAGCTTAGGGTTTTAAAAGCACCGCTTTTGAAAATAAAGGTCTTTTCTCCAAAAACCAAGTGTGAAAATCTATCCTATATACATATACAAAGCCAAAGAGCTATTCTGTGAGAAATTTCCCCCTCATCTATATATGCTTGCATTCTTATTTGGGACTTGTTGAGCACCATGTGGACAATGTGCTCACCCTTGCTTTTACAAACGAATTTAGAAGAAGGATTCATCGACCCTGAATCTTACGGTCTTGAACCCAATGTGGAACAAGAAGAAGAAACTGAAGACCAAGCTTGATAGAGGGTTATGCACCAAGGTGGAGTCAGATGTGGAGAAGGCCCGTACACCGCTGCTGCAGAAGAAGAAGACTGATGAAGTCCTTTTGCTTATTATTGTTGTTTCATTTTGTGCCGACCTTTGTGTCGAAAACTCCCTAATTTGTATCAACATTTAAATGCGTCATTTTGGCGCTAAGTTATTGTAATGTTGGTCCTTGTGATCAGCACTTGTTTTTAATTACTCGTATTTTTATATAATGCATCTTGTTGTTGTGAGCTGCAATGTACCTCTTCTGAGTGCAACCCACCTGGGCGGTTGCCACCGGATTCCTCAAATGAGGGTCCCACAGAATCTGGTATCAGAGCAAAAGGCTCGACTGTAGGTCGTAACCCTTAGATAGACTTTGGCGTCCCTAGAAGAAAAGTTCCCTAGTTCTTTGTCAAAAATTTGTTTACGAAAACCTATTTTCCTTAAGAAAAATGTTATTTTCGATTTTTGGAAAAAGGCTTTAGACTTCTCTTTAAACTCATAGATGCCTTTCGTTCTGTCTTCAGATGGCTTCCGACAGGAGATACCTTCACGGAGACGAGCTCGGATCGTGGGCATTGTTGCTGTGGATGATGCTGCAATTTCTTGGAGCACGGGACAGTCAGAGGCCGGTATATTGTGTCTGGCAAGATGAGATTAACGGACGACCCATTGGTTGTCGGGCTTCAGTGATTGTCTATGAGATTCCCGAGCACGGGAGAGGCTCAGTGAGACGTCAAGCCCGCAGAGAAGAAGAGGAGGATGCTATCTTAGACGCTGCCCGTCGTGCTGTAGGTTCCGTCCGGCAGATGTATAGCGACTACCTTTCTGAGTCCCCCTACCGCTTCGTACCTTACCAGGTCCCCGGATCAGAGTACTGAGTTGTTCTTCCGTCCAGCGACCAGGAGAACGCTATTTTGACGAAGACTCGAGACGTCGTTCGTGCTTCAGAGATCGGATACACCCGCCTACTTCGAGACTACGAGCGTGTTCGCGATGATGGCCACTACCTTGAGGGCATGCTTATTAGGGCTCGTGCGAGTCTCCAAGAAAAGGAAAGACAAATTCAAGAATTGGCTGAATCAAGTGGAGAGAAGGACCTCGAAGCTGCAGAGTCAGTAGTCAAGAAGAGTCGCCCAAAGCTGAAGATTGTCAACATCAACGACGACAAGGAAGATGATCCGATGGATGCAGATGACGATGAGGAGGAGGATCCTGAGGAGGTAGAGCCTTGTGATTCTTCTGATGATGCTGAGGAGTGACTGTAGACTTCCTTCGATTCGACCTTTTGTGCCTAACCCAGCAGACGCTAGATTTCCTTTTGTTGTAGTAGTTATTTTAGTATGGTTGATGTATGCTGGATGTTAGATGAGCTCTGTAAGCCGATGAGGCTAGAAGCTTTGTATCTTTCGAAAAGCTGATTAGTGAAAAGGTCATTTTGCATACCCTTATTCTTACTTCTTGAGTTAATGCCAGCATTCTGCTAGCACCTGTGTAAATGATTCTTTCCGAATCAATGTCTCTATTCTTAACCTCCTGTTTGAGTAGGATGGTTAACACGCGAGCAAGACCCCAGGAAGGAGAGCTAGAGGGAAACCCTAGCAATGCAAGGGCTACACCCGGAGCGAGGAGCCGCACCAACCCAGATAGACCAGGATCTTCGATGATGCCACAAGGAGGCAACATCAATGATGTACTGCTATGGATGGAGCAAAACCGACAGGAATCAGCTACTATACAGAACCAAATTTTGGGACAGTTGATGCAACATATCGCATATGGACAAGCTGAAGGATCCGCAACGAGTGCAAAGTTAACTGGCTTTCAGAAAACACGGCCCCCAACCTTTTCGAGTACAGAAGACCCTATAGTAGCCGACGATTGGCTGAGAGACGTGGAGAGGAAATTGAATACTGTTAGGTGCAGCGACGAAGAGAAGCTTCTGTATGGATCAAATCAATTAGTTGGACCCGCTGCTGCTTGGTGGGAGAATTACCAGACTGTGCACACCAATAGAGATTCGATCACCTGGAACGAGTTCAAGGAGGAATTCCGTAGATACCACGTCCCAAAAGGCGTTATCCAAGCAAAACGCCGAGAGTTTGTGAATCTGCGACAAGGAAGCAAGACCGTGAAACAGTACCTGCATGAATTTATTCAACTGGCAAGGTATGCCCCTGAAGATATTGCGACAGAGGAAAGGAAGATCGACAGGTTTTGCGAAGGACTACAAAACTCATTGCAATACCAGCTATCATCTCATGAATTTACGGACTTCCACGTCCTGATAAACCGGCTGCTTAAGATGGAGGAGAAAAGGGGAATAATTGAAGAAGACCGAAAGAGGAAGGCTTTGCCCAACTCTTACCAAGGAAGTGCTAGTCGAGGGAGACCAATGCCTACTTATCGACCCGCCTTTAGACCGCCTCAAAGACCCCAAAGGCCTGCGCCTACTGCAATAGCACAATGTACCGGATGTAGAGGAAACCACTTCTTGAAGGATTGTCCCCTGAAGAATGAAGAGTGTTTTCACTGTGGAAGAAAGGGACATCGTAGGAACACCTGTCCGCTACAACACCTACCATCAAATGTTGCCCGAGCACAAGCTGCAAGACCCCCTGTTCCAACCCAAGGCTTCGCCAGAAATGCTCCACCCTCCAGAGGAGGAAGGTTCCAGAATGGCCGAGGGAGAGGAATGCCTGCTGCAGGTCGCGGAAGACTCAACTACGCATCTGCCGTTGAAGCAGGAGAAGCATCAGACGTCGTGATCGGTAGGATCTTTATTCACTCTGAACTTTTAGTTGCATTATTTGACCCTGGTGCTACTCATTCATTTGTGTCAAGACCTTTCGTGCTCAGAAATAAGTTGCCAGTATCCGCATTAGAGTTCCCTATTCTAATTCAATCCCCTGGAGCTCGAATGCCTGTCAACTCTATCTGTAGAAATGTCGCCTTTAGTATTGGCAATCTAGGATTCCTAGCAAACCTGCTAGTTTTGGATCTTCAAGGATTAGATGTCATCCTTGGAATGGATTGGTCAGCCAAGCATAAAGGTCAGATGGACTGTGAAAAGAAAGCAATAACCCTGACGGATGCTGAAGGAAAACAAGTCACATTCCACATAGAGAGATCAATGGTGAACAACCGAGTGTGTAGTTTGAATAGTTTAGAAGGAGTTGAGTTTGAAGGAGTTCCAATGGTAAACGAATATCCAGAAGAGCTTCCTGGAATGCCACCAGACCGGGACATTGTGTTCTCAATCGAATTAAAACCCGGATCTGCCCCTTACGCAAGAAAGCTTGCACGTATGACAAGTGAAGAACAAGAAGAATTAAGAAGGCAAGTGGAAGAATTGTAAAGAAAGGGATTTGTTAGAACAAGTTCCTCACCTTGGGGAGCCCCTGTACTTTTCGCTAAAAAGAAAGACGGCAGTCTACGACTTTGTGTCGACTACCGGAAACTGAATGATATGACGATCAAGAACAAGTACCCTTTGCCAAGGATCGATGATCTCTTTGACCAACTAAGAGGAGCAAAGATATTTTCAAGGATCGACCTGAGGTCCGGATACCACCAACTGAAGATTCGAGAACAAGACATTCCAAAAACTGCATTCATAACGAGATATGGATTGCATGAGTTTACCGTGGTGCCATTTGGTTTAACGAATGCACCAGTAGTGTTCATGAATTTAATGAACAAGGTTCTCATGGAATTTCTGGACAAGTTTGTCATTGTGTTTGTCGATGACATTCTCATCTTTTCGGAGTCAGAGGAAAAACACGCACAACATCTTAGGATGGTGTTGGAAAAGTTAGTAGAACATCGACTGTATGCCAAATTCGATAAGTGTGCCTTTTGGTTAAAAGAAATCTCATTCTTAGGCCACATTATCTCTGGCAAAGGAATCTCAATGGATCCGTAAAAAATTCAGGCTATCATGGAATGGAAACAACCGGAGACAGTGACTGAAGTAAGAAGTTTCCTAGGATTAGCCGGATACTACCGGAGATTTGTCAAAGGATTCTCCAAGATTACAAAGCCACTCACCAGACTACTAAAGAAAGATGTTCCATTCGATTGGACAGGAGGATGTGAAAAGAGTTTTGAGGAATTAAAGAAGATATTAACAACCGCACCTGTCCTTACGTTACCAGATAACAAAAAGGATTTTGAAGTCTACTGCGATGCATCAAAGCAAGGACTAGGCTGTGTCCTTATGCAAGAAGGGAGAGTCGTAGGTTACGCATCGAGACAATTGCGACCACATGAGGAGAACTATCCAACTCATGATTTGGAATTAGCCGCCGTTGTTCATGCGCTAAAGATTTGGTGACACTACCTACTTGGAAATAGATGTGAAATCTACACGGACCACAAGAGTTTGAAATACATCTTCACCCAACAAGACTTGAACATGAGACAGCGAAGATGGCTAGAGTTGATTAAAGATTATGACCTTGGAATACACTACCACCCTGGAAAAGCAAATGTAGTAGCAGATGCCTTGAGCAGGAAATCCTACTGCAATCAGGCACGGACATTAGGAATACCACCCCAATTGCTTAGAGATTTCGAGAAGTTGAATTTAGAGTTTGTTGAACAAGGAACCGTCGCCGCGTTAACAATGAATTGCGAGCTGAAGGACCAAATCCGAAGGGCTCAGGAAGTAGATCAGGGTATTCGAAAGATGAAAGAGGACATGAAACACGAAGATGCAATTGACCTTCGTGAAGACGAGGAAGGAATTTTGTGGTATCATAACCGAATCTGTATCCCAGAAGACAAGGAAATCAAGAACATGATACTGCAAGAAGCCCATTGTACCCCATACTCTATTCACCTGGGCAGTACAAAGATGTACCAAGATCTAAAGGATCGGTTTTGGTGGAAGGGAATGAAAAAGGAAATTGCCGAGTTTATAGCTTCTTGTGATACCTGTCAAAGAGTGAAAGCAGAACACCAGAAACCTGCAGGACCGCTGCAACCCCTACCAACCCCGGAGTGGAAATGGGACGAGATTGGAATGGATTTTGTAGTTGGTTTACCAAGAACCCAGCAAGGATACGATTCTATATGGGTTATAGTCGATAGATTGACGAAAGTAGCTCATTTTCTACCTGTAAAAACACAATACACGACGAAAAAGCTTGCAGAACTATATCTTACCAGGATTGTCACGCTACATGGAGTACCAAAAACAATCGTCTCAAACAGAGGAGCCCAATTTGTATCAAGATTTTGGGGAGAACTACAAAAGTCCCTGGGAACGAAGTTGAAGTTCAGTACAGCTTACCACCCGCAAACGGGAGGTCAAACGGAAAGAGTGAACCAGATTTTAGAAGACATGTTGAGAGCGTGTGCTTTGGACTATGGAAATTCTTGGGAACAATTTCTACCGTACGCGGAATTTACCTACAACAATAGTTATCAAGTAAGTCTACAGATGGCTCCTTATGAAGCGCTTTATGGAAGAAAGTGCCGCACGCCACTATATTGGACCGAAGTGGGACAGAAACAATTTTTAGGACCGCAATTAGTGGAGGATGCCACAGCCCACGTGAAGATCATACAAGAGAGATTGAAAACGGCCCAGTCTCGACAGAAAAGTTACGCCGACAGAAGAAGGAGAGAATTATTCTTCGAGATAGGTGATTACGTATATCTCAAAGTAACACCCTACAAGGGAGTTCGACGATTCCAAGTAAAAGGAAAGCTAAGTCTGAGATATGTAGGACCATACAAGATTTTGGAAAGACGAGGAGAAGTAGCATACAAACTGGAGCTACCGCCTGAATTAGCAGGAGTTCATGATGTCTTTCACGTATCCCAACTAAGAAAATGCTTGAGAGAACCAACGGAGCAAGTGTCTCCCACAGAAACAGAGGTTCAACCAGATCTGACATATCAAGAATACCCAGTCAAGGTGTTAGAGGTCAATGAAAGGAGGTTAAAATCAAGGACCATAAAATTCTGCAGAGTCCAATGGAATAACCACACCGAAGAAGAATCGACTTGGGAAAGAGAAGAAGAACTGCGTCAGAATTTTCCCTACCAATTCTCAGACTCATTGGAATCTCGAGGACGAGATTATTCCTAAGGAGGGTAGGTTGTAACATCCCTAATTTTAGCTATCTTTTCTGCTTGCGAGTCAGCATATCTTCTTTGGAATCCCTGTTGTCCCAACCCTATCTTGATCTTAGGTATGCCACTACCTTAACCTAAAAAGTTGGCAGCTAAACATCATCTCCCAGATCGTTTTTACATTTCAGTCCAAAAGTGTTTTAGTTTAGTCCTTTTAGAAAACCCAAAAAGGCTAAAAGTCCCAGATCATCTCCAAATCCAGATCTGATCAAGTGATTACCTTTCTTTCATTTTTCTGAACATTTTTCCCTTCTGGAAGAATTCCAGAATCTCGACCGAAACCCTAGTTTCAGCCTCGACAAAAGTTTCAAACCCTAATTACCCTGTTTACCCTAATTACCCTATTTTCGATTTATGCCAAAACCACCAGATCTTATCGGATTTCACCATTTTTCCTGCTGGATGAGTCTAAGACATTTAGTAGCACTCATCTGCAAAGTTAGAATTCAAATCAGCCCTTCAGTTCTTCAGAATTGCAAATAGGCCCAAATTGCCGAGCCAAAACCTTCACAGTTCAGTCCAAATCGTCACATTTCAGTCCAAAGTTTGCAACCAGGTCCCTGTGCCGTTTTCAACCAGCACCCGCCATTTTGCCTCGCCGTTGAACTCGCCGTCGGTGAAGTTCCTCGCGCTGCCACCTTCATAGCCACGTAGCCTTCACCGCGCACAGCTGTATCGCCACCGTGGAAGCAGTTCACCGCGCTGTGCCGTGTTCTTCCCCGCGCGCGCGCGTGCCTGCTGTTGTCAGGAGCTCCACGCCACATGGCTGCCATCCCGGAGATCATCATCTCGCCTTCCTGATGAAATCCCGGTTTCGCGCGATGCTCCACCTCTGGCAGAGCCCCGCCGTGTCCCGGAGTACCTCGATGACCGCCCCAGCGCCAGAAGGAAAATCTCCCCGGCGATTGCTGCAACTCCCGAGAGTTCAATCCCGCGGCTATATAAAGCCCCCCTTTGCCCAGCATCTCTTCACACCACCCGCATTTATAAGCCTTAGCCTC
Source organism: Pharus latifolius (assembly GCA_019359835.1). NCBI lineage: Eukaryota > Viridiplantae > Streptophyta > Magnoliopsida > Poales > Poaceae > Pharus > Pharus latifolius. The sequence goes on along the minus strand of CM033328.1, from coordinate 33,241,075 downwards.
CACCACCCGCAATGAATCGACTTCGAACTCTTTAAATTGAAAACGCCCAATTTAGGAGTCGTCTTCTCCAGCGCCGGTCACCGGAATTTCTCCCCGGCCGATCTAGCCCCGCACACTTTGTCCCTTAGATAGATCTCAGTATCCTGAGTAATATTGTCTACTAGCCCGACTCCTGAATCGACTTGGATCAAAAGTTATGATCATGCCAAGATTGCTGTTCAGTGGTTCAGTTCATGTCCAGGCCACCGTGTTTGCTCACCGGATTTGGCCACCTTCCGGCCACTTTCTGTCCTTGAGCCTGTTGAGAGTTTTGTAGCTGTTATCAATGCATAAACCCCAGACAAAGTTGTGCATCAATTGGAGTCCTGAGTCAAAAGTTATCCAATGCCCTAGTTTCTGGCCATGTCTAGCACTATGTCAGTGCATGTCCACCAGTGGCATTAGATGATTTAGACTTGTTACATTTGAGCAATTGAAATGCCACTTTGTCCACTAAGCCTTTTGAACCATGCTCTACAATATTTCCTATTGCCACATCTCCAGAAAACAGACCTAGAACCAATTTAGGGCTATATCAAGCCATGAGCCGAATGTCAGCCTTTCGGCATTCAAGTCCTTTTGAGCCCATCTCTTCGATCAATGTCAAGTGGCCTTGTCCAAACCCTTACCCCTGCATGCATGATGTATTTACGTATTATTTTCTAGTACTTGTATGCTTATATAGTGTGTATGTGTTGTTTGTATCCGCCGTGGAACCAGACGTTGAAGGAACCGAGGAGATCTTCGAGGATTCATCTGAGCAGCTAGACCCATCACTGCAAGGCAAGTCTCAAACCCTTGATCATGTCTAGCCTAATATTTTGAAATGAAATACATTAATTGTTTTCAAGTATATGCATGCCTTAAGTTCAAATAAGAACTATGTTTCAATGAAGTGATTAGATATGATCTAAAAGATTGTAAAGCCCCTTTTGACATTGAATATTCCTGCACCCTTGTCACCCTAGAATATCATGCTTAGGCTATACTATGCTCAAGATAATATGATAAATGTTGAATGGTCACATATGAGAAAAGTATATTCAAAACACTTTTGTGAAAGAAAATGTGATTGGAATCGATAGTGAGGATGGTTTGAGTGGATGGTGCTGTGTGCGCACTGAGAATGTGAAAGACTCCTCACTAGAGATTCATAAGGACTAGAACCTTGTGCTGTGCTTCTATGCGACATGAAAAATGTACCAACCACTTGCCTGTTTATGGGACGGGCGCAACTTAGTAGCTTTCTTTAGTATTAGCTTTTCCCTGCAATGGTTGTCGATCCAGTGTCTTGCGAGAACTGGTGGGCCGCAGAAGGCCATGAGTGATGTGAGTTCCGAAAAATCATGAGAGGAAAAGGTGGAAAGAAAGAAGACGCCCTATGCCAGATTAAGTCGTGCGCGACTGTAATCAAGAGAGGCTATGTGTCTTGCGAGAACATAGATCCAGGCTAGGAAGTAAGGCAGTGGGGAGGACCCACAACGGTAGTTGAGACTTGACTGTCTATTTACCGGGCAGGGAATAGTTAATGCTAGGACTGTAAATTGTTGTGTCATCTCGGCCTTGTCACATGCGTAAGAGTCGCATGGAGAGGTACCGACTTGAAAGCCGAATGATCGGTGGATTAAGGTGGTACACCTTTGCAAAGTTTAAAAAGTATCGGATACTCTGAGCTCCCAGGTTATGGAGTCTGCGCGCTGTCGATTCTATTCACGTCGATGCAGCACAAGTAGCTTTTGGAAAGTTTTCACAAAATCAGAATAAAGTGGTGACTCATGAAAGACCGCCACACACAACATTTTCTGAGAATTTAGCTTAGGGTTTTAAAAGCACCGCTTTTGAAAATAAAGGTCATTTCTCCAAAAACCAAGTGTGAAAATCTATCCTATATACATATACAAAGCCAAAGAGCTATTCTGTGAGAAATTTCCCCCTCATCTATATATGCTTGCATTCTTATTTGGGACTTGTTGAGCACCATGTGGACAATGTGCTCACCCTTGCTTTTACAAACGAATTTAGAAGAAGGATTCGTCGACCCTGAATCTTACGGTCTTGAACCCAATGTGGAACAAGAAGAAGAAACTGAAGACCAAGCTTGATAGAGGGTTATGCACTAAGGTGGAGTCAGATGTGGAGAAGGCCCGTACACCGCTGCTGCAGAAGAAGAATACTGATGAAGTCCTTTTGCTTATTATTGTTGTTTCATTTTGTGCCGACCTTTGTGTCGAAAACTCCCTAATTTGTATCAACATTTAAATGCGTCATTTTGGCGCTAAGTTATTGTAATGTTGGTCCTTGTGATCAGCACTTGTTTTTAATTACTCGCATTTTTATATAATGCATCTTGTTGTTGTGAGCTGCAATGTACCTCTTCTGAGTGCAACCCACCTGGGCGGTTGCCACCGGATTCCTCAAATGAGGGTCCCACAGAATCTGGTATCAGAGCAAAAGGCTCGATTGTAGGTCGTAACCCTTAGATAGACTTTGGCGTCCCTAGAAGAAAAGTTCGCTAGTTCTTTGTCAAAAATTTGTTTACAAAAACCTATTTTCCTTAAGAAAAATGTTATTTTCGATTTTTAGAAAAAGGCTTTAGACTTCTCTTTAAACTCATAGATGCCTTTCGTTCTGTCTTCAGATGGCTTCCGACAGGAGATACCTTCACGGAGACGAGCTCGGATCGTGGGCACTGTTGCTGTGGATGATGCTGCAATTCCTTGAGCAGCCGGATGACACGCTGCTCGATGCCCCAGGTAATCGCCGTCTCCTATAAAACTCCAGAGTTAGAAAAATTTTTGATGTAGGAGCTAAAAGAAAGCGACGGTCGCTTCGGGTGAACACCTGGGCTTGGAGAGACCAGAGCTCCGCGAAGCGGTCGTGGAGCGTCCCTCCCGCAACGAAGGCCTGGACCTTCGGGGTCTCCAGGCCTTCCGCGCAGCGTTCAACCTCCCCTGCCGAAAGCAAGGGGGTCTCCCGCCCGGCGCCGGTCCGGCCGCGGCCGGTAGCGGGCTCCCGAACCCGAGCGCCCGGTGCGACCTTGGTCAGGGTGGCGGTCGTCGTCGTCCCCGTTGCGGAGGTGCCCCCCGAGGAGGTGGCCGAGGAAGTCCCGGAAGGGGTCCCTCGTCGGGGGGCGACCATCAGACCCTTCCCCTTTCCGGGCGGCAAGGCCCTCGGGGCCCCCACTTCCGGCGGGACCTCGTAGACCGAGGGGCTCCCCCCTCGTCTACGGGCCATTCCATCCGCGGAGGCGAGGCCTCCGCGAACCTCACCTCCAGTTTCTCCGGCTCCAAGGGGGTCGGGGGTGGTGGCGGAGCCGCTACCGATGGCGGCGACGGGGCGTAGTTCGCCGAGTCGGAGGCCGCCCCATCCGCGGTCGGCTCCTTCCCCCGGGCCACAGCAGGGCTCTTCGGGGGAGGAGGTGTTGCTTCCTTCCGGGCCGGTACCCGGGCACGCTCGGTCCCGGGGGTCTCGTCCCGAGGCTTCGCCGGTGTCGCCGCCGGCGTCGACGAAGGTCTTTTGGACTATAGCCTTCTTAGGCTCAGAGCCCCCGGCCGCATCCTTCCCCCGCTTGTGTGAACCGGGGGTGGGGAGGGGCTTCCTCTCCGGAAGCTTCAGCCCGTAGGCCTCAGCCACCAGGTTCCGGGGAGGACCCTCCCCCACGAGGCGCACGACGCGCTCGTTCTCGTCGGCGAAGTACCTCCCGAGGAGGTTCTCCGCCTTCTCCTGCGCCGCCGGGTATGGCCGGACTGCAAGAGGTAAAGAGTTAGTCAAATTTTCAAAAATTCGTAAGATAATGCAGCAGGTTCCTGGAGCTTACGTCGCATCACCGGTTTGACCGGGGGCCGCTGCTCGGGGCCCATGCCGATCCCCCTCTTCCCGCCTGAGAAGGGGGAGATCCAGAGGAGCATTATCTCCTCGGCGGCGTCCCGCATTGAGCGGGTCTTCCTGCAGAGGACCACCCTGCCGAGGAGCTCGAACTCCTCGTCCATCCACACCGGAGGCTTCGGCGCGGATGATCGGCTGTAGGTGGGGGGCTCTGGGGCGTACACCACCGCCTCGTCCCGGACCCGGAGGTAAAACCACCTCCGGACCAAGTCACCCCAGTGGTCCCGGGAGGCCGCCGCCGGGTAGTCGGCCACCCGGGATGGCAGCATTTGTACCATCACCGAACCGAAGGGGGACTTGGGTCCCCCCTTCACCAGGTGGGAGCTTGGCGCTGCCGGTTTGTAGAAGTACCGGAAGGCGCGAAGGGTGGGCTCCCGCCCGGTCGCCGTCTCGTAGAGCCAGATGAAGAGGCCCATCCGGACGAGCGCGTTCGGGGTGAGGTGGTTGAGCGCCACCCCATACTCCTTCAGAAACTCCCGGAGCATGGGATGCACCGGGAGCCGGAGTCCCGCCTCCAGGAAGGCCTCGAAGGCCACGACCTCTTCGGGCCTGGGGCGGGGGGCTCCGTCTTTCTTCACGGGGACTCGGATGTCCCCGTCCGCGACGACGCAGCGCTCGACCATGGACTCGGCGTCCTCGGCGTCCTCGGCCGTAAACTCGGACGCCTAGAGGAAGTCCGGAGCGACTTCCTCCGGGGGCACATCAGTCGTCTTCGCTCGACCTTTCGGTGCCATCAGGTTTGTTTGTTTTCGGTGGCTAACTTTGCAGGAGGCTACGGCTAAAAGTCCCGGACGCTTGCTACCGGGCGCTAGCTACCGAGAGAGCTACCGGGAGAGCAAAAAACGTTAGGCTGAAGAGTTTGAAATGAAGCTACCGGGCCCCCTAAGGCCCTATTTATAGAGGCGAGCCGTGGTCCGCGGGGCGCCACGTGGCACCCCGCGGATCAATCTGGGCCGTTGAAATTCAAACGGCGCGCGGGAAACGAAGGGACTGGCGCGCGCTCCGATGCTGTCCCGGGCGCCGCCTTTTGGCCCCTGGGACCTGGCCTCCGGTGCCGGTCCCGGGCGTTGCCTTTGGTCCGGAGACCTGGCCTCCGGTGCGTGTCCCGGGCCTCATCGCCCTTCTAAAGATAAAGTCTCGAGTTGTTTGTCACGTGCAGGTCACGCGAGGAGCGCCTCGGGAATCAACGACCACCTGTCAAGCATCGAAGGCGTTTGACCGGGAGAAGGACGGTCCTACCCTTCAATCCGACGGTGGCTTCCGGGGTAGTTTAGGCTTTTTGCTTCTTTTTGGGGCTATAAATAGCCCTTGTACCCCTCTGTTGTAAAGGACTGATACACATTTATCGGAATAGCTACACTCACAGGCATGCTCCGGAAGCCTCTCCCCCGGAGAGAGCCTCCCCAGCCGACTCCGGTCGGGAGCGCGTCGATAGGACTAGGGCCCCCACAGGGACCCGAACCTGTATAAATCCTCGTGTCATTTCTTGTGCTTGTCCGGCGGGGGAGGACCGGTCATCTGGTCAACCCGCGCCGCGTGATCTTCGCTAGGATCGTTCTCAAAACCTGCCGGGGTATTCGCAATACCACGACAGGCGTCTTGTCACGAGTCCCCACGGACGGCGCCAACTGTCGTAGTATTGCGAATACCCTGGCAGGTTTTGTGGAAGATCCTAGAGAAGAAAATACGACGCGAGCTGACCGGGTGACCGGTCCCCTCCCGTCGAGTCAACACAGTGAATGACACAGAGATTTATACAGGTTCGGGCCTCAGTGGAGACCCTAGTCCTGTCGGCATGCTCCCAACCGAAGTTGGCTAGGGAAGCTCTCTCGGGGGAGAGATGGCTCTGGAGCACACCTATGAGATTGTCTATTCCAAGTAATAATGAAAATTCTCCTTTTACATGAGGTGTACAAGCGCTTATATAGCCCCAAAAGATGCAAAAAGACCAAACTACCCCGCCTGCCACCATTGGATCAAGGGGTAGCGACGTCCTTCTCCCGGCCGGGCACCTTGGATGCTTGACAGGTGTCCACGATTCCCGAGGCGCTTCTCGCGTGTAACACCCTGAGTTAGGGGTGAAAATTTTCTTTTTCATCAATAGCATGCATGCATGTATCTGTAGTAATAGCCAGATCAGTATCTATCCTAAGCCCTAAAATCTCCAAAATCTATCCTGTGACCTCAAATCAAGATCAGATCGTTCAGATGTGATCTGTCAGTTACCCTGAATCTAAAAGTCTTCAGAACCTAGATCCAATTCTATCTCTAAACCCCAGATTTATCAACTCCATTCTGTTTTCGAAAACAGAATATCCTATATTACCTAAATACCCTAAGTTTCAGAAATCCAGATTTAATCAAAATCTTGACCAAGTACAGACCAGATTATTCCTGGAATATGATCATGGGTATGTCAATACCTTAATCTAAAAAGTTGACAGCCAGATTTCACCATCTAGACTCTTTTCACAAATCAGTCCAAGAGTTATCGCAAATTAGTCCTTATCTGATATCTGAAAACCCAAAAAGGCTAAAATCTCCAGATTAACTCCAAATTCAGAATTTCTTCAGCAAATCTTCTCAAAATGCTATTTGCCACAAGTTTATCTTCTGTGCAGATATCAAAATCAAACCCTAAATGCCAGAATTCGAAATCGACAAAACTTAAATCTTATTTTACCCTAAATTACCCTATTTTCAGTTTGTATCGAAAACTATCAAATGTGCCAGATTTTATCAAACATCCTTGCCAAATATTTTGTTGAATATAATCTACCAGATTAGTGAAACCAATTTCAGTCTAAACCTTCCAGAATTCCAGATTTACATTTCAGTCCAAGACTCAAAGAGTTGAAATTTCAACTTAGCCCATTTCGACCAGGACAGCAGTAAGCATACGACCAGAAACCGCCGTGCCTGTGCGCCGTGGTTGTTCGTCGCCGGTGAGGCTTCGCCGCGCTTGTGACCGTGCATGCCGGTGCGCACGTGTCCTCGCTCCAGCCAGTGCCGTGGCAAGGTTGTTGCTACGTCGACGACCAGCGCTTGCTCCCGCGCGCGATCAATGGCTTTTGTCAGCAATTCATCGCCACGTCGTTTCGCCGCGCCAGTGTTGTCGCCACCGCTTGCTACAAGCTTTGCCAGGTCCCGATGAGGCGACATTGTGATCAGCTGAAAGCTTGTCGCCGTCGCATCACCGCTCTTGCTATTTCTTCGCCGCTATTGCTCCTGCACGCAACCAGTCAAGTCACCGGCTGTCAATTACTTCATTGTTCCCCTTCGCCATCTTCGCCTGGCCTATTTAAACGCTCCTGTGTGCAGCAGCTTCTCCACACTTCACCAGAAACCAGCCAAATTCCAAATCTCGCTGTTTCAGTCATATTCTCCGGCGAGCCGTCGAGGAGGCTCACGGTGCCAGCTCACTTCACTGCATCTCCTGCCAAATTAAAGCCATCAGTGAGTTCCCCTACTCATCCTCTCTGTGTAGTACAATCTAATTGCTCCCCGGTGACCTCTAACGCCGGCGATCACCGGAAATTGTCAATTGCCCTGTTCCTGTAATGTGGCTCAATCCAGTACAAATTAGCTTTCAATTTTGTAAACAAAATTGATCAGTAAGCCAAATCAAGCAAGCCTGTGAAGTTAGATTTCGAAATTAAGAAAGAATCGAAGCTTTTCCCTAAACCGAGCTTCACCAGAAACCGGCGATCGTCGCCAGGCTTCTCCAGTGATCCTCCGGCCAATCTAATTGTACCAGAAGCTTCCTTATACCTCCCAGATGCTCTCCAAGCAAGGAATTAAGTTCTTTTGGCCTGTAGCAGAAACCCCCAATTGGCAGTGTTTCTTCTCCGGCGCCGATGACCGGAAAAGTGTTCCTGGCCGTTTCAGCCCAAATCACCTTGTCTTTTAGATGTGCCTTAGCCTCCTGAGCATTTTTGTCTTCTAGCCCGACACCTAGATCGGCCTAGATTGGAAGTTATAGCTTTGCCAAGATTTTGTCCAGAAATGATCTAGTGCAGCCAGTTCATCTCAGTTCATCATCAAATTTCTTGCTTTCCAGCTATTTCCTGCCCTAGATCCTGTTAACTTAATTGTTCCTGTTATCAATGCCTACCTCCCAGACAAAGTGATGCATCATTTGGAGCTCCAGATCAAAAGTTGTGCTAAGCCCTAGTTTTTGGCATTGTCAGCTCTATGCCAGAGCTTGTCAGCCAGTGGCATTGACCTTGTTTACCCACTTTTGGTTGTGCATTTTGAAAACCACTTTGTCCACTGAATTTGTAGAGTTGTGATCTACATTTTCTTCTATTACCACAACTTGAAATAAGCACCCTAGCTTTTCTTAAAGCTATGTCCAAGCTTTGATCCGAATGTTGATCTGTTGACATTCGCTGTTTTGATTAAACCAGCCACAAAATTGTTATCCCTATTGTAATCCTGAAACCCTAAGATTATCTAATCACCATCCTTAGCCCAAATTCCTTGAAACCCTAGAATCTCGACTTAGTTCAGTTTGCAGTTCAAATTATCTCCAGTTTAGTTCAATCATTCTTGTTAAGCATTTCTGCATATAAGTCATAAAACATTTTAATAGTATAAGTAATTATTGTGTGTTTGTTTGTCGTCGAGCAGATTCAGAAGCTGATTTTGAAGATTTTGCTGTTGACCCGTCATCGACTGCTGTATTTTACGACGCGGAAGGCAAGTCATATCCTTGGTCATCTTGAACCTATATTTCAAATGTTGCTAAAACATAACCTTGAATATAGGCAATATTGCATGTGAAAGATTGAGAATGGTTGATTTATCAATTGGCAGTACTAGACTAGTTATCTGTGAAATGTGAAATAAACAAGTTTTGAGCCATGAACTATTATATGTATCTATATACTTATATTCATGAAATAAAACCCCTAGCCGTGACCAGAAAAATGGTGTGGAATGGCTGTAGCACTGGAGGTGCTAGACTGCAAAGGATATGCAGGCACTGAAGGAGCAGGGTTGTGGATGGTCTGGTCACTGGCATATAAGGACTAGAACCTTGTGTTGTGCGTCTAGTGGCATGAACAACGTGCTAACCGCAAGCCTGGTATGGGACAGGCCTGAACAAGTAATTATGTGGATCGCACATGAAACCCCTGCATGAGATGTGTAGTGATGCACGATAAACACGGAGCGCGGCTCCCACACATATCACTGAAGGTGATCAAGCACGCTGACCCAATAATGGGAATAAGCAAAGGGGTGGAGGTTTGGATACAACCTGCCACAACTGTGTCTCGCTGAGAGCCACAGGGTCGGGGGTGAATTGTAAATGATGCATAACAAAAGTTCTTGTTATCTCCACCTTGCCACTCACACATGGTTGTGAGGAGGGGTCTAATCATTTTGATAGGATGGGCTTGAAAGTGGAATATCTTACGGGTAAATTGGTACCTCTCTACAGAGTTAAAAACGTATTTGAATACTCCAAGCTCCCGGGTTTATAGGAGTCTGCTGCGGTGGATTAAATCCACGGGGTGTGACACAAGTACTATTTTCTAAATAAAATATGTTTAATCAAGATTACCCAAATGACATGTGTTGTCATGATAAGGAGTGCTGTCGTGGGCTGTCGTGTGTCGACGTGTCGCGGTAGTGCTATAATCTAGTGAACATGATTGATGATGTTATATTATGAAAAGTGCTGCCATGAGCTGAAATAAGAAGAGATGAGAAAGAAAAAGATTATTTTATAAATATCCATAATTCTCGACTAGTCTAGGTTCATATCATCACTACTATATGTATCTACTCTTACCCATGAATTGTTGAGTACGTAAGTGCTCACCCTTGCAACGTTCAACTCAATAGATAGAGCCTACCTTGATCAAGATGATGGCATGGAGTACTTCGTGGATCCAGAAGGAGGAGAATCAGTTCCGCCAGAACCCTGAAGTGTGTTGTTCTGCCGTCAACTTCTTTTTGGGAGGGTCACCTATCTTCTGCTGTGTAGTTAAATATTTTGCTAAACCCTAAATGCCTTGTAGGCATTGTAATCATCTCTATGTAATATTAAGGCCAGCAGGCCACACTGCTTAATATTTTGTGAGTACTCTGTTGCAATGTAATATACTCCTGTGTTTGACTCATCCTGGGAAGTCAAAGGTTTGTGAGAATGGGACTAGCTGCAGCGAGCTAGGTCTCTACAGGAGTAGTCGTAGTCCCAGTCTCGGGGCGCGACATCGCGTGACCCTCATGTGACCCGGGACCGGAGACTCCTGCCTCTGGAAGAACGGCAACGCCCGGGACAAGCCATCGGGGGCCTTGTCCCCCGAGCAAAAGGCGGCGCCCGGGACAAGCCACCAGGGGGCCTTGTCCCCGGGCGAATGGCGGCGCCCGGGACAAGCCACCGGGGGGCCTTGTCCCCGGGCGAATGTCCCGGGCAAAATTGAACAGCCTCTTACCTGGACTTAGTCTCGTGGAGATTTCCCCCAACAGAACTTTTTGCGACTAGACTGGTTTTGGATCTTTCTGAAAACTAAGTCTCCCACATGAAGGGTATGTGGTCGCACCCTTTTGCTGTGCTATTTCTACAAAGCCTATAAATATGCTGTGGACCGAATCAGCGCTTAATTATGCTTTTCTTCTAGAAGAAGAATTTCATGTTCGTGTATTTTGCTTTGATTGATGATATTTAAGTTATCCATGTGTGGAGAGCCAAGATGGATTTCATTTGGTAGCATGGCTTCTACACCAAAGACCAGTTGGAAAGGCGTTTCACCTGTAGCTCGACTTGATGTGGTATGAAGTGCCCATAGAATGGAGTAGAGTTTGTCTACCCAAGCCCCCAAGCGTACTTTCAAGTGGTTGAATACACGTTTCTTATCCACTTGAATTATCTGCCAATTGGCGTGTTCAACTGCACCATTGCTCTACGGATGAGCTATTGATGCAAAACAGATTTTTGTCCCGATATCGTCGCAATAGTCTAGAAAAAGACCACTAACGAATTGGGATCTGTTATCTGTTATGAAACAACTTGGTACGCCAAATTGTGTCACAATGTTCTTATGAAAGAACTTCTTCACCGTTGCGGTCATAATGGTTCGGACTGGCTCAGCCTCGATCCATTTGGTGAATGTATCAATGGCTACAAACAAAAACTTATATCCATTGACAGCTTGGGGCATTAGTCCCAGAATGTCTATTCCCCATACGACAAATGGCCAAATCCAGGGAATAGTTTGTAATGCATACACTGGCTGACGAACTTGCCGAGCATGAAATTGACACTGCGGGCACGTCTTGACCAATTGTCTGGCATCGTTTAATGCCGAAGATCAGTAATACCTTTGCCGACAAGCTTTTCCAAGCAGTGTTCGATAGGACGCATGTGCGCCGCACATGCCTCTGTGAATTTCTCTCAGAAGGTTTTGTCCTTTTTCTAGAGGTATGCAACGCATGAGTACTCTTTGAGTTCCCTTTCTGTACAAGGTCCTTTCAACTAGTCTGTACGCACGCACTTTTCTAACTAACCGATCAGCCTCGATTTCATCCTCAGGCAAGGTCCCATGTGTGAGATAGATCCTCAATGGTTGGACCCAATGATGAAGACACGGATGCCCGATCTTCTAGTGAGAAGGATAACTTCAATTTGATGGAGAGTGACCTTGGCGATCCGGCTACCAACCAAACAAGACTGGACGCCCTGGCAATCGCTAAACCACACTCACGAGTTGCTATCAACCGTGCCAAGACACGGCTGACCTGATCACGAGGATCGATTCCTGCAAGCAACCGAAGAAGAAGCAAGAACAAGATAAAAGCAATCTGAAATTGCAAATATGGATGAAGCACACGATAAATTTGAGGTTGTGTAACTTGTAGTTGTTGGTCTAACCGACACAAGAATACAAGGATGAAGTTTCACACATGGGGAAAACTAAGCTAACCAAAACCTGAGGAAGAACGGGAAGGGTGACGGTCATATGTAACAGGGGTGGCGGCCAAGGAGGTGGATGTGAAACCCTAGGGATACATGGGCCTTGGGCCCAAATTAGAGGTGGCACAGCACCCGGCAGAATCTGTCCGCAAATTGTTTCATCGATTACAGGAGATCTAGATGGAATTTGGCAGTGGAGCTAGATCCATTGGAAAGGTGGCGTTGTGGGCTTCTCCGTAAAGTTCTCATTCACCCCAAACGGACTCCGTACATGGCCTGGGCATCCGTTTGAATTTGGACTGCTGCTGGATGGCTGAGCTGGACTCGCGGAAGAGTTGGGCTTGATCTTGGGCTGGGCTTGATGCGTCGTGAGTTGCTCCACCTTTGATGTAGCTCGCTGATCCTCCGGTGTGGGCGTAGTGAATGGCTCAGCACATGGATTCATGCCGACTCGCCGTTCTCCGTGATCTTCTCGTGGAGGTGAGGAAGTAGTGGAAGTAGTGGAAGGAGTGGATGGAGCCTTGTTCATATCCGAGCTAGTGATGCCCTCATCACCCAATTTGCTTCATGCTCGAGGGTGGTGAAGTTAGTCATCACCTTTGTCTTCTCTGTGATTAAAGGATGTTTTAAGTGTTCGATGAACACTCCTGTTGGAGCGTATGCGTGTGAGGGCCCAATTTTTTACAATTGGTCTGCGAGAATATTGTCTCTTCGCGGAACGAATTGGATTTCAAAATTTCTGAAATGTTTTTCCAATTTCCTCAATTCGTCTAGGTAATGAGCCATTTTCTCATCGGAGGTGATGTACTCCTTGTTTACCTGGTTTACGACCAACTGTGAATCTCCCTTCACCACTAGCCAATGGAATCCAAGGGATTTGATGGCTCAAATCCCGGCAAGAAGACCTTCATACTTTGCTGCATTATTGGTAGCAACAAACTAGAGTTATGTGACGTACTGGAGTTGGTCTCCCTAAGGCATGATTAAGACCACTCCAACCGCCGAGTGTGAAAACCAACGAGAACCATCGAAATACATCGTCCAATGGTTGGTAGTTGACAAAACAGTTGGTTCTTGCGCAAGTGGTTTGGGATTAGTCCATTCGACCACGAAGTGTGCAAAAATTTGAGATTTGATTGCTACTTGAGCAGTGAAGTAGAGATCAAATGCTCCAAGTTGTACTATCCACTTCACAACTCCCTTTGGTAATTTCTCCCATCATTAGCAACGCTAATGTGGGACGAGTACTGGTTGATGGAGGAAGCTCTCTCGACCTATTGTTCGCAAAAGCACTTGACGAGATGCAAATACCTCGTTCAAAAGTTGAACTAGTGGTTCACCCCTTTTTCGGGATAATTCCTGCTCCTTCGATGATGCCCATTGGACAAATTGTACTACCAGTGACACTCAGGGGACCAGAGAACTTTCTAGCAGAGTTAATTACTTTCACTACTACAGAAATGCTTTTCACTATAGGTTTAAAATCGACTCTACTATCGGTTCTCTTACCGCTAGTGATCGGCACAATAGAAGAAACGTAGCACACCTCTATCGGTTAAAAAGCGATAGTAAAATACCTACACTTCCAACGTTTCAGTAATCGCTAACGACAATTCTTCTATCGGCTCAATGATCTCAATCGATAGTGATGTTTTATTTCTTGTAATGGTTATTCACTGGAAACCGATAGTAATGTATAGTTTTTTCTATCGGTTAGGTACTCGACACAGTTAGTACTGGAAACTTTCTTCTATCAATTGTAGGATATGAACCGATAGTATTACAAAGAAGTATTACCAGATACAACAATACAGAGATACACACATTGGACAGATTGAATCTAATTATTCAGAGATTTAATTTATTCACAAATACACTAATACAAAGAAATAAAACAATTATAACAGGTTAGCGAAACAGTTCTAACATAACGGGAGTGGCATCAACCGAACTGCATATATATCTCAAGAGTTACCTCAATCAGGTCCACCGGATCCACTTGAACCTTCGAGCCGCAACTACTCGGCCTGCCAGCATTGACCTCAGCAGCTGGATCTAAACCCTTGGACTGCACAACTCGGCTGAGGCGTTCATACTTCTCGTTCATTTGAGCGAACATGTCTGCGAATTGTGCAATCACATCTGACCGTATCTTCTCAGACAGCTTCAATTCCCTTTCCTTCCAGCAGCGAGCCTTCTTCGCCTTTTGCCTGGGCTCCGAGAAGCCTTCCTTCCATGGCACCACACCCCCCACGGTTCGCGTCCGCCCTGGATGCTCCTTGTTCCCTAGAGCCTGGGTAAGGATGTCGTTCTCCCTATGGGGAGTGAACAATCCCTCGATCACCTCCTTCGAGCAAGAGATCTGTTACATTCAAAGCTCTCCATTGTGAGGAAAAAATATATACAAACTTGTGCACACACTAGTGATCATAGTTTTTTCTACCACACTCTATGATTCCAACCAGGAAGTTAGCTAACTTACGATTCGATGCACGACCTTGATGTCCTTGGGGTTTGGGAACTCCACAGTCCCCGTGGACGACACGGTCCCTTTGGCCAGCCACCAGCGCTTGCATCGCGGATCGTGGATCTCGGAGAGCAGTAGGTCAGGGGAGTCAACAAAATTCGACACCTCGTCTTCAGCCTTCTTCCACTGCTCCTCCTTCTCCGCATAGCCACGAGAGCCGAGCCGGTGCGGGTGTCGTTCCTCCTCTGGATTTCCTTGTTCTTCTCACTAAGGGCCTTCGTACCAGAAACAAGAAAATTAATGCACCGCTGGTTACTCCATACAACGGTGTAACCAAGCAAATGAACCATACATACCTTGAACTCAGGGGTCCCCTTCTGTTCGGTGAATTGCTCCCATACCTCCTCTGTTATGAAGGGGTACTTCTCGCATGGAGATTTTCCTTTAGCGAGGAAGGTACTGACGAGGACTCTCTTGAAGGTTTTCCACGTGTTGTTCATGTCCTTCAAGCAAGCTATCTTGGGACCATCGTCGGGGATGTTCCACTTGGCCTATTTCAAATGGTACATATAAGCAGGAATTACTTAATCTTCGGGATAAACCAAGGGAATGTGATTACTCAGAGTTCAGGGATTTTGATTAATTTTATGTTCACTTCCGCCCACAGCCTATCCCTCTCGCCGGCCTTAACGTCCTTCCAACTGTGGACGGTGATCTTCACCCTTTCCATCGCCAACAAACCAACATAGGCAGCGTACTGCCCAGCGTTCTTTCCGATCAGTCTCCTGAACTAGTTGAACTCACATGAAAGATCTGCGCGTTTGGCCAAACGGCACAACATCGTCACGCCTCATGCCTTCCTCTTGCGCTGGGATGAAGCAACGACATCTACGTTGGCCCTCCTCGAATCACTACTATCAGACGAGGAAGATGCCGACATGGCTTTACCTAAAATTTCATGAACAAACCATCAATTGATATGAAGAAAGGTACATGAAAAAGTTCATAACTAAAATAGAATGGCAATGATGAACCACCTCTTTTTGTTAAAATGTCAAATTTTCATTCAAAAGGCCAAAAATCATCATTTCCTATCAAAATGGTCTTCAAAATGTATTTAAAAGGTTTTTAGAGACTTTCGACTATCTTGTTTTTTAACCAAATCGGTTTCAAGTGCTAATCAAAATCTATTTGAATTGTGCCAAAACTTGTTTACAAAAGTCCTAGATATTATTACCCCGAAGAAGTTTGAAATTGAAAACTTTCTCAAAACAGTTTCAATTTGAATTTATGGGTGTTTGAATCTCACCGGAAAACTTGCTTTGACTCAAAATATCTTATACATGCAAAACATGAGCTTCGGTTGTTTCTATGGTCTTTACTCGTGACCTTTGGCTCAAAATGATATGAATAACTGATTCAAGCTCTTTCATGTCAAAAATCTCATGAAAATCAAATTTGAACTCAATTTGCAAAAGGTTGTCAAACTTCAACCTTCTCGCTTAACATAAAGATCATTTGACCATAACTCTTGATTGTAAAATCCTATTTGGAAAATTTTTTCAGAAAAATATATTTCATGCAATGAAAATCATTTCTGTAAATTTTCATTTCAAATGTATTTGATTTGAGCAATAGTTGATTCTTTTCACAAATCAAATATGAAATCTGCAAAATTCAGACTTCTCATGGTTTTGCAAAATTCAGACTTTTCAAATGTACTATCGGTTGAAATAAGAAACCGATATAAGATATTGATTTTTCTATCGGTTTGACAATTAAAACCGATAGTATTCAAGTTTGTATTCAGGTATAAGGTCGACTATGTAACGAAATATTCTTACTGATGTTCATCAAGTTTGTAATTCTCATATCTATAAAGTCTATAACTCCAATGTTTATTTGTAATGTTTTTATCATAAGCCAGAATTTACCAATCATGATAATTTTGTTTTTTGATATGACCAGTTGGACCATCCCAAATCAATATAATGCAAAAGAATATCAATTTAAGAAACTGATTTCATTTCAATTACTCTTTTCTAAAGACTGCCTGGTTCTAATTTGAGTTCAATATTTTCATTGAAAGAAAAAGGGATATACTGGGTTAAAGTTCATACAACAAAAACTCCCAGCATGCTACAGAGTACCTAAGAAAAAAAAAGAAAGCGCCACTACTTTTTACACAAAATTGAATAATAGATAATATTAGCAGTGCAAGCTATGCTAGTCTCTCTTGAGGAACATAAAGAATCATGGCTTTGTGATGAAAATTTAAATGAACCAAAATTTCAGATGAAAATTAGAAAATGGGAAATAATTAACAGAAAATTCAGATTAGGGTCTTTTACTATCGATTCGAAATAAGAAACCGATAGTGGACGACCATGTCACGAAATATTCTTAGTGATTTTCATCAAGTCTATCATTCTCATATCTATCAAGTTTGTAATTCATGCACTTTTCATCTAGTTTTATATTTGTTATACATTGAACCACATATGATCCGTTTGAGACCTAGCTTTTGTTTTCACACTAGGCTCGCCCAGATTCTAATATGCGAAATAATGGGATCTTACTCGAAAATACCGAAACCCAAAGGTTGATCGAAAACACAGTTCAAAGTAATTGTTCAACTCTTTATTTCAAAGAGGGCTTTACACGTTGAACGTTAGACACACTTGCCTACGTCGAAGGAAATATAAGCTGGATAGATGATCCAAAGATGTAATAATATTCGATTGTATTCGATAGATTTTCGATGATCTAAACTATTCCTATTACAAGGTATTTATAGTCCAATCATATGAGTACGTATCAGACTCAATAACCTAAACTATTAGACTCATATAACTAACTAACTAATCCTAAACAGATAAGCTTAGTTATATATTCGGATCGGATTACAATTCCGAACAAGGAACGAATTCCTTTTTATGGTCGCGAACTAATCCATGGTCGCAAAACCTTTCCGAACACAGTTAAGTCGCGAAGCCGTATGCGATCAGGACTTGAAGATCCTCCCTGATCATGACTCCCTTGTTGAGAAGGAGCCAACCCCTGTTGCGACCTATCAATCAAACTGGAGATGTGGAAATTGGGCTTGTCCATATTCTCTGGTGTACCACTTTGCCGCACGTGCTCGTTGATCTTTCCGACTGATTCGAAAAGTCTCCTTTGTGCCACTACGGTTGGTAGTCACATTCTTCTCCAGAATCACATCTTCACGTAGAGGTTCATCTCGTTGATAGACCAAGTCTTCAATAGATGGTACGATAGTATCTGGCTCATCATCCAGTATTGAAGGTTCAAAGAGTTTGAGGTGCTCAATATTAACAACCGAGTAAATATCCATGTATGGAGGTAACTCGAGCTGACAAGCATTATTACCCACTTTCCGCAAAATCCAAAAAGGACCATAACGAATGGGTTTGAGTTTCTTACCTTCACCTTAAGTCTCTCCTTACTCAGATGTAACCATACCATATCACCTTCTTGAAATTGCACATCAACTCGGTGCCGATCATGTCACGCCTTGTACTTGAGTTGAGCTTTCAGCAAGTTCTGTTCAACCTCACGATGGAGTCGTTGAATACCTTCCAGGAACTTTTGTGCTCGATCCTGATTAGATGCTTCCTTGCTGTTCTGTGCTGAGGTAGGGATCACAAACTCCATGTCAAATGGACTCTGTGGTAGAAATTCTAAACAGACCTCAAACGGCGACTTTCCAGTCGAACCATGCACTGCTCGATTAAAAGCAAACTGCAGGTACGGTATGCTTTCATCCCAGGTCTTCGGGTGCTTCGAGTTATATCCTCTCAAAAGATGAACGACTATGCAATTTACCACCTCGGTTTGACCATCAGTTTGCGGATGAAAAGCAGTACTCCTTTTTAGCTTGGTGTCCATCATCGTCTATAGCGATGCCAAAAGTGACTAAGGAACCGGTTATCGCGATCAAACATAATAGAAGTCGGCAGTCCAAAGTGTGTCCAAACGTTTTGAAACAGTACTCGAGCTGCTTCTTCTCCCGTGATAGTCTTTCGACAAGGTATAAGAATAATCATTTTGGAGAACCGATCAATGACCACGAATAGATAGTCGTTGCCACGTCGGGTCTTAAGCAATCCTCCCAAGAAATCCATGGATATGCTCTCCCATGGTCGTGATGGAACTGGCAAAGGAGTATACAAACCTAATTTTCGGTTTGCCGGTTTCGAAATGCTGCAGAGACCACAGCCTCGAACAAAACTAGCCACATCTTGCTGCATACGCGGTCAGAACACATGTCGGTGAAGATTTTGCAACGTCTTTGTAACCCCAAAGTGATCAGCTACCTTCGATGTGTGCACTTCTCGCATCCATTGAATTCGAGGTGCTCCACGAACGAACTCTGTAGGTTTCCCTGTTTTGACCTCAGTCAATGCTGTTTGAAAATCAGGGTCTTCACTGTACATAGTGGCATAGTCATCATGACATGAGGGCTCGATCTGCATGAATGCTGATAAAAAAAGGGTCATAACTGGTGGTCGTGAAACATGTCCGCCAATTTTTGTGTACGCTCTTCTTGTACTTAATCACCAGATTAAACTGCTGCAGATACGACATCCACTTCATGTGTCGAGCTTGATGTAACTTGGACTGAGTTTGCAAATATTGTAACGGTTGATGGTCGGTGTGGACAACAATCTCTTTACCCAAGAGAGAACACCGCCAATGTTTAACGGCCTAATACAGTGTGCACAACTCCTTATCGTACGTCGGGTAGTTCTTCTGAGCTCCTTGGAATAACTCGGAGTGATATGCCACTGGTCGACCTTCTTGCATGAGCACTGCACCCATCGCATAACCTGAGGCATCGATTTCTAGCTTGAATGGTTTCTGGAGATTCGGGAAAGCTAGCACAAGTGCCTCGCTGATCTTCCTCTTCAGCAAGAGAAACGTGTCCTCATGTTTCCCTGTCCACTCGAACTTCTGATCGATCCTGGTTAATGCATGCAATGGAGAAGCCACAATTGAGAAGTGTCGGATGAACTTCCGAAGATATTGGTATGCTCCCATAAAACTACGCACGTCCGTAACTGTTCGCGGTCGCGGCCATTCGCGAATCACTTTTACCTTATCAGGGTCGATTTGCAACATACCGTTGCCGACCATGAATCCGAGGTAAAGTAGGTTTGTTGGCCAAACTCACACTTCTTATGGTTGAGGCGAAGTTGATGTTGCCGAAGTTGTTCGAACACCTTTTCGACATGAATGAGGTGCTCATCCCACGAACGACTATAAACTAGTATGTCGTTGAGGTAAACGATCACAAAGTCGTCGATGAACTGTCTCAATACGTCATTCATAAGATGCATGAAAGTTGTCGGGGCGTTGCAGAGACCAAACGGCATGACCAGCCATTCGAACAGACCTTGTCGTGTTTTGAATGCGGTCTTCCATGTATCCTCCTCTCGGATGCTGACTTGATGATATCCTGACTTAAGATCCAATTTGGAGAAGACAACAGTATGCTTCAATTGGTCTAGCAAGTCATCAATACAAGGAAGGGGGTACCGGTTCTTGATGGTGATCTTGTTCAGTGCTCGATAGTCGATGCACATACGCCAAATCCCATCTTTCTTTGGCACTAACACCACAGGAGATCCACAAGGTGAACTACTCAGTTGAATAACACCATCGTTCAACAACTCACCAAGTTGTCTCTTGATCTCTTCATTCTCCAATACTGAGTTGCGATACATACTCATATTGGGCAGTATCGCATCGGACACAAGTTGAATTTCGTGCTCGATTGGACGTTTCGGTGGACGACCCTAGATAGTCTCGAACAGATCACTATATTTCTCTAGCAATCCCGACAAACGACCAGAATCCTCTCGGCACGCCAACGACAATGCTGGTCGAGTACCCTCACCTTGACCAATGGGTCGAATAATGACAAGCACATATTTGTGACATTCATTAACAATTCGTTTGGCCTGATTTGCGGTAATCAAGTTTGAAGTGTTGACATGGACGTCTCTACTGACTACGAACTTAACTCCGTCTTTGGTGAGGTCGTACTCTTGCGCTCGCCGATGGAGGTGAGCGTCTCGATCATACAGATACGGACTCCTAAAGATCACCTGACAGATATCGATAGGGACAACATCGCATTGCACCTCATCGATATATCGTATAGAGATCGCAAACTTCAACACACACTGACTCGTAATATGTTGGTTCACGTCGGATGTAAACCAACCCAGCGGATATGGTCGTGGGTGTGTGGTTGTCTTCAAACCAAGTCGCCAAACCAGTCCAGCGGAGACCAGATTCTTCTGACTTCTGGGATCGAATATCGCTACGACCACTTCGTGCTTCACCTAGAAGTTGATGGTGAACAAGTCCTCGGTTGGGTGATGGTTGTTCGGTGGATCCGAACCCTTCTCCTTCGGCATTGCCATCAGAGACAAGGTCGTATCCGCCTCATTAACCGAATTCACTCGGACAACTTCTTCGTCGGGTGAAGTCGCAGTAGCCGTGATTTTTCTTTTCCCTGGTTCATTTTTCTTTGGTCGATGTTCAGGATGAAGCTTGTAGCATTTGTCCTTGGTATATCCCGCGACTTGACAATGTTCACAAAAGGCACCCGTGCTCGATTTTGAAGCGTTCTTCTTTGGACTCGGCTTTTTCTTTGTCGAGGTCGCACTTTCCTTCGTGCTTTTGTCGCTGCGGGATTTGTTCTTCTTCTCAATCGCCATAGCGGTTGTGCTTGCGGTCGCGATGTCTAGTACTGATCATTTTCTGAAGTCCAGATGTGTATTTCTGAAATACCTGAGGATCGGATAGTGATATGCCGATGACCATTGCTTGTTTCCGGAACTCCATCGTATAGTCTTGGACGGTCTGGTCACACCATTGGTACAATCTGTGCCAACGCTCCCATCTCCTCAAGGTAACCCATCAGATAGAATTCTTGTCGTAGAAGTAGTTTGAATTGACCCCATGCAAGGTCGTCGGCTTCACCACTGGCGACAAGAGCCTTCCACCATGTCTTGGCGTGGTCCTTCATCTTCAAAGGTGCGAACTTCACCTTTTGAGCTGTACTGAACCCTTTCAGGTCAAAGTAGGTCTCAAGCTGGTCGATCCAAGAATCCAATTTCTCGGCATCGATCACCCCATCATATATGGGTATATCAATCTTAGCGTCGACCTTAAAAGATCCGACAGCTAAGGAGGTGTTGGCGAGGTCGTCGATCTTGTGGTCGCCTTCGTCTTCATTTTCATCTGTCCTGCGCAAGTCTTCACCAGTCTTCACACCCATAACCTTCCCTATTTCAGGAGGTACAATCATGGCCTGCTGCTTAATCCAAGCAAGCATGGTTTCCATGTCGGTGGAGAGCTTAGCCACTTGTTCGGCTAGGTTAGCTTGAACGGAGGTATCGTCAGACATTGTAGGAGACGCGGCTGTAAGAACCGTCAATTGATCGCCTGGAGTTTCGCCGAAGGTTTTGTAACCCTGGCGAGTCTTTACCATCCACAGGATAGGAAAGTTGCTCTGATACCAACTTGATCCGTTTGAGACCTAGCCTTGGTTTTCACACTAGGCTCGCCCAGATTCTAATATGCGGAATAACGGGATCTTACTCGGAAATACCGAAACCCAAAGGTTGATTGAAAATACAGTTCAAAGTAATTGCTCAATTCTTTATTTCAAAGAGGACTTTACACGTCGAACGTTAGACACACTTGCCTACGTCGAAGGAACTATAAGCTGGATAGATGATCCAAAGCTGTAATAATGTTCGATTGTATTCGATAGATTTTTGATGATCTAAACTAGTCCTATTACAACGCATTTATAGTCCAATCGTATGAGTACGTATCAGACTCAATAACCTAAACGTATTAGACTCATATAACTAACTAACTAATCCTGAACAGATAAGCTTAGTTATATATTCGGATCGGATTACAATTCCGAACAGGGAACGAATTCCTTTTTATGGTCGCGAACTAATCCATGGTCGCAAAATCTTTCCGAACACGGTTAAGTCGCGAAGCCGTATGCGATCAGGACTTGGTCGCGAAGCAGTATGCGATCAGGACTTGAAGATCCTCCCAGATCAACATATGAACTATTCAATATAAATTTAAGAAATTGACGCGAGCAGCAAGATCAATAATATTGTAGTTTGGTCAAGATCACTTACAGTCGTTCGTGGAGTGGCCTACGATGGCGCGATGCAGTGGCCGGAGGTGGTGGAGAACCCAAATGTGAGCGGCAATGGTGGTGCAGGAGCGAAAAAGGGAACGTCGGGGAGGCTAGGGTTTTCCGCACGCGAGTACACACTTATTTGGAAATGTGATCGGTTGGACTGGAGGGAAAATGGTGCGGGTTTAACCTAATATAGGAATCTTTACTATCGGTTAATAATCATAAAACTGATAGTAAAATACAATGGCAGTTAGGGTTTGGAGTATTGCCATTGTATTTCACTATCGGTTAAAATTAAGTAACCGATATCAGAAATTAAAATTCCTATCAGTGCGTTAATAAAAACCGATAGTAAATTAATCCACTGTCTACAAGATCAAACCAAATTGTAGAACAGGGTCTCATAACACAATATGTATTACTATCGGTTGGGAACAACAAACCGATATTAGACCTTAAATTCATATCGGTTTGGAAATTGAAACCGATAGTAAAATACAATGTTAGTAACCCTAAAGGGTTTTTGTGGGGAACCCCGCCCCGTACTGAACACCACGGTACGGAACAGCACTCCCCTGTCGCAACTCCCCAGGAGTCAGTTGCGAACCAGAAATGAATATCACAACAACCAGCAGAATACATAAATAATCCACAACATTATAGGCTCACAGACAACGGCACTAGGGCCTTACAATAATAACACAATGAGGTACAAAATAACATTTCAAACTTTTCTCAAAACGCGGAAGGAGCGGAACTCTAATCTTCTCCCACAGTCGCTCGACCGGGGTACGCGACGCCTAGAAGTTTGGACTAAACTCAAAGAAGTCTTCAGCTTCTGATGGAACAATTTAGTCACGGGTGAGTACAGTGTACTCAGCAAATCACCACTTAACAAATGCAAGTATATATAACATGGTAGGGAATTCAAGGAAATGATTGAAGTTCTTTTTCAAACCTTTTTCATCACCTAACAGTTGATAGTCATGAAAAGCATTCAAAACATTCTTTGAAAACTTACCTTATATATATATAACAGTTCAAGAGTGCAGAATTTAAAACAGTTGATAAAACAGTTCATAAAAACTACTTGTGCCTCACAACATGGATAAAACCCATTGACCATAACACACTCCAAAATCCGGGAGCACGGAGTATTTAAATACATTTTAAACTCTGCAGAGGGGTACCGCTTTACCCACAAGACTTCTCAACTATCACTGTTGACCACGAGCATAGGCCTTTTGCCCAACACGCTACTTTAAGCATATGAGTCTCCTATGCCACGTTCGATCACGCTGCTTTAAGCGCACCACTGAGTTGAGAATAACACGCTTTTCACCCTGTCTTGCCATTATACTAGCTCTGCCCTGTAAAAGGTTCACCACCGGGTAGTGCCTCAAGGAAAATCCACCTCCGATTGGTGTTCCTAATACAGTTGTGAAGCATTGTAGGGATCTTCCCTCTCATACCTTCACCCTACCCTTCACTCAGTATTGGGCCGCGGTGGGAGACCCTCTCCACCAATAGTGAGCAGACACACGAGGGGTTTGTGCTGGGAAACCACATCCAGCACTCGTGCCCTGGAACCACATCAGTTGCACGATCTTTCACTCAGATGAATCGGTTGGGCTCGTCCCAACCGTCAGTGTAAGTGGGCCAAGAGGGATCTTCCCTCCCTGACCAGTGAACAGTATTAGTGCACATTATTATTTAGGTTATAGACTCTATGCAGAGTTAGGGCAATAGTTTGGCAAGGATACTTGGTCGTGCCCGTCCCATACCAGGTTTGTGGAGGGACGATAACATCTTATTGGATGTTTAGCACAAATTGTTGGTCCTTATGCTATTCTAGAGAGGAGTTTCCCTAATCACATTTTTCACAATTCACAACATTTCATGTTTCCAAGATTATCATGTTATCACATCATCATCACAAGCATCACAGTATTTTCCATGTTCCGACTGACACACCTTTCCTCTCTAGGATAGACATTTTAAAAAGGCATTTTTAGTTTTGAAAAACCATTTTTGCTCATTTATGTGAATAACCCATATTACCAATGTTATGCTTTAGCATTAACTTAGGACATCAAGAATATTATACACATGGCTTGAGAATCAAGAATGGCTATTCAATGTAGGACAATAGCTAAACAGGTATATTTGAACATACACAGTTTACTTAATTAGCATGCATAATACTCAAATAACAAAATACTTAGCTAACTGGAAAACATGGGGTCAACATGATCAAGGTGGTGGTGACTTGCCTTGATTTCCCACGACAAGGTCTTCGCGACATCTTCACTCGGCGGCTCCTCGACTTCTGAACGGGCGATTTCTAAACGCGAAGAAACACCGATCAACCAAACATGCATAAATATGAAACTATCAAATGCAGATCTAAGTCCTAATAAGTCTAGGTGAAGCATCCCTAGAGTCATATCTGAAAAAGATTGAAAAGCGGAAGATCTCAAGAACAGAGTAATTAGGGTAGAATCGGAGGAATTCGTTTTCGAAAACGGCCGAAAACGACGGAACAGGGTTTTACAGTAGGATTCTGAATTGGTGGCTGAAAGAGAACATGTGGCAGGAATAATTTGTGGCAGGGCGGATCAGACAGATCTGGATTTGGAGGTCGAACGGAGAAAAAACCACTTTTGGTGAAATTTTAGGATAAACCGGGTAAAATCAGATCTGAAAAAGGTAAAAACAAAATCCGGGACTCGGATCTGAAGAAAAATTTCAGATCTGGAAGATTTGAGTCGAGGAAAATCTGATGGCACAGATGGATCTTCGATCGGAGACTTCTGCGATAAAATTGACAAAATCGAGGGAAAGGGACGAAGATGCTCAAAACAACAAAACAGAAATCCGGACAGCGGATCGAAGAAATGATCACACATCTGGAAGGTTGACCGCGAAACGAAAAAAGTGACGCGATCGGAGGTCAAGAAGGCAGAGAACGACAAGGCATGTCGCTGCGGCTGACATTCGGAAAAGAGTACTACACTGTAGCAGTGTCAGTCGGCCGACACAGGACATGGCCACGGCCAAGAGTTCACCGGCGACGATCCAGGCCGCGGCTGGGGCTGAGATTCGAAGGGTGGAGGAGAAGGTTTGGTGAAGGAGGCACGGAAAGAGGGAGCTCCACGGCGAGTTACACGGCGAGGTTTCCCGGCGGCTTGGACATGCACGGGCTGCACGGTTGAGCTTCGGCCGGAGCTCACCGGAGAGGGGAAAAGGCCGGGGAAGTGTTGGAACCGGAGGAGGAGCAACAGGGG
Organism: Pharus latifolius; assembly: GCA_019359835.1. Taxonomy (NCBI): domain Eukaryota; kingdom Viridiplantae; phylum Streptophyta; class Magnoliopsida; order Poales; family Poaceae; genus Pharus; species Pharus latifolius. The sequence continues at coordinate 33,215,267 of CM033328.1, read as the reverse complement.
AGGAAGAAAACACAAAAATGGCGGAGTTTAGTGGCCGGAATTGGAGAAGGTGGCGCACGGCCGGCCGCGAGGAAGACGAGCTCGCCGGCGGCGGTTCTCGGGCGGCGGTGCACGGTTTGAGCTAGGATTTGGTGGGTGAGCTTCTGGGAACGAGGGGAGGACGATGCCATGGCCGGATTAAGCAATGAGTGGCCGGAAGAAGGAGAACGGCGAAGTGGCCGACGGTGGCCGACGGTGGAAGAAAAATCAACCGCGGCAAATCGGGAGCTACGGCGACCAAACGGCCGAGATGCTGGGGAAGGAAATATGCACAACAACGAGGCTAACAAGATTGACAAATATGAACAACCAAATGGTGGCCGGAGCACGGCGAACGGCGACGAAGAAGCGGCGGCCGGCGCTGGAGCGCGGCCAAAACAGTGGCTGAGCAGCCCGAATCACCCCTAATGGTATTTTATGTACAATTTTTCAACTAAATGCAAAAATTGGGAATGCTCGGCGTGTCTAAGTGATCCTTCTACCTTCCAACAGAAGGATTTGTGAAAACATGTAGGTTTGAGTGGGTTTTCAGCTGTGCCAAGACATTTAAAGAGTGGCATTGAGGAGATCACGGGGTGAAACAGTAACATGCTGACTTGTAATGCATCTAACAGGGTCATGCAGGTCTTTACACTGTATATGCTGTGGAATGGGTGAGGGTAGAGGTGGTATTTTACATAAAATAGTGTTTTTGGTCAATTCTAGGGAATTGTTTGGCAATTTCTGAAAATAGGAGGGCTGAAATGCAAAATGCCAGTGCATGGGAAGTTGTGGAACATGGTTACTTGTGCAAATAAAATACATTAAATATTTTTACAGAATTTTCTATGCATTAATTTAAATCAAATCAATTCTTTTATACAATTTTAAATAGAAACCCTATCATTTTATGTGAAAAAAATGATTGTTTTATGCATAAAACCATGATGCCATGAATTTAAAAATATGTATGCATGAGAAAAATATTGGGAGGATGATTTAGGGTTGAACAAATGAATAAAATCAGCTGATTGGAAAAAGATAAAAGAATTTTAGCTGAAATTGGAAAGGATTGATCTGAGAGAAAATCTGAGAAAAGGGGGGTGAAAAGGGGATTTTTGGGCTGTTACAGTTTTCCTGAGAACAATTACAGATGGGTTTCAGTACATCATTTTGTACTTGTAAAGACACCTGAAACCACATGCAAATGACTTCCAATAATTTTGAAATAAATTAACAGTAAAGACCAATCATGGAACATAAGGAATCATGCATATAGAAACTTTCTTCGAATAGCCAATCAAGATGGAGATATCAAAATGACAAACCAGCCAAAAACCACGAGGAATTTGAACTTTGTAGTTTTCATATTGATTTGTGAAAAGAATCAATTATTGCTCAAATCAACTCCAATTGAAATGAAAATTTGCAGAAATGATTCTCAATGCATCACGTATGTTTTCCCAAAGAATTTTTGAAAAATGATTTGACAACATGACTGGGTGCATAACCACAATTTTCACAACATGATCAGTATTTATATTAATTTTTCGATTAAAGATCCAAGTAATATACGTCACTTACATATTGCAAATTAGTCAAGAATGGTTGTCCACCCATAATTCTTCTTCGTTGTCATCTCGCAGGTAACTTGTTTCGTCAATATCTTCGATAGGGACAGATTGAAGAATTCCATCTAAAAATAGAGGTAATTCGTCAAACTGATCATACTCTTCTTCATCCACAACGTCTTCAACCCCAACAATACGTCTATTACTGTGAAGGACAACGTGCAACTTTGGATTGGCCGGGTCAACGATGTAGAACACTTGTGTGGCTTGCTCAGCAAGTATAAATGGATCATCTTGGTGTGTGACTCTACTGAGATCGACGAGAGTAAACCCATAATTGTCGACTTTAACACCTTGAGATATTTCGACCCATTGGCATCGAAACAAAGGAATCTTAAGTAATACATAATCGAGCTCCCATATTTCCTCAATAACATCGTAATATGAGTTGAGTGCCCTTACTGCCCTGGCATCCTCTGAAATAGCAAGTAGTGTCACTCCACTACATTGCATAGTACTCTTCTGGTCCTGAGTTCTTGTGTAAAATGAATAGCCGTTGATGTCATACCTCTGCCAAGTCCCTACAGTAAATCTGGGCCCTCTGGCCAACCATGTAACAACTTCATCTACGTTTCCCTCAGAAGCTTGCAAGACTCTATTTTCGATCTACCCAACAAACTTCCTGTTATGTTCTCTGGTGACCCAAATCTCTGGCTTCGAAGGATTCTGTTTCCGTAACATTTCCTTGTGCTCGTGTATGTATGGCTCCACCCCCGTCATGTGCTGTAAGACCCAAAAATGGACTTTTGCATACAGATCACTAGAGGAGACGACTGCTTTAAATCCAATCGTTCCAATGCCCTGAAGCCTGCCCTCATGCCAGGACGTACGAACGCCAATTGGGTCAACCCCGGCCATATAGTTGGTGCAAAATTCAATCACCTCCTCGGCTGCATAACCTTCAATGATACTGCCCTCAGGCCGATGTCGATTCCTTACATATCCCTTCAAGATACCCATAAATCTCTCAAATGGATACATGTAACGCAGGAACACGGGTCCACAAAACTTAATTTCTCTGGCAAGGTGAACAATTAGATGGACCATAACATCAAAAAAAGATGGAGGGAAATATATCTCCAGCTGACAAAAAGTTGTAGTCACATCGCATTGCAAATCATCCAGTCCATCTAGATCAATTATCTGCAAGGACACAGTTGCAGCAAATATTCAAATCCAAAAAATCTGACAAGTTCCACGAATGGAGCTAATTAACTAGCTAGGAGTACACGCTAACCTTGTCAGATATTGTGTTGAAGAAATAATATAGCTTTGTAATTATCTCTCTGACTTTGACTGGGAGAATGCCTCTGATAGCAATGGGAAGCATTTGTGACATCAGTACATGACAATCATGGGACTTCATACCAACCAGTTTCAAGTCTTTCATGGACACAAGTTTTTTCAAGTTCGTATAATACCCGCATGGAACTTTGACACCATATAGGCACTAATAGAGTTCTATTTTTTCTCTTTTTGACAAAGTATAACAGGCCGGGGGGAGGTATGTTGTGGGACCCTCATTTGAGGAATCCGATGGCAACCGCCCAGGTGGGTTGCACTCATAAAGGTACATCGCAAGCTCACAACAATAGGATTTACTTTAAACAGTAAAGCAGATAGTTAAAACAAGTACAAGGTCGCGAGGACCAATATTACAATATCATAATGCCAAGGGTGGCACTAATTAAAGTTGATACAAAAGTAGTGAGTTTTTCAAAATGAAGAATCGGTATCAAGGTACCGAACACAGAAAACAACACAAAAAGCAACCACAAAGGTCTTCATTTCCACTTTCCTTCTGCAGCGGTTCGGCTCGGGCCTTCACCACATCGGACTCAACTTGGCGCATGACCCTCCTAGAAGCTCGAATCGTCTAGAAAGGTTCCTTCCTCTTCTTGGTGCTCAAGGCCAAAGGAATCGGGATCCATGGATCCTTTCTTCTGAATTTGTGTGCAAAGGAAAGGGTAAGCATGTTTTTACACGATGCTCAGCAAGTCTCGTTATGAGAATGCAGGTATATAGATGAGGGGTTCTCAAGGAATGAGGTCTTGGTTTTATATGTGAGAATAAAATATATTTTCATTCTAAAGTTATAAAGAAAAGCTTTTAGTTTCAAAAGCAATACTTTGAAATCTTAAGTTATACTTTAGAAATCGTTATGTGTGATGGTCTCCCATGAGTCATCACTTTTATCAACCCACATTACGAGAACATTCCAAATATTACTTGTGCTGAACCACATGGATAAATCCACCGTGAACATACTCCATGACTTGGGAGTACAGAGTATCCGATACTTCTTTTACACTTTGCAAAGGTGTACCGCTTTTTAAATCCACTTCTTCACTCGGCTTTCAAGTCGGATCAGCTCCATGCGACTTTTACGCATGTGACAAGGCCGAGCTCACACAACGCTTTTGCAGTCTAGTATTAACAGTATCCCCGCCCGATAAATAGACAGTTAAGTCTCAAGTACCGTTGTGGGTCCTCCCCACTGCCTTACTTCCTAGCCTTTGGTCTGTGTCCTCGCAAGACATATGACCTTATGATTATAGCCGCGCACGACTTAATCAGGCGTAGGGCGACTTCCTTCTATCCACCTTATCCTCTCATAATTTTTCTGATCTCACATCACTCATGGATGAACTGCGCCCCACCAGTTTCCACGCGAGAAACCGGACCGACAAACCATGTAGGGAACTGCTAATACCAAGAAAGCTACTAAGTTGTGCCTGTCCCATACCAGGCAAGTGGTTGGTACGTTTTTCATGCAGCATAGAGGCACAACACAAGGTTCTTGTCCTTATGAATTAATAGTGAGGAGACATTCACATACCTAATGTGCACACAGCAGCCAACCAATCAAACCATCCTCACTATCAATTCCTATTTCACATTTTATTTCACAAAAGGGGTTTTCAACATGTTTCTCATATAATCGGCCATTTAACATTTAGCATAAGTATTCAAGCATAAACATAATCCTAAGCATATATCCTAGGGTGACAAGGCTGCATGGGTATTCAATCACAAAATGGGCTTCACAATTATTTAGGTTATATCTAACCACATTATTTGAACATAGTTCTCATTTGAATGTAAGGCATGCATATACTTGAAAACAACTAACATACTTCATTTCAAAATATTAGGTGAGACATGATCAAGGAGGTTGAGACTTGCCTTGCAACAGGGTCTAACAGCTTCTACTGGTTCTTCGAAGATTCCTCCCAATCCTTCCGCTTCTGACTCTGCTCTCGCAAACAAAGAAACAACATGACACATCGTACTACATAAACATACAGAAAATATTTGTTATTGAAAAGTACACATAAAGTTTAGATATGCATGCAACAAAATGATCTGGACAAAGATAGAACAGCGGGAGAGAAGATACTTGGGTCTGGTTCACAGGGTTTGGCTTCAATTCGACGAATGCCTAAGGGTCGGCATTCGGTTCACGAACAGGTAATGCCTGAGAATGGCATAGAGCTAATCTTGGGCTTCTAGAAGATCAAAACGAGTACGAAACGTTGCACTGGGTGCCAAATACAGTGAGGAACTTAATTGACAAAGTGGAGTTTCAATTGCTCAGCCAGAAGGGGTCGAAAATGGCTAATGCCAGCGGCTGACATGCACTGACATAGTGCAGACATTGCCAAAATCTAGGGTTTAGCAGCAAATGTAAAGCTGGGCCTCATCTGCTGTGCTAAATTTGTCTAGGAGGTAGGCGCGGATGCCAGGAACACAATGCATGTGGTTTCAAGGCAAGAGATGGCCGAACGGTGGAGAACTCCGGTGATGAACCGCGGTGGCGACACGGCACAAACATTGATCTAGATAGAAACTTGGCAAGGTCGTATCTTCCAATCTGGGCAGATCCAGATGTTGAGCTAGTGGAAGGAAATGCTCAGGGGGCTAAGGCCAAGCTAAGGGACAAAGTGGAGTTCACAGAAAAGTCCAGGGATTATAGGGAATTGCAACAAAGTCCCTGGCACAGGGAAAATCGAATGCCACTGCACTGCAGCAACTAGGGCATGCGTGTCTGGACGAACCACACATGCGTTGCTTGTCTAAGTTTGTCAAACATGCAGGCGGGATTAAGGTGGAGCCACTGGTGAGGTTAATTGAACTGGGATGGCTTGACAACGACGAACGGCGGAGTTGAATTTGCCGGCCGCCTGAGACAAAGACTAGCCACGGTGACAGAGAGCTGGGGTGGATTAAACTTGAAATTGATTGGGGGGAAACACTCCTGAGGTGGTACTGATCGCTCTGGTGAAAGGAATTTGGCTGGGGTTGAGCATTTGAGCTCGTCGGCGTTGGCGCCGGACTTGGAGAAGACGGTGAACGACGAACAGGCGCCACACAACAATGCTGATCAAATGCTCTGGACTACACCATCTAGGGGATACAAGGAAGGTGTAGGTGGGTTCGATTTGGGTGAATACACAGTGAGGCGTGCCGGCGACGTGAGGCATCCACGGCGACGCCCGAAAAATCGGGGAACCTCTCGAACTGAGTTAAATTCAAAATGTGACTGAGCAGGCTTGCTGAGAAATGGTTAAGGATCATTTCATTCCACAGAAAGGAGTGGTGAAAAGGACGGGAGTGAGATTAATTTGGGGAACAGGGCAAAAGGCTTTTCACGGCGATCACTGGCGATGGGGTTCACCGGCCGCCAATTGGAAGCTATGACACAAACAGGTGGATGAGAGGAACTCACAGGTGAGCTTGGATTGGAGTAAGGGGCTGTGAATTGCTCTGGCGACCGTGGCCTCAAAACAGCTCGCCGGAGAAGAAGAAGAAAGCAATGAAAAACTGGAAATTTGGCTAAGTCTTGGAGTTGTGGTTTCTTCACAGCGTTGGAGGGTTTAAATAGGCTATGAGGTGGAGCCAGTGAGGGGGAACAGTGGGGAAAATCGTGCCGGGGACAAGACCAGCCAGGCGCAGGCGCGACAGCGGCGAACGGCGACATGATGGTGTGCAGGCGGTGCAGCAGCTCTGCCAACGATGTCAGGGACTTGGGGACTTGATTCAGTCCTGGTGCAGATGCCGAGGCGACGAAGCTGCTCCGGCAACGACACATACGCGCATGCAACTTAAATCCTCTCAAGCGCATGGCGCGAAACCTGCTGCTGTTGCTGGAGCTGGTGAAAATCTGCTGGTCGCAGCAGTGCCACGGCGACGATTCTGGCACAGGCACAGGCGCACGAGCTGGCACGGGCGACCACGAGCACAGGAGACGTCAAATCTTTGCCGGCGGCGAGGAAACATGGCGAACAAGGGTGGTCGAAACGGCACTGGAACTCTGGTCGAAACAGTAGCCGAGTTCTGGCTGAAAACTGCTGTCGGATCTGGTCGAAAAGGGCTAGAGAATGAGACTTGGGTTGATTTGCAATTTCAAAAGATTCCTTCAAGGACTGATCTGTAAATCTGGAGATTTGAAAAGGTTGAGCCGAAGAGAAATTCACTAGTGTGGCCTACTGGGCTTAACAAATAGATTAGTAGAGACAAAGAGCACAGATTAGGGTTTTTGTTAGGTTTTGAGCCGAGACGAAAACAGAGTAAAATAGAGTAATTAGGGTTTGGAGTTTGGCCAGGCTGAAAACAGGGACTTAGGATGATATTTTGGAAATCTCACAGAAAGGAAACTTGTTCAGAATAGTGAATGGGAGATATTCCCTGAATTAGATCAAAATTTGGAGTCAATATGTGGTTTTTAGGTTTTTTGGGCTTCTGAAAAATCTGAAAAAGACTGATCTACGATACTTTTGGATTGACATGCGAAAAAGGCATGAACAAAAGAATTTGGCTGCCAACTTTTTGGGATAAGATACTGGCACAACTGGATCTCATTTTGAAATAGAGAGAGACCAGGTAAGCTAGGATTTGAGAAAAATAGGGGTATTACATATGTACACTTTCCCTTCTCCAACGGTGCAAGCTCAGTCCTTATGCCCATATCGAGCATGTCACGGCAAACGTTGATGCCATCTTTCGTCTTTCCTGAAATTTTCAACAACAAACCAATCAAATTGTCACAAACATTTTTCTCTACGTGCATGACATCAATGCAATGTCGAACTTGTAAGTGCTCCCAATATGGCAGATCCCAAAGAATCGATCTCTTCTTCCAAACATTTTTTCCTGGAGGTTTAGAACATTTACCGAACTCAACTTTGATGTCTTTCACGCGCAAGTAAATCTCCCTACCAGTCACAAACACTGGGGCTGATCTTTTCTCAGGCTTCCCATTAAATGACTTCCTCTTCTTATGGTAGGCGTGATGCATCGGAAGGAATCTGCGGTGACCCATGTACACTATTTTTCTGCAGTTCGGTAAACACATACTTTCAGTTTCATCCAGGAAAATAGGACAAGCCTTACCTCCTTTCGTACTATACCTCGACAAATTTCCATAAGCCGGGAAATCATTTATGGTGCAAAATATCATGGCCCACAACATGAAATTCTATCGCTTATGCGCATCCTACACCCGCACCCCTTCACTCCACAATTTATGTAAGTCCTCGACTAATGGTGATAGAAACACGTCAATATCATTCCCGGGTTGTCTGAGTCCTGAAATTAGTAACGACATCATGATGTACTTACGCTTCATACATAACCAAGGAGGAAGATTGTAGATGCATAAAAGAACCGCACAAGTGCTATGCCGACTGCTCATATTTCCTTGTGACCATCCGTACTCAGCCCAAACCTTATATTCCTGACTTCGTTGCCAAAATCACTGAATGTTCTGTTAATGTTTCTCTATTGAATAGAATCAGCTGGATGTCTTAGTTTTCCGTCTTGTTTCCGACCTTCACCATGTGAACGCAAGTACTTCGCATCTTTCGGATTTGCAAACAGCCGTTTCAATCTAGGAATCACAGGCAAATGCCACACAGTTTTGGCCAGAGGGCCTTTCTGTCGACGATTCGGACTCAGGTTCTTAGTTGAACTTATGCCGAATTTGTGAGTTATGAGGCCTTTCAGGGTGTCCCTCCGGGAAGGGATGATGAGCCAAAGTCGGTTGGAACACAAAAGGATTTATACAGGTTTGGGCCCTCGATGGCGGGAGTAATAGCCCTACGTGGTGTTGTGATTTCACTATGTGTAGGAAAAAGATTACAAAGTCGTGGAAAAGATCATCACAGGCGAAGATCTTTTTTGTGTGATTATGTAAAATACCACTAAAACTAGCCTATGGAAACTTGTCGATGTTGATCTGTTCCCAATGTGTCATATCTTCGTCTGGTGCATTTGCTCACCCTTTTATACTGGTTGAAAGGGTGCCAATGCATAACGGCTTTGAACGGCTGCTCGGGTATAGTTTTGGCAACTGCACTTAACTTCCACGCAGGTTTAACATGTGCAATTAAGAGATAACTGCACATAATAACCTCCTGGTAGTTGTCTTCACACGTGGAAGAATCTCCAGGGTACTTGGGATATGCTCGTTGTGGAGCCTAAGCAACCCCGTGTCTCCTAGTCGAGAGTGGTCCACGACCTTCTGACCGCACATTTATCTGCCATCATCTGACCGGGTATTGTCTGCAACCTTCTGTCCGCGCATCGCCTATGGGCTCCTGACCGCACACTGTCTGCGGCCTGATCGCGAAAAGCCTGCGACCATGTGTCCGCGCTTCTGAAGCCAGCTAAGATCACACCAACGGACACTTACCTGGTTCGAACTTGTCTTGAACCAGACGTGCATTTATTCTGAACTAGCTCGAGTAACAATCCTCGTGAGCTAGCCCCCAAATTTGAAGGAAACGAAGGGACATATTTACTTCAAATTTTAAACCCTACATCGGATAAGTGACCTGATGCTTCACATCCTCCACTTAGTGGCACACTAAGTGTGGCGGTTTATTTCCCGAGACGAACTCTGGGCAGTATTTGACAGGTAATGATGGCACCGTGGAATTGTCTTTTAACCCGAGACAAAACTGTAAAATGTTTTAAAAGCTCGAGGCATTCGAAAAACGAACCGTCATCCCTGGGGCCTATAAATACCGAAGCCTCTTAACCTTAAAACTTCACAAGTCCATTTCTCGGCTAAGTCTTTTCCAAAGCTATTCTCCCTTCTCTTCTTTTTTAATCTCAATGGCAGATAATGATTCCAAGAACATCATTGAGATTGAAAGTGATGAAAAGGAAGTGACACTTGAACTCAATCAGGACTTCCAGAAGGTAAGTCTTCCCTGGACCTTTTGGTTCAAGTTGTCATCTTGTATTCTGTTCATTTCCAAAATGCTTTTTGGAAATTCACAGGCGACAGAAGAACTGGTTCCTCCAAGGAAGAAACCCAAGGTTGACGAGGGATCCTCCAGCGGCACAAGGGTGAGAGATGCATCATTGCTCTCTCTTCCTTTGGTTCCTGTAGTCCTTCCTGTCCATGCAAATCGGCAGGTCGAACCTTCATCTCCACCTTTGGAGGTTTATAATAATCCTTCAAAACCTTCTTCTCAGCTTTCTCCATTGCGACCCAGTGATCCCCGCCTTTTGACGGGTTATCAATTTTCTGGTTGGCAAGATGTACTTCCGCGACCAGATGATCCTCAACTTGTGTTGGGGAAACAATCTTCTGGTGGGAAAGTTGCACTTCCACGACCTGATGGTTCCCGACTTTTGTCGGGTGATCTACTATCGCGCCCCGAAACTAGGACCACGACTACTCCTGTAGAGACCTAGCTCGCTGCAGTTAGTCCCATATATGCATAGCATACACATACCCTTGACTTCCCAGGATAAGTCAAGCACAGGAGTATATTACATTGCAACAGAGTAACTTACAAAATACTTAAGCAGTGTGGCCTGCTGGCCTTGATATTACATAAGAAGATTACAATACCTTCACGGCATTCAGGGTTTAGCAAAATAACAACTACACAGCAGAAGATAGGTGACCCACCCACAATGAGAAGTGGACGGCAGAACAACACACATCAGGGCAATGACGGGATTGACTCTCCTCCTTCTGGATCCAAGAAGTTCTCCACGCCTTCATCTTGATCATTGAACGCTCCATCTACTAATTTGTAGGTTGCAAGGGTGAGCACTTACGTACTCAGCAAGTCATAGGTAAGAGTAGATACATATAGTAGTGATAATATGAACCTAGACTAGTCAAGAATTATGGATATTTATAAAATAACCTTTTTCTTTCTTATTTCATCTCTTGGCAGTACCTTTCATAATATAACATCATCATTCATGTTCACTAGATTATAGCACTACTGCGACACGTCGACACATAACAGCCCACGGCAGCACTCCTTATCATGACAACACATGTCATTTGGGTAATCTTGATTTAACACATTTTATTTAGAAAATAGTACTTGTGTCACACCCCGTGGATTTAATCCACCGCAGCAGACTCCTATAAACCCGGGAGCTCGGAGTATTCGAATACATTTTTAACTCTGCAGAGAGGTACCAATTTACCCGCAAGATATTCCACTTTCAAGCCTATCCTATCAAAATGTTAGACCCCTGAAAGGGATCTAGGATATCGACTAGAGGGGGGTGAATAGGCGATTTTAACAAATTATCAATAAAACAAACAATTTATAGATAATGAGAGCAAATAAATAACGCAAGATGAACAAAGCACAATTTCAACACAAGGATATATCCCGTGGTCTCGGTGATTTGCCGATCACCCCTAATCCACGTTGAGGCAAACTCAAATCTCTAACCGCTCCTCTATCTTGTCAACCTTCTCTCAAGAAGTGACCTAGATCTTGAGCCGGATTAGTGTGATGAGTTATCCAAACCTCGATTTCACTAAGGATGCACTTTACCGCTCCGGCAAGGCGTGCTCAACCCTTTCACAAGATGTTTTGAGGCTTCTTCATAATCTTCCTTGAAGAGCTCTCAAAAACCTTTCTCCTAGCCGTCTAGGAGCCGACAAACTCCAAGAGTAACAAGCCGGTGATGATCACTTAGCCTTCCTCTAGTGCCACAAGATTGATTTAATGATCTAAATGCAATGCACTAGAAGATCTCAAATGCACACTCTCACAAATTCGAGAATTTGAACCCTAGAGTGTATGAAACTAGCTTAAGCTCTCAAGGATGATGACAATGCTCAAGATTATGCCAAAAGTTATGAACAGGGCCGTGCATGGGAGTATATATACCCCCCACAATAAATATAGCCGTTACAGGCCGTTGGGAGAAAAAGATCACCTGGCGGTCAGACCGCAGGTATAAGCTCGGTCAGACTGCCGCAATTGCAACGGCATTAAACATGCGCAATAAATGCTCAACTGCCCTTGTCAGGCACACACACGGTCAGACCGGAGCCTATTTCGGTCAGACCGTGAAACTGTCCAGAGATGACATAGTTTCTGGACACTTCATACGGTCAGGCCGAAAAATACGGACAGACCGTCCATACGGTCAAACTGTAGTTCAAAATCACGGTCAGACTGATTTCTCGGTCAGACCGTCATAGCTCAAAAACAACTGAAAGATAAATCAAGAGGTTCCAGGAGTCTGACCTAGGTCTCAACTATGGACAGATCGACCTTTTAAAGGAATACACTATACTTAGACATAACGTCAGTCAGTCCGAGAGTTCTATTCGGTCAGTCCGTGAATTCGGTCAGACTGGTCCAACAGACAGTCAGACCGACTGAGACAGTGCTGAGCAGTATTGAGCTGAAACAAGCATTTTCAAAGTATATGATCTTCTAGTATACAATGCAAGTTGATTTTATGATTTGTGGCACATAGATGAAGTATTCTGTGATACACCACATGCTCCTCTTTATAGTACGGCAACTATCCTAAAATCCGGTCAAAATTCTTCTCTAAACACCTTAGACCGGTAAAAATGGAAAAGACCCTATTTCGTACCTTTGCCCTTTTGATCAATGCCCTTTCTTCATCATGAGGCTCTTTCTTCGCCTTTCATTAACCTGTCTTTTAAGTCTCTTCTTGACACAACTAGGCAGGTAACGTTAGTGTAGCATTTGTAGTTGTCATTAATTATTGAAACACTCTTTAGGGGCCTAGAAGCTACAATCTCCCCTTTTTGGTAATTGATGACAATCATAAAGAGTAGATGAAGGAGTTTTAAGCATAAAGGGAATTTTACAATAAGCATCGAAGAATAAGACACTCCCCCTAAATGTATGAATAAGTGAATTTTGGCATTTTAGAGGAGTTCAAGCATGTGTATAAGATGCTATTTCAATTCATTCATTATATGAGCATGAAGTATCACAAATAAGACATTCAACATTCAATTCTACAACATGATATCATCATCACAAGGTCATATGAAAATAACATAAGCATATCTCATATATCAAGCAGTAACAATCTCATACAAGAGTCAACCAACGTAAGTGTAATGTCATCCACATAAAAAAGATATTCAACTAAACAAGTTAATTAAAACTTTACACCAAAAGTTTTCATTTAAGGTGTTCATCTCTCATCATCTCTCCTACTCTTCTACTCTCTCCTCTCCCCCTTTGGCATCAATTGCCATAAAAGCTAAGAATCGGCTGGAGCATCATCATCGGGAGGATGGTGAGGAGGAGTCTGAGGGAAACGGGTGTAGAAGTGAGCAGAGAAGGAGTCGAAGCGCTGCTCGAACTGATCCTGGCGTGACGAGAAGGTCTGGAACTGATCATTCAAAGCCGCCAAGTCCGAGCGAGCGAGCTCAAGCCCCTGGAGAAGAGTAGCAAACTGATCCATCATCGGCTGATGGAACTGCTGCTAGAACTGTGTGAACCAGGCGGGGGCTTGGCTAGACTGAGCTGCCTGCTGTGCCTGAGGTGGAGGAGGAGGAGGCATAGGCTGAGCCTGCTGCTGCTGCTGCTGATGCTGTGCTCCATGGCCTCGAGCCAAGACGCGCGGGTTGACACTAAACGGCTTATAGCCGAGATGTCTGATATCACAAGAACCGCGAGGGAACTTCGTCTTCTGGAGCAGCAAGGACATGATAAAAGGAGAATAGTAGAGATTCGGCAGAGTGGTCGCCGAGACATCCTCAATTGTCTTCAATATAAAAGAGACAATGTTGATCCGATAACTCTTGAGGATGTGGTCGATGAAGTTCCAGTAGTAATCCCGGACCGCTTCTCGGTTTCCACTCTTTGGATGGATCGTGGCTCGTACGATTTTGTTGACTACAGCAGGGAGGACTTTGAGACCTGTAACAGTGCCAGGTACAATCCGCTGTCCACCTCCCGGCTGCTCATAAAACTGGAGCCAGTCGTCCTCATGGAGGTAATCCTCATCCTCCATATCGATCCCCTCCTTCATTTCCTCATAGTTTAACTTGTTTGCCGCAGCAAACTCCTCAAAGGTGGCCTCATAACGCCTAGAACCTGTCATCCACATGATCTGCTGGTCCGCCCATCTGATCTCAACTGTAGCATAGAACTGTCTGATGGCAGTGGCGTTCCATGGGCATTGTGCTCCACAAAGTCATACAGCCCTATATCCTTGAAAATCTGCACCAAAGGAGCCATGATGGGCTGATTCACAACATAAGCCCATTCGATCCATTTGTGTTCGAAGATATTTTTGTGGATCAAGTGACCGTAGAAGGCATCTTGCTGTGTCATCGTGTGGAAGTGAGGAGTAGAGGCGTCATTCTCCTGATTGTAGGCGTAGATGGTCCTAGCCTTGGTATAGTCGCTTGAAGTCCAATTCCTCTTCGGGCCTTGATAAGCGTGGACGTTTATTTCATCGTCCTCGCTCTCGATGTCCATGCCCCTGTGAGACGATCCACCACGATGAGATGACTGTTCTGTTTCTGAATCTCCGGCCGAGGGCACCCAATCGTCATCGTGACTGTCGCTACTGCTCGAGGGTAGAGCCCTTTTTGGCCATTTCGCCAATTTCTTCTTGTTTGTCCGGATGGAGGCAATGCCTTGAGTACCACGACCACTAGAAGATTTGCAAGAGATACAGCAGATTAGATACTCAAAGGTAAGAGAGATTGAATTGATAAGATAACAGATTAGCAAACTCTGGCTCTGCTGTTGCATTCGGTCAGACCGAAAAAGGGGCGGTCAGACCGGCTCAACCGTAGAGTTAGGGTTTGGCATGATTTCTGGGATTTAGGTGAAATTAAGATGCAATGTGGACAAATATATGTGAGAGAATACTCATTGCATCAGGGGGATGAATCAATTTCAGGATATTGAAAGAATTTAAAACAAGATTCACCACATTAGCCCTAAACCTCAAGATGAACAGAAGACGAAATTGATAATGAAGAAGAATCTGAGAAAAAATACCTAGACGACATGGTTTGAAGGAGATCTTGAACCACGGTTCGTCCGAGCTTTGCGAGAGTTTGACCGGAGAGGAAGAATCCAAAGAGTTGAGGCGCACGTGAAAGAGACAGGAGTGGGGAAGAAAGTGAAAAAGGACAAGAGATTCGGGATAAAAGGTCTCTGGTCATGAAATTTCGGTCAGACCGTAGATAGGGTACCGGTCAGACCATTGGAAGCAGGAAAGTTAAGATGCTCTCTGGAGATGCATTCGGTCAGACCGTAATTTGTTCGGTCAGACCGCTGGAAGGACAAAAAGTCTTGGAGGATTTTGATTGTTTTGATGCTCAAGAGATTTGGATAGGGTGATATATAAATATAAGATAATTATAAGAGAGATATAGACAATATCACCAAAGGGGAAGTATTTATCTTATAACTCAACAAATTTTTGTTCACTTTACTCAATTGCCGATAAAAGAGTCTAAAAAGCTCTAAGGTAGGAAGTTTAACCAAACAAGTGATACTTTAAGTACAAGCAATATGAGTTCAACATTTCAAGCCACATTTGATATATCAATGACGTTAAGCTCATTTCGAAGTTTGCAAAAATGACTTTGTTCTAAGGGCTTAGTGAATATATCCGCTAATTGATCTTCGGTTCTCACATTATCCACCACCACATCACCTTTGCTAACATGATCTCTAAGGAAGTGGTGTCGGATATCTATATGCTTGGTCCGAGAGTGTTGAACTGGATTTGTGGCTGTTTTTACCGCACTCTCATTATCACACAAAAGAGGCACTTTTTCAAATTTTATTCCATAATCCAACAATGTTTGCCTCATCTAAAGAAATTGTGCACAACAACTACCCGCGGAAACATATTCCGCTTCGGCGGTTGATAAATCTACAGAGTTTTGTTTCTTGGAGGACCAAGATACTAAAGATCTTCCTAACAGTTGACAACTGCCAGAGGTGCTTTTTCTATCCACTTTGCATCCCGCATAATCGGAATCAGAATATCCAATTAATTCGAATTTTGCACCTTTAGGATACCACAACCCTATGCTAGATGAATATTTTAGATACCTCAAAATGCGCTTAACGGCCATTAAATGACTTTCTTTAGGAGAGGCTTGAAATCTTGCACACATACACACACTAAACATAATATCGGGCTTAGAAGCAGTAAGATATAATAAACTACCAATCATAGATCTATAAAGCTTTGAGTCTACCGGTTTACCTCCTTCGTCAGAGACAAGGTGACCGTTTGTAGCCATTGGTGTCTTGATTGGCTTTGCTTCTTCAAGTCCGAACTTCTTGAGTAGGTCCTTCACATACTTGCTTTGACTGATGAAGGTTCCTTCCTTGAGTTGTTTGACTTGTAGTCCGAGAAAGAAACTTAGTTCACCTATCAAAGACATCTCGAATTCCCTGGACATCATATTACCAAATTCCTCGCAAAAATCTTGGTTAGTAGATCCAAATATGATGTCATCAACATAAATTTGACATACAAAGAAATCATTTCCAATTTTCTTAGTAAACAATGTAGTATCAACTTTCACAATTTTAAAGCCTTTTGAAATTAAAAAGTCTCTAAGTCTTTCATACCAAGCACGAGGTGCTTGTTTAAGACCATAAAGAGCCTTGGAGAGTTTATATACATGATTCGGCTTTGTAGGATCTTCAAATCCGGGAGGTTGTTTAACAAATACTAATTCATTAATTTTTCCATTTAAAAATGCACTTTTGACATCCATTTGATAAAGTCTAATATTATGAGATGAAGCAAAAGCAAGCAAGATTATAATAGCCTCAAGTCTAGCTACGGGAGCAAAGGTTTCACCGAAGTCCAAACCTTCAACTTGAGTGTATCCTTGAGCCATCAATCTTGCCTTGTTTCTGACTACCACTCCGTTTGCATCTTGTTTATTCTTGAAAATCCATTTGGTTCCAATGACATTATGCTCATCCGGATTTGGTTCTTCTACTAATTCCCAAACATTGTTGCGGGTGAAGTTGTTTAATTCTTCGTGCATAGCATTCACCCAATCCGGATCTTTTAATGCTTCATGCAAGTCACCAACAATTTGATCGACGGGGTGATCTTTGGAAATTGAGTGATGAATTCTTGGATGATCAACCGGGATTTGTGAGATAGAGGTAGAAGATACTTCCGGTTGTTGTTGAGAGGAGTCTTCCACATTGACCACTTCAACTATTTGATCTTCATGTTGAGGAGTTGATGAACAGAGGATAGCATGAGTGGATGGATCTTCATCTTGATCACTATCTTCTTTCGGCTTGATATCTCCAATGGTCATGTTCTTCATTGCCACTCTCAACCCTTCATTACCTACATCATCCAAATTGTCTTGCTCCTTTTGAAATTTAGATAAGCGTGTACCTTTCTGCAAGATATAGCACTTACATCCAAACACTCGGAAGTAGGAAATGTTTGGCTTCCTTCCAATGAGAAGCTCATAAGGAGTTTTCTTTAGTAGTCGATGACAATAAATATGATTTGATGCATGGCACGCGATGTTGATTGCTTCGGCCCAAAAGGTGTCCGAAACATTGTACTCCGAAAGCATAGACCTTGCCATGTCTATCAATGTCCGGTTCTTTCGTTCGACTACTCCATTTTGCTCCGGTGTATACTTGGCCGAAAACTCACGTTTGATACCTTTATCATCACACCAATTTTCAACCTTGGTATTCTTGAATTCGGAGCCATTGTCACTTCTCACTTTCTTGATCTTAAAGCTAAATTCATTTTCGGCCCTTTGAGCAAAGCTTTTGAAAGTGTTAAACACAATTGACTTATCATGTAAAAAGAATATCCATGTATATCTAGAAAAATCATCTACAACGACAAGACAATAACTATTTCCACCAATGCTCACAAAAGTAGTTGGTCCAAATAAATCCATATGCAATAATTCAAGTGGACTAGAAGTTGACATTGTGCTTTTAGTTGGATGAGAGTTTGCAACTTGTTTTCCGGCTTGGCAAGCACTACATAATTTATCCTTTTCAAACTTTACATCTTTTAATCCAACAACTAAATCATGTTTAACTAGTCTATTTAGTTGTTTCATTCCAACATGCCCAAGCCTTCTATGCCATAGCCAACCTTTAGAAGATTTAGTAAACAAGCATGTACCAAGATTAGCATCATTTGAATTGAAATCAACTAAATAGAGGTTGCCATGTCTAAAACCTTTGAAAATCAACCTATTATCATCAATACTAGTGATAATCACTTCTTTTGGATAAAATGCACATATAAATCCAAGATCACAAAGTTCAGCTACGGATAAGAGGTTGAAATTTAGAGATTCAACAAGCAATACATTAGATATGGAGAGGTCGTTTGAGATGGCAATTTTACCTAAACCTTTTACCTTTCCTTTGCTATTGTCTCCAAATGTAATCTTGTCATATTCCGCACCTTCGTTATTTAGAGAGGAGAACATGTTGTGATTACCGGTCATATGTTGAGTGCATCCACTATCGAGCACCCAATGTTGTCCTCCGGCTTTGTAATTTACCTACAAAACAAAGTTAGGTCCTTTTAGGTACCCAAATCTTTTTGGGTCCTTGGAGGTTAGTTACCAAGGATTTTGGGACCCAAATGGCTTTCTTTTTGGCACCAATGATCGGGGTTCCAACAAATTTGGCTTTAACATCGCCATTGTTCATTTTCTTTAGAACATAGCAAGAATTGAATACAAGAGATGAATTACTTTTGCTAGCATGGCAATTCTTTTCAATGTGACCTAAACTTTTTACATTTGTTGCAATATCCCTTTTCTTTTACAAATACGGTTTTAGATGGGACAAAAGCATGTTTTCCCTTTTTAGGAATGTACCCTAGTCCTTCTTTTCTCAAGGAAAACCTTTGACTATCTAGAAGATGTCTTAATTTTGATTCTCCTACATAGCATTTAGCTAGATCATTGGTTAGTTTTTCAATTTTGTCCTTAAGTTCATTGTTTTCAAGACTAAGCACATTATCATCAATTTTAGGTCTAGAAGGGAATTCAATTAAATCTTCACAAGATGTAGATATGCTAGAAGTAGACATCATGGGCAAGTCATTCAAAATATTGCAAGTGATGCCTATTTCATTACCCGTTTTGTTGGCTTTATGAGTAAGTAGTGATTCTTGAGCTTCCTTAAGCATCTCATGAGTTTCCTTGAGACTCTCATGAGATGTGTTTAGCTCCTCATAGGAATTTTGAAGAGTTTTGTATCTCTTCTTCAATTCCTTGAATTTTTCTTTCTCTTTACTCATATAGTCATCAAAACCGGTGATCATCTCAACTAGGTCATCATAAGTATATTCATCTTCGTCACATGATACCTTCGATTCTCCTTTCACCATGAGGCAATGAGGAGTGGAGAATAGAGATGGAGCTTCCTTGATAGCTACCCCGGCGAGTCCTTTGGGTGATGCTTCATCTTCATCATCGGAATCAGAACTTGAAGCATCCGAATCCCATTCAATGAAGCAAGCTTGTCCATCCTTCTTCTTCTTATAATATTTCTTGAAAACCTTCTTCTTGCTTTCTCCTTCTTTTTCGTACTTCTTCTTCTTCATTGATTTTTATTCTTCCTTGTTTTTGCATTGTGTGGAGATGTGACCCTTTTCACCGCAATCAAAGCATCTTCTCTCTTCAAATGGGTTCCTCTTGGATGATTGTCCTTTCTTGAAGGACTTTCCTTCATATCTCTTCTTCATGAACCGCTTGAACCTTCTCACAAAGAGAGCCATTTCCTCATCGGTGTCTCTCTCATCACTTTCTTCTTCATTGTCTTCCCTTTTGGAAGCTTGAGCTTTTAGTGCTATGTTCTTCTTCTTGGAGTCGGAAGCCTCATCTTTCACTTCTTCTTGAGATTTCTTGAATATTTCATGAGTGAGAATCTCACTCAAGACTTCCAACGGAGTCATACTCTTCAAGTTTGAACGCACAAGTAAGGTTACAATTGTGTCATATTTTGAAGGTAAAGCTCTAAGAAACTTATGACAAAATTCCACATTTGTGACATCCATACCAAGCCCTTTTAACTCATTTACTATGTTATTTAATCGGTTAAACATCTCCGATACATCTTCATTAGACAACATAGCAAACTTTTCAAATTGGCCCTTATGGATAAATAATTTAGCATCCTTGACCATCGAGGTTCCTTCATGAATATCCATAAGATTTCTCCAAATATCATGGGCCGTTTCAAGTTTACAAATTCTATTAAATTCACCTAGATTTAGAGCACTATAAAGAACATTCATGGCTTGAGCATTAGCTAAGACATTATCTCTATCTAGGTTAGTCCACTAGTACAGAAATGCAGTCTTCTATAGGTAAAAAAAACCCTTCTACTATCGGTTTTTGTACCGATAGAGATAGACACGATAGAACAAGACTGGACATTTTCTATCGGTAAATAACCGACAGAAGAAGTTCACTATTCTATCGGCATATTATGAATCTACCGATAGAAAACCCGTCGTATTCTTACGTCCAGCAGTTCGAAAAGTACCACTATTCTAACGGTTAACTACAAGATTACCGATAGAAAAAAGCTTAGTACTCTATCGGCATATTAGGAGTATACCGATAGAAAACTCGTCGCTAGCGGATTGAAAAGTACCACTATTCTAACGGCTAATTATAAGTTTACCGACAGGAAAACTCACACTATTCTATCGGCATATTACAAGTTTACCGATAGAAAACTCGTCAATAGCGATTGAAAAGTACCACTATTCTAACGGTTAACTACAAGATTACCGACAGAAAAAAGCTTAGTACTCTATCGGATATGTATGAGTTCACCGGCAGGAAAGGTCAAACTCTTCTAACGGTTAATTTTGATTGTACCGATAGAAAAAAGGACAGTAGTCTCTCGGTTGTTGATGAATTTACCGATAGAGCAATCACATATACAGTACTTTATTTGCATCACAATACAGTACATTCACATATACAGTACAGATGCAATACAGTATAGATTGGATACACAATACAGTACAGATGCAAGGTAAATTCACAGAACAAATTCACACATTAGGCAGTTATTCACATTTATTCACATATGTATGGACAAATACAGATTGCAATCCAATGTGGACATTTATTCACATATATATATTTATTCACATGTATATGAACAGTCTATGCAGAGTACACCAAAAGGAGAAAATTGTCATGCTGGATGGTTGGGTGCTACTTCCTCCATGACATATTGTGCCCAGATTTGTCGAAGATATATAATCTTTGCATTTTCATATTGGTCTTTCGACATGGCGATCTGCAAGCATGTGTGCATACTGAGTAACTAACTTCGATCCTAATTTAGAATGTGACACCCATTTTTGAAATTTGAGTTAGCTATCGATGCTTACATGGGGGAATCGGGAAAAGTTTGTCTGCACTAGGTCGTACATGTAGCGCAGCACATAAAACCCGCATTCCCACGATTGCGGCTGCTGATGGCACTGAGATAATTGCATATGCGAATACATGTTAGCTATATATTGTTTCCATAAACTAATTAAGCATAAACAAAAAGTCTCGTGAGTACCTCATATTCTTTCCAAGCTAGTAGGGAGCCCTGCGGTGCGGCATGCCTCCCTCCAGCGGACACATATTTATCAAAAGCCCTGCATTTCAGTTAGTATTGCCGGTTAATGTATTATCATTAGCTAGTGAGGTCAAAATTTAAATCAAACATATAAGTTACTTACGCCCCCATATTCCCCTTGAGCACATATTCCATCGATAATCTGTCACGCATCGAATCGAGGTAGTACACCTCGTTCCTCGGCGGACAGATCACGATGAGGATCCAGTGGCCCCTGCATTGTACGTAAAAGAGGACCGCTAGCTCAAAGTACATCTCAGGTGTAACATACAAGATTGAGTTAAATTAGTACGAAATGCACTAACCTTTGGTGGTACGGCACCAGAATGAAGTCCCTGTCCTGCTGCGCCATCAGCGCGCTGGATATGTACTGCTCAGCGTGCGCGGCGTCCTGCTCTAGCATCGTGAGGCTTATTTTCTCTGGGTCGAGGAAACCCACCTTGTCACACGCAGCCTCCGATGCTAGCCTGTACATGCACCTGCATGCGAAGGACGAGATTAATATTAATTTCACAGAAAGTTACTCAGTATTCAAATGAACTGCAACATTAATGCAGAGTTAGCAAACAGAGTTAGAAAACAACAATACATAGCATCAGCAAACTCACAGGACTCCAGTCCGTATGATGGACATATAGAGCTCCCGCCAGTTGTAGAGGTCGAACAGATCCTCGTGTGCCACGGATATAGTCCCGGGCTCACGGTGGAACTGCCCAGGCCTGTAGGGAACTAAGAAGTTCAGGCTGCGCCGAGCTCGATGTAGGTACCAGTCGTGGAGGTCTCTGGTTGATCGATCCAATTTCCGCAAAGATGCCTCCGACAGGAGTGGGAGCGCGTTCGTGAACGTCCGCGGCAGTCCCTGTCGCCCTTTGCCCTTGCCTTTGCCGCCCTTGCCTTTTGCCGGGGACTGAGCGCGTACCTTCGAAGGCAAGGGCGAGGTGATGGCGGCTTTCTTCCGAGGTGGAGGCGTGGATGCGCTGGGTGGGGTCGAGGCCGTCTTTGATGTGTCCAGGTTCGCACGAGATCGGCCCTCATGCCCCGAGTTGGGGGCGCAGTCCCCTGGTAGCCCCGCGGCAGGCCACTTCAATTAATGAGCACGTATGTTAGATTATGCAAGTTGAGTGTACTGAGTTGGATGTAATCTAAAATGTGTAGGATTTACCGGTTGTATTACAAGACACTTCTTGGGCCACTGTACGTAGGAGCCCACTGCCTCGGCAAGTGTCTGCAGTTCCTCTGTTGGGACTGGCAACGGAGAATCGTTGTAGCCCGGCATGGCCATGTCCACCTGTACCTTTGCGAAACCCAACCGCAGAGGTACACAGTGGACCCGGACATCCGGCCCAGACGGATATACGAAGCCGTGTCCAACCACTTCCTGCCCGGCGCCTACGTGATTCTGTAGGATGCAGCCCTCCGGCCCCTGCAAATTTGTAACAATTAAAATAGGTTAGCGAAACAACTCTAACAGAATGGGAGTGGCATCAACTTAAGTGCACAGATGAAGGCTTGCAGTACCTCAAGTAGATCCACTGGATCCGCGAGTACCTTCGAAGCGCAACTGCTTATCCGACCCCGCGGGGTACCGTCGTCCTGGGGATCCGCATCTAAACTCTTGGCCAGCAATGTTTCTCTCAACCGTGCAAACTCTTCCCTCATTTGTGCGACCTCGGTCTGCACCTCAGACTGTACCTCAGCCCGTATCTCAGCCCGCATCTCCGCCCGTATCTCCTCCCGTACCTCAGCCCGTATCTTATCGGAGAGGTCAGCTTCCTTTTCCTTCCAGGTGCGGGCCTTCTTCCTCGGTGGAGCCGGATCTACGAAACCGGCCTTCCACGACACAATGGCTCCCACGGCCCGTGTCCGCCCGGGATGCTCCTTATTTCCTAGAGCTCGGGTGAGGATGTCGTTCTCCCTCTGCGGGGTAAACAATCCCTCCGCTGCGTCCTTCTCAAAAGAGATCTGTTACATTTGAAGGTACCTTGTGAGACAAATTGCCTTATATACACTTGTGCGCACACAGTTTACGAGGTTAGCCAACTTACCATTCGCCTCACAACGTCGGCGTCCCCAGGGGTTGCGAACTGCACAGACCCCGTGGACGACACGGACCCCCTCCCCCTCCACCATCGCTTGCACCTCTCATCCCTGATCTCAGAGAGCGGCAACTCAGGGGTGTCCATGACAGGATTTTGTTCGTCTTCCTTCTTCCACTGTTCCTCCTTCCCCGCATAGCCCCGGGATCCGAGCCGATGCGGGTGGTCGTTCCTCTTCTGGATCGCCCTATTCTTCTCGCTAAGGGCCTTGAACTCCTCAGTCCCCTTCTGCTTGGTGAATTCCTCCCATACCTCCTCCGATATGAAGGGGTACTTCTCGCAAGGAGATTTCCCCGCAGCTAGGAAGTTACTGACGAGCCAGCTCTTAAAGGTTTTCCATGTTCCGTTCATGTCCTTCAAGCAGGCAGTCCTAGGTGTATCGTCGGGGATGTTCCACTTAGCCTGTTTCCGAAAAATGCATACAATTAATCACGAGTTAGTTAAACTTTAGTATAAGCCAAGAGAACGTGATTACGAAAGAGTTCAGCGATTTCAGTTCATTTAACCTTCACTTCCGCTCACAACCTATCCCTCTCGTCCGCCGTCACGTCCTTCCAGCTCTGGACGGTGATCTTCACCCTTTCTTTCGCCAACAGCCCAACGTAGGCCGCGTACCTCCCAGCATTCTTTCCAATCGGCCTCCCAAATTGGTTGAACTCACAAGAAAGATCAGTGCGTTTGGCCAAACGCCCCAACGTCGTCGCGCCTCGCCCCACCCTCTTGCGCTGGGATGTAACAGCCCCATCTTCAGTAGTTACGATGGGGTTGGCCCTAGTCGAACCACTAGTACCATCCGATGAAGACGACGACATGTCTTCCCCTACAAAACCTTCAACAAACCATATATATGGCAATTAATTCGCCTTGGACTTCCATAACTCAGCCCAGGACTGGAGACTAACTAGGGCGGCAAAAGGGAAAATAATACAAAAAGAAAGACATGCATAAATTACTTACTGAACTCTTCAGAAATATTTTCTATCGGTAAACACATGAGCTGCCGATAGACCATAACAATTACCTCCACACAAGACAATTTTCTATCGGCAAACACGTGAGATACCGATAGAACATAACAATGTTCTCTACATATGGAATTTTGTTGACAAGCCACCATTCACTGTCATCACATAACATTCTCGATGATTTGCTACACTAATATTCATGGGCCAGCATTATTATTTCACACGTAAATATGCACACAAGCATCTAAGTGCTACTGTGCATAATCTTTAGCCTAGCCTGTATGTGAGTCATCAGGACTTCACAGCTATTAGGTTGGGAAAAGTCATGTATATAGGCATTTGAAACATATACATCGAAGACCCATCCACATTGCCATATATTCATACGAAGTGAGTAAAAATTCCCAACCAAACTAGTACATTGCATGGCTCATGTCCTTCCAGATCCAAATTAAGTTTTACTACTTGTGCAGAAAATTTTCTATCGGTAAACACATGAGCTGCCGATAGAATATGTGTAAGAACACCTCCAACATATAATCTGCATTACATGGCAGTTGGATACAATTGATCACACATACAGCAGTATAGAGAAGTTAAAATCTCAAAACAGGTTCATTATAGCACTGGAACATATTATGTAAACCCTAATTAAAATCAACATTGCCTGCGGAATGTACATAAGCCAACACAATAGGGAACCCTAGTGTAATTGCAAAACTCCAAGAATTAGTACGTGCAAAACACTAGGATCAAATAAAGAAGATGCTGGAAATAGAACGACGAATTAGGGTATTTACGGCGGCGATCAGTTCTGGTGATGCAGAGGCGGTGTAGAACGCAGCAGCGGCGGGCGAAGGACGAAAATAAGAACCGGTGGCAGTGACGAACCAGTGTCCAGGCGGCGATCATCGTGTGGGAGAGAGGAAGTGAGTGCTCACGGCGGAGGTTGGGGTTTTCTTCGCTCTCGAAGAGACGCAGTGCTCTAAGGTGGAACTGTTCGAGTGGAGGGAAACTAAAGGGCCGTGTACGAGAAATAAAGTAGCGGAGGAACTTTTCTATCGGTATAACAAAATGATACCGATAGACTTATGTAATTTTCTATCGAAACAACAAAATAATACCGATAGAAAAAGTAAATTTCCCGGAAAAATATTCGAATTAGTGATTGCATTTTTCTATCGGTATAAACAATAAAATCCCGTGAGACCAATTTTCCACAGAAAATTTTTTTAAAGTGCTTGAGATTGGGTGCCATTTTTCTATCGGTAAAAACAACAAAATACCGTGAGAGTAATGAAAAGGTGCCCTTTTCTATCGGTATAAACAAAAAAATCCCGTGAGCCCAATTTTCCCCAGAAAATTTTTTTGATTAAGTGCTTGAGATTTGTGTGCCCTTTTTCTATCGGTAAAAACAACAAAATACCGTCAGAGTTATCAAAAGGTACACAATTTAACATCAAACAGACCGTGGTTGAAAGCTGCAGAATGTTAAAGAAAGAGGGAAGATAGCCGGAAAATTGGAAAATTGACATAAAAAGAAATTGTTCATTCATTGTTGTTTTATCACTTACATAAAAAATAAAACCCAAAATGCTAGGTCAAGGGGTGGTCTTAGCCCTGGCTGCATGTAGAATAGAGTCAGTTAGACTTGCAGCCAGGACGCAGGACTCCTCTAGCGACAAGTTGTCCCTAGGATCAACTACTACCGCGTCAAGAAGGCCTGCGACCTCCGTCAGCTTCGCTATGGTATCCTTCATAGTCAAACCGCAGCCAGCGATGGTCATATCCGCGGCTTTCTTCTCCTCGCGAAGACGCCTCGTCCTCGCCCTAGCATTGTCACCATCCGTCTTCATGCGCTTAATGCGCTGGAAGAGATCGTCAAGGTCAAGCCGTAGCTGAGTGTGCTTGTTTGTAAGGAGCTTGTGCTCCTCCTGGAGGGCCCTCAGGTCAGCCTTCACTTTGGCAGTGTCTTCCACGGCTACCATTCCCTGTGCAAATCAACAGGTCAAGAATGAACTGAACATGGATTAACAATACAGGGGTAAACCGAGGAGATTTAGAGTTCTTACCGGGGAGGCCGTGGATGACGATCCCATGGAGGTTGCCATTGTGAAAGAGAAGATGAGGAGTCCAACCGTTCGAGAATTAGAAAAACAACAAAATACCGCGACGCATGGCGAGGTACTTATAGAGTTTCCAAGGCGACGCATGGCGACACGGTTGAGAATTCGAAGCGGCAGAGTATTCTTCTATCGGTAAAAACAGGAAAAAACCGTCAGACAACAAATACCGTGAGACAAATGAATTTATTCTAACGGTAAAATAGAACAATACCGATAGAAAACGTTTTGAAGTGCCTGAGAGAAGATGTCCTTCTCTATCGGTATAAATAACAAAATACCGTCAGAAAAAGGGATTTTTGAAGAGGCTGCGATGAGATTTTTGCAAGTGCTATTTGAAGGGAAGAATTAAATATTTACAGGATATAGGTACTGTACATGTTAGAACTCATGCTGTGGAGTAAAATTGAGATGTATTAATGCTGTGAACTAGCTTATCATTAAATTCTAAAGAAAAATGTACTGCCTGATGTATTAATGATAAGTTCCTCACCTTGCTGCAGAACTTGTGGGCTGTTTGCTTGGCATTTATCCCTGAAATAGAAATTAATCATCAATGGTTCTCAACCCATAATCCTTCTTCGTGGTCATCTCGCAGATACGTTGTTTCGTCGATATCTTCAGTACGGATAGATTGAATGTCCTCTAAAAATGGAGGTATTTCATCGAATTGGTTATACTCCTCTTCGTCGACAACATCTTCGACCCCAACAATACGTCTCTTGCTGTGGAGGACAACATGCAAGTTTGGATTGGCCGGGTCAACGATGTAGAATACCTGTGTGGCTTGCTTTGCAAGTATGAATGGATCGTCTTGGTGTCCGACTCTACCAAGATTGACGAGAGTAAACCCGTAACTGTCAACTTGAACACCTCGAGGGATTTCGACCCATTGGCATCGAAACAGGGGAATCTTAAGTAATCCGTAATCGAGCTCCCATATTTCGTCAATAACACCGTAATATGAGTTCAGCGCCCTTACTGACCTGGCATCCTCGGAAATAGAAAACAGTGTCACTCCGCTACATTGCGTGCTACTCTTGGCGTCTTGAGCTCTTGTGTAAAATGAATACCCATTGATGTCGTACCCCTGCCAAGTCCCTACAGTGAATCTTGGGCCTCTAGCCAACCATGTCACAGTTTCACTTACGGAGCCCTCGGCAGCTCGCGTGACTCTTTCTTGGATCCACTCAGCAAATTTCCTGTTATGTTCTCTGCTTACCCAAACGTCTGACTTCGAAGGATTCTGTGACCGTAACATTACCTTGTGCTCGTGTATGTATGGCTCGACCTCCGTCATGTGTTGTAAGACCCAAAAATGTGATTTTGAGTACACATCACGAGCGGGGACGATAGCTTTGAATCCAATCGTTCCAATTCCCTCAAGCCTACCCTCGTGTCGGGACCTAGGAACACCAATTGGGTCAACCCCGGCCATATAATCTGTGCAAAATTCAATCACCTCCTCGGCGGCATAACCTTCCATGATACTCCCCTCGGGTCGACGACGAGTCCTTACGTATCCCTTCAATACACCCATAAATCTCTCAAATGGATACATGTAGCGCAGGCACACAGGTCCACAAAACTTAATTTCTCTGATAAGGTGAACAATCAGATGGACCATAACATCAAAAAAGGATGGAGGGAAATACATCTCGAGCTGACAAAGAGTTGTAACCACGTCGCGTTGCAAAGCGTCCAGTCCATCAGGATCAATTACCTACGAGGACACAGTTGCGCCAAATATTCATATCAGAAAAATCTTCTCATTAAGCTCCACAAATGGAGGTAGTGAACTTATAGTACGAGTGCACGTACTTACCTTGGAAGATATTGCGTTGAAGAAATAACATAGGTTTGTGATTGTCTCTCTGACTTTAACTGGGAGAATGCCTCTGATAGCAATGGGAAGCATCTGTGACATCAAGACATGACAGTCGTGGGACTTCATGCCAACCAGTCTTAGGTCCTTCATAGACACAAGTTTTTTCAAGTTCGCGGAGTACCCACATGGAACTTTAACACCGTGCAGGCACCGACAGAGTTCTGTTTTTTCGCTCTTGGACAACGTGTAGCAGGCCGGGGGGAGGTATGTACGCTTTCCATTCTCTAAAGGTGCAAGCTCAGTCCTTATCCCCATTTCCACCATGTCACGACGAGCTTTCACACCATCCTTTGTCTTTCCTGGAATGTTCAACAACAAACCAATCAAACTGTCACAGACATTTTTCTCTGCATGCATGACGTCAATGCAATGTCGAACTTGTAAGTGCTCCCAGTACGGTAGATCCCAGAGAATCGATCTCTTCTTCCAAACATTTTTTTCGCGAGGTTTAGAATGCTTACCGAACTCAACTTTGATGTCGTTCACGCGTGAGTAAATCTCCTTACCGGTCAGAAACACTGGAGCTGATCCCTTCTCAGGCTTCCCGTTAAATGATTTCCTCTTCTTACGGTACGTGTGATGCACCGGAAGAAACCTGCGGTGACCCATGTACACTGTTTTCTGGCAGTTTCGCAGCCAGATGCTCTCAGTTTCATCTAGGCAAATAGGGCAAGCCTTGGCTCCTTTCGTACTATACCCCGACAAATTGCCGTAGGCAGGAAAATCATTTATGGTGCAAAATATCAGGGCCCGCAAGATGAAATTCTCTTTCTTGTATGCATCCCACACCTGCACACCCTCGCTCCACAATTTCTGTAAGTCCTCGATTAAAGGTGCTAGAAACACGTCAATATCATTTCCGGGTTGTCTGGGTCCTGAGATTAGTAACGCCATCATGATGTACTTGCGCTTCATGCATAACCAAGGAGGAAGATTGTAGATGCATAAAAGAACCGGCCAAGTGCTGTGCCGGCTGCTCATATTACCATGTGGGTTCATACCATCTGTACTCAGCCCGAACCTTACATTCCTAAGTTCGCCGCCGAACTCAGCAAATGTTCTGTTGATGTTTCTCCATTGAATAGAATCAGCTGGGTGTCTCAGTTTTCCGTCTTGTTTCCGGGCTTCAGCATGCCAACGCAAGTGCTTCGCGACTTTCGGATTTGCAAACAGCCGCTTCAATCTAGGTATCACAGGCAAGTACCACACAGTTTTTGCCGGGGGCCCTTTCCTTACCTCGTGACGTTCACTGTCAATCCAGTCCCTACGCGTATACCTCGATGCGCCGCATCTTGGACAAACATGCAAACTGGAGTACTCGTTACGGTACAACACACAATCATTTGGGCATGCGTGTATTCTTTCGATTTCCATTCCCAACGGACACAACAGTTTTTTGGCTTGGTAAGTAGATCTTGGCAACTCATTTCCCTCTGGAAGCATGTCCGCTAGAAGATCTAATAGTGCCGTGAAACTCTTATCACTCCAACCGTTTCCTGCCTTCAAGTTATATAATCTCAGCACAGAAGACAGTTTTGTAAATGTTGCACATCCAGGGAACAGAGGCTTCTCAGAGTCAGCAATCAGTTTCTCAAATTCACAGAAGTCATTTTCGTTGTAATCTTCCTCTACATCACGTAACATCTCATCTAGATTGTCATCATCATCATCTACGTGCACATCGGAATTAACATTACCAAAATTGGGATGATCATCGATATTATTGCAATCCACATCCGAGTCGTGCTGATTGGTAGTAGTGGTGCTTGTTTCCTCAAGATCTTCGCCATGCCATATCCAACGGGTGTATCACGCGTTAAAACCACGACGAATCAAATGACTCTTAATTTGATCAGAGTTGCTAAACCTCTTTAAGTTCATACAATCTGTACAAGGACAGAGCATATTTTTCTCTCCCTTCCTCTCCTTTTGTTGCTCAGCAAATTTAATAAACTCATTCACACCATCCAAATATTCAAGAGTAGTACGTTTTATTCCATACATCCAATATTTCCTGTCCATCTACAATTAACAAAATTTAACGAGTAAGCCATGCATGAAACCTGCCCGATTAAGTTATGTATATGTACATGTACAGCCTCTTACAACAGATACATGTGTTGAACCCTAGCCTGACGAAATTAACACTAATTAACCTAGCTAACTACACAATACAAGCTAGTTAGCTCCTAAAACATGACGCATTTCCAGCTACCAAGCTCCCAAGCTTAGAGCTACAAACTTGGAACTACACAATACAGCTAGCTTGCAAGTAGAGAGGAAGGGAGATCTAGAGGGAGAGAGAGATAGGTGTCGACGATTAAGCATACCTTAAAGAGAGGGGCGCAATCAACTTCCCTCCAGCCTGCGCTGATCACCCTAGCAGTGTAGCTGGAACTTTCGTCACAAACAGAGGGACACAGAGTGCAACAGAACAAATTAAAGAGCAGCTCAGCAATGGTCGACTGGGGTTTTCCTTATAATGGACATTTTTCTAACGGTAAATACATGAAATAACCGTCAGACTAACTTAGGTAATTTGCCGCTCACATATTCTATCGGTAAAAACACACACATACCGTTAGAGAATATACATTACTGAGCAAATATATGTATTTTTCTATCGGTAAATATGTGCATTTACCGTTAGAATATGCATGACTAAACAAATATATGTGCTTCCTATCGGTAAATATGTGTATTTACCGTTAGAATATGCATGACTGAGCAAATATATGTATTTTTCTATCGGTAAATATGTACATTTACCGTTAGAATATGCATGACTAAACAAATATATGTGTTTCCTATCGGTAAATATGTGTATTTACCGTTAGAATATGCATGACTGAACAAATATATGTATTTTTCTATCGGTAAATATGTGCATTTCCGTTAGAATATGCGTGACTGAACAAATATATGTGCTTCCTATCGGTAAATATGTGTATTTACCGTTAGAATATGCATGACTGAACAAATATATATGTTTTCCTATCGGTAAATATGTGTACTTACCGTTAGAGGAGGTACTGTTACCAAACTGGGACAAACATGCACATGCCATTTCTCACATTCAAGGAATCATATCAATGTAACATCAAACAGATCTTACATCAAACGGATCTTAACTAGAAGATAAAGCAATATATTTCAAGAAATGCTAATTTGTGGATTAACTAGGAAACACAAAAATACTTTTCGTAGGTAGTTGGGACTTCATCTTGCCAAAGAAATTACACATGCCAGTTCACAAATTCAGGTACAAACATACACATGCCAGTTCACCAATACAAATTCAGGTACAAACATACACATGCCAGTTCACAAATTGAAGTGCATGTCTGAAACAGCAGTACAAATACACACCTACCTACCAATACAATTAAATACACAAATGCTCCCTGCACATTCAAGTTCATGTCCCAATTAGCAATACATGATACACAAATATACAACAATATACAAATACAACAATTCACACATTCGATGTATATTACAAAAGCCACGTCTGAAATTAACAACAGATCACAACGAGGACCCAGTGGCCCATACATGCATTTTACATAAAAGGGAACCTTTGCAGGTTGCCACAATGCAACTACCGACTACAAGTTAGACCTGATACATCACAAATCCATTCATCCAAAACAGCAAATGTCTGAACCACATTGGACTTAACCATAGGAGTTCAGTTCGAAGACGCCCGAGGAGCTGGAACTGCCGTCGACATACATTTGTACGTAATGGTGATTTCCTCGGACTCAAACTCGATCAACTCAACTCAACTCAACTCAACTCCATTAACAAAAAGAACCTACCTTCCAAGATGTTGTTCTATGTAGTGATGGTGTAGAATGGCTGTGCAAATAACAACAATTCTTCTTCTCCAAGCAGGTAAGCATCTGGCCACAAGCTGGTGCATGCAAAAACATGTAAGATGCTTTCTATAGGTCCTGATTTGAGAAACACGCCGGGCTTAAGCATCTTCTCGACCGAGCCAACCAAGATCTCGCCCTTCACGTCCTTCCAGCTCTCGACGGTGATCTTCACCTTTTCTTTTGCCAACAAGCCAACGTAGGCAGCGTACTGCGATGAAGAACCGTGAAATACGTTGCCCCTCACGAGCATCATCCTAGGACCTGAACAGATCATAATCATATTGAAAAGAAGACACATCAAAATGAAGGATACAAAAAAAGCAGAATTATTGCCATAATCGGATTAGAATAATCTAACAATATTGCAGAAATTTTACGTACCTTCCTTGGGATGCCGACGTCTAGAGGGCGTCGATGGAGGTGCGGAGGTGCAGCGGTCCCCTGTAGAGGTGCGCCGGCCGTCCATGGAGCTTACGGGTTAGGACTACGAGCCCAGATGAACTGTGAGAATGAAAGAGACATACCCGTGTATTTATACAATTATATATTTTCTATCGGTAAGAAAACAGAATACCGTTAGTAATAAAAACATCTGTAGAAGCCGAATGGTTCTATCGGCACAACAAATATTACTGATAGGAATTTTTGTACATACTCTATCGGTCTGTACGTACACTACCGATAGAATATTACTAGTGTAGAAGGCCAACAGTTCTAAGATATTTTGTGCAATATTCTACCGGTATAAACATGCATTACCGATAGAATAAAACTATTAGAAGACGAACAGTTCTAAGCAATTTTCTATATATTCTAACGGTAAAAGAATCCATTACCGATAGAATAAAAATATTTGTAGAAGGTCAACTATTCTATCGGCGAACTACATATTGCCGATAGGAACTTTTAATATATTCTGTCGGTATATTCATACAGTAGCGATAGAATAAGTCTAGTTGTTGAAGTCGACCAGTCCTATCGGCGCACAACATTCTTCCGTCAGTACTTATGCATCTCTTCTAACGGCAAATATGTTCATCACCGCTAGAGTAAATCATACTATTTATTCTATCGGTAAGTTTCTTAGAAACCGATAGGGAAAATACATCCGTCGGGCTTTTTTGCCCGCGAGGCAAATTTTCTATCGGTTTTGTGCTGTTTCGCTAATAACCGATAGAAGATAGGGGTTAGTAGACTGCATTTCTGTACTAGTGGTCATGTCATCATCATCAAGAATTGCAAAACCCTCATCCACCACTTTCCAAATCTTTCCACCCATGGCTTTAAGATAAACCATCATTCTAGTTTTCCAATAAGTATAGTTAAATCCATCAAAGAGTGGTGGTTTGCCAATATTGATCCGACCCTCACTAGCCATCTTTATCCTACTCCGGGATGGTTAAATCCACTAAAAAAGGAGTCCTCGCTCTGATACCAATTGAAAGGGATCTAGGATATCGACTAGAGGGGGGTGAATAGGCGATCTTAACAAATTATCAATAAAACAAACAATTTATAGATAATGAGAGCAAATAAATAACGCAAGATGAACAAAGCACAATTTCAACACAAGGATATATCCCGTGGTCTCGGTGATTTGCCGATCACCCCTAATCCACGTTGAGTCAAACTCAAATCTCTAATCGCTCCTCTATCTTGTCAACCTTCTCTCAAGAAGTGACCTAGATCTTGAGCCGGATTAGTGTGATGAGTTATCCAAACCTCGATTTCACTAAATATGCACTTTAACGCTCCGGCAAGGCGTGCTCAACCCTTTCACAAGACGTTTTGAGGATTCTTCACAATCTTCCTTGAAGAGCTCTCAAAAACCTTTCTCCTAGCCGTCTAGGAGCCGGCAAACTCCAAGAGTAACAAGCCGGTGATGATCACTTAGCCTTCCTCTAGTGCCACAAGATTGATTTAATGATCTAAATGCAATGCACTAGAAGATCTCAAATGCACACTCTCACAAATTCGAGAATTTGAACCCTAGAGTGTATGAAACTAGCTTAAGCTCTCAAGGATGATGACAATGCTCAAGTGTTGCATCTAGGCCTTCATGCCTAACCCTAATTTTGATGATTAATGAAAACAAAGTGTTTTGGACTAATTGTGCCTCTGAGACTTTTTGATACAGAGTTTGCTCGGGAAGAATTACGAGATGATCAAGATGAACCCGACTTGAAGTGAAGCACAAGATGCAGAAGAGCAGAGGCAAGACGCAAATCATGAAGATGCGAAAGATCTAAGGTATTATGAGTTTTTCTTGTTTTACCGATCTTGGCGTTTGGAGATGATCGGTTAGGGAAATTATTTTCTAGTTTTAACTGTACTATAAAGAGGGCTGGCGAAAGTCCTCTCTTTATCTCCAACATAAACCGAGAAACCTAAGTCTTTGCATTGCATCTTTTTGATTGGATTTGGTTTTGAACTTATTTGAAAAATCTGTTTTTCAGTTCAGTTTTTGACAACAGAAGAGTTTTTCGATTTTCTAGAAAGATCTAGGCAGATCTGGATTTTGCTTCTGTTGACAAAAATGTAGCCCTTGAAATTATCTTTCAAACGAGCTATTAAACATCTCTTTTGGATTTTTGGATTTAATGTTATCTCTGTTTTTATTCAGTCTAACTGTCAGTTTGCTGAACTGACTGTCAGTTTGAATATCAATTTGATTAAACTGACAATTGTCCAGAGAGGGTGTATTTTGGGCTCAAATTTTTTTGTACTAAACTGACTGTCAGTTTGTCCATACTGACTGTCAGTTGGGGTTTCGACCACAGTGCTTTTAACTGAGTTTCTATTTGATTTTGGTCGAGTTTGTGGTCGAACTGACTGTCAGTTGCGGGTTTCAGCTTTCCATAAACGACCACGAACGGCTAGCAAAGTTTTATCCGTAAATTTTGTCGGCCGTTGTGCACTGAACTGACTGTCAGTTAGGCAAACTGACTATCAGTTTGGGTTGCTGATTTTCAGCCCTAGCTCCAACGGTTCTTTTGATTCTTGAGGCTATAAAAAGGGGCTTTGGGCATAAGTTTTATATAAGAAGCAGTAGCATTTCTTATACACTCTTGAGCTTTAGTTTTTCACTTAAAATCTTGGTCTTTTGATCAAGTCGAGTGTTTTCTGATCCACCGAGCACTTCAGTTCTTTTTGCATTTGCATTCACTTAGCTTCTCGGTGCGTGTTTGGAGGTCTAGAGAAGACCTCGCTGCCTATTACTCTTGGTGAGCGCCCTCACCTAGACGGTTCGGAGGCGTGGCCGTTGACCTCTCCAGAACGGAGATTGTTGGAGAGGCTCGGCAAGCTTGTGCAAGGCATCGGTGCTCGCCTTTCCGGAGTGGACAAGGAGCAACCTTAGTTGATAATACTCTTCGTGAGTATTGAGGCAAAACTCAAGTGACTTGAGTGCTTCAACGAGGATTAGTGGAGACTGGGCGAGTCTCCGATACCTCGGTAAAAACAACTGTTTTCGTTCTCTATTCTTTCTCTTTAAATATATTAAATTGCATTTGGTTCTTCTTGGTATAAAAACTTATTTTTATTTGAAGTTTTTAAAAGCCTCCTATTCACCCTCCTCTAGTCGGCATCCTTGATCCAACACGTGGTATCAGAGCACGGTCTCTCGATTCATTAGGCTTTACCGCCTAGAGAGAGGATGCCGTCAAGTGGAGATTTTCTTCTTGGTCATACCGGTCGTGCGCCTATCTTTGATGGGATAAACTATCCTTATTGGAAAGTGCGCATGTCGGTATTCCTAGAAGCTATGGGGCTTGATGTATGGGATATTGTTAAACTCGGTTTTACTCTTCCGGATGATCCGGCAAGTCAGTCTGAGGATGACAGGAGAAAATTGCATTTAAATGCCCGTGCAAAAAATGCACTCTTTGCTGGTTTATCCTTGAATGAGTTCAACCGTGTGAGCAATCTCACGACTGCTCATAAGGTTTGGACCACCCTCGAAGAAATTTACGAGGGAACAACAAAGGTTAAAGAGGCAAAGTTGCTAATGGTGGGGAAAAATATGAGATATTCACCATGTCATCAACTGAGTCCGTGGATTCCATGTTTACTCGGTTGAATAACATTGTGAATGAACTCAAGGTACTTGGTGTCGTTTTTACTGACCTTGAAATTGTGAGAAAGATGCTTAGGGCTTTACCTGAAAGCTTCGACACTCTTGTGACGGTTCTCACAAACTCCGATTTATCAACCACAACACCAACCGATCTTTATGGGAACCTCATCACCCATGAGATGCACAAGAAGGAGAAGAAAGAAGCAGCTGAACCCTTGGAGACAAAGAAGAAAGCTTTGGCCTTCAAACCCAACGTAAGGAACGATTCAAGCGATGGCTCCTCCGATGAAGACCTTGCACTCATGGTAAAGAACACTCAAAAACTTCTTCGCAGGTTGCATAAGAAGGGTGTCAACCTTGACACACGACCAAAGGGACCAAAGCAAAACAACTTCAAGAACATCATTTGCTATGGATGCCATGAGAAGGGACACATAGCATCAAGATGTCCAAACAAGAACAAGGCGTGGAACAAGAAGAAGAAGTTCTTCAAGAAGAAGAATGAAGAAATCAAAGAAGCCTGCTTTGGAGAGTGGATGTCCGGGGGAGAGAGCTCCGACTCCGACTCCGACAACGAAAGAAGTTGCTCCAAGAAGATGGCTGGATTAGCTCTCGGCAACATCAACACCTCAACTAGTTCATCCATTTGCCTTATGGCCAAAGGCGATGAAAAGGTACACTCTAATGATCCATCTTATGATGATTTAGTTGAAATGATAACCGAATTAAATGAAGTTTTTGGAAAAAGTAAAAGGAAGTATAAGGCGCTTAAGGAAGAACATTCTTCCCTACGCGCTCAATACTCCGAGCTTAAAGACTCTTATGAAAGCATGCTCATAAAAGATGTTACAAATACCTCTTCTAAGGTAGATGCTTCAACTTCATGTAATTTGGATGATTCTCCCTCTAGTAGTCATCACATTCCATGTGTTTCTAATGATAACATCTTAAATGAAAATAATGAACTTAAGGCAGAAGTTGAAAAACTTGGAAAAGGCTCAGAAAACTGCTACAAAGGCAAAATATCTCTTGATCTAATCCTTAGTAAACAAAAATGTTCTTTTAGAAAATAAGGATTAGGATATTTTCAAAAGAAAGGAAAGAAACCAAACTCTAAAACTATATTTGTTAAAGCATGCAACACATTTTGTCATAAATGCCATGAAACTGGTTATTCGCCTGAAGCATGTCCCTTAATGACTCCTAATTATTTTGATACTTGCTACATGCTTCAAAAGTCGAGAAAAGGTTATGCTATAGCAAAGTATGTTGGTGCACCCATGTTAAATAAAAAGAAGAAATCTATTTGGGTGCCCAAGGCTTTGATTGCTAACATTGAAGGACCCAAAAATGTTTGGGTACCTAAAAGAACTTAATTCTTTGTATGCAGGTGAACTACAAGACCGGTGGGAGGCATTGGGTGCTCGATAGCGGATGCTCCGAACACATGACCGGTAACAAGAAGTTGTTCACCTCACTCAAAGACAACTCAAGCGAGAACCAAAAGATTACCTTTGGCAACAATCGTCAAGGAAATGTGGTAGGCTTGGGTAAAATCGCAATCTTTAATGATCTTTCTATTTCCAATGTTTTGTTGGTCGAATCTCTGAATTTCAATTTGCTTTCCGTTGCACAAATTTGTGATTTTGGTTTTAGTTGCACATTTTTCCCAAAAGAAGTTTTAGTTGAAAGTTTAAAAGATAAATCCTTGATCTTTAAAGGCTTTCGTTTTGGAAATCTTTATTTGGTTGATTTTCATTCAAAAGATGCATCTCTTTCAACATGTCTTGTCTCTCAAACCTCAAAAGGTTGGCTATGGCATAGATGACTTGCACATGTTGGTATGTATCAATTGAGAAAACTTTTAAAACGTGATTTGGTTGTTGGCTTAAAGGATGTGAATTTTGAAAAGGACAAACCTTGTAGCGCTTGTCAAGCTGGTAAGCAAGTAGCTACTTCACATCCAACTAAGCGCATTCTTTCTACTTGTAAACCTTTGGAACTTCTTCATATGGATTTATTTGGACCTTCCTAGTTCTAAAGTATCGGGGGTAGCAACTATGGTTTTGTGATTGTTGACGATTTTACTCGCTATACTTGGGTTTTCTTTATTTCCCAAAAATCTGAAACCCCTGATGTTTTCAAAAGTTTTGCAAAACGTGTTTCTACTAAATTCGAATTATCCATCAAGAAAATCCGTAGTGATCATGGTGGAGAGTTCGTTAATTCAACTCTATTTGATTTTTGTGACTCTCTTGGAATCAAACACGAATTTTCCACATCCTACACTCCACAGCAAAATGGAGTTGTTGAAAGGAAAAATCGAACACTTATAGAAATGGCAAGGACTATGCTGAGTGAGTATGATACTCCTACTCGCTTCTGGGCTGAAGCCGTGCATACCGCTTGCTATTCTATAAACCGGCTTTATTTTCATCCCCTTCTAAATTTGACTCCTTATGAACTTCTTGTTGGGCGCAAGCCAAATATTTCTTATTTTCGAGTGTTTGGTTGCAAATGTTATATTCTTAAGAAAAGAAATTTTGGTGGTAAATTTCAAAGAATAGTAGATGAAGGCTTTCTAGTCGGATACTCCACCACTAGTAAAGCTTATCGTGTTTTCAATAAAAATACAAGTTGTATTGAAGAATCAGGTGATGTCGAATTTGATGAAACTAACGGCTCGCAAAAGGAGCAAGTCTCTCATGAAGTTTCAGGTGAAGATCTTCAAGAAGCAATGAAGAACATAACCATTGGAGACATCAAGCCAACAAAGGAAGATCAAGAAGATGATGTCAACGTTGAAAATGTTGATCAAGACGCATCATCATCTCATGTTGATCCTCCAGAACAAGGTCAAGATGAAGCTGTACAATATGAAGCGCCAAGGCAGCATCAAACAATCACCAAGGATCACCCTCTAGATCAAATATTGGGTGACGTCAGTAAGGGTGTTAAAACTCGATCTCGTATTGCTGCTTTTTGTGAACATCATTCATTTGTTTCTTCATTAGAATCAAAACATATAAATGAAGCTTTAAATGATCCTGATTGGGTTAATGCCATGCATGAAGAACTTAATAACTTTGCTAGAAATGAAGTTTGGACTTTAGTAGAAAGACCCAAGGATCATAATGTTATTGGAACAAAATGGGTTTTCAGAAATAAGCAAGATGAAAATGGAGTTGTAATTAGAAACAAAGCTCGTCTTGTTGCTCAAGGTTTCACTCAAGTCGAAGGTCTAGACTTTGGTGAAACTTTTGCACCTGTAGCAAGACTTGAAGCTATTCGCATTCTTCTTGCTTATGCATCATGTTTCAATATCAAACTTTTTCAAATGGATGTAAAAAGTGCTTTCTTAAATGGTGAAATTTCTAAACTTGTGTTTGTTGAACAACCTCCCGGTTTTGAAGATTCTAAATTTCCAAACCATGTATTTAAGTTGTCAAAAGCTCTCTATGGTCTCAAACAAGCTCCTCGAGCTTGGTATGAGCGACTTAGAGACTTTCTATTATCAAAAGGTTTTAAAATTGGGAAGGTTGATACAACTCTCTTTACAAAGAAAATTGAAAAAGATTTGTTCATTTGTCAGATTTATGTTGATGATATTATCTTTGGATCTACTAATGAACATTTCTGTCATGAGTTTGGAGAGATGATGTCTAGAGAATTCGAGATGTCCATGATTGGTGAGCTGAGCTTCTTCCTCGGACTTCAAATCAAGCAACTCAAGAACGGTACGTTCGTGAGTCAAACAAAGTACGTGAAGGACCTGCTCAAGCGCTTTGGGATGGAAGATGCTAAGGCAATCAAAACTCCCATGGCGACCAATGGACATCTGGACATGGACAAAAGCGGCAAATCAGTCGATTCTAAACTTTATAGGTCTATGATTGGTAGTCTTTTATATCTTACTGCATCTAGACCTGATATCATGTTTAGTGTGTGCTTGTGTGCTAGATTTCAGTCTGATCCTAAGGAATGTCACTTAACTGCTCTTAAAAGAATCCTTAGGTATTTAAAATGTTATCCCAGTTTAGGCCTATGGTATCCGAAATATGCAAATTTTGAATTAATTGGGTATTCGGATTCTGATTATGCTGGGTGCAAGATTGATCGTGAAAGCACATCTGGTAGCTGTCAGCTGTTGGGGAGATCATTAGTATCATGGTTATCTATGAAGCAAAATTCAGTAGCTCTCTCCACAGCTGAAGCTGAATATGTGTCTGCAGGCAGTTGTTGTGCTCAATTATTATGGATGAAGCAGACATTTTTGGATTATGGGATTATCTTTGATAAAGTGCCACTATTGTGTGATAATGAAAGTGCCATTAAAATTGCTAATAATCCTGTTCAACACTCTAGAACTAAGCATATTGAAATACGGCACCATTTTATTAGAGATCATGTGGCAAAAGGAGATATTGATGTAAATTATGTTAGAACTGATATGCAACTAGCTGATATCTTCACTAAACCCCTAGATGATTCAAGATTTTGCTTTTTAAGGGGTGAACTGAACATTATTGATATATCAAATGCTAGTTGATGTGCTAAATGTGTTGATTGTATAAAATAATATTATTTTATTCCCTCTCTGGTCTTAGACTGCTTCTGGTCGAAATTGACCAAACTGACAGTCAGTTTAGTGCTTAGGAGCCTGGTCTTAGTCTCTGGTCGAAGTCATTGTCATAACTGACAGTCAGTTTCACAAACTGATAGTCAGTTACATGCAATTGATTTTGGTCGTAGCTCCTGGTCGAGTTCGAGTCTCAAACTGACTGTCAGTCTCATACACTGACTGTCAGTTTCAAAACTCAGTTCTGTGAACTGACTGTTAGTGTGGTACACTGATTGTCAGTTCCATGTTTCTGAGTTTGGAACTGACTGTCAGTTTATAAAACTGACTGTCAGTTGTGGGATCTTGAACCCTAAAATCCCCGTTCTGTTTCTTTGTCTCCTCGCCTTCTCTGTTTCGCCGCCGCTGTTTAGCTCGTCGCCGGTGCGCCTTGCCTTCGTGCTCGCCGCCGGTGCCCCTTCGCCATTCCGCGTCGCTGCCTCTTTGCGCCTCCTCCTCACCGCCGTTCTAGCCGCCGCCACCAACACCACACCACGTCGGAGTCTTGTTCGTGCGCCATTGTGCTGAGGCTCGCCGGCGGTGACTCTTCTTTCCCTCCTAGTGGTGTGTCTCCGAGCAGTGTTTTGCCATCTACGACCTCGTCTGCTCTATTCAGCTGTTCTGTTCAGGTCGTTTCTTCCTCTCCTCTGTTTTCCGTCTTTTCTTAGACATGTCTGATCAGCCGTCGTCTTCGCGATGCGTGGCCCGACGGAAGAACGCGGCAAACAGCCAGCGTTCATCGGGTCAAACGTCCGAGAACCAGCCTTCGCCTCCGCCTGAGCGTGTCCCCGTGGATTATTCCCGGTGGCACGCTAGCCGCCTTCGCACGCTCCGCACCACAAACCCGTATCTGTCGCCGCGTCCCACTGGTCGCGACGCATGCGAGGTCCTCACTTGTTTCAAAAACCTCCACCTAGACCTGTTCACCAGCGTCTATAGCCGCGCACCCATCTTCGCCCACCGCTCTCTGTCATGGGGTACGCCTCTCGCACAGGCATCGCCACCCTCGCAGACCTGTTCGACTCTGTAGGGATCCGCGACCTAGTCGCCGATTCCTCTTTGCACTGGGCTAGGGGCCCATACGCCAGTTCTATTCTACCGTCTTCATCTCCCCTCAGCGCGACTTCATGACCTTCATGACGGGCCTCCAGGTCTACACCGTCACGAAGGAGCAGTTGGAGTCCGCGCTTGGACTGGTTCGCCCTCCTTCTGGCCGCCAGCTCCATACCCTTCCAGACCTCGAGCGTCGGGAGGTGGCCATGCTCTATTCCGGCCCCTTCCAGCTCCGTCACATCGCTGGCCTGCGCCGCGATATTGATCTAGCCCTATGGATCCTCCGGCTCACTTTAGTCCCCATGACCGGAGATAGGGCCAGAGTCACTTATCTAGGGCTCCACGTCCTGATTTCTATCTTCCAGGAGGAGCCCTTTGACGTTGCTGATCTCATCATTAGTGAGATTCAGCACGTTCTTCTTTCACCGCGCCGTCAGTTGATATACGCTCCGTATATCATGGCGGTGCTTCTCCATATCCGTGCTGTCGATTCTGAGCTTCCTCGGCCTCATCATCCGCTTCTTTTCTATCCTCCGGGCCAGGCTGATCGCAGGCTCGGTGCTCGGCCTGCAGCTGCTATGGACCCTGGTTCTCCCGCATCAGATGATGATGCTGCGGGGGAGTCAGAGGACGAGGCTCCTGGTCAGGAGTCTTCTCCAGCTCCAGCTGCAGGGACTGGCACCGGATCGGCGTCATCTTCCTCTCAGCTTCAGGAGATTCTCCAGGTGTAGCAGCAGATCCTCAGCACTCAGGCGGAGCATCATCAGATGTTGCTCCGTTTGCTTGCTCAGCAGGAGGAGATTCTGCGGCGTCTACCTTCTCCATCTTCTCCTCGCAAGAGGGCCCGACCAGTTGCGTCTTCTTCGCCGAGCTCTTCCTTCGGTCCAGCTGCTCCAGGACCGTCTGCTCCAGCCCCTGCGGCACCTGCTCCTGGCTCAGCAGCTACTCCTCCGGCTTCTCCAGTCATTGGCGCATCTGGATCTCCAGCAGGCTCCGGAGATACAGATGTTTTAGGAGT
Source organism: Pharus latifolius (assembly GCA_019359835.1). NCBI lineage: Eukaryota > Viridiplantae > Streptophyta > Magnoliopsida > Poales > Poaceae > Pharus > Pharus latifolius. Next base: position 33,171,979 of record CM033328.1, on the reverse strand, counting down.
TTCTTCAGATGATGAGCCTTAGGCTCTGATTTGTATTTTTGCCTCCCTTTTTGTGCTTGATGCCAAAGGGGGAGAAGTATTTTGGGATATTAGTAGAGTATTTTGGGATATTAGTAGCTATTTTGATGTTTATTTTATATTATGGAGATATGTCCTTCTGACTTTGGATATGATGTGTTCTGTGTAGCTCTGATATATATATATATATATGATGACTTTTTTTTTTGAGCTCTGATATCTTGATATATATATGATGTCTTGACTTGGAGATTTGTATGCTCTGACATGACTTGGTGATATATGTATATCTGTGTGCTTGTATGTATGAGATGCCCTGATGTATATGTGTTGGTTTATGCTCTGATATGATGAGATGCATATACTCAGGGGGAGCTATTTCATTTAATTTGTTATTAAGCACTTGTTGTCATCAATCATCAAAAAGGGGGAGATTGTTGCATCTAGGCCTTCATGCCTAACCCTAATTTTGATGATTAATGAAAACAAAGTGTTTTGGACTAATTGTGCTTCTGAGACTTTTTGATACAGAGTTTGCTCAGGAAGAATTACGAGATGATCAAGATGAACCCGACTTGAAGTGAAGCACAAGATGCAGAAGAGAAGAGGCAAGACGCAAATCATGAAGATGCGAAAGATCTAAGGTATTATGAGTTTTTATTGTTTTACCGATCTCGGCATTTGGAGATGATCGGTTAGGGAAATTATTTTCTAGTTTTAACCGTACTATAAAGAGGGGTGGAGAAAGTTCTCTTTTTATCTCCAACATAAACCGTGAAACCTAAGTCTTTGCATTGCATCTTTTTGGTTGGATTTGGTTTTGAACTTATTTGAAAAATCTGTTTTTCAGTTCAGTTTTTGATAGCAGAAGCTTTTTTTGATTTTCTAGAAATATCTAGGCAGATCTGGCTTTTTCTTCTGTTGACAAAAATGTAGCCCTTGAAATTATCTTTCAAACGAGCTATTAAACACCTCTTTTGGATTTTTTTATTTAAAGTTATCTCTGTTTTTGTTCAGGCTGACTGTCAGTTTGCTGAACTGACTGTCAGTTTGAATGTCAGTTTGATTAAACTGACAATTGTCCAGAGAGGGTGTATTTTGGGCTCAAATTTTTTTGTACTAAACTGACTGTCAGTTTGTCCATACTGACTGTCAGTTGGGGTTTCAACCACAGTGCTTTTAACTGAGTTTCTATTTGATTTTGATCGAGTTTGTGGTCGAACTGACTGTTAGTTTGAATAACTGACTGTCAGTTGCGGGTTTCAGCTTTCCATAAATGACCACGAACGGCTAGCAAAGTTTTATCCGTAAATTTTGTCGGCCGTTGTGCACTGAACTGACTGTCAGTTAGGCAAACTGACTGTCAGTTTGGGTTGCTGATTTTCAGCCCTAACTCCAACGGTTCTTTTGATTCTTGAGGCTATAAAAAGGGGCTTTGGGCATAAGTTTTATATAAGAAGCAGTAGCATTTCTTATACACTCTTGAGCTTTAGTTTTCCACTTAAAATCTTGGTCTTTTGATCAAGTCGAGTGTTTTCCGATCCACCGAGCACTTCAGTTCTTTTGCATTTGCATTCACTTAGCTTATCGGTGCGTGTTTGGAGGTCTAGAGAAGACCTCGCTGCCTGTTACTCTTGGTGAGCGCCCTCACCTAGACGGTTCGGAAGCGTGGCCGTTGACCTCTCCAGAACGGAGATTGTTGGAGAGGCTTGGCAAGCTTGTGCAAGGCATCGGTGCTCGCCTTTCCGGAGTGGACAAGGAGCAACCTTAGTTGATAATACTCTTCGTGAGTATTGAGGCAAAACTCAAGTGACTTGAGTGCTTCAACGAAGATTAGTGGAGACTGGGCGAGTCTCTGATACCTCGGTAAAAACAACTGTGTTCGTTCTCTATTCTTTCTCTTTAAATATATTAAATTGCATTTGGTTCTTCTTGGTATAAAAACTTGTTTTTATTTGAAGTTTTTAAAAGCCTCCTATTCACCCCCCCCTCTAGTCGGCATCCTTGATCCAACATCAAGATTATGCCAAAAGTTATGAACAGGGCCGTGCATGGGAGTATATATACCCCCCACAATAAATATAGCCGTTACAGGCCGTTGGGAGAAAAAGTTCACCTGGCGGTCAGACCGCAGGTATAAGCTCGGTCAGACCGCCGCAATTGCAACGGCATTAAACAGGCGCAATAAATGCTCAACTGCCCTTGTCAGGCACACACACGGTCAGACCGGAGCCTATTTCGGTCAGACCGTGAAACTGTCTAGAGACGACATAGTTTCTGGACACTTTATACGGTTAGGCCAAAAAATACGGACAGACCGTCCATACGGTCAAACCGTAGTTCAAAATCACGGTCAGACCGATTTCTCGGTCAGACCGGTCTAATGAAACGGTCAGACCGTCATAGCTCAAAAACAACAGAAAGATAAATCAAGAGGTTCCAGGAGTCTGACCTAGGTCTCAACTACGGACAGACCGACCTTTTAAAGGAATACACTATACTTAGACATAACGTCGGTCAGTCCGAGAGTTCTATTCGGTCAGTCCGTGAATTCGGTCAGACCGGTCCAACAGACGGTCAGACCGACTGAGACAGTGCTGAGCAGTATTGAGCTGAAACAAGCATTTTCAAAGTATATGATCTTCTAGTATACAATGCAAGTTGATTTTATGATTTGTGGCACATAGATGAAGTATTCTGTGATACACCACATGCTCCTCTTAATAGTACGGCAACTATCCTAAAATCCGGTCAAAATTCTTTTCTAAACACCTTAGACCGGTAAAAATGGAAAAGACCCTATTTCATACCTTTGCCCTTTTGATCAATGCCCTTTCTTCATCATGAGGCTCTTTCTTCGCCTTTCATTAACCTGTTTTTTAAGTCTCTTGTTGACACAACTAGGCAGGTAACGTTAGTGTAGCATTTGTAGTTGTCATTAATTATTAAAACACTCTTTAGGGGCCTAGAAGCTACAACCCCTCCTCACAACCATGTGTGAGTGGCAAGGTGGAGATAACAAGAAATTTTGTTATGTATCACTCACAATTCACCCCTGACCCTGTGGATCTCTCGCGAACCACAGTTGTGGCGGGCTATACCCCCACCCTTACTCATATTTCCCCATTGCTGGGTCAAATACCAGATCACCTTCAGTGATAGGGGGAGTCAGCCTCCATGTCAATCATTCATCACTACACATCTCATGCAGGGGTTTCATGTGCAATCCACATAAGTACTTGTTCAGGCCTGTCCCATACCAGGCTTGCGGTTAGCACGTTGTTCATGCCACTAGACGCACAACACAAGGTTCTAGTCCTTATATGCTAGTGGCCAGACCATCCACAACCCTGCACCTTCAGTGCCTGCATTCCTTCGCAGTTTAGCACCTCCAGTGCTATCACCATCCATACCATTTTTCTGGTCACGGCTAGGGGTTTTATTTCATGAATATAAATATATACATATATAATAGTTCATGGCTCAAAACTTGTTTATTTCACATTTCACAGATAACCCAACTAGTACTGCCAATTCATAAATCAATCTTTCTCAATCTTTCACATGCAATATTATCTATATTCAAGGTTATGTTTTATCAACATTTAAAATATAGGTTCAAGATGACCAAGGATATGACTTGCCTTCCGCGTCGTAAAATACAGCAGTTGATGACGGGTCAACAGCGAAGTCCTCGAACTTAGTTTCTAGATCTGCTCGGCGACAAACAAACACACAATAATTACTTATATATTAAAATGATTTATGATCTATATACAGATATGCTTTACAAGAATGATTGAACGATACTGGAGATAAATGAGATTGTAATCTGAACTGAGTCAAGATTCTAGGGTTTCAAGGAATTGGCTAAGGATGGGTGTTAGATGCTCTTAGGATCTCAAGGTTGCAATAAGAACATTAGTTTTGTAGTTGGTTTGATCAAAATAGCGAATGTCAGCAGATTGACATTCGGATCAAGACTCTGACATAACTTCAAGGAAATCTAGAGAGCTTATCTCAAGTTGTGACAGTAGAAGAAAGTGTAGAACATAACTCTACAAATTCAATGGGCAAAGTGGCTTTCAAATGGCACAATCAGAAATGGGTAAACAAGGCCAATGCCATTGGCTGGCATGCACTCGGACAATGTCAAAAACTAGGGTTTAGCATAAAATGCATTTCAAGGGCTTAAATCAAGTTGTGATAGAAGAAGAAATTGTAGATCACAACTTTAGGAATCTAAGGGATAGAGTTATGCTCAAAATGCACATCTGGAAGGAAGTGAAAAGGGCTAATGCCACTGACTGACATAGTCTAGCATTGAATCTGACATGGCCAGAAACTAGGGCTTGGCATAACTTTTGATCTAGGCCTCCAAATGATGCACCACTTTTTCTGGGAGGTAGGCATTGATAACAGGAACAAATCACTCAATAGGATCTAGGGCAGAAGATGGCTGGAAGGTGATGAAAATCAGTGAAGAAGAGTGGTGGCGACACGGCACAGTGAAGCCACTGGACAAAATCTTGGCATGGCTATAATATAAAATCTGGATAGTTTCAGGGATCGGGCTAGAAGACAATTATGCTCAGGAGGTTGAAGCACACCTGAAAGACAAGCTGGATGAAGTTGAAATGGCCAGGAATAGGTTTCCGATGGCCGGCGCCGGAGAAGAAGACACTGATATTGGGGCTTTTTGCTACAGGTCAAATGAACTTAATTCCAAGCTTAGGGAGTGATAGATGGGTAAGAGGAAGTTACCAGCACGATCAATTTGGCCGGAGGATGGCCGGAGAAGCCTAGCGACGATCGCCGAGGACTGGAGAAACTCAAATCTAGGGAAAGCTTCGATTGAAGCTCAATCTGGAGATCTGGATCCTCAGGCTTGCTGAAAAAGGCTCACTGATCATTTTCTTCCGCAGAATCGAAAGCCAATTCGGGGTAATTTGTCCTGCATTGCCGGAACAGGGCAATCGGGAATTTCCGGCGATCACCGGCGATAGGATGCAAGGTAATTCAATTAGATGGTACAGCACGGTGAGGGAGATGAGGGGAACTCACTGATGCTGTTAATTTGGTGAGAGGTGCAGGGGGTGAAGTTGGCACCGTGAAGCCTCAATCTGGACTCACCGGAGAAGACGACTGCAATGGAGGTGATTTGGAAATTTGGTTAAGTTCTGGTGAAGAGGAGATGATACAAGGTACTGGTGGCTTAAATAGATCGGTGGGCGATGCTTGCAAGGGCTAAACAGCAATGAATTGGTGTCAGTTGACATGATTTGCCGGGCGCAGATGCAACAATGGCGAGCGGTGACGCGACGGTGCACAGGCGATGCAAAGCGGTTGCTTCATCGGGACTCATCAATGTTGGGCGGTGCAAGGCGGTGGCGACAACGGCTGGCAAAGCAAGCAACGTGGTAAGAAGATGCTGACAATGGCTTGTTGTTTCTGCTGCTGGTCGCGCACAGGAGCAAATGCTATTCAACGGCGCTGCCACGGCGTTGCCACGGCACGGCTGAAGCAAGGACACGTACACACAAGCATGCACGGTCACGAGTGCGGCGAAGCTTCACCGGCGGCGAGCAAGCACGGTGCAAGGAATCACGGCGATCTCTGGTCGTGCACAGTGGCTGCTGTCCTGGTCGAATAGGGCTGGTTTGCAATTTCCAATTCTTGATTTGGACTGAAATGTAAATCTGATGATTTGGAAGGTTTGATCTGACTTTGATTGCACTGATCTGATAGACTTGATTCAACAGATGATTTGGCACAGATAGAAGATAAAATTTGAGACATTTGGATGATTTTTGATATGAACTGAAAACAGAGTAGATTAGGGTAAAATAAGTCTGAATCTTATTGATCTCGAATTCTGGGATTTAGGGTTTGATTTTGAGATACTCATAAAAGAAGAATTTGTGTTGAAAAGCATTTGGGAGGTGTTCCCTGAATCAGATTTGAATTTGGAGATGATTTGCAACATTTTGCCTTTTCAGGCTTTTGGAAAATCTGGAAAAGGACTGATCTGCGATACTCTTGGACTGATTTGCGAAAAGAGTCTAGATGATAAAATCTGGCTGCCAACTTTTTGGATTAAGGCATTGTCATACCTAGGGGTGTAATCGGATCGAATTCGGTCGGATATTGGTCATACCAAATCCAAATCCTATTAACTTTAATCGAATTCGAATACGAATTCGGATATACTCGGATTCGGATACGAATCGGATAGTTATCGAATTCGAATTCGAATCGGATTTTTACTTCATTCGGATCGAATTCGAATGTTATTCGGATTATACTGCTGTTTTAAAATTTTAACATCATATTATTTCTATAAAATTGTCAAATAAATTTCAGGTTAAAGGAAATATGTATAAGACATTAGTTAATATCACATATTATAAATTCAAGGAGAAAAATTGCAAGAGTGCATATTTGGTACTCAGCAAAAATCACTAATTCATCAATTCTCACACAACATCTCAATAGATAAATACATCACACTATCACAAACATAAATTGGAATGACATTGCAATTCAGAATTTTCTGGACACTGCAGAGCCAGAGACAAACACAATGAAGCTGCACAAAACATAACTCACAGTCTCACAGTCTCACACAACACCAAAACTCAGAGTTACTAAATAGCAACAGTTCACATCAAACATTTAAACCCAATAAGTTCATTCAAAAATTACAACTGAACTAAGTTAATAAATTGAGTTCGGCAACATACGCCACTAAATTAAAGAGACAAGATGAGAAGAGGTCAAAAGAGCTGAAATTGCATGCCAAACCAAATGGTTGAAAATCACCTGCAAATAAAAAGGTTCAAAATTATTTAGTTAAACAAGGATACAATTTTGTTTTTATCGGAGAACAAGAGTATATAAAAACACAAAGAAAAGCATGTGTAATTGTCTAGTTGACAACTTAACATACCCTAATACATCGCATTCATCTTTGTCATTTATGTCATCAAATTCTAACTCTTCCACAATTGAAGCAACATCCATTTTACCTACAATAATAAGACAAGTTAACTAATGCATACATAAGAAAAATAATTGTACAAATTTTGTTTATTAAATTACCTTTTTTAGTCGCCCTTATCCAATCCTTGGTGCATATCAATGCCTCCACTATTTCGGGTTCTAATCGACTGCGGTACTTATCAATGACTCTCCCACTGGCGCTAAAGGCGGACTCAGATGCAACTGTTGATACAGGAATGGCCAAAACATCTCGTGCAAGCAAGGAAAGAATAGGATACTTTGCACCTTGAGTATGCCACCAAGCCAAAATATCAAAGTGATCATTTTCAGGCCATTTCAACAATGGCTCAACTAAATACCTCTCCAATTCAGATTTCTCTTGATTCTCTTCATTGACATCCTTTAGGAAAGCACTCAGTTTTCTGCGCTTTGGCTCTTCATTAGGATTAAGGTCATGAAGGTGGGAAGAAAATCTAGTATAAGATCCAGTGGTAGGCTGTACAACACTAACTGAAGAATCATTGTATCAAGATGCATATGCTTAGAATAACTTGTCAACAAGGACCTTCAAATCACAAATCTTCTCAACATCAATATTGCCATAAATCTCTTGATAGTAAAACTCAACCACTTTCATTTTGTAGCGAGGATCTAAAAAACATGCAACTGCCAAAGTCACATTACTTAATTCCCAATACTTGTCGAACTTTTCCTTCATAGCTCTTGCCATGGAAGCAAGAAACTCATCATCCTGTTGGAGCCACTCAATAAGTAGGATGTGAATTTCACAAAACTCTATGAAGAACAAATTTGCAGTTGGATAAGAAGAGCCCGATAAAATTTTAGTGACATTGAAAAAGTTCTTCAAGCACTTACACAACAATTCTGCTTTTTCCCACTCATCTCTAGAAGGAGCACAATGTCCATATTTTTCTGGATTTAGCAAAGCAAGTCGTTGGAAAACTTTCTTATAGTACAACGCATTTGCTAGCATCAAATAGGTGGAATTCCACCTAGTAGCTACATCTTGAGAGAGTCCCTTTGTTGAGTCTAAATCTAACTCAGAAACTTGCTTTTGAAAAAACTCAAACTGCAAAGGAGAACTCTTAATAATAGTAATTGTGGAGCGAATGTTATTGACAACTTTTCCAACCATTTTCAAACCATCCCTTGCAATGAGATTAATAATGTGAGCTGCACATCGAACATGAAAGAACTTGCCATGACAAATAAGAGAATCATGCTCTTCAAGGGTTGAAGTAATAGTCCTAACACAAACCTCATTTGCAGAAGCATTATCCAAAGTTAAAGCAAATAGTTTCTGATCAATATTCCAAGTAATCATGTTTCTAACAAACACACTACTCAAATTTGCTCCTGAATGCCTCCCTTCCAAATGTATAAAGTTTATAATCCGCTTCTGAATTATTAGACTGTTCAAAATGACACGAAAATAACAAGAATAACACAAGAAAATACTAGTGAGTAGTGATACACAGTTATTAAACATGTAAACATACAATGACCAACACCATTAACATTAACATGACACGATCATTGATATAGTCAAGACTCAAGAGACAAGACTACCTACTTAAGTTTGGGTGAATCTGGTTAATAGGGAAATAAAATTTGACCAGTCTATTTAAATTGCAATCAGCCTTGAAACTTAAAAAGGATATAGAAAAACTTAAGTAGAGCAAGAGTTCATAGCAATGTAGGTTTACAGCAGAGGTAAGAGACTAAGAGTAGAGCAAGAATTGAACCAGGCATTACAGAAGCTGTGGAGACTGCTTGCTGAGTTGCTGTCGGGGTCGCAGGTGAGGAAGTGGCTCCGGTGAAGAAGGCGCGTGGCTCAAGAAGAAGGCGCCTTTGGTGGCAGATTTGGCACCGCCACGGGGTCGACGGGGGACAGGGGCAGCGACGGGGGGAAGCGAAGGGAGTGGCGACGGTGGCGGCGACGGGGAGGGAGCGGCGACGGGAGCGGCGACGGGGACGGCGACGGGGGCGGCGACGGGTGCGGCGACGGGGGCTGCGAGCCGGAGACGGGTGCGGTGACAGGGGCTGCGAGCCTGCGACGGGAGCGACGGGGGCGGCGACGGGTGCGGCGACGGGGGCTGTGAGCCGGCGACGGGAGCGACGGGGGCGGCGACGGGGGCTGCGATGGGAGCGACGGGGGCGGCGCGGAGGGAGCGGCAACGGGGGCGGCGACGGGAGGGGGCGTCGACGGGCGGCGGGGAGGAGGCGGCGACGGGGGCAGCGACGGGAGCGACGGGGGCTGCGCGGAGGGAGCGGCGACGGGGGCGGCGACGGGAGGGGGCGGCGACGAGGAGGGGGCGGCGACGAGCGGCGGGGAGGAGCCGGCGACGGGGGCGGCGACGGGGGCTGCGATGGGGGCGGCGACGGGAGGGGGCGGCGACGGGCGGCGGGGAGGAGGCGGCGACGAGAGATGAGCTGATGAGGATTGAGGAATGCTAGGGTTTCTAAATTCTAACTTTCCATTTATATGACCTAAATTCTTAACGGATTCGGATATTATCCGAATCCGAATTCGAATCCGGAGCCAATATTTCATACCAAATCCGAATTCGAATCCGCAAAAATAATCGGATGTATATCCGAATCCGAATCCGATTAGATAATCGGATATCCGAAAAGACATCCGGATCCGATTTTTTCGAATTCGGTATCCGGATTATCCGATTAGATCCGAATCCGATTACACCCCTAGTCATACCCTTGATCATATTCCAAGAATAATCTAGTCTGACTTGGCTAAGATTTTGATTAAATCTGAATTTCTGTAACTTAGGGTATTTAGGTAATATAAGATATTCTGTTTTCGAAAACAGAAAGGAGTTGATAAATCTGGAAGTTAGGGATAGAATTGGATCTGGGTTTTGAAGGCTTTTAGGTTCAGGATAACTGATAAATCATATCTGAACAATCTGATCTCGCTTTGGGGTTACAGGATAGATTTTGGAGATTTTAGGGCTAGAACAGAATAAAGCTGGAGCTGATTTGGCTGATCTAAAAGAGACATATGCATGCATGACTTTTAAGAAAGAAACTTTTCACCCCAAAACTCAGGATGTTACATCTACTTTCTGGGGGAAATACTTCATCCTCTCACTTGCGAGGATTGGTAACTATTTTCATCCCTTCTGTTAGCTATTTTAACTTGTAAATCTAACACATTTATGTGTAGGAGATGAAAATTGTTGGAGCCCCTAGCGACCAGCCTACTGAGATCCATCCTCTTTCCCTTGAACAGACTCTCCAAAGGGAGAAAGAGGTTCTGGAGAAGAAGACCGAAGAGATGTCTTCGGCCATTCTGCACCTGGTAGAATGTTTTGACAGATCCTGCGAAGAGGCGCACCAATTCCGATTGGAGAGGGACTATGCTCGACAACAGCGAGGACTCTCCGATTCGATCAAGAATGGCAGTGCTTCTCTGATTGGGGACGATGTAGATAGGCTTAGAGTAGTTGCCAGTTCTCTTGGGGCGGTCAGTGTAAATCCTACTGACACCAATATGTCCCTAGGAGAACTCTGTAAATTTCTGTCGGATCAGGTCGATGCTCTGGTCGCCTGTATCCCTTTTGTATCCAAGGATTGTCAGAAATAAAGATTTCCTTTACCTTACACAACTTGCCTTCTTGAGAAGAAGTATAAGGGTTGACTTGAATTAAGACTCTTCATAATCTCTGTGTGAAAATATGGTCATAAGTAATGTCTTCACGACCACACATACACAGGAAAATCCAAGATAACAAGTCTTTCAATCAGAAATGCATTAATGAGTCATACCGCGACCAGTACTGGTACTACGATCAGAACCAAAGCCGCGATTAGAACTGAAATCCGATCAGAACTGAAGTCGTGATAACATAATGCTTTGACCAGATGATAACCGTCTGTATTGCGATTATCCATTTGCAATGATCACATAATATCGTTGTGACCGAAATGCAAACTTTAAAGTGGTCACAGGAACACATTGTGATCAATACATGAAAATTTAACTTACAAAAAACATGAAGGATAACTTCCTCTGAAAATTTTTGTAACATTTTCACGTTCTTATGTACACCCTAGCCCCCGAATTCGAAACAAAGATTTTAAAAATACTTTTTGTTTTGGATTCACTGTGAGGAGTACATAACGGGTCTCCTGAGAGATGGCACCCATTATGGGAAATGATAAAGTATTCAATGGAACGTTACCCTCAATGGAACTTTGCCTTAGGCATATAAAAGGAGCAGGTAGCTTCCTGAGGAAGCCACACAACCAGAAACTTGCCTTAGAACTTTCGCCGCACAAAACCCTCATTCCTCATCCCCCATCGCCTCCAAAGTCGCCACCTTTCCTTCCGATCTTTTGCAAGAAATGACGTCCTGGAGCCGATCTGTTCACCACACAGAGGAGAGCCTCGTGGCACTGGAGAAAGAAGAGATCCTTCCTCCACGGCTGCTAATCAACTGGAGGCCCGCAGAGAAGGATCAAGAAACCCCAATCATCCAAGAGGGAATTGGATTCTCTTCCTGCCCTGAGCACGGAGCAGAAGAAGTAGGCCCAAGTAATTCTTCACTTAGTCCAGCAGGGACTAAATGCTCGCGACATCATCCGCAACTTTGTAAAGAACCGGGTGAGCCCCCTGCGCGAAAGGGCTCATCCGGCTTGGGAAATACAGTCCATGGTGGACAGCACCTTGGACTATAATAATGGTACGTCTTCCAGCCAACAAAACATACATTTCTTCTGAAAAAATGTTGTATTTGCCAACATGTTTGCTGATGACACAGCTCTGCCTTTGTCCGAAATTGAAAAGCGGACAAATTACCTCCTCAAGGCGTATAGTGCCGATGTGGAGGGAACCAGGGGATCGCCTCGCCCCCAGAACTTAATCAATGCAAGCGATGATCTCAAATAGGAGCGCCAAAAGGTAAGGACTCTACTAATAAGCTCTGGTTGTAGTTTAGTCACTCATTTTGTGTTAACAAGAGTATTCAGAATGGCATAGCTCCTGGGGAAATTTGCTGAGGTGACGCGTCCAACCGAGGATGTTGGTCCCCTGGGGAAACCGGCACCGAAGAGGGTGAAGAAGATCTCTTTGAAGCGCGGGGCGAAGGAACTTGCTCTCTTGAAGTCCAAAAAGATTTTGGGAGAGGCCTCCTCGCAAAAGATTCCCCTTACCACGAAGAGAGCTACGGTAAGATACTCAATGCCCCCTGTTACCCCAGGTATGAACTGGAATTACTGTTTCGTCGTACAAGGTGAAGGGAGCGAGGACGAGGAAGACGACGTCCCTCTAATTCGTCGCAAGAGGAAGACGATCACTCCCTCGTGCAGCGAGGCCTTGTCTCCACTCGTAGGAACAGAGACGACCGTAGCGGGCCCTGCGACTACTGATGACCCTGTGGTTGCAGGTGAAACCCCAGTACCTAAAGCCCAAGAAGCTTCAGGATTTGCCACACCTCCCCTCGTGACAGAAAGGGTGACTGCGGTAAGATTTCTCGTAGTCTTGGATGTTGTTATTCGTCTATGAACATCCACTAAGTTATGCTCGTATAGGAAGAAGAAGACATCCCCCCTGTTTGCCACGAAGTGACTCCTGCCAGTCCTGGGGTGGGGAGCACTCCACTCCTGCCGGTAGGAGTGGGAATAATCGAGCAGGACACCGCGGTCACTACCAACCTTGTGGTCGCGGATGAAGTCCTAGCGCCCGGGATCCAGGAGACACCTGGACCAATGGTCGCATCCCTACCGACTGAGAAGGTTACCCCGGTAAGGATTCTTATAGCCTTGGTCTTCACCATTCCTCATATATGTGCTTATAGGTTTGTACACACAGGGAGAAAAAGACAGGGTCTTATTCACGAAGAGGAAGACGAGGACAAATGACAACTGTCCTCTTTTCCTCGGGGAACCATCTTTGAAATCCCAAAAATTGGGGGGATTTCGAGTAAGGGAAGAATCTCTCCTGTCGGGACAGGGTCGGATTACAGTGATCGACTGTAAAGATTCTAACTGATGGTCTTTCTATTTGCTTAGGCGCAGAGACTCAATGCCCAGCCCTCCAGCGGCCTCGACTAGTGTTGGAGCTTCCCCCGCTAACGAAGTCTCTGGGGAGCAAAGCTCCATCCCTTCGGTCCAAAAAGTCGTTCGGGCTGTTATAGATGGGTTGGCTGTAGAAATCCAATCGGAGTTATTGGAATCTGCGGCCCAAGCAAAAAATAAGGCTCGACAGGAAGACTTATCCGCTGCTCCTGCTGGGGACAAGGCGAGTCCGGTGATCCGGCCTCCAGTTGAACCCGAAAGGCGCTCATTCCAGGAGTATGTTGAGGTATGTCGAACACCCCTTACGAATTTTGCATTTGCATAGGAACATCCAGGTTTTGAAACTGATCTCCTTCCATGTCATAGGAAATGACCCGTATGACAACCATGTCGATGGCTATGGCAAATAGCATCGAGGCCGCAGAAGAGGAAACGGGTCGCTTGCAGCGGTAAGGAAGACGTTTCTTCACTTGTCCGAATGTAAACCCCATCTTGATAATTATTTCTTTTGTCACAGAGAAAATGCCTATCTGATGAAGAGCCTCGCTGATCGGGAAGACCAAGAGTTCCGGGCGGCTACCAAGATTTCATTCCTGGAGGCCGAACTCCAGAAACTGAGATCACAGCTCTCCTGTAAGCATACTCCCGACTAGAGTAAATTAGTTTTGTCATACGAACTGTTTGTAATGGCCTTCTATCGCAGTGCGAGACGACCAAATAAGCCAGCTTGGTCAAGAGAAGACAGATCTCCGGGTGACCATTGATTCTGTCTGCAGGGAGAACAAAGACTTGAGCGCGTCACTTTCGACTTGCAGCAGTGGTCAAGAAAGCATCTTTGAAAAACTGAAGATGGTGGCCGATCTGCTGAGGGCTAATGTGGTCGAAACCGCGGTGGATGACCTTAGCCTTAGCGACTGGACCACGCTGGTCGCGACCCAAACGGAGTCACTTCTCGAGTAACTCCCTGAAGATACTAGGCGACAAAAAGAGGCAATCAAGTCAAGAGCTCGATTAGCAGCCTCCGCCATCCTCTCCCGGCTTCGTCTTCACCATGGCCCAAACCTTGATCTGAATCCAGTGGTGGGAGAGGCAAGGTCGAGAGTGAAGACCAGCTTGAGGTTATCCTGGAGGAGGTTAAACCTCTTGTAGAAAAACTCTTGAATGAGCTTGGCATTATGTAAATCTTTATACCTGTACAGATACAGTTTATACAATGCGAGTGTATGCATATTTTTGTTTTGAAGGGACACACTTCTTTTTGTTTCATGTTGTGACCATATTCCCCTAGCCCCCGCCTGTGATTATGTATACTGAAGACTTAGTATTATAAGCACTAGAAAAGATGTGGGTGTAACGACGACCAGGGATACCCGACCAGGCCGACAATCTTATTCGATACAATACCCAACCTTATTGCAAACCGGCAGCCACTCTGATGACTAAGGACATGCCGGCAAGCCCCGTGTGCGTTGAGGAACGGCTTATTGAGGGGTTTCTTGTCTGAAAGTCATCACGAGATTGGCCAGCGAATCCGATTAGGGTATTGTAGCGATATAACCATCGGCGACCAGCCCCTGAGCCAGACTCGTAACATATGGGCAAAAAGGAATAATCCACATATGAAACAACTAAAAGCACTAATTTTGTTAAACCATGCTAATTGAAAAGGAAAAGGGATTGGGTACTTACACGTAGAACTTGCGTAGTTGATCGATGTTCCAAGTATTGGATAAGATCCGACCATCCTCCATCGCTAACCGAGCTGATCCTGGTCGCGGCACCGAGACAACAGTATAGGGGCCTTCCCACTGTGGGGAGAACTTGTTGCGACTAGATTGGTTTTGTATTTTACATAAAACTAGATCACCCACGTGGAGACTACATGGCCGCACCCTTTTGTTATGCTATTTGCGCAAAGCTTGCAAATACACCGCAGACTTGACCAGAGCTCGATCAAGTTTTTCTTCTAGGAGGATGAGATCTTGTAATCGTTGCCCGTTCTGATCAACTTGTTTGAATTGATCTGTTCGGACAGAACCGATATTGATTTCCATAGGTAACACAGCCTCAGCCCCGTATACTATATGGAAAGGTGTCTCACCGGTGGCTCGACTAGAGGTAGTACGTAGTGCCCACAAAACGGTGTAGAGCTCGTTAACCCAAGCCCCCGAGCGTGTCTTAATGCGATCAAAAACACGTTTTTTAATGCCATGCAATATTAGCCCGTTGGCACGTTCAACGGCACCATTGCTCTACAGATGAGCTACAGACACAAAGCACGCCTTGGTTCCAACCTGATCGCAGTAATCCAGAAAAAGACCACTAGCGAACTGGGAACCGTTATCAGTGATGGGACGATTTGGAACACCGAATCGAGTCACAATGTTCTTATGAAAGAACTTTTGTGCAGCGGCAGCGGTAATGTTGCGTACTAGTTTGGCCTCAATCCACTTTGTAAACGTGTCAATGGCTACGAACAAGAACTTGTATCCATTGACTACTTGTGGGATAGGACCAACAATGTCCATCCCCCAGACCGCGAAGGGCCATGATAGAGGGATAGTTTGTAGGGCATAGGCAGGTTGATGAACCTGTCTCGCATGGAACTGACACTGAGGACATGTCTTGACCATATTCTTGGCATCATCAAGTGCTGAAAGTCAGTAAAATCCTTGTCAGAAAGCCTTTCTGACCAGTGTACGATATGACGCGTGCGCACCGCACACACCGTCATGAATCTCTCTCAAGAGGGATTTTCCTTCCTCTTGGGACACACAGCGCATGAATACTCCTTGAGTACCTTTTCCATACAAAACTCCTTCTATGAGCTTGTATAGACGCGCCTTTCGAACTAACCGATCTCTTTCGGTTTCATCCTCGGGCAAGGTCCCATGTTCGAGGTAGACCCTCAATGGATGGGTCCAATCTCGTTCCTGTCCAAGGTTGGTAACGCAGACTGTTACCGGATCATCCTCGACCATAGTCATGATCGAAGGATGTTCCAAGTGTTCGACGAACACTCCTGCCGGAGCGGATGTGCGTGAGGACCCAATTTTGGATAATTGGTCTGCGAGAATGTTGTCCTTTCGCGGGATGTATTGGACTTCAAAATGACTGAAGTGTTTTTCCAATCTCCTCACTTCCCCAAGGTAATGAGCCATTGTCTCATCGGAGGTGCTGTACTCCTTGTTTACCTGGTTTACGACCAGCTGTGAGTCTCCTCTCACCACTAATCGACGAACTCCGAGGAATTTAGCTGCCCGGAGCCCTGCAAGAAGACCTTCATACTCTGCTGCGTTGTTGGTCGCAACAAAGTGTAGTTGAATGACAAACTTCAGCTGTTCGCCCTGAGGCGTGACTAAGACCACTCCAGCCCCCGAGTGTTGAAAATTATGAGAGCCGTCAAAGTACATTGTCCAGTGATCAGGGCATTCCAAATCTTCGGGCACCTGCACGGGTGGCTCAGGATTAGTCCATTCGACCACGAAGTCGGCCAGCACCTAAGACTTGACCGCGGTGCGGGGCGTGAAATGGATGTCGAACGCTCCGAGTTTGACAGCCCATTTGGCGATCCGACCAGATTTCTCCGGATTGCGGACAATGTCTCCCAATGGAAAAGATGAGGGCACTGTGATCTTATGTGCTTGGAAGTAATGTCGTAGCTTACGGGAAGCCATCAGTAGTGTGTAAAGTATCTTCTGGACCTCAGGGTATCACTCCTTAGGACCATGAAGTACTTCGCTGACATAGTAGACGGGTTTGTGCACACCCTCTCTATCCACGATCAGGACCGCGCTGACCACGTGAGGTGTGGCCGCCAAGTAGAGAAGTAATGGTTCCTTTTTGTTGGGAGAAACCAAGACCAGCGGACTGGATAGATATGCTTTTACCTCCTGAAATGCCTTTTCGGCCTCATCGGACCATGCAAAATTGTGATGTTTGCGTAGGGCTTTGAAGAAGGGTAGTCCCCTTTCGCCTAGTCGCGATATGATTCGGCTTAATGCCGCCATGCGACCTGCTAGGCGCTGATCATCCTTGATGGTTGGGGGAGACCTCATCTGTTCGATAGCCCTGATCTTTTCAGGATTGACCTCGATTCCTCTGGAACAAACAAGAAACCAAGAAGTTTTCCCGACGAAACCCCGAAAGAACATTTCTTCGGGTTTAATTTTATTCCATATCGATTTAAATTACAGAAGGTTTCAGCAAGATCGTCTAAATGAGACGATCTTTTTGAAATTTTTACAACCAGGTCGTCTACGTAAGCTTCAAGATTATGCCCCATCTGGGAGAGAAAGGTCTTTTGCATCAAGCGCTGGTACGTGGAACCTGCGTTCTTGAGACCAAACGGCATTCTGACGTAGTAGTAGGTGCCGAACGGTGTGATAAAGGCAGTCTTCTCTTCATCTTCTTCTGCCATGCTAATTTGATGATATCTCGAGTAAGCGCCCAGGAAACTCATCAGTTCGCAACCCACAGTAGAATCGACCAGCTGGTCGATGCGGGGAAGGGGAAAGTCGTCCTTCGGACAGGCACTATTTAGGCTGGTATAGTCGACGCACATGCGCCACTTGCCATTTGGCTTGCGGACCATGACCGGATTTGCAAGCCATTCCGGATGATCGACTTCGCGAATAAATGCGGCCTTTTGGAGTTTATCCAACTCCTCTCGGATGGCTTCCTGCCGATCAACAGCAAAACGCCTGAGCTTCTGCTTTATTGGTCGCTGTCCAGGTCGAATTGCTAACCTGTGCTCGATTACTTCCCTTGGGACACCGGGCATGTCGGATGGTTTCCACACAAACACATCTGCGTTAGCCCAGAGGAAAGCAATGAGCTTGAGTTCCTATTTGTCATCCAGGCCTGATCCAACCCGAATCATCTTGGACGGATCATCTGGGTACAATAGAACCAGTGTTTCGTCTGGGCCAGGAGCAGCTTTGATCGTATCAGTGGACACTGTGGTGATCTGGGCGTCTCGGAGGGGAAGTTGGTCCACCATCTCCAAGGATAGCCGATCACACGTCAATGCCACGTTACGACTACCTCGAACCCAAATAACACCCTTGGGGCCAGGCAACTTGCCGCACTGGTAAGCATGGTGCGTAGCTATCATGAACTTAGCAAGAGCTGGCTTGCTAAAGATTGCGTTGCAAGCCGAATCACAATCAATTACATCAAAAATAACTAATTTTGTTCGGAAGTTATCTGGTTCTCCCAGCGTGACCGGGAGCACCACCTATCCTAATGGCATCATAGAGGGACCAGGAATTATCTCATAAAAGGGATGGATTATGGGCTTGATTTTCGAACGAGGAATCTGCATCTCGTCGAGCGCCTTGACCAATAAGATGTCCAAGGAGCTACCTCTGTCGATCAGGACCCTTTCGACCCTCGCATTGCTGATAATCGGGGTAATGACCAGAGGCAGCCTCAATGGTCGAGTAAGCCCCACAGGACAATCAGAGCGATCAAACGTCAAAGGTGTATCCGACCAACGGGGGTATTGAGGTTCACCATGGGGAGTCTCCGTTTGGTTAACCTCTTGATAAAAGGCTTTAAATTGCCTCTTAGAAACAAAAGAGGAGGAACCTCCAAAAATAACATTGATATGATTACGAGGTACCTGGTAAGACATCTCCTCGTCCCCGCTAGCGTCTCTTAGTCCGCAAGTTTGTTCCTTTGTTGGTAAGGTCAGCATAGGTCCGATCTCCTGGTAGAAGTCATCTAGCTGCTTCAACCAACTCCTGCAATTCTTGAGGTCGTGGCCTGCGGAGTTGTGGAGTGGACACCATTTCGTGCCTTCCTGCGGGTTAGTCGACTTCTCTGGCTGGTCGGCACTGCAACCACCAGAAGCAATTTTATTTTTAAACGAAGGTTTGTTACCTTTGGTCGATGGAGGCTTCTCTGTGACCTCTCGGTATTGTCTTGATCAACTCCTTTTTGATTTCTTGGACTTCCCGCCTGATGAAGATTCTGGCTTCTTGCTCGAATCCTCCCTCTTTACGTCCTTGAGACCTGGTTGAGGCGGTAGGTTACTCTTATCAACCATCCAATTCCATTCGACGGCCTCGGCTGCGTCGGAATATCGGTCGGCCATATCAAAGAGATTGGCTACTGATCGAGGAGGATGGATGAGCAAATCTTCGGTGAATCTCCGATATCAACGGCGTGTTTAAACGCCCTGATAATGGAGTTATCAGATATGTTCGGGATGGTATTTCTCACCCCGACAAATCTCTTAACAAACTGGCGAAGAGTTTCTGTCGAAGTTTGTCGTAGTCGATGAAGGTCACCCTCTTTACCCGGTTTCTGATAACAGTCTTGGAAATTGTTGAGGATGGCATCGCACAACATTTCCAAATTATAGATTGAACCTTCGGGCTGATTGAACAATCAGGTTCTTCCCAGTCCTTCGAGGACTGTAGGCAGGTAGTTGGCCATGACCCGGTCATCGCCGCCCGCTGCCTGAATAGCAGTAATGTAGATTTGAAGGAACTCGAACGGATTCTGAGTTCCATCAAATCTCTCTATGGCCCCTGGTTTAAACTTGTCTAGCCAAACGACCGAACGAAGGCTGGGCAAGAAAGCTTTACAACCAACTTAAGGACCATGAATTGACCTGCGACTCTCAACCTGATCTCGGGTGACCTCACGCGAGGGAGAGGTCACTCGTGGTCCCAGGCGAGAGTGGACAGGAATTCGTTCCCTATCACGAGAGTTCTCCGCCCGTCTGGCTTTGTCATGCTGAGACGGCACTGGTGGTGGACGATTCCGTCTACCAGAACCAGAGTTAGAGTACTCTCGGTCATGGGAATGTGTCGCTGACCGGGAAGAGGCCGTTGGGGTCGCCTCAGATGCGACCTCGTCCAACCTCTCCCCCAGGATTCTGGCGAAAGCCAGTTTCTGAGCATCTGTGACCGTAGGAGGAAAATTACGCAGGACCTCTGCGATAGATCGAAGCCAGCCATGCGTACTTCTCCTAGGGGTACCAGGTGTCACCGTTTCTTTGTCTACCGGGAAACGCTACGGGGGTAAAGACGGTGTCTGGTCGCGTCTGCGACCACGTGATCGACGGGAAGAACTCGGAGCAGCATCGTAACGAGTTTGCGCATTTTGAAGAGCCTCTAGGGCTGTTCTGCAAAGTTCGTTGTCTTGTTGCTCACGATCTTGATCTTCCTTTTGTTTGCGTTCCTGTTCTTCCCTAGCAGCCCGTTGATCGATAGTTTCTTCCGATAAAGCAGCGAACTGTCTAGGGAGCGAGGTCGCCGATGGAGAAAACATCTCCGTTTGTTACAAGTCAGACTCGAAATCAAAGAGACGGTGGAGGTTATCAGGATCAAACCTCCCCGGGCTAAGTTCCTGGTCGACATTGCCCTTACCCTCAGCAAGGCCGTGCGATGGACCGGATTCCACCTCTAACGCAGTAAGAACCACAGTAGGCTTTGGTTCTGCGTCGGTCACCTCCTGGTCAATGGACATGACCTGAGTGATCGAATTAACGTCTGGGACATCTTCGCCTCTGGTTTCCTCATCGGAATGGCATAATTCTCGAGATCGAAGTCGTTCTCGGAATCATATGCTCTAGACATGGTTCACTGAACCTCCAGATAGAAATAAGGACGCCTTGAGAAAGGCCCCACCGTGGGCGCCAGCTATCGATGATTCGGACTCGGGGTCCTTAGTCAAACTTATGCAGAATTTGTGAGTTCTGAGGCCTTTCAGGATGTCCCTCTGGGAAGGGATGATGAGTCAAAGTCGGTTGGAACACAAAAGATTTATACAGGTTCGGGCCCTGGATGGTGGGAGTAATAACCCTTCGTCCTGTTGTGATTTCACTATGTGTAGGAAAAAGATTACAAAGTCGTGGAAAAGATCATCACAGGCGAAGATCTTTTCCGTGTGATTATGTAAAATACCACTAAAACTAGCCTATGGAAACTTGTCGATGTTGATCTATTCCCAATGTGTCATATCTTCGTCTAGTGCATTTGCTCACCCTTTTATATTGGTCAAAAGGGCGCCAATGTATAACGGCTTCGAATGGCTGCTCGGGTGCAGTTTTGGCAACTGCACTTAACTTCCATGCAGGTTTAACATGTGCAATTAAGAGATAACCGCACATAATAATCTCCTGGTAGTTGTCTTCACACGTGGAAGAATCTCCAGGGTACTCGGGATATGCTCGTTGTGGAGCCTAAGCAACCCCGTGTCTCCTGGTCGAGAGTGGTCCACGACCTTCTGACCGCACATTTATCTGCAATCATCTGACCGCGTATTGT
The DNA here is from genome assembly GCA_019359835.1 of Pharus latifolius. Taxonomy (NCBI): domain Eukaryota; kingdom Viridiplantae; phylum Streptophyta; class Magnoliopsida; order Poales; family Poaceae; genus Pharus; species Pharus latifolius. The sequence goes on along the minus strand of CM033328.1, from coordinate 33,150,617 downwards.
CTACGACCTTCTGTCCGCGCATCGCCTACGGGCTCTTGACCGCACACTGTCTACGGCTTGATCGTGCAAAGCCTGCGACCATGTGTCCGCACTTCTCAAGCCAGCTGAGATCACACCAACGGACACTTACTTGGTTCGAACCTGTCTTGAACCAGATGTGCATTTATTCTGAACTAGCTCGGGTAACAATCCTCGTCACTTTCTTTACCTCATCACATTCATTGTGATAAATTATGTCCCATGCTTATACCACGACGGACCGCATAGACAAACATGCAAATCCTCGTACTCATTATGGTACAGAACACAATCATTTGGGCATGCATGTATTCTTTCGATTTCCATTCCCAACGGACACAATAGTTTTTTGGCCTGGTAAACCGATCTTGGCAACTCATTTCCCTCTGGAAGCATGTCCGCTAAAAGATCTAATAGCGCCGTGAAACTCTTATCGCTCCAACCGTTACTTGCCTTCAAGTTATATAATCTCAACACAGAAGACAACTTTGTAAATTTTGCACATCCGGGGAACAAAGGCTTCTCAGAATCAACAATTAATTTCTCAAATTTAGCAAAATCGCTTTTGTTGTAATCTTCTTCTACATCATGTAACATTTCATCTAAATTGTCGTCATCTACATGCACATCCGAATGAACATTATCAATGTTCTGATGATCATCATTACTGCAATCCACTTCCGGGTGCTGTTGAGTGGTAGCGATGCTCGTTTCCTCGAGATCTTCACCATGCCATATCCAACAGGTATAGCGTGCGTTAAAACCACGATGAATCAAATGACTCCTAATCTGATCAGAGTTGCCGAACCTCTTTAAGTTCATACAATCTATACAAGGACAATGCATATCTTTCTCTCCCTTCTTCGCCTTTTCTTGCTCAGCAAATTTAATAAACCCATTCACACCCTCCAAATACTCAACAGTAGTACGTTTTATTCCATACATCCAATATTCTCGGTCCATCTACAATTATTTCACAAAATTAACAAATTGAAATAAATAATTAATGACTCAGGGCATGCATGCATGAAACATCATCAATTAGCTAGGTCATATGTGTACAGCTACTTAATTACATTAAATGGATATATATGAAACCCTAATTAACTTGATGCATTAATTAGAAGAGCCAGCTAGCTAGCTAGTTAATTTCAGCCATAAATCATTCCTAGCTTAACTTCAGCAAGCTATAGCTAGCTAGCCAACCTAGCCTTCTAGCTAGTTTGGAGCTACATGTATCTAGTTTAATGAATTGGAAGCATAGAGAGGGAGAGTGTGAAAGAGTGATAGAGAGAGAGAGAGGTGATGAGAAGATGACAATACCGAGGGGGATCGAATTATCAACCTCTCAACTAGCTTCTCCAGATCACTCTAGCTTGGAGCGTGGATGCACGTATGGTAGAAATGAATCGAGGATGCAGAGCAGGGGTCGAGATAAGTTGTGCAATTTTACTATCGGTTCAGAACCACAACCAATAGTAAACTTTTCTCTCTTCTAAGGTCCCCACTGTCATAACCATTAGTTTATATGATGTCATTTTACTATCAGTTTGTTTTATATAACCGATAGTAAAATTTACTCTATTATATCGGTTGGTACAGTAGTAACCGAAAGTAAAAATTCCGTAATTTCACTATCAGTTACCAAAGACAAACCGATAGTAAAATTTACTCTATTATATCGGTTGGTACAGTATGAACTGATAGTAAAAAGTCCGTAATTTCACTATTAGTTACGAAAGACAAACCGATAGTAAAATCTCCTATATTATATCGGTTTGTACAATAATGACCGATAGTAAAAATTGTTTGCATTTCACTAACGGTACACCAAAATATAACCGATAGTGCAAAGCCTCTTCTCCACCGCTGTCATCGTACTCTATCGGATTTTTCCCAGATTGCTTATAACCGTTAGAAGATATGGGTTAGTGGATTGCATTTCTGTAGTAATGTTTTGATGTAATTGATTTTGATTCAACTTATAATGCAATCTTTGGTAGGCCCTCGCTCGCCAAGTTCATGGAGGCAACACATTATGCTTATCAATGCGTCAAAGTGCAAGTACCAAAAGGCGTGATCACAGTTAGAGGCAATCAAAATATGGCTCTCACTTGTGATCGCATATCCTTGGAATTGATCGACCAACTTCCCCTTCGGGACGTTAAGGTGGTGTCACACCCCGAACAGGGTACCACGACTACTCCCATGGAGACCCAGCTCGCTGCAGCTGGTCTCATACATACACACCATTGACTTCCTAGGATAAGTCAAGCACAGGAATTCATTGCAGCAGAGTAACTTACAAAATATCATTCATAAACAATATGGCCTGCTGGCCTGATACATCAAAAGGGTAATACAGTGCCTTCACGGCACAAATGGTCTAATTAAAGCAATTAACAACTACGCGGCAGAAGCTAGGCGAAGCCCCACAGTCGTAAGAAGTCGACAGCAGAACAACACATATCAGGACTCCGAAAGAATTGGCTCTTCTCCTTCTGGATCCACGAAATCCTCCAAGGCTTCATCTTGATCATAGAGCACTCCATCTATTTGATGAAAGGTTGCAAGGGTGAGCGCTTACGTACTCAGCAAGTCATAGGTAAGAGTAGATTTACATATAGTAGTGATGATATGATCCTATACTATTGAGGGAAAGAGGGAAGGGTTTTCAAAATACTTTTCTTTCTTGCATTTCACATCTCATGATCACATTCATGGCAGTACTTTTCATAGAATAGCATCGCTATTCATGTTCAATAAATTATGGTACTACCGCGACACATCGACACATGACAGCCCATGGCAGCACCCCTTATCATGACAACACATGTCATTTGGGTAATCTTGACTTATCAAATTTTAATTATAAAAGTATACTTGTGTCACACCCCGTGGATTTAATCCACCACAGCAGACTCCTAAAAACCCGGGATCTCAAAGTATTCGAATACATTTTTATTTCTACAGAGAGGTACCAATTTACCCGCAAGATATTTCCACTTTCATGCCCATCCTATCAGATGATTAGACCCTTCCTCACAACCATGTGCGAGTGGCAAAGTGGAGATAACAAGAACTTTTTCCATGTTTCACACGCAATTCATCCTAGACCCTGTGGTTCCACTCAAAAACCACAGTTGTGGCGGGGTTACACAACCCCCACTAATTGGCATCTTCCCACTCAGGGTCAGCGTGCAATCACATCCAGTGATATGTATTGGAGCCGCACTCCGTGTAAATCGTGTACATGTCATATAGGGGTTTCATGCGTGATCCAAATACTACTTGTTCAGGCCTGTCCCATACCAGGCTTGTGGTCAGTACGTTGTTCATGCCACTAGACGCACAACACAAGGTTCTAGTCCTTATATGCTAGTGACCAAGTCATACCACAATCCATGCACATCCAGTGCTACCAAGCACATCCCGTGCTACCAAGCACATCCAGTGCTATCACATTCCATACCAAAATCCTGGTCACGGCTAGGGGTTTTATTTCATGAATATAAAATATATACATATACTAGTTATGGCTCACTACCATATTTCACATTTTCTCAGGCATCCAGCCTAGTATTGCCACATCATTCTTTTCTCATCACATGCAATACTACTTTATAATCAAGGTAATATCTTAACAATTCTTAAAATATAGGTTCAAGATGTTCAAGAATATGACTTGCCTTCCTCATCATAAGAAACAGCATTCGATGTCAGATCTGCGAAGAAGTCTTTGAACTTGGGCTCTTGCTCTAATCAGAGATCAACAAGCAAACAGGGATCACAATCCATTTAAATACATTAATAATCTGTATGCAACATGCTTTTAAGAGAAAATGCCTTCGGTGATACTTGAATTGGTGGATTTAAGGGTTGGATTAGGGTTAGCTTGGAAATTTCAGAAATAGGTGTCGACGATTCGGACTCGGGGTCCTCAGTCGAACTTATGCAGAATTTGTAGGTTGTGAGACCTTTTAGGGTGTCCCTCCGGGAAGGTATGATGAATCAAAATCAACTAGAGCACAGAGAGATTTATATAGGTTCGGGCTCTCGATGGTATGAGTAATAGCCCTACGTCCTGCTAGGATTTCACTATATGTGGGAGAAAAGAGTTACAAAACTATGGAAAAGATCTTCATAGGCGAAGATTTTTTCTGTAGATTTATACAAGATTGTACTCGAGAGGCTTATGAAAGCTAACTAACTTAGTCTAGTGTCTTCGGTTAATCTTTTGATCTCTTGGTCCTTCGATCCCCCTTTTGTCTGATGCATTGGCTTACCCTTTTATACTGGTCGAAAGGATGCCAAGGCATAACGGCATCGAACAGTTGCTCAGGTGCAGTTTTGGTAACTGCCCATAACCTCCACGCAGGTTTAACACGTGTTATTGAGGAATAACTGCACGTATTATCCTCCTGATGGTTGTCTTCATATGTGGAAGAATCTTTGGGATACTCAGGATATTCCTGTTGTAGGGACCAAGCAATTCCGCGTCTCCTGGTCGAAGGTGTTCTGACCGCGTGTTGCTTGTAATCATCTGACCGCGCACTATCCACATATTGCATATGAACTCCTGACCGCGCACTGTCTAAGGTCTGATCTTGTAAAGCCTACGATCACATGTCTATGTTTCTCGGAGTAGCTTGAGTTCACGTCAACAGACACATGTCTGGTTCGAATCTATCCTGAACCAGTCGTGTATTTATTTGAATTAGCTCGGGTATCAATCCTCGTCAGCTAGCCCCCAAATTTGAAGAAAACGAATGGACATGTTTACTTCAAATATTAAGACACTCATCGGATATGTAACTCGACGCTTCAAATTCTCCACTTAGTGGCGCACTAAGTGTGGCGGTTGGTTTCCCGAGACGAACTCTGGGTAATATTTGACGGGTAATGGTGGCGCCGTAGAAATATTTTTTAACCCGAGATAAAATTGTAAATGTTTTAAAAACTCGAGGCGTTCGAAAAACGAACCGTCACCCTGGGGGCTATAAATACCGAAGCCTCTTGATTTTAAAACTTCATAAATCCTCCTCCGGCTTAGTTTCTTCTGAAACCATCTTCTCTTCTCTTCTATACACTTTTCGATGGCAGACCAAAACATCATCGAGATTGAAAGTGATGAAGAAGAAGTGTCATTTGAATTTGAGCAGGATTCACAGACGCCCAAAGATCTGTCTCCTTCAAGGAAGAAACCCAAGGTTGACGAGGGATCCTCCAGTAGGACAAAGGTGAAAGATGCATCATTGCTCTCTCTCCTCAACCTGTGTTGAGGAAACAATCTTCTGGTGGGAAGGTTGCACTTCCACCATCTAATGGTCCTCGGCTTTTATCGGATGATCTACTTTCTGGGGGAAATACTTCAACCTGTCACTTGAAAGGATTGGTAATTATTTCCATCTCCCTTTGCTTGTTGTTATAGTTAGTAAAACTAACATCTGCAAATGTAGGAGATCAAAATTGTTGGAGCCCCCAGCGACCAGCCTGTTGAAATTCAACCTCCTCCCCTCGACCAGACTCTCCAAGGGGAAAAAGAGGCCCTGGAGAAGAAGACCGAAGATATGTCTTCGGCAATTCTGCACCTGACAGAATGTTTTGAAAGATCCCGCGAAGAGGCGCACCAATTCCGCCTGGAGAGGGACTACGCTCGACAGCAGCGAGAACTCTCCGATTCGATCAGGAATGGTAGTGCATCTCTTGTAAGGGACGATGTAGATAGACTTAGAGTAGTTGCTAGTTCCCTTGGGGCCATCATTGTAGATCCTATTGACGCCAATATGTCCCTAGGAGAACTTTGTAAACTTCTCTCGGATCAGGTCGACGCTCTGGTCACCTGCATCCCTTTTGTATGTAAAGACTGCCAGAAATAAAAATTTCCTTTACCTTACATAACCTGAAAACTCTTCATAATCTCTGTGTGAAAATATGGCCATAAATAATGTCTTTACGACCACACATACACAGATAAATTCAAGTTTCGCAATCACAAATACATTAATATATTACTCTACGACCAGTACTGATACTGCGATCAGACCCAAAAACCGCGGTCAAAACTAAAAACTCGATCTGGACGGTTACCACAATCAGAACCAAAATTTGATCAGAACTACCACTGCAACTAGAGTTGAAGTCCGATCAGAATCACAGTTCTGATAACACAACAACTTGACCGAATAACAACTGCATACATAGCAGTTTGTAATGATCATAGAATATTTTTATGATCGAGATGTCACAAAAATGCATTGTGACCAACACGTGAAAGTTTACAAGAAACATGAAGGATAATGTTCTCCGAAAATCTTGGTAGAACTTTTCACGTTTTTGTGTTCACCCTAATTCTCAAATTCGAAACAAAGAAGACTTTTCATTTCGGATTCGGTGCGGGGAATGCATAACGGGTTTACCAGAGAAAACATCCATAATGGGAAATGAATAAAATATTCAATGGAACGTTACCCTCAGTGGAACGTCGCCTTGGGCCTATAAAAGGAGCAAGTAGCTTCCTGAGGAAGCCATACAGCCAGAAACTTGCCTTAGAACTTCCGCCGCACAAAAGCCTCATTCCTCATTCTCCATCGTCTCCAAAGTTGTCACCTTTCCTTCCGATCCTTCGAAAGAAATGGCGTCCTGGAGTCGATCTGTTCACCACACAGAGGAGAGTCTGGTGGCTCTAGAGAAAGAAGAGATCCTACCTCTGAGGTTACTGATCAACTGGCGGCCTGCGGAGAAAGATCAAGAAACTGCAATCATCCAAGAGGGCGAGTTGGTGGTTTTTGAGGAGTACCTGTGTTGCGGGTTCCGATTCCCCGAAAGCCGATTCTTGAAGGGAATCCTGGAGCACTATGGGTTGGAATTAGTAAATCTCCACCCAAACGCTGTCCTGATCCTGGCAATTTTCCAGCATTTGTGTGAAGCCTTCGTCGGAGTGCTTCCAAGTGTGGAACTCTTCCGACGCTTCTACTATTCGGCATGGTCGAAGAGCGCCAATGCCGCCGGATGCATTTATTTCCAGATAAGGGAGAAGAAGGAGTACCCCTTCCCACCCCTGCGCTATTCCGTGCATGGGTGGTATCAGAAGTGGTTCTATTGTACCCCTCCGTCCGAGAGCGGGCTATGGTTTGTGAACTCGCGAGTTGGATTCTCTCCCTGTTCTGAATGCAGAGCGGAAAAAGCAAACCCAAGTAATTCTTCACTTAGTTCAACAAGGACTAACAGCTCGTGACATCGTTCGCGACTTTGTGAAGAATCGGGTGAGCCCCCTGCGTGAAAGGGCTCATCCGGCTTGGGAGATTCAGTCCATGGCGGACAGCACCCTGGACTACAATAATGGTATGTCATCTAACCAACAAGAATGTACATTTCTTCTGAAAGAATGTCGTGTTTGCTAACTCGCTTGCTGGTGACATAGTTTTGCCTTTGTCCGAGATTGAAAAACGGACAAATTACCTCCTTAAGGCATACAGCGCCGATGTGGAGGGTACTAGGGGATCACCTCGTCCCTAGAGTTTGATCAAAACTAGCGACGACCTCAGACAAGAGCGCCGAAAGGTATGACTTTTCTCATCAGGCTCTATTTGTTAATCACCAGCGCATCTTGTACTAACAAGGGCATTGGAATGACATAGCTTCTGGGGAAGTTTGCCGAAGCGACGCATCCAAGTAAAGGCGTCGGTCTCCTGGGAAAACCGACGATGAAGAGAGTAAAGAAAATCTCTTCAAAGCCCGGAGCGAGGGAACCCGCCTCAAAGAAATCCAAGAAAATTCTCGGGGAAGGCTCCTCGCATAAAACTCCCCTTACCACGAAAAAGACTGCGGTAAGATATCATGTGCCTCCTGTTCCCCCAGGTACGAACTGGAATTATTTCTTCGTCGTACAGGGTGAAGGGAGCGAGGATGAGGAAGACAACGTTCCTCTGGTTCGCCGGAAGAGGAAGACGACGACTCCTCAAACTGGAGAAGTATTGTCTCGGCCCGCAGAGACAAAGACAACTACAGCAGGCCTCGCGACCACTGAAAATCCTGTGGTCGCGGGCGAAACCTCTTCTCCTGAAGCCCTGGAGGCTTCAGGATCTGTAACGTCCCCCCCCTTGGCAGAAGGGGCTACTGTGGTAAGGTTCCTCCCAGTCTGGAGTGTTATTACTCGTTTGTGTACATCCGTTAAGTCACGTTTGCGCAGGAAGAAGAAATCCCCCCTATGACTCCTGCCAATCCTGGGATGACGAATGCTTCGCTCCTGTCGACAAGAGCGGGAGCAATAGAGCAAGACACCACGATCACCACCAATCTCATGGCCGTGGATGAAATTCCATCATCAGCGGTTCATGAGATGTCTGGACCATTGGATGCTTCCCTGCCGACCGAGCAGGTTACCCCAGTAAGAATTCTTACCACTTAGGTCTTCATCATTCCTCATGTATGTGCTTACAGGTTGGTACACACAGGGAGAACAAGACAAGGTCTTGTTCACGAAAAGGAAGATCAGGACAAACGATGACTGTCCTTTTTTCCTCGGGGAACCGTCATCGAAATCCCAAAAGTTGATGGGATTTCAATTAAGGCAAGAATTCCTTCCATTAAAATAGGATTGGATTGTGGCGATCAACCGTCAAACTGACAGTTTCTCCTCTTGTTTAGGTGTAGAGATTCAGCACCAAGCCCCCCAGTAGCCTTGGCGAGGGTTGAAGTTCCCTCTGCTACTGAGGTCTCTGGTGAGGAGAGCTCTATCCCTCCAGTCCAGGAAGTCATCCGTGTTGCATCTAGGCCTTTCATGCCTAACCCTGATGTGTTTTGATGGTTGATGATAATAAGTATTTTTGGACTAACTATGTGTTTGAGTTAGTGTTGCAGATTTCAGACAAACGCACAAAAAGCGAGGGCTTGTGATCAAAATGTTGAAGTTCAATATAAGTTGTTCAAAAGCATAAGAAGACGCAAAAAGAAATTGTTTTTGCTGGACTAAACTGATGCATCGAGGTATGTTGTAGTTCTAGGTTTACCGATCTCAGGGTGCATGAAGATCGATTGGTTTAAGGATTTTATTCTTAGTTTAAACCGTACTATAAAGAGGGGACGCAAGTTCTCTCTACATCTGCAATCATACCGAGAAAAATCTAGGTCAATGCACGCATATCATTATCTGTGGTTTTTCGACAATTTGTTTTGATGTATTGAATTTTGTCAACAGTTGAGGTTTTGACTTCTTGAGAAAGATCTGAAAAGATCTAATTTTTGTTGCTGTTGTCAAAAATGTTCTTCTCGAAAATATCTTCAAAACAAAACTGAAATCATTTGAATCAGATCTCTGGATTTTGAGTTTTCTCTGTTTTTATCCAGACTGACTGTCAGTGTTGGTAACTGACTGTCAGTATGAATGTCAGTTAGTGCAAACTGACAAATCTCCAGAGAGCATGTTTTCTGTCTCAGATTTTTTGTACTAAACTGACTGTCAGTATGAGTATACTGACTGTTAGTGTGGGTTTCGACCACAGAGAGTTTTTGAGTTGGTTTTTAATTCTGTTTTTCTCTGTGAGACTGACTGTCAGTTTGACACACTGACTGTCAGTTTGGGCAGTAAATTTTTGTTGTTATCTGCTTCAACGGTTATAAAGTTTTTAGCCGTTGTTTTTTCACTGTTGATTCTGTGGACACTGACTGTCAGTCTTTGTAGCTGACTGTCAGTTTGGACTGTTTCTTTTTACCGTTTTAGTCCACAACGTTCGAGCTGTTGTGATCCTATTTTTACTCTTTCTGGTGATACACTAGACTGACTGTCAGTTTGTGAGACTGACTGTCAGTCTTAGTTACTATTTTTCAGCTCGAGCTCAAACGGCTCTTTTGACCATGAAGGCTATAAATAGAGGTGTTGAGCTACTGTTTCAATACAAGAAAAACACAGCAACACAGCCTTTCTTACTTTCTCACTAGTGCTTCATCGTTTTACAAAAAACTTGATCTTTTGATCGAGTCGTGAGAGTTTTAGCCACATCGAGCATATTGTTCTTGCATTCCCATTTCTAGATATTTTTCTCGGTGCTCATTGGAGGTCTAGAGTAGACCTTGCTTCTTATTACTCTTGGTGAGCGCCCTCACCTAGACGGTTCGGAGGCGGAAATCGCTGATCTCTCCAAATCGGAGATTGTCGGAGAGACGCGATAACTTGTAAAAGGCTTGGTGCTCGCCTTTCCGGAGGGGACAAGGAGCAACCTTAGTATATAGTGTCCTGTGTGGATACTAAAGCTATACTCAAGGACTGAGTGCTTCAACGAGGACTAATGGAGACTGGGCGTGTCTCCGATACCTCGGGATAGATCGGTTTCAATCTCTTATCTTTTTCTATTACTTGTTTTATCTGAATTTTTCATTTGCAAAAACAAATTTTAAAAGTCTCCTATTCACCCCCTCCCCCTCTAGTCGACATCCTGATCCAACACGTGGTATCAGAGCACGGTCTCTCATTTATAAGCTTCACCGCTTAGAGAGAGGATGTCGTCTACTGATGGCTTTAATCTGGGTCATACTAGCCGTGCGCCTATCTTTGATGGGACTAACTATCCCTACTGGAAAGTGCGTATGTCTGTATTTCTAGAAGCCATGGGATTGGATGTCTGGTTGATTGTTAAAGTTGGTTTTTCTCCTCCGGATGATCCGGAAAGCTATACTGAAGATGATAAGAGAAAACAACATCTGAATGCTCGTGCTTTAAATGCTTTATTTACTGGTTTATCTCTAAATGAATTTAATCGTGTAAGCAATTTGAATACTGCTCACAAAGTTTGGAAAACTTTAGAAGAAATATATGAAGGAACTACTAAAGTAAAAGAGGCTAAACTTTTAATGGTTAGACAAAAGTATGAAACTTTCAAAATGTCTTCTTCTGAAACTGTTGATTCCATGTTTACTAGATTGAATAATATTGTGAATGAACTTAAAGGTCTTGGTGTTATCTTTACTGATCTAGAAATTGTCAGAAAAATGCTTCGAGCTCTCCCAGAAAGCTTTGACACTCTTGTAACAGTTTTGACAAACTCCGATCTTTCTACAACTTCACCTACTGATCTCTATGGAAATTTGATTACCCATGAAATGCACAAAAAGGAGAAGAAGGAACTGAACGAAACCTCTGATACAAAGAAAAAGACGGAGGCTTTCAAAGCAAATTCTAAGGACGGCACAAGTGAAGGTTCCTCTGATGAAGACTTGGCTCTCTTGGTAAGAAATACTCAACGTCTTCTTCGCAGGTTACACAAGAAGGGAGTGAGCATCGACACTCGTCCAAAAGGTTCAAGACCAACAAACTTCAAAGACGTGATATGCTATGAATGTCATGAAAAAGGACATATAGCATCAAGATGTCCGAACAAGAACAAATCTACGGATAAAAAGAAGAAGAACTTCAAGAAGAAGTTTAACACTCCTAAAAAGGCATGCTTTGGCGAATGGATGTCTGGAGGTGAGAATTCTGACTCCGACTCTGATGATGAGAGATGTACAAAGAAATTAGCCGGAATCGCCCTCAAAAATTCATCAAGCTCTCCAGTTTGCCTTATGGCAAAAAGGAATGAAAAGGTAACTTCTTTTGATCCCTCCTATGATGATCTAGTTGAAATGCTAAATGAAATCAATGAGGCCTATGGCAAAACTAAAAGAAAATATAAGACCCTTAAGGAAGAATTTTTAACTCTTTCTGATCAACACTCTGAATTAAAGGAATCTTATGAAAAAGCTCTTATGAAAGATGTCTCAAATTTGTCTTGTAAAGCTAGCATTGGTACTTCTTGTGATGATATTGATAATTTTCAACTAGATACACCATGCGAATCCACTCTCTGTGAAAATATTAAACTTAAATCTCAAGTTAAAAAATTAGAAAAAGGGTTAGAAAATAGCTATAAAGGTAAAATATCTCTTGACCTAATTTTAGGTAGTCAAAGATGCACCTTTAGAAAAGAAGGTCTAGGATATTTTCCTAATAAAGATAAAAAGATAAAAATTAGAACTGTTTTTACAAAAGCATGTAACCTGTTTTGTCATAAATGCCATGAAGTAGGTCATTCACATGATTCATGCCCTCTTATGACATCTGCATATTTTGATGCTTGTTACATGCTAAAACGGTCAAAGAAAGGTTATGCTATTGCAAAGTATGTGGGTGCACCAATGATGAACAAAAGGAAAAATTCTATTTGGGTGCCCAAAACTTTGATGGCTAATATTAAAGGACCCAGAAGTGTTTGGGTACCAAAATCAACTTAAATTCTTTCGCAGGTAAACTACAAAAATGGTGGACGTCATTGGGTGCTTGATAGTGGATGCTCCGAGCACATGACCGGAAATGCCAAACTGTTCACCACAATAAAAGACAATTCCGACGAACATCAAAAGATCACCTTTGGAAATAATCGTCAAGGAAGCGTGACAGGTTTGGGTAAAGTTGCCATTTCAAATGATTTAACTATTTCAAATGTTCTTTTGGTTGAATCTTTAAATTTTAATTTGCTTTCAGTTGCACAAATTTGTGATCTTGGTTTCCGCTGTATCTTTTATCCCAATGAAGTTTTGGTTGAAAATTTAAAAGACAATTCTTTGATTTTTAAAGGTTTTCGTCATGAAAATTTATATCTAGTTGATTTCTCTTCAAAAGATGCATCTCTTGCAACATGTCTAGTCTCTCAAACATCTAAAGGATGGTTATGGCATCGGAGACTTGCTCATGTTGGAATGCATCAACTTAAAAAGCTTTTCAAACGTGATTTGGTTATTGGCTTAAAGGATGTGGTCTTTGAAAAGGATAAACCTTGTAGCGCTTGTCAAGCAGGCAAGCAAATAGCTACCACACATCCAACTAAGCGAATACTTTCTACAAGCAAACCTTTGGAACTTCTGCATTTGGATTTATTTGGACCTTCAGAGTTCCAAAGTATTGGGGGAAATAGTTATTGCTTTGTTATTGTTGATGATTTCACTCGTTTTACTTGGGTTTTCTTTATTTTTCAAAAATCTGAAACCCCCGATGTTTTCAAAAGTTTTGCAAAACGTGTTTCTAATGAATTCGAATTATCCATCAAGAAAATCCGTAGTGATCATGGTGGAGAGTTCGTTAATTCAACTTTATTTGATTTTTGTGACTCTCTTGGAATCAAACATGAATTTTCCACATCCTACACTCCACAGCAAAATGGAGTTGTTGAAAGGAAAAATCGAACATTAATAGAGATGGCAAGAACCATGTTATGTGAGTATAATACACCTATTCGCTTCTGGGCAGAAGCAGTTCACACAGCTCGCTATTCTATTAATCGACTCTATTTGCATCCTCTTTTGAACTTGACACCTTATGAACTTCTTTTTGGAAGAAAACCAAATATTTCATATTTTCGTGTTTTTTGTTGTAAATGTTACATCTTAAGAAAAAGAAACTTTGGTGGAAAATTTCAAAGAAAAGTTGATGAGGGTTTTCTAATTGGTTATTCTACCACTAGCAAAGCCTATCGTGTTTTTAACAAAACGTCAGGTTGTATTGAGGAATCTTGCGATATTGAGTTTGATGAATCTAATAACTCGCAAGAAGAGCAAGCTGTTCATGACACTTCAGGTGAAATTCAAGAACCTTTGAGAGAACTTACCATTGAAGAAGCTGAGGAAGTTGATGAAGATAATGATGGAAGTGAAGACAACATTGAACAACCTGAACCTCCTGTGCATGTTGAGTCTGCTGCAGAAGAAGCAGCACAAGGAGAAGCGCCAAGCCAGCATAGAACAATTATCAAGGATCACCCTTTGAACCAAGTTCTGGGTGATATTAGTAAGGGTGTTCTAACTCGATCTCGTATTGCTTCTTTTTGTGAACATCATTCATTTGTTTCTTCTTTAGAACCAACATGTGTTAGTGAAGCTCTAGATGATCCTGACTGGGTAAATGGTATGCATGATGAACTAAATAATTTTACTAGAAATAAAGTCTGGAACTTAGTAGAAAGACCTAAGGATCATAATGTCATTGGAACAAAATGGGTTTTCAGAAATAAGCAAGATGAAAATGGACTAGTAATTAGAAACAAGGCTCGTCTTGTTGCTCAAGGTTTCACTCAAGTCGAAGGTTTAGATTTTAGTGAAACTTTTGCTCCTGTGGCGAGACTTGAAGCAATTAGAATTCTTCTTGCTTATGCTTCTCATTTTAACATTAAACTTTTTCAAATGGATGTTAAAAGTGCTTTTCTAAATGGTGAAATTTCAGAACTTGTATTTGTAAAACAACCTCCCGGGTTTGAAGATCTAAATTTTCCAAACCATGTTTTTAGACTAACAAAAGCTTTGTATGGCCTCAAACAAGCTCCTCGAGCTTGGTATGAACGCCTTAGAGATTTTCTTCTTTCTAAAGGTTTTAAAACTGGAAAGGTTGACACAACTCTGTTCACCAAGAAAATAGATGATGATTTATTTATTTGCCAAATTTATGTGGATGACATAATTTTTGGATCTACTAATGAATATTTTTGTCAAGAATTTGGAGATATGATGTCTAGGGAGTTCGAGATGTCCATGATTGGTGAGCTGAGCTTCTTCCTTGGACTTCAAATCAAGCAACTCAAGAACGGTACGTTCGTGAGTCAAACAAAGTACGTGAAGGACCTGCTCAAGCGCTTTGGGATGGAAGAAGCTAAGGCTATCAAGACCCCCATGGCTACAAATGGACACCTTGACATGGACAGAAATTCAAAATCAGTAGATTCTAAACTCTATAGGTCTATGATTGGTAGTCTTTTATATCTTACAGCATCTAGGCCTGATATCATGTTTAGTGTGTGTTTATGTGCTAGATTTCAGTCAGATCCTAAGGAATTTCATTTAACTGCTCTTAAAAGAATCCTTAGGTATTTAAAATGTTATCCCAGTTTAGGCCTTTGGTACCCTAAAAATGCAAATTTTGAATTAATTGGGTATTCTGATTCTGATTATGCTGGGTGTAAGATTGATCGAAAAAGCACATCTGGTAGCTGTCAGCTGTTGGGGAGATCATTAGTATCATGGTCATCTAGGAAGCAAAACTCTGTTGCTCTCTCAACAGCTGAAGCTGAATACGTGTCTGCAGGTAGTTGTTGTGCTCAATTATTATGGATGAAACAGACATTTTTGGATTATGGAATTAAATTTGATAAAGTGCCACTTCTGTGTGATAATGAAAGTGCCATTAAAATTGCTAATAATCCTGTTCAACATTCTAGAACTAAGCATATTGAAATACGGCACCATTTCATAAGAGATCATGTGGCAAAAGGAGATATTGATCTTAGTCATGTAAGAACAGATCTTCAACTAGCAGATATCTTCACCAAACCACTAGATGAATCCAGGTTTTGCTTTCTTAGAGGTGAACTAAATATTATAGATGTTTCAAATGCTAGTTGATAAAGTGATATTTCTATTAACTTAATCATACTATTGATTGCTTATCTTGATTAATGAAGTATAATATATATATATATATATATATATATATATATATATATATATATACATATTTTCTCACTTAGAGCTCTCTCCTGGTCGAAGTCATAACTGACAGTCAGTTTTTATAACTGACAGTCAGTATAGTGTTGGTCTTGGTCGTAGGGTTCTGGTCGTTTTGAAGTCTCACACTGACTGTCAGTATTCAACACTGACTGTCAGTCTCAGCACTTGATTTTATTGAACTGACATTCAGTGTACCACACTGACTGTCAGTTTTTGAAATTAAGTGACTAGACTGACAGTCAGTTTGTGAAACTGACTGTCAGTTTGAGTCCTTAAAACCCTAAACCGAGCTTTTCTTTTTATCTTCTTCGGCCGCCGTTTTCTTTTTCCATCACAGTCGCCGTCGCCGTTGCTCCTCCTCATCGCCGTTGACCGTCGCCGTTGCTCCTCTTCATCGCCGTCGTCTCGTCGTCCTTCTCCCACCGTGAGCTCACTCTCTCCTCTTTCTTCTTCTTCCTCTTCTTTGTTTTTCTTTCTTTCTCTCTTTAATTCCTTCTTTTCCTTCTACTAATCCGCAATTACTTTTCTTTTTTCTGTCCTTGATCTGCTATAGCACTCTATCTTCATATTTCTCTCTCAAATCCCCACAAAAAACCTCGTCATTTCTCAGTTCGCCGGTTCTAGGTTGGAACTGACAGTCAGTCTCTTATACTGACTGTCAGCATCAGGTTCGAACTGACTGTCAGTTCATAAGACTGACTATCAGTCTGAACCCTGAAAACAGAAACTTTTGTTTTCTCCACCCTTGTTCATCCTTGCTATCCACTATGTCTGATCAGCCTCATCGCCGCGTTGCTCGACGCAAGACCGTTGCGTCCAGCAGCAGGTCTTCGGGCCAGTCCTCTGGGGCTCGGCATTCCCCCTCTCCAGAGCGTGTCCCCGTGAACTATTCGCGGTGGAACACTAGTCGCCTTCGGACTCTTCGTCAGCTGAACCCCTATCTTTCTCCTCGTCCTTCTGGCACGGATGCCTCACCACGTACCACCTTCTACACCATCACTCAGTTCAACATGTTTGAGAGCATCTACTCTCACATGCCCTTCTTTGTTCATCGTTCTGTCTCTTGGCAGACGATAGTTTCTCGCACTGGCATCACTTCTCTTTCTGATGCTTTTGCCTCTGTAGGGATCCGAGACTTAGTCTCTGATTCTTCTTTGACCTGGGCAGAGGAGCCCATTAGGCAGTTCTATGCCACCCTCCACATTTCTTCTCAGCGTGACTCACTGACCTTTATGACCGGCCTCCAGGTATACACGGTCACAAAGGAGCAGCTTGAGGCCGCTTTAGGACTGGTTCGTCCTGCTTCAGGGCGCCAGCTCCATACTTTACCTGATCTTGAGCATCGTGAGGTCGCTATGCTCTACTCCGGCGCCTTTCAGGTTCATCACATTGCCGGCATGCGCCGCGATGTTGACCTGGCGCTAAAGATTCTTCGCCTCACTCTTCTTCCGATTACAGGTGACCGCGCCAGGGTCACCTACATCACTCTCCATGCTCTCATCTCGATCTTTCGAGAGGAGCCCTTCGACATCGCTGATCTCATCATTAGTGAGCTTCAGCACGTTCTTCTCTCTCCTCGTCGTCGCCTGGTGTATGCCCCATACATCATGGCACTACTGCTCCACATTCGAGCAGTAGACACCGCTCTTCCTCGCCCTCATCAGCTTTTGGCCTTCTATCCCCCTGGCCAGGCTGATCGTCGCCTGGGCACTCGTCCTCCAGCTCCTAGTGCTCCCTCCTCAGCCTCTGATGATGATGAGGATTCTGAGGACGCGACTGCAGCTCCAGCTTCTGCCTCTGCTCCTGCCCCTTCTAGCAGCTCCCGCACAAGCTTCCTCTCTTGCATCTCTGCAGGTGTCTCTTGACCAGGTCATTCAGACACAGCAGGTGATCCAGAGTACCTTGGCAGCTCAGCAGGAGATCCTTCAGCAGATACTGCAGCGACTTCCAGCTCCTGATGCTGCGATGGCATCTGCTTCCCTTGCTCCTCGCAAGAGGGCACGGCCTGCAGTTTCTTCACCAGCATCATCTGCCGGCACCGCTCCAGTTCCAGCAGGACCTGCATCTCCCGCTGTCGTACCTTCCGCGTCTCCTACAGCTTCTGGAGGCACTGAGATTCTAGGAGACTCAGATGACCAAGAGTAGATTAGGTTTAGTTTCTCTTGTTAGGCCTCCCTTTTTGTGCTTGATGCCAAAGGGGGAGAGATCGATGATGTTATGATATTTTGTTTATATGGATGATGTTATGATATTTTGTGTGTATGGATGATGTTATGTTATGATATTTTGTTTAGATGGATGATATGATATGTTTTTGTGGTTCTCTCTTATGGTTCTCTCTTATGCTATGATATGCTCTGATACATCTTGAGGGATGTGCACACTTTCAGGGGGAGATTTTTGCACAAAATCAGGGAGATTATTAGTTGATTAACTTGTTGTCATCAATCATCAAAAAGGGGGAGATTGTTGCATCTAGGCCTTTCATGCCTAACCCTGATGTGTTTTGATGGTTGATGATAATAAGTATTTTTGGACTAACTATGTGTTTGAGTTAGTGTTGCAGATTTCAGACAAACGCACAAAAAGCGAGGGCTTGTGATCAAAATGTTGAAGTTCAATATAAGTTGTTCAAAAGCATAAGAAGACGCAAAAAGAAATTGTTTTTGCTGGACTAAACTGATGCATCGAGGTATGTTGTAGTTCTAGGTTTACCGATCTCAGGGTGCATGAAGATCGATCGGTTTAAGGATTTTATTCTTAGTTTAAACCGTACTATAAAGAGGGGACGCAAGTTCTCTCTACATCTGCAATCATACCGAGAAAAATCTAGGTCAATGCACGCATATCATTATCTGTGGTTTTTCGACAATTTGTTTTGATGTATTGAATTTTGTCAACAGTTGAGGTTTTGACTTCTTGAGAAAGATCTGAAAAGATCTAATTTTTGTTGCTGTTGTCAAAAATGTTCTTCTCGAAAATATCTTCAAAACAAAACTGAAATCATTTGAATCAGATCTCTGGATTTTGAGTTTTCTTTGTTTTTATCCAGACTGACTGTCAGTGTTGGTAACTGACTGTCAGTATGAATGTCAGTTAGTGCAAACTGACAAATCTCCAGAGAGCATGTTTTCTGTCTCAGATTTTTTGTACTAAACTGACTGTCAGTATGAGTATACTGACTGTCAGTGTGGGTTTCGACCACAGAGAGTTTTTGAGTTGGTTTTTAATTCTGTTTTTCTCTGTGAGACTGACTGTCAGTTTGACACACTGACTGTCAGTTTGGGCAGTAAATTTTTGTTGTTATCTGCTTCAACGGTTATAAAGTTTTTAGCCGTTGTTTTTTCACTGTTGATTCTGTGGACACTGACTGTCAGTCTTTGTAGCTGACTGTCAGTTTGGACTGTTTCTTTTTACCGTTTTAGTCCACAACGTTCGAGCTGTTGTGATCCTATTTTTACTCTTTCTGGTGATACACTAGACTGACTGTCAGTTTGTGAGACTGACTGTCAGTCTTAGTTACTATTTTTCAGCTCGAGCTCAAACGGCTCTTTTGACCATGAAGGCTATAAATAGAGGTGTTGAGCTACTGTTTCAATACAAGAAAAACACAGCAACACTGCCTTTCTTACTTTCTCACTAGTGCTTCTTCGTTTTACAAAAAACTTGATCTTTTGATCGAGTCGTGAGAGTTTTAGCCACATCGAGCATATTGTTCTTGCATTCCCATTTCTAGATATTTTTCTCGGTGTGCATTGGAGGTCTAGAGTAGACCTTGCTTCTTATTACTCTTGGTGAGCGCCCTCACCTAGACGGTTCGGAGGCGGAAATCGCTGATCTCTCCAAATCGGAGATTGTCGGAGAGACGCGATAACTTGTAAAAGGCTTGGTGCTCGCCTTTCCGGAGGGGACAAGGAGCAACCTTAGTATATAGTGTCCTGTGTGGATACTGAAGCTATACTCAAGGACTGAGTGCTTCAACGAGGACTAGTGGAGACTGGGCGTGTCTCCGATACCTCGGGATATATCGGTTTCAATCTCTTATCTTTTTCTATTACTTGTTTTATCTGAATTTTTCATTTGCAAAAACAAATTTTAAAAGTCTCCTATTCACCCCCTCCCCCTCTAGTCGACATCCTGATCCAACAATCTGGGCCGTTGTGGAGGAGTTGGACACGGAGGCCCAATCGCAGAGAAATGAGGTTCAGCCGGAAAACTCATCTGTTGCTCCTGCTGGGAATAAGGCGAGTCCAGCAACTCGGCCTCCAATTGTCCCGAAGAACAGGTCATTCCGGGAATATGCTGAGGTATGTCGAACACCCTTCATGGTTTTTGAGTTTTGCATTCGCATAGGAACATCCAGGTTTTGTAACTGATCTCCCTCCATGTCATAGGAACTGATCCATGTGGCGACCAGATCGATGGCTATGGCGGATAGCATCGAGGCTGCACAAGAGGAAACGGATCACTTGCAGCGGTGAGGAAGATGTCCTTTCATTTGCCCTAATGTCGACTTATCATGACAAATATCTTTTTTGTCACAGAGAACATGCCTATCTGACGAAGAGCCTTGTTGATCGGGAAAACCAGGAGTTCAGGGCGGCCACCACAATTTCATTCTTAGAGGCCGAACTCAAAAAATTGCGGTCGCAACTCTCCTATAAGTAAACTTCGGACCAGAGCGAATTAATTTTGTCACACGGACTTGTTTGTAATGGCCTTCTTATAGCAGCACAAGGCGATCAAATAAACCAGCTTGGTCAAGAGAAAAAGGACCTCCAGGCGACCATTGATTCTGTTCACAGGGAGAATAAAGACTTAAGCACGTCCCTCTCAACCTGCAACAGGGCTCAACCAGACATCTTCGAAAAGCTGAAGATGGTGGCCGATCTGCTAAGGGCTGATGTGGTTGAAACCGCAGCGAACGACCTTAGCCTTAGTGACTGGTCCACGTTGGTCGCAACCCAAGCGGAGTCACTTCTCGAGTATCTTCCTGAAGATACTAGGCGGCAAAAAGAGGCGATCAAAACAAGAGTCCGATCAGCAGCCTCCGCCATCCTCTGCCGGTTCCATCTTCACCATGGCCCAGACCTGGATCTGAATCCATTGGTAAGAGAGGCAGAGATCAAGAGTGAAGATCAACTTGAGGTTATCATGGAGGAAGTTAAACCTTTTGTAGATAAACTCTTGAATGAGCTTGGGATTATGTAAGTCTTTATACCTGTACAGACACAGTTTATAGAATGCCAATGCATGCATTTTTTGTTTCGAATGGAAGCACTTCTTTTTGTTTAATATTGCGATCATATTCCCCTAGCCCCCACCTGTGATTGTAATACTGAAGACTTAGTATTATAAGCACAAGAAAGATATGGGTGTAACGATGACCAGGGATATTTGACCAAGCCAACAATTATAATCGATACAATGCCCAACCTTGTTGCAAACCGGCAGCCACTCTGATGACCAAGGACATACCAGCAAGCCCCGTGTGCGTTGAGAAACGGCTTATTGAGGGATGTCTTGTCTGGAAATGATCATGAGATCGACCAGCGAATCCGATTAGGGTATTGTGGTGATATAACCATCAGCGACCAGCCCCTGAGCCAAACTGTAACATATGGGCACAAAAGGAAATACTCTACATATGAAACAACCAAAAGCACTTGTTTTATTTAATCATGCTAATTGAAAAGGAAAAGGGATTGGATACTTACACATAAAACTTGCGTAGTTGATCGATGTTCCAAGTATTAGATAAGATCCGACCATCCTCCATTGCTAACCGAGCTGATCCTGGTCGCGACACCGAAACAACAGTATAGGGGCCTTCCCATTTCAGAGAGAACTTGTTGCGGTTAGATTGGTTTTGTATTTTACGTAAAACCATATCGCCCACGTGAAGACTACGTGGTCGCACCCTTTTGCTATGGTACTTGCGCAAAGATTGTAAGTATACCGTGGATTTGATCAAAGCTCGATCACGCTTTTCTTCTAGGAGGATGAGGTCTTGTGATCGCTGTTAATTTTGATCAACTTGTTCGAATTGATCTGTCCGAACAGATCCAATACTAATTTTCATAGGTAACACAGCCTCAGCCCCATATACCAGATGGAAAGGCGTCTCACCGGTGGCTCGACTAGAGGTAGTCCGTAGCGCCCATAGAATGGTATAGAGCTCGTCCGCCCAAGCCCCCGAGCGTGTCTTAAGGCGATCGAAAACACGCTTTTTGACGCCTTGCAATATTTTCCCGTTAGCGCGTTCTACGGCACCGTTGCTCTGCGGATGAGCTACAGAAGTAAAGCACACCTTGGTTCCAATCTAATCGCAGTAATCCAGAAAAAGACCACTAGCGAACTGAGAACCGTTATCAGTAATGAGACGATTTGGAACACTGAATCGAGCAACAATGTTCTTATGGAAGAACTTTTGTGCTGCAGTAGAGGTAATATTGCGTACCGGCTCGGCTTCAATCCACTTTGTAAACGTGTCAATGGCTACGAATAAGAACTTGTATCCATTGACCGCTTGTGGCATAGGGCCGACAATGTCCATCCCCCAGACCGCAAAAGGCCATGCACGGGGAATGGTTTGTAAAGCATAAGTAGGTTGATGAACTTGTCTCGCATGAAACTGACACTGTGGACACATTTTGACCATATTCTTGGCATCATTGAGTGCCGAAAGCCAGTAAAATCCTTGTCGGAAAGCTTTTCCGACCAGTGTAGGATATGACGCGTGCCCACCGTATACACCGTCATGAATTTCTCTCAGGAGAGATCTACCTTCCTCCTGAGACACGTAGCGCATAAATACTCCCTGAGTACTTTTTCTATACAAAACCCCTTCTATGAGCTTGTACAGACGTGCTTTTCGAATCAACCGATCGCTTTCGGTTTCATCCTCGGGCAAGGTCCTATGTTCAAGATAGACTTTCAATGGATGAGTCCAATCCTGTTCCTGTCCGAGGTTGGTAACGCATACTGTTACCGGATCATCCTCGACCGAAGTCATAATCGAAGGATGTTCCAAGTGTTCAACGAACACTCCTGCCAGAGCGGATGTGCGTGAGGACCCAATTTTGGATAATTGGTCTGCGAGAATGTTGTCCTTTCGCGGGATGTATTTGACTTCGAAATGACTGAAGTGTTTTTCCAACCTCCTCACTTCCCCCAGGTAATGAGCCAATGTCTCATCGGAGGTGCTGTACTCCTTGTTTACATGGTTTACGACCAGCTGTGAGTCTCCCCTCACCACTAATCGACGGACTCCAAGGAATTTTGCTGCCCGGAGCCCTGCAAGAAGACCTTCATACTCTGCTGCGTTATTGGTCGCAACAAAGTGTAGTTGAAATACAAACTTCAGCTGTTCGCCCTGAGGCGTAACTAAGACCACTCCAGCCCCTGAGTGTTGAAAACTGCGAGAGCCATCAAAGTACATTGTCCAGTAATCGGGGCATTCCAATTCTTCAGACACCTGCACGGGTGGCTCAGGATTAGTCCATTCGACTACGAAATCGGCCAGGACCTGAGACTTAACCGAAGTGCAGGGTGTGTAATGGATATCGAAAGCACCGAGTTCGACAGCCCATTTGGCGATCCGACAAGATTTCTCCGGGTTACGCACAATATCCCCCAATGGAAAAGATGAGGGTACTGTGATCTTGTGTGCTTGGAAGTAATGTCGTAGCTTTCGAGAAGCCATCAGTAGTGCGTAAAGTATCTTCTGGACCTCAGGGTATCGCTCCTTAGGGCCATGAAGTACTTCGCTTACATAGTAGACGGGTCTGTGAATACCTTCTCTATCTGCGATCAGGATAGCGCTAACCGCATGTGGCGTGGCCGCCAGGTAGAGAAGTAATGGTTCTCCTTTGTCGGGAGACACCAAGACCGGCGGATTGGATAAATATGCTTTCACCTCCTGGAATGCCTTTTCGGCCTCATCGGATCATGCGAAATTGTGATGTTTACGCAGGGCTTTGAAGAAAGGTAGTCCCCTTTCTCCTAGTCACGATATAAACTGGCTTAAGGCCGCCATGCGACCTGCCAGGCGCTGAACATCCTTGATGGACCTCATCTGTTCGATAGCCCTGATTTTTTCAGGATTGACTTCACTTCCTTTAGAACAAACAAGAAAATCAAGAAGTTTCCTGAAGAAACCCCGAAAGAACATTTCTCCGGGTTTAATTTTATTCCAAATCATTTTAAATTACAGAAGGTTTCAGCGAGATCGTCTAAATGAGACAATCTTTTGGTGCTTTTTACAACCAAGTCGTCTACGTAAGCTTCGAGATTATGCCCCATCTGGGAAAGAAAGGTCTTTTGCATCAAGCGCTGGTACGTGGAACCTGCGTTCTTGAGACCGAACGGCATTCTGACATAGCAGTAGGTACCGAACGGGGTGATGAAGGCAGTCTTCTCTTCATCTTCTTCTGCCATGCTAATTTGATGATATCCTGAGTAAGCGTCCAGGAAACCCATCAGTTCGTAACCCGCGGTAGAATCGACCAGCTGATCGATGCGGGGAAGGGGAAAGTCGTCCTTCGGACAGGCACCATTGAGGCTGGTGTAGTCGACGCACATGCGCCACTTACCATTTGACTTGCGGACCATGACCGGATTTGCAAGTCATTCCGGGTGATCGACCTCGCGAATAAACCCGGCCTTTAGGAGTTTGTCTAACTCCTCTCGGATGGCTTCCTGCCGGTCAACAGCAAAACGCCTGAGCTTTTGCTTTATAGGTCGCCGTCCAGGTCGAATTGCTAACCTATGCTCGATTACCTCCCTTGGGACACCGGGCATGTCGAATGGTTTCCACGCAAACACATTTGCATTAGCCCGGAGGAAAGTAATGAGCTCGAATTCCTATTTATCGTCTAGGCCTGATCCGACCCGAATTGTCTTGGAGGGATCACCTGGGTACAATGGAACTAGTTTGAGTTTCTCATCAGGTCGGGGAGCAGCCTTGATCGCGTCAGTGGCAACTGTGGCGACCTGAGCGTCCCAGAGGGGAAGTTGGTCCACCATCTCCAAGGATAGCCGGTCACACGTCAATGCCATGTTGCGACTGCCTCGGATCGAGATGACACCTTTGGGGCCAGGCAACTTGCCGCACTAGTAAGCATAGTGCATTGCCATCATGAACTTAGCAAGAGTTGGCCTGCTAAAGATTGCGTTGTAAGCTGAATCACAATCAATTACATCAAAAGTAACTAATTCTGTTCGGAAGTTATCTGGTTCTCCCAGCGTGACCGGGAGGACCACCTGTCCCAATGGCATTATGGAGGGACCAGGAATTATCCCATAAAATGGATGGATTATGGGCTTGATCTTCGAACGAGGAATCTGCATCTCGTCAAGCGCCTTGACTAATAAGATGTCCAAGGAGCTACCTCCGTCGATCAGGACCCTTTCGACTCTCGCATTACTGATAATAGGGGTAATGACTAGGGGAAGCCTCAATGGTCGGGTAAGCCCCACAGGACAATCAAAGCGATCAAACGTCAAAGGTGTATTTGACCAATGGGGGTACTAAGGTTCACCAAGGGGAATCTCCGTTTGGTTAACCTCTTGATAAAAGGCCATAAACTGCCTCTTGGAAACAAAAGAGGAGGAACCACCGAAAATAACATTAACATGATTGCGAGGTACCTGGTAAAACATCTCTTCGTCTCCGACGGTGTCTCTTAGCCCGCATGCTTGTTCCTTAGTTGGTAAGGTCGACATCGGTCCAATCCCCTGGCAGAAGTCATCTAAATGCTTCAACCAACTCCTGCAGTTCTTGAGGTCGTGGCCTGTGGAGTTGTGGAGCGGACACCATTTCTTGCCTTCCTACGGGTTAGTCGACTTTTCTGGCTGGTCGGTACTACGACCACCAGAAGCAGTTTTATTTTTAAACGATGGCTTGTTACCTTTGGTCGAAGGAGGCTTCTCTGCGACCGCGACCTCTCGGCATTGTCCAGACCGACTCCTTTTCGACTTCTTTGACTTCCCACCTGATGAAGATTCCGGCTTCTTACTTGAATTCTCCCTTCTAGCGTCCTTGAGACCTGGTTGAGGCGGTAGGTTACCTTTATCAACCATCCGGTTCCATTCGACAGCCTTGGCTGCGTTGGAATATCGATCAGCCATATCAAAGAGATCGGCTATTGATCGAGGAGGATGGATGAGCAAATCTTCGGTGAATCTCTGATACCGAATGGCATGTTTAAATGCCCTGATAACAGAGCTATGAGATATGTTAGGGATGCTATTCCTCACCCCGACAAATCTCTTGACAAATTGTCAAAGGGTTTCGGTCGAGGTTTGCCGTAGTCGATGGAGGTCATCCTCTTTGCCCGGCTTCTAATAACAATTTTGGAAATTGCTGAGGATGGTGTCGCACAGCATTTCCCAGTTATAGATTGAACCTTCCGGTTGGTTAAACAACCAGGTTCTTGCCGGTCCTTCGAGGACTATTGGCAGGTAGTTGGCCATGACCCGATCATCGCCGCTTGCCGCTTGGATGGCAGTAATGTAGATTTGGAGGAACTCGGATGGGTTCTGAGTTCCATCAAACCTCTCTATGGCCCCTGGTCTAAACTTGTCTGGCCAAACAACCGCACGAAGGCCAGGCGAGAAAGCTTTACAACCAACGTAGGGACCGTGAATTGTCCTGCGGCTCTCGATTTGATCTCGGGCAACCTCACGCAATGGAGAAGCCACTCGTGGCCCCAAACGAGAGTGGACAGGAATTCGATTCCTATCACATGAATCCTGCACCCATCTGGACTTGTCTCGGTTATGGGAGCGTGACACTGACCGAGAAGAAGCCGTCGGAGTCGCCTCCGATGCGACCTCATCCAACCTTTCCGCCAGGATTCTGGTGAAGGCCGGTTTCTACACATCCGTGACCGTAGGAGGAAAATTACGCATGACCTCCACGATAGATCGAAGCCGGCCATGGGTACTTCTCCTAGGGGCACCAGGTGTTACTGTTTCTTCGTCCACCGGGTAACGCTCCGGGGGCAAAGACGGTGTCTGGTCACGTTTGCGGCCACACGATCGTCAGGAAGAACTCGGAGCAGCATCATAACGAGCCTGCGCATCTTGAAGAGCCTCTAGGGCTGTTCTGCGTAGTTCGTTGTCTTGTTGCTCGCGATCTTGATCTTCCTTTTGTTTTTGTTCCTGTTCTTCCCTAGCAGCCCGTTGATTGGGAGTTTCTTCCGATAAGGCAGCGAACTGTCTAGGGAGAGAAGTTGCCGAGGGAGAGAACATCTCCGTTTGTTCTGAGTCAGACTCGAAATCGAAGAGACGATGGAGGTTATTAGGGTCAAACCTCCCCGGGCTGATTTCCTGGTCAACATCATTCTTCCCCTTAGTAGGGTCGTATGATGGTCCGGATTCAACCTACTAAATTTGTCTGGGAGGTAGGCCTTGGTAACAGAAACAAAAGACATAACAGGATCCATGGCTGGCGATGGCGGGACGGCAAGGAAATCCGGCGAAGAACACTGTGGCCGCAGCACATGAGATAACACTGGACAGAAATTAGGGCATGGTTATATCTCTTGATTTAGGCCGAATCAGGTGTCGGGCTAGAAGACAAAAATGCTCATGGGGTCAAGGCACATCTACTAGACAAGGTGGTTAGGGCTACAACGGATGGGAACAAATTTCCAGTGGCCGACGCTGGAGAAGACGACACTGAAATTGGGGGTTTTTGATTTAGAGGGTTTGAACTTATTTCCTTGCTTGGAGAGTGAAAGAGGGGTATGAGAAATCTACTGGTGGGTTCAATTTTGCAGGAGCATCACCGGAGTAGCCTGGCGACGTGAACCAGTTGCTGGTGAAGTTCAAAAATTGGGAAAGCTTCGATTAGAGTTCAATTGGTGATTCTAGGTTCACAGGAATACTCAAAAAAACTCTCTGATCATTTTAGCCTACAGGTTCGAGGGCTAATTTGAGCTAATTCAAAGTGCATTGCTGAACAGGAAAATTGGGGATTCCAGCGATCACCGGCGTTAAGGTCCACCAGAGTTCAATTGGCTGCTACTACACAGATAAGTGAATGAGGGTTACTTACTGGTAGCTTCAATTTGAAGTTCAGTGCAGTAGAGCGGGCTGGCATCGTGCTCCCTCTTCTGGGTTCGTCGGAGAAGAAGACGAAAGCAGCGAAGATAGCTATTTAGTGGGTTCTGGTGAGGTGTGAAGCTTCAGCAGGCGATGGGGATGCTTAAATAGGCACAGGCAAAGCTGCAACGGCTGGAAATTCCTGGAAACTTGAAGCGGCTGAAGTGACTAGGCGACGGGGTGGTGACAGCGGTGAAGACGCGACAGCACACGGCGATTTCTTCGGCTTTTCCTACTGGCATGCAACTTTCTCTGGCTGGTGCAACAATGAGGTGACTGCTTCTCCTGGCATGGCTGCAACGTGGCAGGAGTTTACTGCAACAGCTACAAGCGGTGGCGTGCACGCGCGAGGCAACGGGACGGTGTTGGTGCTACTGCAATGGCTCTACGGTGGCGAACGACGTGTGCACACGTGGCAGGAACGCGGTGGCAGGGGTGGCGACCACGGGGCTTCACCGGTACGAAGCTCCTGGCGAGGTAGCGCGGTGGTCGCGGTTGTGCACAGCTGCTGGTCGTGCACATTGTCCCTGGTCGAACGAGGGACCTGATTGCAAGGATTCTTATTTGAAATCTGGACCTATTTGTAATTTTTGGCTTGGAGAGGGTTTAAGTGAAATCTGGCTTCACAGCTGAGTATAACTTTATTATTTATACTCATCCAGTAGAAAGTTTGGTGAAAATTGGCAAGATTTGATGAAATTTGGTATAATCTGAAAATAGGGTACTTTAGGTATTTTAAATCTAGATCTTGTCAATTTCAAATTCTGGGCATTTGGGGTGAGATTTTGAAGTTCTGGCAGAAGAGAATTTTGTATCAAATAGCATTTGGAAAAGGTTTGCTGAAGAAATTCTGAATTTGGAGTTGACCTGAGAATTTTAGCCTTTTTAGGTTTTAAGAAATCTGGAAAAAGACTGATTTGCAGTAAAATTTGGACTGATCTGCGAAAAAGGCTTAGATGAGGGAATATGGTTGCCAACTTCTTGGATTAAGGTATTGGCATACCCATGATCATAATCCTGATATAATTTGATCTGAATTAGGTCAAAGCTTAGCTAAATCTGGATTCTGATACTCAGGGTAATTATAGCAATTTTAATTAATTCTGTTTTCGCAAACAGAAAGAAGTGGATGGATCTAGGAGTTAGAGGTCGAATTTGATCTGGCTTATGAAGACTTTTATCTTCAGGGTAATTGGTAGGTTAAATCTGGATGGTCAGATCTTGATCTGGATCTATAGGATAGATTTGGAAATTTCTAGGGTTTAGGAGAGATTAGGGTTTGACTGATCTTGCTACTACTACAGAGATGCATGCATGCATGATTTTATGCAGAAATGCTTTTCACCCCCAAAACCAGGGTGTTACAGGTGGCGACTGATCCGGGAGGATCTCCAAGTCCTGATCGCATGCGGCTTCGCGACCAAGTCCTGATCGCATACGGCTTCGCGACCTTAACCGTGTTCGGAAAGGTTTCACGAACATGGATGGGTCCGCGACCATGGATTGGTCCGCGACCAGGAAAAGGAATTCGTTCCCTGTTCGGAATTGTAATCCGATCCGAATGTGTATAACTAAGCTTTTCTGTTTAGGTTATTGAGTCTGATACGTACTCATACGATTGGACTATAAATACCTTGTAATAGGTCTAGTTTAGATCATCGAATTCAATCGAAGAGTCATAGAACTTATTTGAGTTTTAGACACTTATAGTTCCTTCGACGTAGACAAGTGTGTCTAACGTTCGACGTGTAAAGCCCTCTTTGAAATAAAGAGTTGTGCAATTACTTTGGGTTTCGGTATTTCCGAGTAAGATCCCGTTATTCCGCATATTAGAATCTGGGCGAGCCTAGTGCGAAAACCAAGACTAGGTCTCAAACGGATCAAGTTGGTATCAGAGCAACTTTCCTATCCTGTGGATGGTGAAGACTCGCCAGGATTACAAAACTTCCGGCGAAATTCCAGGCGATCAATTGACGGTTCCTACAGCCGCGTCTCCGACAATGTCTGACGATACCTCCGTTCAAGCTAACCTAGCCGAACAAGTGGCTAAGCTCTCCACCGACATGGAAACCGTGCTTGCTTGGATTAAGCAGCAAGCCATGGTTGTACCTCCTGAAGTAGGGAAGGTTATGGGTGAGAAGACTGGTGAAGACTTGCACAGGGCAGACGAAGATGAAGACGAAGGCGACCACAAGACCGACGACCTCGCCAACACCTCCTTAGCTGTCGGATCTTTTAAAGTCGACGCTAAGATTGATATACACATATATGATGGGGTGATCGATGCCGAGAAGCTGGATTCTTGGGTCGACCAACTTGAGACCTACTTTGACCTTAAAGGGTTCAGTAGCGCTCAAAAGGTCAAATTTGCACCTTTGAAGATGAAGGACCACGCCAAGACATGGTGGAAGGCCCTTGTCGCCAGTGGTGAAGCTGACGACCTTGCGTGGGGTCAATTCAAACGACTTCTGTGACAAGAATTTTATCCGATGGCTTACCTTGAGGAGAGATGGGAGCGTTGGCACAGATTGTACCAACGGCACGACCAGACCGTCCAAGACTATACGACAGAGTTTCGGCGACAAACAATGGTCATTGGCATCTCACTATCCGACCCTCAGGTATTTCGGAAGTACACATCTGGACTTCAGAAATTGATCAGTACTGAGCTAAGTCTGTTCGGTGTCCAAGACATTGCGACCGCGAGTACAACTGCTATGGCGATCGAGAAGAAGAACAAATCCCGCAGTGACAAAAGCACGAAGGAAAGTGCGACCTCGACAAAGAAAAAGCCGAGTCCGAAGAAGAACGCTTCAAAATCAGGCACGGGTGCCTTTTGCGAACATTGTCAAGTCGCGGGGCATACCAAGGACAAATGTTACAAGCTTCATCCAGAACTTCGACCAAAGAAAAACGGACCAGGGAAAAGAACAGCCACGGCTACTGCGACTTCACCCAACGAAGAAGTTGTCCGAGTGAATTCGGTTAATGAGGCGGATACGACCTTGTCTCTGATGGCAATGCCGAAGGAGAAGGGTTCCGATCCACCGAACGACCATCACCCACCGGAGGACTTGTTCACCATCAACATCCAGGTGAAGCACGAAGTGGTCACAGCGATATTCGATCCTGGAAGTAAGAAGAATCTAGTCTCCGCTGGACTGGTTCGGCAACTTGGTTTGAAGACAACCACACACCCGCGACCATACCCACTGGGTTGGTTTACATCCGACGTGAACCAACAGATTACGAGTCAGTGCGTGTTGAAGTTTGCGATCTCTGCACGATATATCGATGAGGTGCAATGCGATGTTGTCCCTATCGATATCTGTCAGGTGATCTTTGGGAGTCCGTATCTGTATGACCGAGACACTCACTTCCATCGGCGAGCGCAAGAGTACGACCTCACCAAA
The DNA here is from genome assembly GCA_019359835.1 of Pharus latifolius. Classification (NCBI taxonomy): domain Eukaryota; kingdom Viridiplantae; phylum Streptophyta; class Magnoliopsida; order Poales; family Poaceae; genus Pharus; species Pharus latifolius. Next base: position 33,119,550 of record CM033328.1, on the reverse strand, counting down.
GACGGAGTTAAGTTCGTGATTAGTAGAGACCTCCACGTGAACACTTCGAACTTGATTACCGCAAATCAAGCCAAACGAATTGTTAATGCATGTCACAAGTATGTGCTTGTCATGATTCGACCCATTGGTCATGGTGAGGGTACTCGACCAGCATTGTCGCTGGCGTGCCGAGAGGATTCTGGTCGTTTGTCGGGACTGCTGGAGAAATACAGTGATCTGTTCGAGACTACCCAGGATCGTCCGCCGAAACGTCCAGTCGAGCACGAAATTTAGCTTGTGTCCGATGCGACACTGCCCAATCTGAGTATGTATCGTAACTCAGTATTGGAGAATGAAGAGATCAAGAGACAACTTGGTGAGTTGCTGAACAATGGTGTCATTCAACCGAGTAGTTCACCTTGTGGATCTCCTGTGGTGTTAGTACCAAAGAAAGATGGGACTTGGCGTATGTGCATCGACTATCGAGCACTGAACAAGATCACCATCAAGAACCGGTACCCCCTTCCTCGTATTGATGACCTGCTAGACCAATTGAAGCATGCTGTTGTCTGCTCCAAATTGGATCTTAAGTCAGGATATCATCAAGTCAGCATCCGAGAGGAGGATACGTGGAAGACCGCGTTCAAAACACGACAAGGTCTGTTCGAATGGCTGGTCATGCCGTTTGGTCTCTGCAACGCCCCGGCAACTTTCATGCGTCTTATGAATGACGTTTTGAGACAGTTCATCGACGACTTTGTGATCGTTTACCTCAACGACATTCTAGTTTATAGTCGTTCGTGGGATGAGCACCTCATTCATGTCGAAAAGGTGTTCGATCAGCTTCGGCAACATCGACTTCGCCTCAACCGTAAGAAGTGCGAGTTCGGCCAGCAAACTCTACTTTACCTTGGATTCCTGGTCGGCAACGGTACGTTGCAAATCGACCCAGATAAGGTAAAAGTGATTCGCGAGTGGCCGCGACCACAAACAGTTACGGATGTGCGTAGTTTTGTGGGAGCATGCCAATATCTTCGGAAGTTCATTCGACACTTCTCGATTGTGGCTTCTCCATTGCATGCATTAACCAGGATCGATCAGAAGTTCGAGTGGACAGGGAAACATGAGGACACGTTTCTCTTGCTGAAAAGGAAGATCAGCGAGGCACCTGTGTTAGCTTTGCCGAATCTCCAGAAACCGTTCGAGCTGGAAACCGATGCCTCAGGTTATGCGATGGGCACAGTGCTTATGCAAGAAGGTCGACCAGTGGCATATCACTCCGAGTTATTCCAGGGAGCTCAGAAGAACTATCCGACTTATGATAAGGAGTTATGCGCACTGCATCAGGCCGTGAAACATTGGCGGTGTTATCTTTTGGGTAAAGAGACGGTTGTCCACACCGACCATCAACCATTGCAATATTTGCAAACTCAGTCCAAGCTACAGCAAGCTCGGCACATGAAGTGGATGTCGTATCTGCAGCAGTTCAATCTGGTGATTAAGTACAAGAAGGGCATACACAACAAATTGGCGGACATGTTGTCGCGACCACCAGTTACGGCCCTCTGTTTATCAGCATTCATGCAGATCGAGCCCTCATGTTATGATGACTATGCCACATGTACAGTGAAGATCCAGTTTTTCAAACAGTACTGACTGAGCTCGAAACAGGGAAACCTACGGAGTTCGTTCGTCGAGAAGGACTCTTGTACAAAGGCAACTTACTTTGCATACCTCGTGGAGCACCTCGAATTCAATGGTTGCGAGAAGCGCATACATCGAAGGTAGCTGGTCACTTTGGGGTTACAAAAACGTTGTAAAATCTTCAACGGCATGTGTTCTGGCCGCGTATGCAGCAAGATATGGCTAGTTTCGTTCAAGGCTGTGGTCTCTGCAGCATCTCAAAACCGGCAAACTGGAAATTAGGTTTGTACACTCCTTTACCAGTTCCATCGTGACCATGGGAGAGCATATCCATGGATTTCTTAGGAGGATTGCCTAATACCCGACGTGGCAACAACTATCTATTCGTGGTCGTTGATCGGTTCTCCAAAATGATTGTTCTTATACCTTGTCGAAAGACTGTCACGGGAGAAGAAGCAGCTCGGGTATTCTTTCAACACGTTTGGACACACTTCGGACTGCCGACTTCTATTGTGTCTGATCGCGATACCCGGTTCCTTAGTCACTTTTGGCGATCGCTCTGGACGATGATGGACACCAAGCTAATGAGGAGTACTGCTTTTCATCCGCAAACTGATGGTCAAACCAAAGTGGTTAATCGCACAGTGGTTCATCTCTTGAGAGGATATAACTCAAAGCACCCGAAGACCTGGGATGAAAGCATACCGTACCTACAGTTTGCTTTTAATCGAGCAGTGCATGGTTCGACTGGAAAGTCGCCGTTTGAGGTATGTTTAGGATTTCTACCACAGAGTCCATTTGACCTGGAGTTTGTGATCCCTACCTCAGCACAGAACAGCAAGGAAGCATCTGATCAGGATCGAGCCCAAAAGTTCCTGGGAGGTATTCAACGACTCCATCGTGAGGTTGAACAGAACTTGCTGAAAGCTCAACTCAAGTACAAGGCGCGACATGATCGGCACCGAGTTGATGCACAATTTCAAGAAGGTGAGATGGTATGGTTACATCTGAGTAAGGAGAGACTTAAAGGTGAAGGTAAGAAACTCAAACCCATTCGTTATGGTCCTTTTCGGATTTTGCGGAAAGTGGGTAATAATGCTTGTCAGCTCGAGTTACCTCCATACATGGATATTTACTCGGTTGTCAATGTTGAGCACCTCAAACTCTTCGAGCCTTCAATGCTGATGAGCCAGATACCATAGTACCATATGTTGAAGACTTGGTCTGTCAACGAGGCGAACCTTTACGTGAAGATGTGATTCTGGAGAAGAAGGTGACTACCACCCGCAGTGGCACAAACGAGACTTTTCGAATCGGTCGGAAAGATCAACGAGCACGTGCGGCAAAGTGGTACACAAAAGAAGATGGACAAGCCCAATTTCCACATCTCCAGTTTGATCAAGAGGTCGCAACGGGGGTTGGCTCCTTCTCAACAAGGGAGCCATGATCCGGGAGGATCTCCAAGTCCTGATCGCATGCGGCTTCGCGACCAAGTCCTGATCGCATACGGCTTCACAACCTTAACAGTGTTCGGAAAGGTTTCGCGAACATGGATGGGTCCGCGACCAGGAAAAGGAATTCGTTCCCTATTCAGAATTGTAATCCGATCCAAATGTGTATAACTAAGCTTATCTGTTTAGGTTATTGAGTCTGATACGTACTCATACGATTGGACTATAAATACCTTGTAATAGGTCTTGTCGTGGTATTAAGAATACCCCGGCAGGTTTTGAAGACGATCCTAGCGGAGATCACACAGCGCGGGTTGACCGGGTGACCGGTCCTCCCCCGCCGGACAAACACAAGAAAAGACACGAGGATTTATACAGGTTCGGGTCCCAGTGGGGGCCCTAGTCCTGTCGACGCGCTCCCGACCGGAGTCGGCTGGGGGAGCTCTCTCCGGGGGAGAGGCTTCCGGAGCACGTCTGTGAGATTAGCTATTCCAAATAATAATGAAGTGATCCTTTACAACAGAGGGGTACAAGGGCTATTTATAGCCCCAAAAAGAAGCAAAAAACCTAAACTACCCCGGGAGCCACCGTCAGATTGAAGGGTAGGACCGTCCTTCTCCCGGTCAAACGTCTTGGATGCTTGACAGGTGGTCGCTGATTCCCGAGGCGTCCCTCGTGTGACCTGCACGTGATAAACAAACAGGGATTTTACCTTTTAGGAGGGCGGTGACGTCCGGGACCTCTTCCGGAGAGCAGGGTCCCGGGAGCCCAAAAGGCGGCGCCCGGGGCAGACACCGGAGGCCACTGTCCCCGGGCACATGGCGGCGCCCGGGACATGCCCGGGGGGCACGGTCCCGGGGGCCAAATGGCGGCGCCCGGGACATGCCCGGGGGGCCCGGTCCCGAGGACCAAACGGCGGCGCCCGGGGCAGGCACCGGAGGCCACTCTCCCCGGGCGAATGGCGGCGCCCGGGACATGCCCGGGGGACACGGTCCCGGGGGCCAAATGGCGGCGCCCGGGACATGCCCGGGGGGCACGGTCCCGGGGGCCAAATGGCGGCGCCCGGGGCAGGCACCGGAGGCCACTATCCCCGGGCGAATGGCGGCGCCCGGGACATGCCCGGGGGACACGGTCCAGGGGGCCAAATGGCGGCGCCCGGGACATGCCCGGGGGGCACGGTCCCGGGGGCCAAATGGCGGCGCCCGGGGCAGGCACCGGAGGCCACTATCCCCGGGCGAATGGCGGCGCCCGGGACATGCCCGGGAGGCACGGTCCCGGGGGCCAAATGGCGTCGCCCGGGACATGCCCGGGGGGCACGGTCCCGGGGGCCAAATGGCGGCGCCCGGGGCAGGCACCGGAGGCCACTATCCCCGGGGGAATGGCGGCGCCCGGGACATGCCCGGGGGACACGGTCCCAGGGGCCAAATGGCGGCGCCCGGGACATGCCCGGGGGGCACGGTCCCGGGGGCCAAATGGCGGCGCCCGGGGCAGGCACCGGAGGCCACTATCCCCGGGCGAATGGCGGCGCCCGGGACATGCCCGGGAGGCACGGTCCCGGGGGCCAAATGGCGTCGCCCGGGACATGCCCGGGGGGCACGGTCCCGGGGGCCAAATGGCGGCGCCCGGGGCAGGCACCGGAGGCCACTATCCCCGGGCGAATGGCGGCGCCCGGGACATGCCCGGGAGGCACGGTCCCGGGGGCCAAATGGCGGCGCCCGGGACATGCCCGGGGGGCACGGTCCCGGGGACCAAATGGCGGCGCCCGGGACATGCCCCGGAGGCACGGTCCCGGGCTCCTAAAAGGCGGCACCCGGGGCAGGCACCGGAGGCCACTGTCCCCGGGCAATCATGAACTTACCTGGACTTGACCGCGTGGAGATTTCCCCCAACAGCAGCCCCCCATGCCCTCCGGGGACGAAGCCTGAGCCCCCGGAGGGAATGGTTACGGTATCGGGAAAATCTCCGGACGCAAACTCCGGACGAAAATCACCGGAGCCCCCACGACGCTTCGGTTTCTGTGCCGGGCACTTTATGGCCGCGCCGTTTTCGCAATAAATGCACGCGCGGTTCGAACCGGCGTCTCGATTTACGCGCCTGTCCCTTCGTTTCCCGCGCACGGTTTGAATCAGTGGTCCAAATTGCTTCGAGGGGGCCACGTGGCGCGCATCTAGATCACGGCCAGCCTCTATAAATAGGGCCTTAGGGGGCCCCGGAAGCTCATTCCAAATCTTCAACTCCAGCTTCAGCTCTCCCGGTAGCGCTCTTCCGGTAGTTTCTCCGGTAGCCTTCTCCGGTAGCGAGCGTCCGGGAGTCGTTGACAGCCACCTGAAAACTTAGCCACCGAAAGACAAAGAACTCACCTAATGGCGCCCAAAGGTCGAGCGAAGACCACGGAGGTGCCCCCGGAGGAAATCCCCGTGGATTTCCTTTGGGCTTCCGAGTTCTCGGCCTCGGACGCGGAGTCCTTGGTCAAGAAGGGCATCGTCGAAGAGGGGGACATCCGGGTCCCCCTAAAGAAGGACGGAGCCCCCCGCCCCAGGCCCGGAGAGGTCGTGGCCTTCGAGGCCTTCCTCGAGGCGGGGCTCCGGCTCCCGGTGCACCCGATGCTCCGGGAGTTTCTCAAAGAGTATGGGGTGGCTCTCAACCACCTCACTCCGAACGCGCTCGTCCGTATGGGCCTTTTTATATGGCTCTACGAGACAGCGACCGGGCGGGAGCCCACCCTCCGCGCCTTCCGGTACTTCTATGAACCGGCGGCGCGGAGCTCCCACTTGGTGAAGGGAGGACCGAAGTCCCCCTTCGGCTCGGTGATGGTCCAAATGCTGCCCTCCCGGGTGGCGGACTTCCCGGCGGCGGCTTCCCGGGACCACTGGGGGGACTGGCTCCGGAGGTGGTTCTACCTCCGGGTCCGGGACGAGGCGGTGGTCTACGCCCCGGAGCCTCCCACCTACAGCCGATCATCCGCACCGAAGCCGCCGGTGTGGACGGACGAGGAGTTCGAGCTCCTCGGGAAGGTGGTGTTGGCGAAGAAGGCCCGCTCAATGCGGGACGCCGCGGAGGAGCTGGCGCTCCTGCGGCTTTCCCCCTTCTCACGCGGGGGAAGGGGGATCGGCATGGGCCCGGAGCAGCGGCCTCCGGTCAAGCCGGTGACGCGGCGTAAGTGCCATGCATTCTTGTACTTGCAGTTTTTTATGAGAAATTGACTAACTTTTTACCTCTTGCAGTGCGTCCGTACCCGGCGGCGAGGGACAAGGCGGAGCACCTCCTGGGGAGGTATTTCGCCGACGAACACGAGCGCATCGTGCGCCTCGTGGGGGAGGGGCCGCCCCGGAACTTGGTGGCCGAGGCCTACGGGCTCAGGCTTCCGGAGAGGAAGCCCCTTCCCACCCCCGGGTCTCATAAACGGGGGAAGGACGCGGCCGGGGGCTCGGAGCCCAAAAAGCCCCGGGTCCAGAAGACCCCAGCTCCGGCAACGGCGCCGGCGACGACGCCGGTGAGGGCCCGGGACGCAGCTCCCGGAGCCGAACATGCCCGGGCGGCGCCCCAGGCAGAGGCGACGCCTCCGCCCCCGGAGGCCCCCGTCGAGGCCTGGGGGAAGGAGATTGTTGTCGATGGGGCGAGGTCCAATTCGGCGGACTACGCCCCGTCGCCAGTTCGCGTGACGCTCCTCTCGCCTCTCCCGGCGGCATTGGCGCCGGAGAGGCTAGAAGTGAGGTTTTCGGGGGCGGCGCCCCCGCGCCTCTGGCCGGTGGATGAGGAGGGGGGGAGCCCCTCAGTCTTCGAGGTCCCCCCGGAGCAGGAGGCTCCGAGGGCCCTCCGGCCTGGGGCGGGGAAAGGCCCAATGATCCCCCCCGGGCGGAGATCCCCGCCCAACCTTCGTCTTCGTCTTCGGAGGAAACTTCGTCGACGAAGACGCCGGCGACGCCGGCCGTGCTCCCGGATTCAGAGGTCCGGGGGCCCTCTCCCGGCCGCGACAGGAGGGCCGGGCAAGACACCTCCCTATTTCCGGCGGGGGAGGTGGCCCGCTACGCGGAGGGCCTGCACAACCGGAAGGTGCAGGCCCTCGTGGCAGGAGGGACGCTCCACGAGCGTTTTGAGGGGCTCGAGTCCCTCGGAGCCCAGGTAACTCGAGCTCTCCACACTTCGGTTTTTTTCCTGCACTTAAGATTTTTCTAACTCTTTATGCATTTTGTAGGTAGCGACTGTTACCTGGGGCCTTGAGCAGCGGGTCACCCGGCTGCTCAAGGAGGCGGAGAGCCGGGCCTCGGCCTGCGTCGAGCAGCGGGAGGCGGCCATCCGGGAGCGGGACGAAGCTCTTGATGAGCTGTCCCGGGCCTGGGCGCAGGTGCACCTTTCGGAGGGCGCCTACATCCGTCTCCGAGAGGAGGCCAAGGTGCGGGAGAAGGCGCTCCGGGAGCTCGAGAGCTCCAGCGTCCGGGCGCTGTCGGACGCGGGCCGCTCCGTCCGCTCGGCCTTGGAAAGCCTTGGTGTTAGCCTGGGCTCCGGGAGCGGCCCGGAGGTGCCCCCGGCGACCCTCGCGGAGGCTGTGCGTTTTCTTAACGCACAAGTCTCCGCCATCCCGGAGGCTGCGGACGTCTGGGCACGGGGCCGAGCGATCCCCGTCATCGCGACCGCCACGGGGCTCGTTGACTACTGTGGGGTCGGCGCCCGGGCGATCTGGGGGCGCATCCCCCGGGGCTTCCCGGAGGCCTTCGAGCCAACGCGCCGGGAGGTAGAGCTGCTGGCGGAGGGGTTCTACGACCGGATCATCCGGACATGGTTCCCGACACCGGCGCCTCCGGCCGCGGATGTCCCTGCCCCGGCCACGGAGGAAGCTTCCCGGGGGGAGGACCCCAATGCCAAAGTATGAGCCTCCCCCGGGTCTTTAGCTAGGACCCCTTTTTATTTTGTTAGGCATTTTGATTCCGGTAGCTTCTTAGGAGAAGCCCCGGGCACTTGTACACAAACATTTTGCAATGAAATATATTAGAAATTTTTCTAAGTCTTTTGTAATGAAATGTTACCAGGGTTCCCGGGGGGTTGCTCCCGAGCAACGGTTCGGGAGAGGCTCTCCGGGGGACGCCCAAGCGGCTTTGATTTTGCTGAGCCTTGTCTCCGGGAGGCGCGACGGCGGTACTGCCTGGGAGCCCGTCCGGTTGAGGTGGCGCCCGGAATGGCACTTGGATAATTTTGACAACAGCCGTGCTGAATTAACTCCCCCGCGCCCGAGGGCCCAGATGATACCTCCTCTCCGGATACTTCCGCCGGCTGGGTACGAGTTTTGGCCTGAAGACGTACTTCGGGATTCTCAGCGTCGTGTTCGGGCGCTGTACCGGGACCTGGCCCGGGAGCTAAGGGAGCGCCTCCGGGAGCTTTAGGCGTAGGGGCCTTAGGCTCGTAGAAAATCCCCCGGGTTAGGACCCGGGTTGTATCGTTTCCGAAACCCACCGGAGGGGGAAGATGTCCTCCGGGTTTGTTGATCAATAAAGCACATTGTTAAACTTTTTATTGCCTCTTTATTTTCTTCTTCTTGGATGGTCTGGACGACTCATCTTAACAAGGATGAGCTAAGTTTCTTCGTGGGTGACCCGGGGGCCCCCTGTCCCCCCCCGCCCACAGCGGGCGGGGGGAGGCCTCCGCGTGCTGTGGGGGAAACAGGGTCCCCGGGGGGAGGGGGGAGCATAACCTGTAGAAATATTTTCTAAGTTAGAAAATTGTAAAAACAGGATTTCCGAGGGAGGGACCTTCCGGGGTGCCCGGGGGCACCGGGAGAGGTTCATCCGGCCGCCGGGAGAGCGGGGAACCGGGAACAAGGCGCGAAAGGGGCTCGTGGAAAGTCAATAAGACGTCCGGAGGGGAGCTTCCCGGGAGACTTCGTCCGGTCGCCGTGAGAACGGGGAACCGGGAATAATGTCTTCGAGAGATAATCATCCGGTCGCCGTGAGAACGGGGAGCCGGGGATAACGTCGACTCCCGGAGGAGGAAGATAGATCCAATCAAGCCGCAAGGGGCTGATCTTCCGGTCGCCGTGAGAACGGGGAGCCGGGAATAACGTCGACTCCCGGAGGAGGAAGATAGATCCAATCAAGCTGCAAGGGGCTGATCTTCCGGTCGCCGTGAGAACGGGGAGCCGGGAATAACGTCGACTCCCGGAGGAGGAAGATAGATCCAATCAAGCCGCAAGGGGCTGATCTTCCAGTCGCCGTGAGAACGGGGAGCCGGGAATAACGTCGACTCCCGGGGGAGGAAGATAATCCAGAAAGCCATTAGACGTCCCGCTGAGGAGAGCGTCTACTCCCGGAGGAGGAAGTGCCCGGAGACGGGTCTTGAGTGTTTGGGTAGGGGACTAATCTCCCAAAGTGACTCGTTACCGCGGCCGCTGGGGACCGGGTTGCCGCTTACACCCTCAGTCCACGAGGGCTGTTCGTAAGCCGCCCTTCAGGAGGGACTTGCTGGGGCAGGGCCCACTTCCTCACGGGGAGGGCATCCTCGCGGGGAGGGCATCTTCACGGGGAAGGCATCTTCACGGGGAAGGCATCCTCGCTGGGAGGGCATCACCACTAGGGGCGGTGAACAAAAACAACCTGCAGTGAGACAGTTGAAGAACAAAGGCTATGCATTGATTAACAAAATATACAAAGCCCCCCTGCGAAGCCGCGAAGGGGGAAAAAGGGGAGCTACAGTGTCCCCCCTCCCCCTCCGGCGTGACCGCCCCGGGGGAGGGGACAGGCCCGCTAGGCTAGACGTAGAACTTGCGAAGTAAACGCAAGTTCCAGGTGTGCTTCAGCTCCTGCTCTTGAAGGTTGGAGAGCTTGTAAGCCCCCGAGCCTAGGACAGCGGAGATCCTGTAGGGGCCCTCCCACTTGGGGGAGAGCTTACCCTGGGCTTGGGGGTCTGTGACGCGCTTGAGGACAAGGTCCCCAAGGCGGAAAGCTCTCTCGCGCACGCGCTGGTTGTATGCGCGCGACATCTCGCGCTCGTAGATGGCGTGGCGGAGGAGCGCTCGATCGCGTTCCTCCTCCACGAGGTCGATTTCCAGCCGCCGGTTGTCTTCGTTGGCCCGGTAGGCTGCGGTCGTGGCTCCATTCAGGAGCTCGACCCGCAGCGACCGGAATCCGATCTCTGGGGGGAGGACTGCCTCCGCCCCGTAGACCAGGGAGAAGGGAGCACGCCCTGTGGCCCGGGACGGGGTCGTGCGCATGGAGCAGAGGATGCTAGGGAGCTCCTCTGCCCACGCGCCCCGCTTGGAAGCGGTTTGTTCGAGTCTCCGGCGTAACCCCTGCAGGATTACGCCATTGATCCTCTCGACGGCCCCGTTGCTTTGGGGATGGGCCACTGAGGCGAAGTGGATGACGACCCCCAGGCCTTCGCAGAATTCCCGGAAATAAGCCGAGTCGAATTGGGTCCCGTTGTCCACGGCAATTTCCCGGGGGACACCAAAACGACAAACGACGTTTTTCCAGAAAAACCGCTGAACGGCCCGGGAGGTGATGCTAGCCAAGGGCTCCGCCTCAACCCACTTTGTAAAGTAGTCGACCGCGACCACCGCATACTTGTATCCTCCGGGCGCTGGGGGGAAAGGCCCTAAGAGGTCCATCCCCCAGCGCACGAAGGGCCAAGTGATGGGGATAGTCCGCAGCACTACAGGGGGGAGATTCGAGCCCTTGGCCATCTTCTGGCATGCTTCGCACGCGGAGACAAGGTCTCGCGCGTCGCGCATGACTGTGGGCCAGTAGAAGCCCTGCCGAAGGGCCTTGGCGGCGATGGCACGCGGGGCTAGGTGAGAACCATAGCTCCCCGCGTGAACGTCTTCCAGGAGTTGAAGTCCCTCCGACCGGGGAAGGCAGCGCAGGAGGGCTGAAGCCCCCCGCTTGTAGAGCCTTCCCTCCAGCAGGAGATATGCCCGGGCTTTGGCCCGAAGGCGCTTAACCTCGGTCTCGTTGGGAGGGTCCCCCTCCCCCTTGATGAAGGAGATGAGGGGGTCCATCCATGACGATGGCCGGACGATCTCGGCGACCTCCGGGACTGGAGGCTCGGGGCCTGTGTCCGGGGAGGCCACCGAGGGCTTCGTGATTGTTTCCAAGAAGGCCCCCTTGGGGAGCGTTTCCCGGGCGCTTGCCGCCCGGGCCAAAGCATCAGCCCGGTCATTCTCCCTTCGCGGGATATGCCGGGCCTCAAGGCCGTCGAAGTGTTTCTCCATTTTTCGCACTTCCTGCAAGTAAAGACTTAAATTTGCGTCATGGCACAGGTAAGATTTGTCCATTTGGCAGACAACGAGTTGAGAGTCTCCCTTCACTAGTAGGCGCCGGATCCCCAGGGAGCGCGCAAGGCGCATCCCGAGGAGCAGAGCCTCATATTCGGCGACGTTGTTGGTTGCGGGGAACTCGAGCCGCGCGGCGTACTCGAGCTCCTTCCCCTCGGGGCTCCGGAGGACTACCCCCGCGCCAGCCCCAGCGAGACACAGCGACCCATCAAACAGCAGGGTCCAATGGTCACTGCGTCGGGGCGGCACAGGGAGATCTTCGTCCCCGGACCCAGAGGCGGGAGTCCATTCTGCGATGAAGTCGGCGAGGACCTGCGACTTGATTGCGGAGCGGCCGGTAAGGGACAGAGAGAAGGGGGCAAGCTCGGCCCCCCACTTCCCAATCCGGCCGGTGGCTTCTTTATTCCGCAGTACCTCCCCCAGGGGGAGGGACGACGGAACGGTGATGGGGTGCCCCAGGAAGTAATGCCGGAGCTTCCGGGACGCCATGAGGAGAGCGTAGCAAATCTTCTCCATCTCCGTGTACCGAGTCTTGGCCCCTTGGAGGGCTTCACTGACGTAGTACACGGGACGTTGCTGCCCCCCTTGCTCCTTCACCAAAACCGCGCTGACGGCGATGGGGGTCGCGGCGAGGTAGAGGAGCAAGGGCTCTTCCGGAGACGGACTCACGAGCATTGGAGGGCTCGAGAGGTACTTCTTGAGGTCGTTGAAGGCTTCCTGGGCCTCGGGGGTCCAGCGGAACCCCTCAAGCCCTCGGAGGATCTTGAAGAACTGGAGGCCCCGCTCCCCCGAACGGGAGACGAAGCGGCTGAGCGCGGCCAGGCGGCCGGAGAGCCGCTGGACATCTTTGACGGAGCGCGGCGGGGGCATCTCTAGGAAGGCCCGGATCTTCTCGGGGTTTGCCTCAATGCCCCGCTGGGACACGAGGAAACCCAGGAGCTTCCCCCCGCGCACCCCGAAGGCGCACTTCTCCGGGTTGAGCTTGAGCCCGAACACGCGGAGGTTGCGGAAGGTTTCTGCGAGGTCGTCGATGTGGGAGGCTGCACGGGGGCTTTTGACGACCGCGTCGTCTACGTAGACTTCGACGTTGCGGCCGACTTGATCTTTGAAGACCAGCGTCATAAGGCGCTGGAAGGTGGCTCCCGCATTCTTGAGCCCGAAAGGCATATGGCGGTAGCAGAAGGTTCCGAGGGGAGTTATAAAACTCGTCTTTTCCTCATCCCCCTCCGCCATCCGGACTTGATGGTATCCCGAGTAGGCGTCTAGGAAGCTCATCAGCTCGCACCCCGCGGTGAAGTCAACGAGCTGGTCGATCCGCGGGAGCGGGAAGTTGTCTTTGGGGCAAGCGCGGTTAAGGTCGGTGAAGTCCACACACATGCGCCACTTGCCACTTGACTTCTTGACGAGGACGGGGTTTGCGAGCCACTCGGGGTGCAACACTTCCCGGATGAACCCCGCCTCTCGGAGCCGGGCTATCTCCGTCTTGATGGCTTCTTGACGTTCGAGGGAGAGCTTCCTCAACTTCTGCTTGATAGGGGGGGTGACCGGGGGTTACCGCGAGCTTGTGTTCAATAACCTCCCGGGCGACGCCCCGCATTTCCGAAGGCTTCCACGGAAAAACATCGGAGTTTTCGCGCAGAAAGGCTGCGAGTTGCGCTGCATGGTCTTGGGGGAGCTCTGCCCCGATTTGGACAGTTTGGTCCCTGCTGCCCAGGGACAGCGGGCGGGACCTTCCGGAGGCCCCCTTCCGGACGCGGCTTGAGGAGGGGCCTCCCAGGGGACGGCGCAGCGACGTCTACGTCCGGGGGGGGAGCCTCCCCCCCGGGTGTCTTGATCAGGTTGACGCTTCCTATTGTGGCAGCAGCTCGCTCGTATAGAGCACGGGCCATGTCTTGATCCCCCCGGACGTCGATCACGCCATGCGGCCCGGGGATCTTCATGCACAAGTAGTTTTGGTGGGTGGCAGCCCCCAGCCGATTGATCGTAGTCCTCCCCATAATCACATTGTAGGAGGAGGGGAGGTCCACTACGTCGAAGCGGACTAGCTCAGTCCGGTAGTTCTCCGGGGTGCCGAAGGTGATCGGGAGATCTACCTTGCCCACGGGGTGGATCGCCTTCCCCGGGACAAACCCTTGCAGAGGCCCCGCCGCTGGTTGCAGGAGCTTCTCATCCACCTGCATTTCCTTGAAGGTTTTGAGGAACAGGACGTCGGCGGAGCTTCCGCCGTCCACGAGGATGCGGGCCAAGTGGCAGTTGTAGATTGTCGCGGAGACAATGAGCGCGTCGTCGTGGGGGAAGCGAACCCCTCGCGCGTCTTCCGTCGTAAAGGTGAGGGGGACGTCCGACCACTTGGGCGGCACGGACGCGTGTAGCACCCCCACTACCTTAACTTCTCGCGCGTACTCCTTGCGCTGGCGCTTGGAGTCCCGCCCGGAGGCGGAGCCCCCTACGATGACGTTGATGCGGCGCTGAGAAGTTTGAAAGGGGAGAGCGTCTGAAGGCTCCCCCTCCTGCACCTGCTGCCCCCCCGCGGGAGCGGGAAGGGCCGGAACAGCTGGCCGAGGGGGCAAGGAGGCCAGAGTCCCCCCCCCTGCCCGCGCTGGTCGAGGAATGCCGCGAAGTGTTGCAGCAGCTGGTGGCAATCTCGGGTGGCGTGGGTACTGGACCCGTGGAAGCTGCACCACGGTCCTTCCCTGCTTCTCCCCGCGGGGCCTTCGCGGCCGCGCGAAGACTGTCCTCCCCCATGGCCTCTCGGCTTGGGAAAGGGGCGGTTGCCCTTCGGGGGGTCGCGCGAGCCGCCTCCGCCCTCGAGGACAAAAGTGTCCCGAGGCCGTGGTTCGCTACGGCCCCCCTGCCTGGGGCGTCTGGGGGGATCCCGGGCCCCCCGCTCGACGGGGGCAGGAGCCCCCTGGGTCTTCTTCCAGATGTCGTCTTCCTCCGCCCGAGCGTACTTTTTGAGCACGTTGAAGAGCTCGTCGGCGGAAGAGGGGCAGCTCCGGGAGAGCCTTCGGTGGAGCTCCCCCGGGAGGATGCCGCTTTTGCAGGCTTCGATAACCGTAGAGTCGGGGACGTGGGCCACTTTGCTCTTCACCTGGGCAAAGCGCTTGAAAAAGCTTCTGATGGTCTCCCCAGTTCTCTGTCGGACAGTATACAGCTGCGAGGAGTCCAGGGGACGCACGTAGTTCCCCTGGAAGTTGGCACAGAACTCCCGCTTGAGCTGCGAGAAAGACTTGATGGAGCCCGCCTTCAGATTGTAAAACCAGGAGCGGGCAATGCCGGTGAGGTAGAGGGGGAAGACGTTGCATTGGACACTCTCGTCCCCCCCCCCCCCCCGCTGCAGAGATGGCGGTGGAGTAGATCTGCACGAACTCGTAAGGGTCCGCCTCGCCATTATAATGCTCGATGTGCGGGGGACGATAGGGCCGCGGCCATCGGATGCTGCGGAGTCTTCGACATAGAGGCTGGTTCGCCCCCTGCACTTCCCGGGGGGAGCCCCAGTCACTGTCTTCTTTAACGGGAGATGCCCCCTCGTTATCCGAGTCAGGTAGCGGCCCAAGAGGGCCACCGGAGTGGTGGTGACGACGCTACTCTTCCGGGCCGGGACTGATTTCCCGGACGTCCGGGCTTCTCTCCGGGGAGGATGGTTCTTCGGCTGGTCTCTTCCCCCGACCGGTGCGAGAGCGAGGCTCCCTGCGACAACGACCGGGGGGAAGCTCTTCCCCGTGGCTGGGGGAATGCATTCGCTCAACCTCCCCCCGGGAGAAGCGGACCTGCTTCGCCGGGGGAGGGAGCTCCTGCACTGTAGCAGCCGGCCCGGAAGCTACCGGGGCCTGCTGGGGGGAGCCCCCTGGGACGGCCCCCGGGACCGAAAAGGGGGGAGCCCCTGCACCATCCGGAACCGGGGAGGGGGCGCCCGGGGCGGCGTTAGGATCCGAAGAGGGGGCCCCCGTGGCAACGACCGGGACCGGAAAGGGGGAAACCCCTGTGACATCCGAAACCAGTGGGGGGTGAGCCCCCTCGGCGACGTCCTGGGTTGGGGAGCCAATGCGGGGGGAAATTCGCTGAGGCACGGGAGCTGCTCTGTCGACCGGCCCCGGTGCGGTAAACGCAACGCGGGGGGCGGGACTGGCTCCCGGCGTAGGAATAGCCCCCGGCATGAAATGACCCCCCAGCCCCGGAAGCGAGCCGGGGACGGGGTACCCCCCTGGTGCCACGAAGGGCCCGGGCATGAAATAGCCTCCCGGCACCGGGACAGGCCCGGGTGCCGAGAAGTGTCCGGGAGTATATCCCGCGGGGGGAGGGAACCCCCCAGCGGGATTATACGGGGTAGACAGCCCCCCTGACGCCGGAGGGGCCGCTGGGTATCCCATAAACGGGGGCATGATCCCCGGATACGGGTGCGGCGAAAATGTGGGGGCCGAGGGCCGCGCCAACACACCAAGGAGCTCGTCCATAGAGCGCTGGGCGCGGAGCTGGCCCTCCACGAGAGCCTCCAGCAGGGCATCCCGGGGAGCCGGGGGAGCCGTCGGGGGGAAACTCGTCCCGGCCGAGGTCCCCGCGGCCGCCGGGAGCGACCCGGAGGTGGAGGCGCCTAGATTGAGAGGAAAGGTGGCAGGCGGTACCTGGGAATGGTCGCCTCCGGACGGAGGCGCCGGAACAACAGCGTCCCGGACGGGTGGCGCCAGGTCACCGGGACCGGCGTCACCGGGAAGGGCGCGGGCCCTTGTTCTCGGAGGAGCCATGGCGATTCGTCACGGGTCCCCATGGACGGCGCCAACTGTCGTGGTATTAAGAATACCCCGGCAGGTTTTGAAGACGATCCTAGCGGAGATCACATAGCGCGGGTTGACCGGGTGACCGGTCCTCCCCCACCGGACAAACACAAGAAAAGACACGAGGATTTATACAGGTTCGGGTCCCAGTGGGGGGCCCTAGTCCTGTCGACGCGCTCCCGACCGGAGTCGGCTGGGGGAGCTCTCTCCGGGGGAGAGGCTTCCGGAGCACGTCTGTGAGATTAGCTATTCCAAATAATAATGAAGTGATCCTTTACAACAAAGGGGTACAAGGGCTATTTATAGCCCCAAAAAGAAGCAAAAAACCTAAACTACCCCGGGAGCCACCGTCGGATTGAAGGGTAGGACCGTCCTTCTCCCGGTCAAACGTCTTGGATGCTTGACAGGTGGTCGCTGATTCCCGAGGCGTCCCTCGCGTGACCTGCACGTGATAAACAAACAGGGATTTTACCTTTCAGGAGGGCGGTGACGTCCGGGACCTCTTCCGGAGAGCAGGGTCCCGGGAGCCCAAAAGGCGGCGCCCGGGGCAGACACCGGAGGCCACTGTCCCCGGGCACATGGCGGCGCCCGGGACATGCCCGGGGGGCACAGTCCCGGGGGCCAAATGGCGGCGCCCGGGACATGCCCGGGGGGCCCGGTCCCGAGGACCAAACGGCGGCGCCCGGGGCAGGCACCGGAGGCCACTCTCCCCGGGCGAATGGCGGCGCCCGGGACATGCCCGGGGGACACGGTCCCGGGGGCCAAATGGCGGCGCCCGGGACATGCCCGGGGGGCACGGTCCCGGGGGCCAAATGGTGGCGCCCGGGGCAGGCACCGGAGGCCACTATCCCCGGGCGAATGGCGGCGCCCGGGACATGCCCGGGGGACACGGTCCCGGGGGCCAAATGGCGGCGCCCGGGACATGCCCGGGGGGCACGGTCCCGGGGGCCAAATGGCGGCGCCCGGGGCAGGCACCGGAGGCCACTATCCCCGGGCGAATGGCGGCGCCCGGGACATGCCCGGGAGGCACGGTCCCGGGGGCCAAATGGCGTCGCCCGGGACATGCCCGGGGGGCACGGTCCCGGGGGCCAAATGGCGGCGCCCGGGGCAGGCACCGGAGGCCACTATCCCCGGGCGAATGGCGGCGCCCGGGACATGCCCGGGAGGCACGGTCCCGGGGGCCAAATGGCGTCGCCCGGGACATGCCCGGGGGGCACGATCCCGGGGGCCAAATGGCGGCGCCCGGGGCAGGCACCGGAGGCCACTATCCCCGGGCGAATGGCGGCGCCCGGGACATGCCCGGGAGGCACGGCCCCGGGGGCCAAATGGCGTCGCCCGGGACATGCCCGGGGGGCACGGTCCCGGGGGCCAAATGGCGGCGCCCGGGGCAGGCACCGGAGGCCACTATCCCCGGGCGAATGGCGGCGCCCGGGACATGCCCGGGGGACACGGTCCCGGGGGCCAAATGGCGGCGCCCGGGACATGCCCGGGGGGCACGGTCCCGGGGGCCAAATGGCGGCGCCCGGAGCAGGCACCGGAGGCCACTATCCCCGGGCGAATGGCGGCGCCCGAGACATGCCCGGGAGGCACGGTCCCGGGGGCCAAATGGCGTCGCCCGGGACATGCCCGGGGGGCACGATCCCGGGGGCCAAATGGCGGCACCCGGGGCAGGCACCGGAGGCCACTATCCCCGGGCGAATGGCGGCGCCCGGGACATGCCCGGGAGGCACGGTCCCGGGGGCCAAATGGCGGCGCCCGGGACATGCCCGGGGGGCACGGTCCCGGGGACCAAATGGCGGCGCCCGGGACATGCCCCGGAGGCACGGTCCCGGGCGCCTAAAAGGCGGCGCCCGGGGCAGGCACCGGAGGCCACTGTCCCCGGGCAATCATGAACTTACCTGGACTTGACCGCGTGGAGATTTCCCCCAACAGGTCTAGTTTAGATCATCGATTTCAATAGAAGAGTCATAGAACTTATTTGAGTTTTAGACACTTATAGTTCCTTCGACGTAGACAAGTGTGTCTAATGTTCGACGTGTAAAGCCCTCTTTGAAATAAAGAGTTATGCAATTACTTTGGGTTTCGGTATTTCCGAGTAAGATCCCGTTATTCCGCATATTAGAATCTGGGCGAGCCTAGTGCGAAAACCAAGACTAGGTCTCAAACGGATCAGCGACCAAGGAATTAGATGCGGCCAAAGTAACTCCGCGACCAGATGAAAAACTCAAGTAGGTTCCCTTATTCCCAGAGGACCCGTCTAAAACCATTCGGATTGGGTCAGGACTAGACGACAAATAGGAACTTACACTCATTATTTTCCTCCAAGCTAATGCAGATGTGTTTGCATGGAAACCATCCGACATGCCTGGAGTCCCAAGGGAAGTGATCCAGTACAGACTAGCAATTCGGCCTAGACAGCGACCAATAAAACAAAATCTCAGACGCTTTGCTCCTGATCGACAAGAAGCCAGTCGTTCGGAGTTACATAAACTCTAGCAGGCTGGTTTCATTCGTGAGGTTGACCATCCAGAATGGCTCACAAATCCAGTCATGGTCCTGAAATTTAATGGTAAGTGGCCCATGTGCATTGATTACACTAGCCTCAATAATGCCTACCAAAGGATGATTTTCCCCTTCCCCGCATTGATCAGTTGATCGATTCAACAGCGGATTGCAAACTAATGAGATTCCTAAATGCCTACTCAGGGTACCATCAAATTAGCATGGCAGAAGTAGATGAACAGAAAACTACGTTCATCACACCATTTGGCACGTACTGTGTCGACAATTGGAACTAGGGTACCTAGTCGAACTTATGCAAATTTGTGTAGTTTAATATGGAGGCGATTCCAGACGTGTACCAAGTAAATCATGATATATATGAATCTAATGACATGAGATTTATACATGTTTGGGCCCTCAAAGGATTGAGTAATAACCCTACTTCCTGTTGTGCTTTTACTATGAGTGTGATGAATTACGAGAGATTGTTATCTAACAATCTCCTATTATCTCTGTCTAAGAGTTTCTTCAGGATTCCCCTCTCTAATCTTCTCATTTCCCTTCTATACTTGTCTAAAGGGTGCCAATAAAGAGAGGTTTAGCAGTTATTGGAAACTTCTAGCGGTTGTGATGTGCAGTTTGAGATATGCGGCTATAGCATAACTGCACACTCGTCCTTATCTTTTTTGACGGTTGTCATGTCTGTGAAGAAGTGACTTTATCCTAGGATCATGCTTGGGAGAACTCAACTACTACCTAGGATTGATGCAAGTCTTCAATAACCACGGTCGTGTACTGACTAGGACCATGTATTGGTTTTGCTTTTATCTCCATGACCTCTCATGGTTGCGGGAAGATGTCTCCACGATCTCTCATGGTCGTGGGTATATGAGACCATAGTCTCTTTTCATAGTCTTTGCGACCATAGAAAGGTATAGATAACTCAGGTCTTGTTCTACAGTCTTTGGGACCATAAAATAGTATGAGCGACTAACCCCGGTAATAATCTCCATTATCTAGCCCCCGAATTTGAAATGACAAATAATTACTTTTGTCATTTCTAATTCATATAACTATTTTATGCAACAACTATTGTTGACGATTCAGACTCAGGGTCCTTAGTCGATCTTACGAAGATTTGTGAGTTAAGTGTTAGACCTTTCAGGGTGTCCTCAGGTAAGTTAAGACAAGCATGAAATGGAGATACAAGGAATTATACATGTTCAGACCCTCAAAAAGGATTGAGTAATAGCTCTACGTCCTGTTGTGGTTTTAACTATGTATAAGAGAATTTACAGGGAGGAGAGATTGTTACAGAGGCTAATCAATCTCCCTCTGTACTTCTGTCTATTGTTGCCTGTGGCGTCTTCTTGTTCCGTCGTCCCCTGTCTTCATACATCTGCCATCCATTTATTTTAGAAGAAAGGATGCTAATATGAGGTAGTTTTGGATGGTTACCATAGTGCAGTTTGTATAACTACACTAATCCCTTCACCGGTTAACGCATGCAGTTATAGATAACCGCATATCCTAACCTTCTCGTAGTTATATTCACATGTGGGAGAAGAAGTCTTCATCCTGAGAATGTGTCCGATAAAAGCTCAAACACACTCAGGATATCTTGGTCGCACATAGCCTGTGACCTTATGATCGCGCAGGTACTACGACCATAGACTGATTTTGTGCCTGCGACCTTCTCATATACAGGAAGCTGTCCTCTGCGACTATAGTGGCTGCTAGGGCACAAGTTCACATATCACATCCGAAATTATCTTGAACATGATATACTAAATAAATAACTAGCTCGGGTGATAATTCTCGTCAACTAGCTCCCAAATTTGAAGAGATAAAAAGATTATAACTTCAAATTTAATCTTCATCGGATAAAGAACCCCACGCTTCGCCTTCTTCAGTTGCACTGTACACCGTGTGTCGATTTGTTTCCCAAGAAAATCTCTGGGTTTATCTTGACAAGTAATCATGAAATTTTTGACTACTCAACCGAGGAAAAAATCGTAAGTGCGTTTAAGAACTCGAGGCATCTGCGAATGCGAACCGTCGCCTCCAAGCTCTATAAATAACGAAGCTTTTCAGTTCTAAGACTCACAAGCTTTCATTGGCTAAGTCCTTTCGAACCTGTTCTCATCTTCTTACTTCTCATTCCCTCTTCTACTCTCATCTTAATGGTGAACCGAGACTCCAAAAGGATTGTTGAGAGCGATGAGGAAGAAATAGAAATAGAAGATAAGACTGAACAATATCTTCAGAAGGTAGTTCTCTTCTGAAACATCTGTGTAAATCTTTTCTTCGTAGTTTGAACATTTCCAAAGTAATGCATTTTGGAACTTACAGCTGTTCGAGGAAACGACCTCTTCAAAGAAAAGGTCCAGACATGACGTAGGATCCTCCAATGGAACTTCATCCAAAATGCTAACGGGTTCGAAGATCTGGGTTGCTACATTGCCCTCATCTCTTTTTTCGCATCCTCTAGTTTCTTCAGCCCTTGCAACCCATCGTGTTACAACTTCAACACCTTCTTTGGATCCATCCCCTGGGGGATTAGGTATTATTGCGCCTGCAGGGTCTTTGTCACCAAGTCCCCTTCCAAGCTCAGCTTTTTCCTCTCAACCTGCAACCTAGGTTATTATCTTCACCCTCTCTGTTTGTTACATATTTTAGGAACTAATCCAAGTATGTACAGGAGGAGAAGGCTCCCGGTGTTCCCAGCGAACAGCTTGCTGGGATCCAGATTCTTCTGAGAGAGAAATCTACCTTGTGCAGAACTCTCTAAGAAGAAAAAGAGGTGCTGAAGGAGCACCTTGATAGAATTCTCCCCATCACACTACGCCTAGCAGGGTGTTATGATGGGGCTCGCGAAGAGGCACCCACGTTCACCTGGAGAGGGATCATGCCTGTAATATCCCAAAAATAAAGCATAAAATTTTTTTTGAAAAGACCTACTCCTAAATGATTTCCTTTTGTTTTAACCCCAGAACCTAAACCCTAGTTCTATTTTCGAAAATCAGAATTCCTAATTACCCTAACTACCCTACTTAACATTTTCAGACTTCATTTCAACTAATTCCAGAAGAGTTTCCTCCTAGATTTCTCTGAAATCTTAAGCCTTAATGTGCTTGCATACCAGTCCTAAAACTTCTCAGCCAAACAAGTTCATTTGACCACTTTTCGAGATTCAGTCCAGATTTCATCGCAAATCAGTCCTTTTCCTATTTCTGAAAGCCAGAAAAGGCTAAATTCTCCAATTTATCTCCGAATTCCAATATGATTGAACCATCATGTTTCTTCAGCTATTCAACACAAGTTTCCCAATTGTACCAAGTTTAGATTCGACCCCGAAACTTAGTTATTCGCATTTTCACTCGTTTTCGGTAAAAATACTATTCACTTTTACCCTAATTCTATTTTCGTTTTCGTTTTCGTTTTCGTTTCATTCTCACCTTAATCCAATTCATCCCTAAATTGATTACCCAATCGGAACTTATGTATTGAACTAAGTCCAAACTAACCTCTAAGTGATGATTATTTGCAATTCAATCCAAGACTCAAACTCCTGGATGGCACCTCCATATACATAAGTGTGCACACACACAACCCAACTATAGATGTATATAGATTATACATGCACATATATATAGTTCAATATACATATACACAAATATACACACATGTATTGCAAATATATATATATATATATATATATATATATATACCCATACACAGTCATACATGTACAAAGACATATACATGTATACAACAATCCACACACACACTCATATATAGACATTCCAGTATACACGTATACAAATACATGAGAACACACATACACAAAGTCTTTTAACTCTACAGACACAATCAGACCACAAATATACACAACTACTCATGTATCTATGCAATTCCACTCTCTCTTGCACTTGCTCCTGTTCCCACCTGAGCGACAATCAAACTTCCACGCAGCAGCTTGGATCACCTTTGCTTCTCCTCAACTCAACCGCAGCAACACTACACACACACAAGAACAGTGTAGAAGAAAGGGGAGCAGTAGAAGGAGAGGAGGAAATCAATACACGCAGCTGCTTTGGGGAGATACATCCCTACTGTGAAGATACCAGGAGTATACACACAAAAGCTGACACACATACACGCAGCAACCACATTATTTCCTACTCCTCCCTATTCCTCCCTGCTTTTCCTCTGGTGTTTCCTCCAGCCAAAAAGCAGCCGCAACACATGCACTATTCATCATCTTCCTCCCTGATCGCGTGAAGAAGTAAAGCCGCCACAAGTCACTAGAACCTCCAGTCATCAAAGAGCACAAATACATGAACAACTATCACAGCACACAAGAACAAGGCAGCCAAGCGCGGCCGCGAGCCGCGAGAAGGAGGCAATGGCTTGGATCGGGCGGCGGTGAGCACGAGGTCGGCGCGGCGCGGTGGCTGTAGCGCGGGGCGAAGGCCGGACCGCCGGCGGCGCGCGCGGGATCAGCGGCTGTGGCGGCGTCGCGTCGCGCGCAAGAGGCAGCGGCCCGATCGGGCGTGGAGGCCGACCGGATGGCGGTGGTGCGCCGTCGGGGTGCGGCTCGGCCACCGGCGGCGACGTGAGCAGAGAAGTGGAAGAGGAAGGTTTGGGGGAAAAAGAAAAGAAAAAGGAAAGAAAGAAAAAGAGAAGAAAGAAGAAAAGGAAAAAGAACACAGCAGAGAGATGGCGGCTGGTAGGGTTTTGGAGATTTTTGGAGATTTTGGCGACTTTGCGAAAAAGCCCCCGAAGAGGTAAGAAATATCGAGCACGTCTTTCTGAGTTATAATTCCATTCCAAGTCCCGGGAACTCCGATTTCAGCGCGGTCGGTTCCTACGCGACTGTAGAATCGTGCACTTCTATCTGAAATCGACCGAGAATCAGTTTAGTTGATGAGAAGCGTCCATTAGCCAAAATCTATCAGGCGACAATGCACTTCGCCGTATCGCCGCGTTCATGTTCGACCTAGAATTTGCCTTCACCCTAGTAATCGTAACTCTCAACGAAAGCACCAAATTTCGACCATCCAACCAAAGCCCTAGTTATGTATTCGAGCCTCGATGAAAACCCTAAAAGGCCAACCTAAGCTTTGTCAGCCTATGTCCAACGTCGCTCTAGTCGACATGTTTATGTCGTTTGCAATCCTAGGAACCTCATATCGAAAATCCGTTCGCGTCACCTTGTCCGCCTTATCTCTAATCTTGCAAATATATAATCTGATCGTCCATCCAAACACTACATAAAGTTTTCCCTATTTTCTAAATTAATCCAGTCAAGACCATGCTTATCAATCACCTTTCGACCATTCTTTTAATCCTATTTCAGCATTCGACCACTTGAACCCTATCAGTTATAAACATATATATAGTTATAAACAAATATACTCACTATTATTTTTGCTTGCTTATTGTTTGACGTCGAAATAGATACCAAGTGAAGTGAGCTCCAAGACGTCAGTGCCCTGGTAGTTCTCAGCTGAATCCTATAAAAAGCAAGGCAAGTCTCTATTTCTTGAACATATTGAATCTATATATTACAAAGGCTTATATATGTTGTTTTGATAAAATATAAGTACCTGCATGAAAATGATTAATCACAAGCAGTTGATGGTAGGATTTTTACAAATGAATGTGATCAGTTGAGATAGTAAGGATCCGGGCCACCGTGAGTGGAATATCCTTACTAATTGGTTGAGGCCGTAAGGATCTAAGGCCAACTTGGGTGGAATATCCTTATTGGACCCTAAAAGTATTTTAACTATGATGAGGATGGTATGATTGGTGGGCAACTTTTGCTTAAGTGGGACAGTGGTTGAGTACCTCACCCTAATAAATAAGGATATAACCAATTGTGCTAAACGACCATGGGCATATTAACGTGCCAACCACATGATCAAGTGATTGAACTCGGCCAGTAGACTACTACGTATCGATTTTATCCCTGCATGGTGATCGTTCTCATTCAGACTCCAAACTAAGATGTTTGGGGTGGATCCTTCTAAGTTTAGTTGTCTAAACTTAAGGCCTGAATGGGTGAGGGGGAGATGTGAGGGGAGAGTTCGTGCGGTTACTCTGATCTTGAGTAACTCGTGAATACTGGGTGTGAAGGTACTTCTCGCTGAGGGTACCTCACAACAACATGAACGACCAGTGTGGTCGAATTGTCGGGCAGGGATATAATTAATACAATGTTTTTGAGAGCCTTGTCTCCTCAATCTAGTCGCATGCAATAATGTGCGTGTAATTGGCCTGACCGGGAAGATTGATGGACTCATGTGGGTAAAGCGGTGCCCCTCTGCAGAGTGTTAAAAAGTATTCGAGTACTCCGTATCCCCAGATAGGGGTATGCCATGGGTAGTAACTGGATAGCACAATAGTAATAAAGTATTAGACAAAAAGGGGCAAACTGAGAGGTTTTGCCCAGATTTAACTCTTGGATCATAAATGTTTTCTACCATCATTTTGCTAATCAATTGTATTTCAATGTCCTTGAGAAATGTGTTTGTGAAATTTACTATTCTGTATCACATAGACTGTTAAAGTAGACATAGTCTATCATGCATTGGATAAATTCTTATATAAAGACTTATTGAGTACTTTGTACTCACCCTTACTTAATAACGAAAATACAGTTGAAGAGAAGCTAGACATGAGCGAGGCAAGATCACCCAGAGTTTAGAAGGGTTACGTGCTGCACTCGAGTTTTTGCCTGTGGGATGGTCTCGGAGACCAGATAAAACTACTTTCGTAAAATCTAATAGTTGGTCTTGCTGGCCTTTGTATATCGATGTGTATTAAGTCCTAATGGCTATATACTGTTTTTGTATATGAACCAAATTGAGCTGGCTGTCTGTTTATTACTCTGTGCACGACTACATCCTGGGCAGTCGGGGTAAGTGCACACCTGGGGCCCACTGCAGTGGGTGGGTCCCTCACAATGCCCGAGAGCAGCGAGACCTCTCTAAAGCAATTAGGGACAACTACTTCTTCGCAATAGGAGACGACGTCGATAGACTGAGAGACGTCGCAAGTTCTCTTGCGGCAGCCAGTGTTGATCCCATCAATGCCAACTTGAGTCTTGGAGAACTTTGTAAATTACTTTCGGATTAGGTCGACATTTTAGTCGCCTGCATCCCTTTTGTATGTAAAGAATGCAATAAAAAGAAATTCCTTTTCTTTACATATTGACTCCCTTAATGATTACGTATAATCTATAATCATTAGCTAGAGTTCTTTAAATTCTCTGTGTGTAAAATGGTTACAGGTAAATGCCTCTATGACCAAAACATACACAGGTAATATATTCTTTGTCCATGATCAACATAGGACAACACTGAAGTCACATAATAACATTGAGACCATAAGTAGCTCTGAGGTAACAAAATAGTGTTGAGACCACACATAGTATCTGTTGCATCTAGGCCTTTCATGCCTAACCCTGATGTGTTTTGATGGTTGATGATAATAAGTATTTTTGGACTAACTATGTGTTTGAGTTAGTGTTGCAGATTTCAGACAAACGCACAAAAAGCGAGGGCTTGTGATCAAAATGTTGAAGTTCAATTTAAGCATAAGAAGACGCAAAAAGAAATTGTTTTTGCTGGACTAAACTGATGCATCGAGGTATGTTGTAGTTCTAGGTTTACCGATCTCAGGGTGCATGAAGATCGATCGGTTTAAGGATTTTATTCTTAGTTTAAACCGTACTATAAAGAGGGGACGCAAGTTCTCTCTACATCTGCAATCATACCGAGAAAAATCTAGGTCAATGCACGCATATCATTATCTGTGGTTTTTCGACAATTTGTTTTGATGTATTGAATTTTGTCAACAGTTGAGGTTTTTACTTCTTGAGAAAGATCTGAAAAGATCTAATTTTTGTTGCTGTTGTCAAAAATGTTCTTCTCGAAAATATCTTCAAAACAAAACTGAAATCATTTGAATCAGATCTCTGGATTTTGAGTTTTCTCTGTTTTTATCCAGACTGACTGTCAGTGTTGGTAACTGACTGTCAGTATGAATGTCAGTTAGTGCAAACTGACAAATCTCCAGAGAGCATGTTTTCTGTCTCAGATTTTTTGTACTAAACTGACTGTCAGTATGAGTATACTGACTGTCAGTGTGGGTTTCGACCACAGAGAGTTTTTGAGTTGGTTTTTAATTCTGTTTTTCTCTGTGAGACTGACTGTCAGTTTGACACACTGACTGTCAGTTTGGGCAGTAAATTTTTGTTGTTATCTGCTTCAACGGTTATAAAGTTTTTAGCCGTTGTTTTTTCACTGTTGATTCTGTGGACACTGACTGTCAGTCTTTGTAGCTGACTGTCAGTTTGGACTGTTTCTTTTTACCGTTTTAGTCCACAACGTTCGAGCTGTTGTGATCCTATTTTTACTCTTTCTGGTGATACACTAGACTGACTGTCAGTTTGTGAGACTGACTGTCAGTCTTAGTTACTATTTTTCAGCTCGAGCTCAAACGGCTCTTTTGACCATGAAGGCTATAAATAGAGGTGTTGAGCTACTGTTTCAATACAAGAAAAACACAGCAACACAGCCTTTCTTACTTTCTCACTAGTGCTTCTTCGTTTTACAAAAAACTTGATCTTTTGATCGAGTCGTGAGAGTTTTAGCCACATCGAGCATATTGTTCTTGCATTCCCATTTCTAGATATTTTCTCGGTGTGCATTGGAGGTCTAGAGTAGACATTGCTTCTTATTACTCTTGGTGAGCGCCCTCACCTAGACGGTTCGGAGGCGGAAATCGCTGATCTCTCCAAATTGGAGATTGTCGGAGAGACGCGATAACTTGTAAAAGGCTTGGTGCTCGCCTTTCCGGAGGGGACAAGGAGCAACCTTAGTATATAGTGTCCTGTGTGGATACTGAAGCTATACTCAAGGACTGAGTGCTTCAACGAGGACTAGTGGAGACTGGGCGTGTCTCCGATACCTCGGGATATATCGGTTTCAATCTCTTATCTTTTTCTATTACTTGTTTTATCTGAATTTTTCATTTGCAAAAACAAATTTTAAAAGTCTCCTATTCACCCCCTCCCCCTCTAGTCGACATCCTGATCCAACACGTGGTATCAGAGCACGGTCTCTCATTTATAAGCTTCACCGCTTAGAGAGAGGATGTCGTCTACTGATGGCTTTAATCTGGGTCATACTAGCCGTGCGCCTATCTTTGATGGGACTAACTATCCCTACTGGAAAGTGCGTATGTCTGTATTTCTAGAAGCCATGGGATTGGATGTCTGGTTGATTGTTAAAGTTGGTTTTTCTCCTCCGAATGATCCGGAAAGCTATACTGAAGATGATAAGAGAAAACAACATCTGAATGCTTGTGCTTTAAATGCTTTATTTACTGGTTTATCTCTAAATGAATTTAATCGTGTAAGCAATTTGAATACTGCTCACAAAGTTTGGAAAACTTTAGAAGAAATATATGAAGGAACTACTAAAGTAAAAGAGGCTAAACTTTTAATGGTTAGACAAAAGTATGAAACTTTCAAAATGTCTTCTTCTGAAACTGTTGATTCCATGTTTACTAGATTGAATAATATTGTGAATGAACTTAAAGGTCTTGGTGTTATCTTTACTGATCTAGAAATTGTCAGAAAAATGCTTCGAGCTCTCCCAGAAAGCTTTGACACTCTTGTAACAGTTTTGACAAACTCCGATCTTTCTACAACTTCACCTACTGATCTCTATGGAAATTTGATTACCCATGAAATGCACAAAAAGGAGAAGAAGGAACTGAACGAAACCTCTGATACAAAGAAAAAGACGGAGGCTTTCAAAGCAAATTCTAAGGACGGCACAAGTGAAGGTTCCTCTGATGAAGACTTGGCTCTCTTGGTAAGAAATACTCAACGTCTTCTTCGCAGGTTACACAAGAAGGGAGTGAGCATCGACACTCGTCCAAAAGGTTCAAGACCAACAAACTTCAAAGATGTGATATGCTATGAATGTCATGAAAAAGGACATATAGCATCAAGATGTCCGAACAAGAACAAATCTACGGATAAAAAGAAGAAGAACTTCAAGAAGAAGTTTAACACTCCTAAAAAGGCATGCTTTGGCGAATGGATGTCTGGAGGTGAGAATTCCGACTCCGACTCTGATGATGAGAGATGTACAAAGAAATTAGCCGGAATCGCCCTCAAAAATTCATCAAGCTCTCCAGTTTGCCTTATGGCAAAAAGGAATGAAAAGGTAAATTCTTTTGATCCCTCCTATGATGATCTAGTTGAAATGCTAAATGAAATCAATGAGGCCTATGGCAAAACTAAAAGAAAATATAAGACCCTTAAGGAAGAATTTTTAACTCTTTCTGATCAACACTCTGAATTAAAGGAATCTTATGAAAAAGCTCTTATGAAAGATGTCTCAAATTTGTCTTGTAAAGCTAGCATTGGTACTTCTTGTGATGATATTGATAATTTTCAACTAGATACACCATGCGAATCCACTCTCTGTGAAAATATTAAACTTAAATCTCAAGTTAAAAAATTAGAAAAAGGGTTAGAAAATAGCTATAAAGGTAAAATATCTCTTGACCTAATTTTAGGTAGTCAAAGATGCACCTTTAGAAAAGAAGGTCTAGGATATTTTCCTAATAAAGATAAAAAGATAAAAATTAGAACTGTTTTTACAAAAGCATGTAACCTGTTTTGTCATAAATGCCATGAAGTAGGTCATTCACATGATTCATGCCCTCTTATGACATCTGCATATTTTGATGCTTGTTACATGCTAAAACGGTCAAAGAAAGGTTATGCTATTGCAAAGTATGTGGGTGCACCAATGATGAACAAAAGGAAAAATTCTATTTGGGTGCCCAAAACTTTGATTGCTAATATTAAAGGACCCAGAAGTGTTTGGGTACCAAAATCAACTTAAATTCTTTCGCAGGTAAACTACAAAAATGGTGGACGTCATTGGGTGCTTGATAGTGGATGCTCCGAGCACATGACCGGAAATGCCAAACTGTTCACCACAATAAAAGACAATTCCGACGAACATCAAAAGATCACCTTTGGAAATAATCGTCAAGGAAGCGTGACAGGTTTGGGTAAAGTTGCCATTTCAAATGATTTAACTATTTCAAATGTTCTTTTGGTTGAATCTTTAAATTTTAATTTGCTTTCAGTTGCACAAATTTGTGATCTTGGTTTCCGCTGTATCTTTTATCCCAATGAAGTTTTGGTTGAAAATTTAAAAGACAATTCTTTGATTTTTAAAGGTTTTCGTCATGAAAATTTATATCTAGTTGATTTCTCTTCAAAAGATGCATCTCTTGCAACATGTCTAGTCTCTCAAACATCTAAAGGATGGTTATGGCATCGGAGACTTGCTCATGTTGGAATGCATCAACTTAAAAAGCTTTTCAAACGTGATTTGGTTATTGGCTTAAAGGATGTGGTCTTTGAAAAGGATAAACCTTGTAGCGCTTGTTAAGCAGGCAAGCAAATAGCTACCACACATCCAACTAAGCGAATACTTTCTACAAGCAAACCTTTGGAACTTCTGCATTTGGATTTATTTGGACCTTCAGAGTTCCAAAGTATTGGGGGAAATAGTTATTGCTTTGTTATTGTTGATGATTTCACTCGTTTTACTTGGGTTTTCTTTATTTTTCAAAAATCTGAAACCCCCGATGTTTTAAAAAGTTTTGCAAAACGTGTTTCTAATGAATTCGAATTATCCATCAAGAAAATCCGTAGTGATCATGGTGGAGAGTTCGTTAATTCAACTTTATTTGATTTTTGTGACTCTCTTGGAATCAAACATGAATTTTCCACATCCTACACTCCACAGCAAAATGGAGTTGTTGAAAGGAAAAATCGAACATTAATAGAGATGGCAAGAACCATGTTATGTGAGTATAATACACCTATTCGCTTCTGGGCAGAAGCAGTTCACACAGCTCGCTATTCTATTAATCGACTCTATTTGCATCCTCTTTTGAACTTGACACCTTATGAACTTCTTTTTGGAAGAAAACCAAATATTTCATATTTTCGTGTTTTTGGTTGTAAATGTTACATCTTAAGAAAAAGAAACTTTGGTGGAAAATTTCAAAGAAAAGTTGATGAGGGTTTTCTAGTTGGTTATTCTACCACTAGCAAAGCCTATCGTGTTTTTAACAAAACGTCAGGTTGTATTGAGGAATCTTGCGATATTGAGTTTGATGAATCTAATAACTCGCAAGAAGAGCAAGCTGTTCATGACACTTCAGGTGAAATTCAAGAACCTTTGAGAGAACTTACCATTGAAGAAGCTGAGGAAGTTGATGAAGATAATGATGGAAGTGAAGACAACATTGAACAACCTGAACCTCCTGTGCATGTTGAGTCTGCTGCAGAAGAAGCAGCACAAGGAGAAGCGCCAAGCCAGCATAGAACAATTATCAAGGATCACCCTTTGAACCAAGTTCTGGGTGATATTAGTAAGGGTGTTCTAACTCGATCTCGTATTGCTTCTTTTTGTGAACATCATTCATTTGTTTCTTCTTTAGAACCAACATGTGTTAGTGAAGCTCTAGATGATCCTGACTGGGTAAATGGTATGCATGATGAACTAAATAATTTTACTAGAAATAAAGTCTGGAACTTAGTAGAAAGACCTAAGGATCATAATATCATTGGAACAAAATGGGTTTTCAGAAATAAGCAAGATGAAAATGGACTAGTAATTAGAAACAAGGCTCGTCTTGTTGCTCAAGGTTTCACTCAAGTCGAAGGTTTAGATTTTAGTGAAACTTTTGCTCCTGTGGCGAGACTTGAAGCAATTAGAATTCTTCTTGCTTATGCTTCTCATTTTAACATTAAACTTTTTCAAATGGATGTTAAAAGTGCTTTTCTAAATGGTGAAATTTCAGAACTTGTATTTGTAAAACAACCTCCCGGGTTTGAAGATCTAAATTTTCCAAACCATGTTTTTAGACTAACAAAAGCTTTGTATGGCCTCAAACAAGCTCCTCGAGCTTGGTATGAACGCCTTAGAGATTTTCTTCTTTCTAAAGGTTTTAAAACTAGAAAGGTTGACACAACTCTGTTCACCAAGAAAATAGATGATGATTTATTTATTTGCCAAATTTATGTGGATGACATAATTTTTGGATCTACTAATGAATATTTTTGTCAAGAATTTGGAGATATGATGTCTAGGGAGTTCGAGATGTCCATGATTGGTGAGCTGAGCTTCTTCCTTGGACTTCAAATCAAGCAACTCAAGAACGGTACGTTCGTGAGTCAAACAAAGTACGTGAAGGACCTGCTCAAGCGCTTTGGGATGGAAGAAGCTAAGGCTATCAAGACCCCCATGGCTACAAATGGACACCTTGACATGGACAGAAATTCAAAATCAGTAGATTCTAAACTCTATAGGTCTATGATTGGTAGTCTTTTATATCTTACAGCATCTAGGCCTGATATCATGTTTAGTGTGTGTTTATGTGCTAGATTTCAGTCAGATCCTAAGGAATTTCATTTAACTGCTCTTAAAAGAATCCTTAGGTATTTAAAATGTTATCCCAGTTTAGGCCTTTGGTACCCTAAAAATGCAAATTTTGAATTAATTGGGTATTCTGATTCTGATTATGCTGGGTGTAAGATTGATCGAAAAAGCACATCTGGTAGCTGTCAGCTGTTGGGGAGATCATTAGTATCATGGTCATCTAGGAAGCAAAACTCTGTTGCTCTCTCAACAGCTGAAGCTGAATACGTGTCTGCAGGTAGTTGTTGTGCTCAATTATTATGGATGAAACAGACATTTTTGGATTATGGAATTAAATTTGATAAAGTGCCACTTCTGTGTGATAATGAAAGTGCCATTAAAATTGCTAATAATCCTGTTCAACATTCTAGAACTAAGCATATTGAAATACGGCACCATTTCATAAGAGATCATGTGGCAAAAGGAGATATTGATCTTAGTCATGTAAGAACAGATCTTCAACTAGCAGATATCTTCACCAAACCACTAGATGAATCCAGGTTTTGCTTTCTTAGAGGTGAACTAAATATTATAGATGTTTCAAATGCTAGTTGATAAAGTGATATTTCTATTAACTTCATCATACTATTGATTGCTTATCTTGATTAATGAAGTATAATATATATATATATATATATATATATATATATATATATATATATATACATATTTTCTCACTTAGAGTTCTCTCCTGGTCGAAGTCATAACTGACAGTCAGTTTTTATAACTGACAGTCAGTATAGTGTTGGTCTTGGTCGTAGGGTTCTGGTCGTTTTTGAAGTCTCACACTGACTGTCAGTATTCAACACTGACTGTCAGTCTCAGCACTTGATTTTATTGAACTGACATTCAGTGTACCACACTGACTGTCAGTTTTTGAAATTAAGTGACTAGACTGACAGTCCGTTTGTGAAACTGACTGTCAGTTTGAGTCCTTAAAACCCTAAACCGAGCTTTTCTTTTTATCTTCTTCGGCCGCCGTTTTTCTTTTTCCATCACAATCGCCGTCGCCGTTGCTCCTCCTCATCGCCGTTGACCGTCGCCGTTGCTCCTCTTCATCGCCGTCGTCTCGTCGTCCTTCTCCCACCGTGAGCTCACTCTCTCCTCTTTCTTCTTCTTCCTCTTCTTTGTTTTTCTTTCTTTCTCTCTTTAATTCCTTCTTTTCCTTCTACTAATCCGCAATTACTTTTCTTTTTTCTGTCCTTGATCTGCTATAGCACTCTATCTTCATATTTCTCTCTCAAATCCCCACAAAAAACCTCGTCATTTCTCAGTTCGCCGGTTCTAGGTTGGAACTGACAGTCAGTCTCTTATACTGACTGTCAGCATCAGGTTCGAACTGACTATCAGTTCATAAGACTGACTGTCAGTCTGAACCCTGAAAACAGAAACTTTTGTTTTCTCCACCCTTGTTCATCCTTGCTATCCACTATGTCTGATCAGCCTCATCGCCGCGTTGCTCGACGCAAGACCGTTGCGTCCAGCAGCAGGTCTTCGGGCCAGTCCTCTGGGGCTCGGCGTTCCCCATCTCCAGAGCGTGTCCCCGTGAACTATTCGCGGTGGAACACTAGTCGCCTTCGGACTCTTCGTCAGCCGAACCCCTATCTTTCTCCTCGTCCTTCTGGCACGGATGCCTCGCCACGTACCACCTTCTACACCATCACTCAGTTCGACATGTTTGAGAGCATCTACTCTCACATGCCCTTCTTTGTTCATCGTTCTGTCTCTTGGCAGACGATAGTTTCTCGCACTGGCATCACTTCTCTTTCTGATGCTTTTGCCTCTGTAGGGATCCGAGACTTAGTCTCTGATTCTTCTTTGACCTGGGCAGAGGAGCCCATTAGGCAGTTCTATGCCACCCTCCACATTTCTTCTCAGCGTGACTCACTGACCTTTATGACCGGCCTCCAGGTATACACGGTCACAAAGGAGCAGCTTGAGGCCGCTTTAGGACTGGTTCGTCCTGCTTCAGGGCGCCAGCTCCATACTTTACCTGATCTTGAGCATCGTGAGGTCGCTATGCTCTACTCCGGCGCCTTTCAGGTTCGTCACATTGCCGGCATGCGCCGCGATGTTGACCTGGCGCTGAAGATTCTTCGCCTCACTCTTCTTCCGATTACAGGTGACCGCGCCAGGGTCACCTACATCACTCTCCATGCTCTCATCTCGATCTTTCGAGAGGAGCCCTTCGACATCGCTGATCTCATCATTAGTGAGCTTCAGCACGTTCTTCTCTCTCCTCGTCGTCGCCTGGTGTATGCCCCATACATCATGGCACTACTGCTCCACATTCGAGCAGTAGACACCGCTCTTCCTCGCCCTCATCAGCTTTTGGCCTTCTATCCCCCTGGCCAGGCTGATCGTCGCCTGGGCACTCGTCCTCCAGCTCCTAGTGCTCCCTCCTCAGCCTCTGATGATGATGAGGATTCTGAGGACGCGACTGCAGCTCCAGCTTCTGCCTCTGCTCCTGCCCCTTCTAGCAGCTCCCGCACAGCTTCCTCTCTTGCATCTCTGCAGGTGTCTCTTGACCAGGTCATTCAGACACAGCAGGTGATCCAGAGTACCTTGGCAGCTCAGCAGGAGATCCTTCAGCAGATACTGCAGCGACTTCCAGCTCCTGATGCTGCGATGGCATCTGCTTCCCTTGCTCCTCGCAAGAGGGCACGGCCTGCAGTTTCTTCACCAGCATCATCTGCCGGCACCGCTCCAGTTCCAGCAGGACCTGCATCTCCCGCCGTCGTACCTTCCGCGTCTCCTACAGCTTCTGGAGGCACTGAGATTCTAGGAGACTCAGATGACCAGGAGTAGATTAGGATTAGTTTCTCTTGTTAGGCCTCCCTTTTTGTGTTTGATGCCAAAGGGGGAGAGATGGATGATGTTATGATATTTTGTTTAGATGGATGAATATTTTGTGATATGATTATGATATGTTTCTTTATGATATGTTTTTGTGGTTCTCTCTTATGCTATGATATGCTCTGATACATCTTGAGGGATGTGCACACTTTCAGGGGGAGATTTTTGCACAAAATCAGGGGGAGTATTAGTTGGTATTTGTTTATTAACTTGTTGTCATCAATCATCAAAAAGGGGGAGATTGTTGCATCTAGGCCTTTCATGCCTAACCCTGATGTGTTTTGATGGTTGATGATAATAAGTATTTTTGGACTAACTATGTGTTTGAGTTAGTGTTGCAGATTTCAGACAAACGCACAAAAAGCGAGGGCTTGTGATCAAAATGTTGAAGTTCAATTTAAGCATAAGAAGACGCAAAAAGAAATTGTTTTTGCTGGACTAAACTGATGCATCGAGGTATGTTGTAGTTCTAGGTTTACCGATCTCAGGGTGCATAAAGATCGATCGGTTTAAGGATTTTATTCTTAGTTTAAACCGTACTATAAAGAGGGGACGCAAGTTCTCTCTACATCTGCAATCATACCGAGAAAAATCTAGGTCAATGCACGCATATCATTATCTGTGGTTTTTCGACAATTTGTTTTGATGTATTGAATTTTGTCAACAGTTGAGGTTTTTACTTCTTGAGAAAGATCTGAAAAGATCTAATTTTTGTTGCTGTTGTCAAAAATGTTCTTCTCGAAAATATCTTCAAAACAAAACTGAAATCATTTGAATCAGATCTCTGGATTTTGAGTTTTCTCTGTTTTTATCCAGACTGACTGTCAGTCTTTGTAACTGACTGTCAGTATGAATGTCAGTTTGATAAACTGACTAATCTCCAGAGAGTATGTTTTTATTGAGCTGATTTTTGTTGTACTAGACTGACTGTCAGTGTTGGTAACTGACTGTCAGTATGAATGTCAGTTAGTGCAAACTGACAAATCTCCAGAGAGCATGTTTTTCTGTCTCAGATTTTTTGTACTAAACTGACTGTCAGTATGAGTATACTGACTGTCAGTGTGGGTTTCGACCACAGAGAGTTTTTGAGTTGGTTTTTAATTCTGTTTTTCTCTGTGAGACTGACTGTCAGTTTGACACACTGACTGTCAGTTTGGGCAGTAAATTTTTGTTGTTATCTGCTTCAACGGTTATAAAGTTTTTAGCCGTTGTTTTTTCACTGTTGATTCTGTGGACACTGACTGTCAGTCTTTGTAGCTGACTGTCAGTTTGGACTGTTTCTTTTTACCGTTTTAGTCCACAACGTTCGAGCTGTTGTGATCCTATTTTTACTCTTTCTGGTGATACACTAGACTGACTGTCAGTTTGTGAGACTGACTGTCAGTCTTAGTTACTATTTTTCAGCTCGAGCTCAAACGGCTCTTTTGACCATGAAGGCTATAAATAGAGGTGTTGAGCTACTGTTTCAATACAAGAAAAACACAGCAACACAGCCTTTCTTACTTTCTCACTAGTGCTTCTTCGTTTTACAAAAAACTTGATCTTTTGATCGAGTCGTGAGAGTTTTAGCCACATCGAGCATATTGTTCTTGCATTCCCATTTCTAGATATTTTTCTCGGTGTGCATTGGAGGTCTAGAGTAGACCTTGCTTCTTATTACTCTTGGTGAGCGCCCTCACCTAGACGGTTCGGAGGCGGAAATCGCTGATCTCTCCAAATCGGAGATTGTCGGAGAGACGCGATAACTTGTAAAAGGCTTGGTGCTCGCCTTTCCGGAGGGGACAAGGAGCAACCTTAGTATATAGTGTCCTGTGTGGATACTGAAGCTATACTCAAGGACTGAGTGCTTCAACGAGGACTAGTGGAGACTGGGCGTGTCTCCGATACCTCGGGATATATCGGTTTCAATCTCTTATCTTTTTCTATTACTTGTTTTATCTGAATTTTTCATTTGCAAAAACAAATTTTAAAAGTCTCCTATTCACCCCCTCCCCCTCTAGTCGACATCCTGATCCAACAGTATCGAGACCACAGAATAGCATTGTGACCATATAGGGTACTGAGATCACAAAAGTTTCACTTTGAGATCGTAATAGTGCTGAAATTATGGAATTTTTCGTACGGAAAATACTCATTAAAATAATAATCTCACAAAAAACACAAGAGAAAACAAAATTACAAAAATGACCACAGTCGCTAACCCGATTGGTGACTCAGCGCATAAAACACACTATCGCCAACCGGGCTGGCGACTAACGCATGCCAAGCCTCTGTCGCCAGCCGGGCTGGTGACTTAAGCCCTATATAACCACCAGAGGTGGCGACTAAGAGGCGCTGCCGAAAAAAAAATTCATTTGCTCAGCTCAGAAAAGAAAGGGGGAGGAAAAGAGAAGAGGAGAGAAGGAGAAAAGGAGGAAAGGGAAGAAGAAGAGAAGAGAAGAGAAGAGGAGAGGAAGAAGAAGAGAAAAGAAAGAAGAAAAGAAGAAAAAAGGTAATTTTTTTTAAACTTCTCTAATTAAATATGTTTTAGAAATTAGTTTTAAATACATATCTGCTTTAGAAATTAAATTTAAAATACAGATATGTTTTAGAAATTAGTTTTAAATACATATCTGTTTTAGAAATTAAATTTAAAATATAGATATGCTTTACAAATCAGTTTTAAATACATATCTGATTTAGAAAGTTAGTTTAGAGTATAGATCTGCTTTAGAAATTCATGGAAAATACATATCTGCTTTAGAAATTAAATTTAGAATACAGATATGCTTTACAAATTAGTTTTAAATACATATCTGCTTTAGAAATTAAATTTAAAATACAGATATGCTTTAGAAATTAGTTTTAAATACGTATCTACTTTAAAATTTAGTTTAAAGTATAGATCTGCTTTAGAAATTTGTGGATAACCTAGATATGTTGTGCGATACTAACTTAGATGTGATGTGTACATAAAATAATTTAGATCTGTTGTATAATGTAGTGTATTTATAAATATGATGTGTATATAATATTATGGATGAGCTGTGTATTAAATTGCACCTATAATAAATTAGTTTATTTGAAAAATAAAGCAAAGATTAATTTTGATTTTTTGTCGTAGACAATGTCAGAAACAAGAATAGTGTACGTTTTTCACAGGGAACAAGTAATCAGAAATGGACCACATGGGGATGACCTATGTAGCTGTTACCGTGTAGACATGGAATTGAATGATCTCAGTGCAGTTAATTTTGAAGACCTTAAAACCCGAGTCGTGGACATACTAAATATCGACCCATCTAAACACGAAATTGTCATAGAACCATTGGTGCCTGTTGGTGAAACAGGTAGTTGGAAATTATTTAAACTTAAAGGCGATCGGTCTTGGGGTTCTCTAGTTAGGAGAGTGTTAAATTCCATTCATGGCCCAGATGACTACGTGCTATATGTAACGGTACTAAACATCGAACCGGTGGAAGAGGTACCTGAGCCATTCATTGATCCAACAATAGCACAGGATTCTGCCGGTGTCCTGAACACAGGATTCATGAGTGGGAATTTCTGGCCTGGGGATGAGGCTTATGCCGACGAAGCTGAAGACGAGGGTATGCAATACTCAGGCAGCGAAGGTTCGGAGGTGGACGCAGACTATGCGGATTCGTCTAGTGAAGAAGATTATCGTGGGATGGGACCTCCGCAGCAATGGTTAGATCCAAGTGGTTTTTATCATGCACGAATCCACGATTATCGCAGTTCAGACTCAGCATCGGATGAGCAAAGATTAATTTTAGGGCAACATTTCTGAAGCAAGGAGGAGGCTAAGCAAGGCGTGGCAATGTGGTCCATTGCACTATGTCGTTCCTTCAAGGTGGATAGAACAAATCCGCGTCTTTACGCAGTGAAGTGCATGGTGGAGGGATGTAGATTTTATGTTCGTATTGCCCGGTTGAAAGGGATCTAGGATATCGACTAGAGGGGGGTGAATAGGTGATTTTAACAAATTATCAATAAAACAAACAATTTAGATAATGAGAGCAAATAAATAACACAAGATGAACAAAACACAATATCAACACAAGGATAAATCCCGTGGTCTCGGTGATTTGCCGATCACCCCTAATCCACGTTGAGGCAAAACCAAATCTCTAACCGCTCCTCTATCTAGTCAACCTTCTCTCGAGAAGTGACCTAGATCTTGAGCCGGATTAGTGTGATGAGTTATCCAAACCTCGATTTCACTAAGGATGCACTTTACCGCTCCGGCAAGGCGTGCTCAACCCTTTCACAAGACGTTTTGAGGAGTCTTCACAATCTTCCTTGAAGATCTCTCCAAAACCTTTCTCCTAGCCGTCTAGGAGCCGGCAAACTCCAAGAGTAACAAGCCGGTGATGATCACTTAGCCTTCTTCTAGTGCCACAAGATTGATTTAATGATCTAAATGCAATGCACTAGAAGATCTCAAATGCACACTCTCGCAAATTCGAGAATTTGAACCCTAGAGTGTATGAAACTAGCTTAGGCTCTCAAGGATGATGACAATGCTCAAGATTATGCCAAAAGTTATGAACAGAGCCGTGCATGGGAGTATATATACCCCCCACAATAAATATAGCCGTTACAGGCCGTTGGGAGAAAAAGATCACCTGGCGGTCAGACCACAGGTATAAGCTCGGTCAGACCGCCGCAATTGCAATGGCATTAAACAGGCGCAATAAATGCTCAACTGCCCTTGTTAGGCACACACACGGTCAGACCGAAGCCTATTTCGGTCAGACTGTGAAACTGTCCAGAGACGACATAGTTTCTGGACACTTTATACGGTCAGGCCGAAAAATACGGACAAATCGGCCATACGGTCAGACCGTAGTTCAAAAGCACGGTCAGACCGATTTCTCGGTCAGACCGGTCTAATCAAACAGTCAGACCGTCATAGCTCAAAAACAACAGAAAGATAAATCAAAAAGTTCCAGGAGTCTGACCTAGGTCTCAACTACAGACAGACCGACCTTTTAAAGGAATACACTATACTTAGACATAACGTCGGTCAGTCCGAGAGTTCTATTCGGTCAGTCCGTGAATTCGGTCAGACCGGTCCAACAGACGGTCAGACCGACTGAGACAGTGCTGAGCAGAATTGAGCTGAAACAAGCATTTTCAAAGTATATGACCTTCTAGTATGCAATGCAAGTTGATTTTATGATTTGTGGCACATAGATGAAGTATTTTGTGATACACCACATGCTCCTCTTAATAGTACGGCAACTATCCTAAAATCCGGTCAAAATTTTTCTCTAAACACTTTAGACCGGTAAAAATAGAAAAGACCCTATTTCATACCTTTGCCCTTTTGATCAATGCCCTTTCTTCATCATGAGGCTATTTCTTCGCCTTTCATTAACCTGTCTTTTAAGTCTCTTCTTGACACAACTAGGCAGGTAACGTTAGTGTAGCATTTGTAGTTGTCATTAATTATTAAAACACTCTTTAGGGGCCTAGAAGATACAATCTCCCCCTTTTGGGTAATTGATGACAATCATAAAGAGTAGATGAAGGAGTTTTAAGCATAAAGGGAATTTTACAATAAGCATCGAAGAATAAGACATTCCCCCTAAAAGTATGAATAAGAGAATTTTGGCATGTTAGTGGAGTTCAAGCATGCGTATAAGATGCTATCTCAAATCATTCATTATATGAGCATGAAGTATCACAAATAAGACATTCAACATTCCATTCTACAACATGATATCATCAACACAAGGTCATATGAAAATAACATAAGTATGTCTCATATATCAAGTAGTAACAATCTCATACAAGAGTCAACCAACATAAGTCATCCACATAAAAGAGATATTCAACTTAAACAAGTTAATTAAAACTTTACACCAAAAGTTTTCATTTAAGGTTCATCTCTCATCATCTCTCCTACTCTTCTACTCTCTCCTCTCCCCCTTTGGCATCAATTGCCATAAAAGCTAAGAATCGGCTGGAGCATCATCATCGGGAGGATGGTGAGGAGGAGTCTGAGGGAAACGGGTGTAGAAGTGAGCGGAGAAGGCGTCGAAGCGCTGCTCGAACTGATCCTGGCGCGACGAGAAGGTCTGGAACTGATCATTCAAAGCCGCCAAGTCCGAGTGAGCGAGCTCAAGCCCCTGGAGAAGAGTAGCAAACTGATCCATCATCAACTGATGGAACTGCTGCTGGAACTGTGTAAACCAGGCAGGGGCTTGGCTAGACTGAGCTGCCTGCTGTGCCTGAGGTGGAGGAGGAGGAGGCATAGGCTGAGCCTGCTGCTGCTGCTGCTGATGCTGTGCTCCATGGCCTCGAGCCAAGACGCGCGGGTTGACACTAAACGGCTTATAGCCGAGATGTCTGATATCACAAGAACCGCGAGGGAACTTCGTCTTCTGGAGCAGCAAGGACATGATAAAAGGAGCATAGTAGAGATTCGGCAGAGTGGTCGCCGAGACATCCTCAATTGTCTTCAATATAAAAGAGACAATGTTGATCCGATGACTCTTGAGGATGTGGTCGATGAAGTTCCAATAATAATCCCGGACCGCTTCTTGGTTTCCACTCTTTGGATGGATCGTGGCTCGTACGATTTTGTTGACTACAGCAGGGAGGACTTTGAGACCTGTAACAGTGCCAGGTACAATCCGATGTCCACCTCCCGGCTGCTCATAAAACTGGAGCCAGTCGTCCTGTCGCGCCCCGAGACTGGGACTACGACTACTCCTGTAGAGACCTAGCTCGCTGCAGCTAGTCCCATATATGCATAGCATACACATACCCTTGACGTCCCAGGAAAAGTCAAGCACAGGAGTATATCACATTGCAACAGAGTAACTTACAAAATAGTTAAGCAGTGTGGCCTGCTGGCCTTGATATTACATAAGGGAATTACAATGCCTTCACGGCATACATGGTTTAGCAAAATAACATCTACACAGCAGAAGATAGGTGACCCACCCACAAAAGAAGTTGACTGCAGAACAACACACTTCAGGGTTCTGGCGGAACTGATTCTCCTCCTTCTGGATCCACGTAGTACTCCGTACCATCATCTTGATCAAAGTAGGCTCCATCTAATGAGTTGAATGTTGCAAGGGTGAGTACTTACGTACTCAGCAAGTCATAGGTAAGAGTAGATACATATAGTAGTGATGATATGAATCTAGACTAGTCAAGAATTATGGATATTTGTAAAATAATCTTTTCCTTTCTCATCTCATCTTATGGCAGCACTTTTTATAATATAATATCATCAATCATGTTCACTAGATTATAGCACTACCGCGACACGTCGACACACGACAGCCCACGGCAGCACTCCTTATCATGACAACACATGTCATTTGGGTAATCTTGATTTAAGCATATTTTATTTAGAAAATAGTACTTGTGTCACACCCCGTGGATTTAATCCACCGCAGCAGACTCCTATAAAACCCGGGAGCTCGGAGTATTCGAATACGTTTTTAACTCTGCAGAGAGGTACTAATTTACCCGCAAGATATTCCACTTTCAAGCCCATCCTATCAAAATGATTAGACCCCTCCTCACAACCATGTGTGAGTGGCAAGGTGGAGATAACAAGAACTTTTGTTATGCATCACTTACAATTCACCCCTGACCCTGTGGCTCTCAGCGAAACACAGTTGTGGTAGGCTGTATCATAACCTCCACCCCACCTCATTTTCCCATTACTGGGTCAAATATCAGATCACCTTCAGTGATAGTAGGAGTCAGCCTCCAAGTCAATCATCACAACACAACTCATGCAGGGGTTTCATGTACAATCCACATAAGTACTTGTTCAGGCCTGTCCCATACCAGGCTTGCGGTTAGCACGTTGTTCATGCCACTAGACGCACAACACAAGGTTCTAGTCCTTATATGCCAGTGACCAGACCATCCACAACCCTGCACCTTCAGTGCCTGCATTCCTTTGCAGTCTAGCACCTCCAGTGCTACAGCCATCCATACCATTTTTCTGGTCACGGCTAGGGGTTTTATTTCATGAATATAAGTATATAAATACATATAATAGTTCATGGCTCAAAACTTGTTTATTTCACATTTCACCGATAACCAGTCTAGTACTGCCAATTCATAAATCAACCATTCTCAATCTTTCACATGCAATATTGCCTATATTCAAGGTTATATTATAGCAACATTTAAAATATAGGTTCAAGATGACCAAGGATATGACTTGCCTTCCGCGTCGTAAGAAACAGCAGTTGATGACGGGTCAACAGCGAAGTCCTCGATCTCAGCTTCTGAATCTGCTCGACGACAAACCAAACAATACACACAAATATTACTTATATATTAAGATGTTTTAGAATCTATATGCAGATATGCTTTACAAGAGTGACTGAACGATACTGGAGATAATTGAGATTACAAGCTGAACTAAGTTGAGATCTAGGGTTTTAAGGATTTGGCTAAGGATGGATGTTAGATGCTCTTAGGATCTCAAGGTTACAATAAGAACATCAGTTTGTGGCTGGTTTGATCAAAAACAGCGAATGTCAGCGGATTGACATTCGGATCAAGATTCTGACATAACTTCAAGGAAAACTAGGGAGCTTATCTCAAGTTATGACAGTAGAAGAAGATGTAGATCATAACTCTACAAATTCAGTGGACAAAGTGATTTTCAAATTGCACAATCAGAAATGGGTAAACAAGGCCAATGCCATTGGCTGGCATGCACTGAGATAGTGTCAAAAGCTAGGGTTTAGCATAACATGTATTTCAAGGGCTCAAATCAAGTTGTGATAGAAGAAGAAAATGCTGATCTCAACCTCAGAAATCTAAGGGACAAAATTATGCCCAAAATGCACATCTGGAAGGAAGTGAAAAGGGCTAATGCCACTGACTGACATAGTCTGGCATTGATCTTGACATGGCCAGAAACTAGGGCTTGGCATAACTTTTGATCTAGAGCTCCAAATGATGCACCACTTTGTCTGGGATGTAGGCCTCAGTAACAGGAACAATTCATTCAACTGGACCTAGGGCAGGAGGTGGCCGGAAAGTGATGAAAACCGGCGATGAACTCGGTGGCTGAAATTTCAATTCACAGCACTGGACAGGAATTAGGGCATAGCTATATCTTCTGATTTAGGCCGAATTGGAAGTCGAGCTAGTAAGCAAAGTTGCTCAGGAGATCAAGGCGTATCTGGTGGACAAGGTTTCTGGAGCCGGATCGGCCGGGAATGGTTTTCCGGTGGCCGGCGCCGGAGAAGAAGACACTGATATTGGGGGTTTTGGCTACACGATGTTTGAACTCGATTCCTTGCTTGGAGAGCATCTAGAAGGTATAAGAAAGCTTCTGGAACGATCGAATTGGCCGGAGAATCACCGGAGAAGGTTGGCGACATTCGCCGGCGGCTGGTGAAGCTCGGGCTAGCGAAAAATTCCAGTTCTTGATCAATTTCACCATTCAACTTCACAGGCTTGCTTAGAATAGCTCACTGATCATTTTTGTCTATTAAATCGAAGGCTAATTCGGGCTAATTTGACTTGTGCAACTGGAACAGGGCATTTCACTGATTTCAGCAATTCCGGCGATCACCGGCGATGAAGTGCATAAGAGCTCAATTAAATGATACAGCACGATGAGGGAGATGAGATATACCTTCTGGTGCTGTTAATTCGGTGAGAGGTGCAGCAGGGCGTGCTGGCACCGTGAGGACTCAATCTGGACTCGCCGGAGAAGACGACTGCAGCAAGAGATTTTGCAAAATTGGCTAAGTCCTGGTGAAGGGGAGATGAC
The DNA here is from genome assembly GCA_019359835.1 of Pharus latifolius. Classification (NCBI taxonomy): domain Eukaryota; kingdom Viridiplantae; phylum Streptophyta; class Magnoliopsida; order Poales; family Poaceae; genus Pharus; species Pharus latifolius. The sequence goes on along the minus strand of CM033328.1, from coordinate 33,074,776 downwards.
ACAGGGTATGGCTGCTTATATAGACCACAGGGCGATGCTTGCAAGGAGATAGCAGCAAGGGAATTTGTGTCGGTTGACATGAGTTGCTGGGCGCAGAAGCAACAACGGCGAGCGGTGACGCGATAGCGCTCAGGCGAGGTGACTACTGATCAACTTGTCGGTTCATTGGAACTTTAACAATGCCGGGCGGTGCAAGGCGGTGGCGACAAGGCTGGCAAAGCACAGCAACGTGGCGAAGAGTTGCTGACAACGGTCGCGCACAGAAGAAATTGTTGTCGTCGGTGCTGCCACGGCGAAGGCTAGGACACGGACACGTGCGCACATGCAGATTCAAGTGAGCACGAGCTCAGGCGAGGCGAGGCGTGGCCGGCGGCGAGCAAGCACGGCGCAAATGCACGGTGAAGCTTCTGGTCGTGCACTGGCTACTGCCCTGGTCGAATTTGGGCTGATTTGCAATTATTGATTTTCTTGATTTGGACTGAATTGTAAATCTGAAGATTTGGAAGGTTTGATCTGGAATTGATTCTGCTGTTTTGGTATACTTAATTCCATAGATGATTTAGCACAGATTGAAGATAAAATTTGAGACATTTGGATGACTTTTGATATGAACTGAAAACAGAGTAGATTAGGGTAAAATAAGTCTGAAACTTATTGATCTCGAATTCTGGGATTTAGGGTTTGATTTTGAGATACTCATAAAAGAAGAATTTGTATTGAAAAGCATTTGGGAGGTGTTCCCTGAATCAGATTTGAATTTGGAGATGATTTGCAACATTTTGCCTTTTCTGGCTTCTGGAAAATCTGGAAAAAGGACTGATCTGCGAATCTGGAGTTTTGGAAGGTTTAAACTGAATTTGATTTCACTGATATAGCAGATTATATTCAACAGAATATTTGGCAAGAACATTTGATAAAATTTGGCACATTTGAATAATCTTTGGTACAGACTGAAAATAGGGTATTTTTAGGGTAATTGAATCTGAGCTTCAATTGATTTCGAATTATGGTAATTAGGATGAGATCTTGAAATCTGCACAGAAGAAGAACTTGTTTCAAATAGCATCTAGAAAAGATTTGCCAAAGAAATTCTGAATTTGGAGTTAATCTGGAGATTTTAGCCTTTTTGGGTTTCTAGATATCAGATAAAGGACTAATTTGTAATAACTCTTGGACTGATTTGCGAAAAAGGTTTAGATGGTAAAATCTGACTGCCAACTTTTTGGATTAAGGTATTGGCATACCCTTGATCATAATCCAGGAATAATCTGGTCTGAATTTGGCTAAGATTTTGATTAAATCTAAATTTCTGAAACTTAGGGTAAAAGGTAATAACAGATATTCTGTTTTCGAAAACAGAAAAGAGTTGATAAATCTTGAAGTTAGAGATAGAATTGAATCTGGGTTCTGAAGGCTTTTAGGTTTAGGATAACTGATAGATCAAATCTGGCAAGTCAGATCTTGACTTGGGGTCACAGGATAGATTTGGAGATTTTAGGGCTAGAACAGAATAAAGCTGAGGCTGATTTGGCTGATCTAGAAGAGACATATGCATGCATGATTTTTAAGAAAGAAACTTTTCACCCCAAAACTCAGGATGTTACACGTCCTCATGCAGGTAATCCTCATCCTCCATATCCATCCCCTCCTTCATTTCCTCATAGTTTAACTTGTTTGCCGCAGCAAACTCCTCAAAGGTGGCCTCATAACGCCTAGAACTTGTCATCCACATGATCTGCTAGTCCGCCCATCTGATCTCAACTGTAGCATAGAACTGTCTGATGGCAGTGGTGTTCCATGGGCATTTGTGCTCCACAAAGTCATACAGCTCTATATCCTTGAAAATCTGCACCAAAGGAGCCATGATGGGCTGATTCACAACATACGCCCATTCGATCCATTTGTGTTCGAAGATATTTTTGTGGATCAAGTAACCGTAGAAGGCATCCTGTTGTGTCATTGTGTGGAAGTGAGGAGTAGAGGCGTCATTCTCGTGATTGTAGGCGTAGATGGTCCTAGCCTTGGTATAGTCGCTTGAAGTCCAATTCCTCTTCGGGCCTTGATAAGCGTGGACGTTTATTTCATCGTCCTCGCCCTCGATGTTCATGCCCCTGTAAGACGATCCACCACGATGAGATGACTGTTCTATTTCTGAATCTCCGGCCGAGGGCACCCAATCGTCATCGTGACTGTCGCTACTGCTCGAGGGTAGAGCCCTTTTTGGCCGTTTTGCCAATTTCTTCTTGTTTGTCCGAATGGAGGCAATGCCTTGAGTACCTCGACCACTATAAGATTTGGAAGATATGCAGCAGGTAAGATACTAGGAAACAGGAACAAAAGAAACTAATCGATACGACAACATATCAGTAAACCATTGCTCTGCTATTGCTTTCGGTCAGACCGAGACAGGAGCGGTCAGGCCGGCGCAACCGTAGAGTTAGGGTTTGACATGATTCGTAAGATTCACTTGATTTTAGGGCACAATGTGGACAAATGTACGTGTGAAAATACTTATTGCATCAAGAGGAAGAGACAATTTCAGGATTTGAACAGATTTAGACTTGATTCATAGCATTTGCCCTAAATCCCAAGATGAACAGGAAACTAATTCGATAAAGAAGAAGAATATGAGAAATGTACCTAGAAGACATGGTTTGGAGGTGATCTTGAACCACGGTTTGTCCGGGCGTTGCTAGGGTTTGACCGGAGAAGAAGAATCCAAAGATTTGAGGCGCACGTGAAAGAGACAGGAGTGGGGAAGAAAGTGAAAAAGGACAAGAGATTCGGGATAAAAGGTCTCTGGTCATGAAATTTCGGTCAGACCGTAGACAGGGTACCGGTCAGACCACTGGAAGCAGGAAAGTTAAGATGCTCTCTGGAGATGCATTCGGTCAGACCGTAATTTATTCGGTCAGACCGCTGGAAGGACAAAAAGTCTTGGAGGATTTTGATTGTTTTGATGCTCAAGAGATTTGGATAGGGTGATATATAAATATAAGATAATTATAAGAGAGATATAGACAATATCACCAAAGGGGAAGTATTTATCTTATAACTCAACAAATTTTTGTTCACTTTACTCAATTGCCGATAAAAGAGTCTAAAAAGCTCTAAGGTAGGTAGTTTAACCAAACAAGTGATACTTTAAGTACAAGCAATATGAGTTCAACATTTCAAGCCACATTTGATATATCAATGACGTTAAGCTCATTTCGAAGTTTGCAAAAATGACTTTCATCTAAGGGCTTAGTGAATATATCCGCTAATTGATCTTCGGTTCTCACATTATCCACCACCACATCACCTTTGCTAACATGATCTCTAAGGAAGTGGTGTCGGATATCTATATGCTTGGTCCGAGAGTGTTGAACTGGATTTGTGGCTATTTTTACCGCACCCTCATTATCACACAACAGAGGCACTTTTTCAAATTTTATTCCATAATCCAACAATGTTTGCCTCATCCAAAGCAATTGTGCACAACAACTACCCGCGGAAACATATTCCGCTTCGGCGGTTGATAAAGCTACAGAGTTTTGTTTCTTGGAGGACCAAGATACTAAAGTCCTTCCTAACAGTTGACAACTGCCAGAGGTGCTTTGTCTATCCACTTTGCATCCCGCATAATCGAAATCAGAATATCCAATTAATTCAAATTTTGCACCTTTAGGATACCACAACCCTATGCTAGATGAATATTTTAGATACCTCAAAATGCGCTTAACGGCCATTAAATGACTTTCTTTAGGAGAGGCTTGAAATCTTGCACACATACAAACACTAAACATAATATCGGGCCTAGAAGCAGTAAGATATAAAAAACTACCAATCATAGATCTATAAAGCTTTGAGTCTACCGGTTTACCTCCTTCGTCAGAGACAAGGTGACCGTTTGTAGCCATTGGTGTCTTGATTGGCTTTGCTTCTTCAAGTCCGAACTTCTTGAGTAGGTCCTTCACATACTTGCTTTGACTGATGAAGGTTCCTTCCTTGAGTTGTTTGACTTGTAGTCCGAGAAAGAAACTTAGTTCACCTATCAAAGACATCTCGAATTCCCTAGACATCATATTACCAAATTCCTCGCAAAAATCTTGGTTAGTAGATCCAAATATGATGTCATCAACATAAATTTGACATACAAAGAAATCATTCCCAATTTTCTTAGTAAATAAGGTAGTATCAACTTTCCCAATTTTAAAGCCTTTTGAAATTAAAAAGTCTCTAAGTCTTTCATACCAAGCATGAGGTGCTTGTTTAAGACCATAAAGAGCCTTGGAGAGTTTATATACATGATTCGGCTTTGTAGGATCTTCAAATCCGGGAGGTTGTTTAACAAATACTAATTCATTAATTTTTCCATTTAAAAATGCACTTTTGACATCCATTTGATAAAGTCTAATATTATGAGATGAAGCAAAAGCAAGCAAGATTCTAATAGCCTCAAGTCTAGCTACGGGAGCAAAGGTTTCACCGAAGTCCAAACCTTCAACTTGAGTGTATCCTTGAGCCACCAATCTTGCCTTGTTTCTTACTACCACTCCGTTTGCATCTTGTTTATTCTTGAAAATCCATTTGGTTCCAATGACATTGTGCTCATCCGGATTTGGTTCTTCTACTAATTCCCAAACATTGTTGCGGGTGAAGTTGTTTAATTCTTCGTGCATAGCATTCACCCAATCTGGATCTTTTAATGCTTCATCTACAAGTGTGGGCTCAAAAGAGGAGACAAAAGAGTAATTTTCACAAAATGAAGCAAGACGAGAACGAGTTTGGACACCCTTACGCAAGTCACCAACAATTTGATCGACGGGGTGATCTTTGGAAATTGAGTGATGAATTCTTGGATGGTCAACCGAGATTTGTGAAGTAGAGGTAGAAGGTACTTCCGGTTGTTGTTGAGAGGAGTCTTCCACATTGACCGCTTCAACTATTTGATCTTCATGTTGAGGAGTTGATGAAGAGGGGATAGCTTGAGTGGATGGATCTTCATCTTGATCACTATCTTCTTTCGGCTTGATATCCCCAATGGTCATGTTCTTCATTGCCACTCTCAACCCTTCATTACCTACATCATCCAAATTGTCTTGCTCCTCTTGAGAGCCGTTAGTCTCATCAAATTCAACATCATGTGTCTCCTCAACCAAACCGGAGTTTTGGTTGTAGACACGATATGCTTTGCTATTTGATGAGTATCCTAATAAAAATCCTACATCACACTTACTTTGAAATTTAGATAAGCGTGTACCTTTCCGCAAGATATATCACTTACATCCAAACACTCGGAAGTAGGAAATGTTTGGCTTCCTTCCAATGAGAAGCTCATAAGGAGTTTTCTTTAGTAGTCGATGACAATAAAGACTATTTGATGCATGGCACGCGGTGTTGATTGCTTCGGCCCAAAAGGTGTCCGAAACATTGTACTCCGAAAGCATAGACCTTGCCATGTCTATCAATGTCCGGTTCTTTCGTTCGACTACTCCATTTTGCTCCGGTGTATACTTGGCCGAAAACTCATGTTTGATACCTTTATCATCACACCAATTTTCAACCTTGGTATTCTTGAATTCGGAGCCATTGTCACTTCTCACTTTCTTGATCTTGAAGCTAAATTCATTTTCGGCCCTTTGAGCAAAGCTTTTGAAAGTGTTAAACGCAATTGACTTATCATGTAAAAATAATATCCATGTATATCTAGAAAAATCATCTACAACGACAAGACAATAACTATTTCCACCAATGCTCACAAAAGTAGTTGGTCCAAATAAATCCATATGCAATAATTCAAGTGGACTAGAAGTTGACATTGTGCTTTTAGTTGGATGAGAGTTTGCAACTTGTTTTCCGGCTTGGCAAGCACTACATAATTTATCCTTTTCAAACTTTACATCTTTTAATCCAACAACTAAATCATGTTTAACTAGTCTATTTAGTTGTTTCATTCCAACATGCCCAAGCCTTCTATGCGATAGCCAACCTTTAGAAGATTTAGTAAACAAGCATGTACCAAGATTAGCATCATTTGAATTGAAATCAACTAAATAGAGGTTGCCATGTCTAAAACCTTTGAAAATCAACCTATTATCATCAATACTAGTGATAATCACTTCTTTTGGATAAAATGTACATATAAATCCAAGATCACAAAGTTCAGCTACGGATAAGAGGTTGAAATTTAGAGATTCAACAAGCAATACATTAGATATGGAGAGGTCGTTTGAGATGGCAATTTTACCTAAACCTTTTACCTTTCCTTTGCTATTGTCTCCAAACGTAATCTTGTCATATTCCACACCTTCGTTATTTAGAGAAGAGAACATATTGTGATTACCGGTCATATGTTGAGTGCATCCACTATCGAGCACCCAATGTTGTCCTCCGGCCTTGTAATTTACCTACAAAACAAAGTTAGGTCCTTTTAGGTACCCAAATCTTTTTGGGTCCTTGGAGGTTAGTTACCAAGGATTTTGGGACCCAAATGGCTTTCTTTTTGGCACCAATGATCGGGGTTCCAACAAATTTGGTTTTAACATCGCCATTGTTCATTTTCTTTAAAACATAGCAAGAATTGAATACAAGAGATGAATTACTTTTGCTAGCATGGCAATTCTTTTCAATGTGACCTAAACTTCTACATTTGTTGCAATATCCCTTTTCTTTTACAAATACGGTTTTAGATGGGACAAAAGCATGTTTTCCCTTTTTAGGAATGTACCCTAGTCCTTCTTTTCTTAAGGAAAACCTTTGACTATCTAGAAGATGTCTTAATTTTGATTCTCCAACATAGCATTTAGCTAGATCATTGGTTAGTTTTTCAATTTTGTCCTTAAGTTCATTGTTTTCAAGACTAAGCACATTATCATCAATTTTAGGTCTAGAAGGGAATTCAACTAAATCTTCACAAGATTTAGATATGCTAGAAGTAGACATCATGGGCAAGTTATTCAAAATATTGCAAGTGATGCCTATTTCATTACCCGTTTTGTTGGCTTTATGAGTAAGTAGTGATTCTTGAGCTTCCTTAAGCATCTCATGAGTTTCCTTGAGACTCTCATGAGATGTGTTTAGCTCCTCATAGGAATTTTGAAGAGTTTTGTATCTCTTCTTCAATTCCTTGAATTTTTCTTTCTCTTTACTCATATAGTCATGAAAACCGGTGATCATCTCAACTAGGTCATCATAAGTATATTCATCTTCGTCACATGATACCTTCGATTCTGCTTTAGCCATGAGGCAATGAGGAGTGGAGAATAGAGATGGAGCTTCCTTGATAGCTACCCCGGCGAGTCCTTTGGGTGATGCTTCATCTTCATCATCAGAATCGGAACTTGGAGCATCCGAATCCCATTCAATGAAGCAAGCTTGTCCATCCTTCTTCTTCTTATAATATTTCTTGAAAACCGTCTTCTTGCTTTCTCCTTCTTTTTCGTACTTCTTCTTCTTCATTGATTTTTCTTCTTCCTTGTTTTTGCATTGTGTGGAGATGTGACCCTTTTCACCGCAATCAAAGCATCTCTCTTCAAATGGGTTCCTCTTGGATGATTGTCCTTTCTTGAAGGACTTTCCTTGATATCTCTTCTTCATGAACCGCTTGAACCTTCTCACAAAGAGAGCCATTTCCTCATCGGTGCCTCTCTCATCACTTTCTTCTTCATTGTCTTCCCTTTTGGAAGCTTGAGCTTTTAGTGCTATGTTCTTCTTCTTGGAGTCGGAAGCCTCATCTTTCACTTCTTCTTGAGATTTCTTGAATATGTCATGAGTGAGAATCTCACTCAAGACTTCCAATGGAGTCACACTCTTCAAGTTTGAACGCACAAGTAAGGTTACAATTGTGTCATATTTTGAAGGAAAAGCTCTAAGAAACTTATGACAAAATTCCACATTTGTGACATCCATACCAAGCCCTTTTAACTCATTTACTATGTTATTTAATCGGTTAAACATCTCCGATACATCTTCATTGGGCAACATGGCAAACTTTTCAAATTGGCCCTTATGAATAAATAATTTAGCATCTTTGACCATCGAGGTTCCTTCATGAATATCCATAAGATTTCTCCAAATATCATGGGCCGTTTCAAGTTTACAAATTCTATTAAATTCACCTAGATTTAGAGCACTATAAAGAACATTCATGGCTTGAGCATTAGCTAAGGCATTATCTCTATCTAGGTTAGTCATGTCATCATCATCAAGAATTGCAAAACCCTCATCCACCACTTTCCAAATCTTTCCACCCATGGCTTTAAGATAAACCATCATTCTAGTTTTCCAATAAGTATAGTTAGATCCATCAAAGAGTGGTGGTTTGCCAATATTGATCCGACCCTCACTAGCCATCTTTATCCTACTCCGGGATGGTTAAATCCACTAAAAAAGGAGTCCTTGCTCTGATACCAATTGAAAGGGATCTAGGATATCGACTAGAGGGGGGTGAATAGGCGATTTTAACAAATTATCAATAAAACAAACAATTTAGATAATGAGAGCAAATAAATAACACAAGATGAACAAAACACAATATCAACACAAGGATATATCCCGTGGTCTCGGTGATTTGCCGATCACCCCTAATCCACGTTGAGGCAAAACCAAATCTCTAACCGCTCCTCTATCTAGTCAACCTTCTCTCGAGAAGTGACCTAGATCTTGAGCCGGATTAGTATGATGAGTTATCCAAACCTCGATTTCACTAAGGATGCACTTTACCGCTCCGGCAAGGCGTGCTCAACCCTTTCACAAGACGTTTTGAGGAGTCTTCACAATCTTCCTTGAAGATCTCTCCAAAACCTTTCTCCTAGCCGTCTAGGAGCCGGCAAACTCCAAGAGTAACAAGCCGGTGATGATCACTTAGCCTTCTTCTAGTGCCACAAGATTGATTTAATGATCTAAATGCAATGCACTAGAAGATCTCAAATGCACACTCTCACAAATTCGAGAATTTGAACCCTAGAAAGTATGAAACTAGCTTAGGCTCTCAAGGATGATGACAATGCTCAAGATTATGCCAAATGTTATGAACAGAGCCGTGCATGGGAGTATATATACCCCCCACAATAAATATAGCCGTTACAGGCCGTTGGGAGAAAAAGATCACCTGGCGGTCAGACCGCAGGTATAAGCTCGGTCAGACTGCCGCAATTGTAACGGCATTAAACAGGCGCAATAAATGCTCAACTGCCCTTGTCAGGCACACACACGGTCAGACCGAAGCCTATTTCGGTCAGACCGTGAAACTGTCCAGAGACGACATAGTTTCTGGACACTTTATACGGTCAGGCCGAAAAATACGGACAGACCGGCCATACGGTCAGACCGTAGTTCAAAAGCACGGTCAGACCGATTTCTCGGTCAGACCGGTCTAATCAAACGGACAGACCGTCATAGCTCAAAAACAACAGAAAGATAAATCAAGAAGTTCCAGGAGTCTGACCTAGGTCTCAACTACGGACAGACCGACCTTTTAAAGGAATACACTATACTTAGACATAACGTCGGTCAGTCCGAGAGTTCTATTCAGTCAGTCCGTGAATTCGGTCAGACCGGTCCAACAGACAGTCAGACCGATTGAGACAGTGCTGAGCAGAATTGAGCTGAAACAAGCATTTTCAAAGTATATGACCTTCTAGTATGCAATGCAAGTTGATTTTATGATTTTTGGCACATAGATGAAGTATTTTGTGATACACCACATGCTCCTCTTAATAGTACAGCAACTATCCTAAAATCCGGTCAAAATTCTTCTCTAAACACCTTAGACCGGTAAAAATGGAAAAGACCCTATTTCGTACCTTTGCCCTTTTGATCAATGCCCTTTCTTCATCATGAGGCTCTTTCTTCGCCTTTCATTAACCTGTCTTTTAAGTCTCTTCTTGACACAACTAGGCAGGTAACGTTAGTGTAGCATTTGTAGTTGTCATTAATTATTAAAATACTATTTAGGGGCCTATAAGATACACCGGTATAAGGATAGTGAGCACTTTGTTGTTTTGAGAATTACCGAACATGACTGTTCGGTTTCAGAAGCCTCACGGAGCCACAAGAATATATCATCCACTTTTGTGGCAAATGTGATTTTGGCGAACCTTCATGCAAATCTAGACATGGCATCAAAAGAAATTGTCACTCAAATTACCGACACATTCAGATACAACATTCAGTACGGCAAGGCATGGAGAGCGAAACAACTTGGCCTTGAGATGTTATTTGGATCTTTCTATAATTCATATAACTACGTGCCCAGATTGATACAGAAAATCATCGATACCAACCCTAGCACTGTAATGGACATGGTTCATAGGCCAGTTGTGGGCACAAACAGTGACATAGTGCATGGAGAGGAGTACATGGAGCGTATATTCTAGTCATTCAGGTAGGAAATCTCTGTATTCAAGTACATGCGGCCAATACTTTGCGTGGATGGTACATTTTTAATTGGGAAGTACAAGGGAAATTTAATGACAGCTGTTGGTGCAGATGCAAACAATTAGCTACTTCCGATGGCGTACACCATCGTAGAAGGCGAGAGCACAGATAGCTGGGTGTGGTTCCTTATAAATCTGAAACAAGCTGTTGTGAAGGATAGACGAAATGTATGCATCATCCATGATAGACACGAGGGCCTGTTGAGTGCCATTGAGTTCATGTTGTGCACAGAGGACCCGCAGTACAGATGGAATGATTTGATAAGCCGGTGGTGCAAACGACATCTTGCGGCGAACTTTTTCACTCATTACAGAAACACAGGCCTGATGAAGAAGTTTAAGCGGTTGTGTGATCAGAACTAGGGCCATAAGTTCCAACGAATTTGGGACGAGCTACAAAAAGATACCTCGGGCCTAGCTAAAGCTCAAAGATCTGAGGCAAGCAGTTCGCAACAGGCGGAAGGTGAAGAAAATGTCGTGGGAACTTCAGATGGGCCGATATGTCACAGCCGAAGATCAAGAACAAAGAAATTTAGTGAATGGATCGTTGACAAAGCTCCAGAGAAATGGTCACTACTGCACGATGAGGGAGGAGCTAGATACTGCTATTCGGCCTGCCGATTTGCGGACAGGCCTGGGTACCACCCCCACTCCTGCTGGATGGGATGTCACATTCACACAGAGGTTTCACCCCCTGCCTCTAGGACATGAGCCCTTCCACCATGATGTGGGAGTTCCTGCAGCTTGGCCCGCTCACTTCCGGATATGCCCGGTGGATGCTGATGAGTGGACAGTCAGCCGACACTTTGAGGTGTACCTACTTCACCTGTTTGGTTGCTTCATGTTCACTGGTACGCTTAATCATGGTACATGCACATATCTTTTACTTGCTGCATTTAAATCTTATATTATGTTTGTGTTTGTTTGCTTGTTCCACGGTGGACCGTTGGCTTGTTCCACTGGTGCAGATGCTGGCAGACACACCGATTGAGTAGATTCCACAGATCAGCTGGGGGTCGGCAGTTCTGTGTGCGACGTACCGAGCGTTGTGTGACGCCTGCGTTCGTCGTGCTCGGCAGGCGGTTATGGCTGGGTATCCTCTACTTATTCTGCTGTGGTCGTATGAGCACCTTCCTGTGGGACGACTGCTCGGCACCGATGTGCCCGTGCCTCTACCGGAGTGGTACCCGCCCAGGGATGCAGAGGACGAGATCGATCGCCCGACCATGGGGGAGCGTTGGTTGCAGCACGAGCTGCAATGGGCCACCGTCCAGGTGCACGCATGCTAGGGGCGTATAGCGACGAGCTGGAGCTACTCCATCCCTCGCGTGTTGTCTGGAGGGCCTGGACAGCCACCTACGTTGAGAGCACAGCTGTAGGGGGATCTCATCGGTATGTATGGGGGACCGGGACTTATGTCTGACCCGATGTGTTCTTGTCTTCAGCCATATGTTGGAGGTATACGCTCCATGGAGGGTGATGCGACAGTTTGGCTTGTTCCAGCCAGTCCCTCCAGTCGACGCTACACACTAGTTGTCGCACGCCCAGCACGAGTAAGCTCGTGATCATCTCTGCGTATAGTGCTTCGCTTCCATGAAAATACTTAACACTTTTGTTTTTCCTGCAGGCAAACTCATAAGGGCAAGAAGGCTTTCACATGGGAGGATCGGCAGGCCCCGTACACTCGTCGCTGGGAGCAGACAGCAGGGATAGATCTAGTGCACGAGGAGAGGCCATACGATCCGAGGACATATGGCGACTACCTCCGATGGTACATCCCTCGCACCATTGCTCGCATTACCCCACCAGCTCCAACGCCTACCGAAATCCCTGCCCCGACCGTGCAGCAGACATACGACCCACACCACGCATCCCGTGTACACCGCCAGGTACGCACAAATACTCTGTTTCTTGCTTGTTATTGTTATTTCCGCTTACCATTGTGTTGTGGTCTTGTAGGTTGACGGCCTCCGTGCGATTACCTCCACCACGCAGCGGCTACTCCATCGGGACGAGACACGTCTACCTATCACGCCCGAGGAGTACAAGAAGGCCATCGCCTTCGTTCATCGAGTCGCAGCCCAGTTGTTGCGGGAGAGTTCCGCCACTTCATCGACATTTGTTGCACCTCCTCCGCCAAGGGCCCCTCCCATTCAAACGCTGTCGCAGCCGGTTGCTCATCCGCCCGACGCAACCGGGCCCTCAGGTACGACCATCGACGCCCCGATTTATCTCGGTGCGCCCCCGACCCGCTCTTACCATTTAGGTGTTCCACCTCACGTGGACGTGGTGTTGCGTGGTGGTGTACGGATCTCTGAGAGTACCCCTGTGCGCCCTTCCAACTTTGATTCCAGCCTGGTGTTCAACATCACGTTTGACCTGGACGACGAGTACGTCACCACGTCGCAGCGTACGGTGGACGAGCCTGCCGGTACGTCCTCATCTGCTCCATCCGCACCATCCAGTAGGCGCCCGCCCTGCATTCTGCCTCAGTCCATCCATGCCGACCCGGGCGTGGTCCTCGACCCTGCATACGCGGACTACATTGACATGTTGTAGTTGGTGTCCACACAGCTTGGTGATGCGCCTCCGCCGTCGCAGGACCCCCCTGATACAGGCCTCAATCGGGCGAGCGCCAACCACCACCCCATCGACAGCCATCACAGAGGACGGTGCGGGGACGCACCACCTTCTCACCCTCACCGTTTCAGTGGGACTGGCCTCGTCGTCCGAAGAGGGGGCGACATTAGTTTTTTTTTTCCAAATTTTGTACTCTCTGAATGAAACATGATTTTTGTTTGCATGTATGTGTGAAACATGGTTTTTCTACGATTCAACCTTTCTACTTTTCAGTCTTTTTTACGTTCAGTTCTCACTTTTCATAACCCGATAAATTAAATCAACCACGAAACATACGAATCAATCAACCGAACCCATCACGGCTCTTTTTCTCCCTTACTGGGCGGGCTGGGGTGGTTCAACATGTCTTTCTATGTTTTACCTGCAATTATTCTTTTTATTTGGGTTATTCATACATAAAAAATACCCTTGTAGGCTGTTTTAGAAACAACAAAAACCACATAGGTTATTTTTGAAACAATGAAAACCACATTGGTTATTTTCGAAGCAACACAAAACAAAAAAGGTTATTTTACAAATAAATTTATTTGCAAAATGGCTGAAACAACAAAATAGGTGGGCAGCCCCCTAAGTCGCCAACCCGGATGGCGACTTACAGTGGCGACTGATGACGTGGCCATAAGTCGCCAACTGGGCTGGCAACTTAGGGCTTTCCACATACAGTCGCCACTCGGATTGGCGACTTTGGTCATTTTTGTAATTTTTGTTTCTTCTATGTTTTTTGTGAAATTATTATTTCAATAAGTGTTTTCCGTACGAAAAATTCGAAATTATGAGATTACCCTGAAATCATAGGGTATTAAATCCTCAAAAAATTCTCATATAATTATCTGTACCGTAGCCTTCGAATGTGAAATAAAATGACCTTTTAATTTCCAAAAAGATGCATTTTGTTTTAGATTCCATGAGGGTTAATGATATGATCCCCGGTTCAATTCGAAAAGAAACCCATTACAAGAAATTATTAAAATAATGAACCCGGTGAGTAGTGGCCTTGGGTAGATAAAAGAGGAAGTACCTTGTTTGAGAAGCTTTGAAGAACTCTTTTTTTCCTTAGCCATTTCCGTCGCAAAAAACCCTCTTTGTGCACCTTGCTCTCATCGCCATCAAAGCTGTCATCTTTCCACCGATCCTTACAACAATGGCTTCCTGGAGCCAATCAAGCCACCACAATGTTGAGAGCCTGATGGTGCTAGAAAAGGAGGAAATCCTTCCTGCGCGACTGCTGATTAACTGGCGGCCGGCAGAGAGAAAGGAAGAAACCCCAAATGTTCATGAGAATGAAATGGTAATCTTCGAGGAATTTTTGCGATACGGATTTTGCCTTCTGGAAAGAAAGTTCCTTTAGGACATCTTGGCGCATTATGGGTTGGAACTGGTAAACCTTCATCCTAAGACATTTTGATTTTGGCGATCTTCCAACATATTTGCGAAGAGTTCATCGGAGTGCTACCAAGTGTAGATCTCTTTCGACATTTCTATTTCTCAGCATGGTCAAAGGGTCCCAGTGCTGCTGGATGCATATACTTCCGCATAAGGGAGAAAAAAATTATCCCTTGCTTCCTCTGCAGGACTCTGTGCATGGATGGAACCAGAAAAGGTTCTACTGCACTCTTCCATCAGAGAGTAGCCTCTGGTTCAAGAATCGTCGACCAGATAAGGCCAGTGAAATGGACACCATCCCTGCCTTGAGCCAAGAATTGCAGAAGCTGGCCCAAGCAATCCTTCACTTAGTTCACCAGAGGTTAACGGCACATGATGTCATCTGTGACTTCGTGAAGAATAGGATAAGTCTCCAGGGAAAGAGGGAACATCCTGCTTGGGAGGTGGAATCCATGGCGGACAACACCTTGGATTATAACATTGGTATGTTCTCTGATCACAAAAAGTGCAATTTTACTGATGAAAAATTCCATATCAAGTAATTTGCTTTTGTGATGCAGTTATGTCCTTGTCCAAAATTGAAAAAAGGACAAATAGCCTCTTGAAACCATATAATGCGGCAACAGAAGGAGCTCTAGGATCACCCCGTCCTCAGAGCTTGATCAATAGCAACGACGATCTAAGACAAGAATGTCAAAAGGTAAGACTCCCTTTGAGGTACTTGTCCATAAACGTTTGTTGATCTTGATTATCAAATCGCAAATTCTGAAATGATGCAGTTGCTGAGGGGGCAAAATGTCAGGACAAAACATCCTGGTGACGATGCTAGGCCTTCTGGGAGGTCAGCATCGAAGAGGGTACAAGGTACCTCTTCTAAGTCCAAGAAGGTGAAGGAGCCAACCCCTGGAACATCCAAAACAAAGATCCTAGGAGGGGCTTCTTCAAAGAAAAAGAAAACGACCATGAAAAATACTGCGGTAAGATTTTCTCTTCCCCCTGTTATACCGATTACGAATAGGAGTCACTTCTTAGTCGTGCAGGGTGAGGGGAGTGAGGATGAGGAAGACAAAGTTCCTCTCATCTGTCGCAAGAGGAAAGCGACGAGCCCTCTGGAAATTGACATACCAAATAGGCCATCCTCTCCCACCATTGCCGATATATTGTCCTCCATGGTGGAGGCAACTGCTGTGGTAGTGGATCCCGTGGTCGCAGGAGAACTTGCAGTCATGGAAGAAAATCCCAATCCTAAGACCAATATTCCAGCAACCATGGTCGCAGAGGACTCTGAGGCTGTGGTTTCAACTACCTCAGGGCTGGTAACACCTCCTTCGAATACCGAAGGGATCGCTGTGGTAAGAACTTCACAGTTTATGAGCTTTCACTCCATTGCATATGCCAATTATATTCTGAATATGCAGGAGGAGGAAGCCACTGTCCTATTCAAGAAAAGGAAAATGAGGACAGAAATGGTGGACCACGCTTCAACAAGGGCACACAATGGGCTTCTTTCTCCC
Source organism: Pharus latifolius (assembly GCA_019359835.1). NCBI lineage: Eukaryota > Viridiplantae > Streptophyta > Magnoliopsida > Poales > Poaceae > Pharus > Pharus latifolius. The sequence continues at coordinate 33,058,818 of CM033328.1, read as the reverse complement.
CAGAGCGCATCACCGAAACCCAAAGCTGTGAAGGGGGTTTCGAATCAAGTAAGGATATCACATCTTGCCAAATCATGTTTATTTAAAAACAGAAATGTCACAAGTAATGATTTTTCCAGAAACCCTGTGTCTGGTGCTCTGCCGACCTCCCCAAAAACAGGGGCAATACCTAACGTGGAGGCCGCGGGAGACACAGGTGCAAGTACGATGGCTGAGGTATCCTCTCAGGCCATTGTGGAGGAGATAATTGCGGATCTCCAGTCTTATAGGATGGAAACCACAACCTTGACCGCAGGAGTAAATCAATAAGAACGATCATTTGCTGCTCCTGTTGTCAAGGAAAGGACTGGTCTTGAGGTTCAACCTTCGAATGAACCTGAGAGTATGCTGAAAACTTCTTTCAGTGATTTCATAGAGGTAAGTAAAAACTCTTTTACCTTCTGTGGAATTGAAGATCATAGGAATGTTCAGGTTTAAACAACAAGTTTTACTGAGTTTTCAGGATCTTATCCAAATGGCGGCCAAGTCAAGAGTTCTAGTGGAACAAATTGAGGTCGCGCAAAGGGAGATCAGCCGTCTAAAACAGTAAGTACCCGTGTACTGTTTATCCTGAACTTTATTAAAAATGATGATTGCCTTTCTTGTCGCAGGGAAAATTCTTCCTTGACAAAGGATAAGGCTAGTCAGAGGGGTCAGGAGGAAACTGCAGCCATGGAACTTTCTTCTATGGAGAAAACGCTCCACGAGGCACAGTCTAAACTTTCCTGTAAGTCTACTTCTGACCAGGATATCATTTCATTACATGAAGAAGCGTAATTTTGATTAATTTGCTCATGTAGTACAAGAGGAAGAGATAAGCACTCTTTCAAAAGAGAGAGAGGACTTCCAGGAGAAGTGTGCCCAAGCTGAAACTCAAAATGGTAGCTTCGTGCGACCATAGAGTCATTCAAGAAAATAGTTGACACTATCTGCGAGGAGAATAGAACCTTAAAGGTGATAATCTTATCTTGTAGTAGTGTTCAATCTGAAATATTTGAAAAACTGAAGATGGTTGCGAATTTGCTAAAGGCTGATATTATCGACCCTCAAAAGGACAAATTAAGCCTCTGGTCACAGCACAAGCTGAGTCACTTCTCGAGTATCTTCCTAAAGATACAAAACGGCAAGAAGAGGCAATGACGAAAAATGCAAGATCTGTAGCCTCTGCCATTTTGTGCAAATTAAGACATCACCATGCCCCAAATTTGAATTTGTAACCGGTGGTGGGAGATGTTGAAATCAAGAGTGAAGATCAGCTTGAAGCCATCATGGAAGAAGCCAAGCCTCTGATTGAAGATCTTTTGAATGAACGTGGCTTACTTTGATTCATTGTAATGAACAACAATCCTCTGTTTTAATTGTACCTCTACATGTACAATTACAGTAGGAAATATGCGAATGCATACCTCTCAATTTTCAAAAATATGTACTCAATTTAGTTTTATATTATGGCCATATTCCTCTAGCCCCCTTCTGAGATCATACATACTGGAGGCATTGTATTATAATCTCAGGAGAAATATGGGTTATTGATGATCAGGAAATATCTAGCGAGTTCCTTATACGTTAAGAAACAATTTATAAAGGAATGTCTCAACCTAGATATGACCATCTGGTTGCACTGATACTGATCTTAATATAATACCAATGTTTATTACGAACTGGAAGCCCCTCGAATGATCAGAAACATACTAGTAAGTCCCATATGCGTTGAGAAACGGCTTATTTAGAGATGTCTTATCTAGATGCGACCATGAGATCGGTCAGCGAATCCAACTTGGTTATCATAATAAGATGATCATCGGCGACCCGCCCTCGAGCCTGGCTTAGTAAGGATGGGACTGAAGGAATCATACCATAACATAATGCGAAGGAAAGTACACATTATTTTTAACAAAATCATGCTAATTGAAAAGGATAAAAGAGATGGAAAAGACTTACACGTAGAACTTGCGTAATTGATATATGTTCCAAGTATTGGACAAGATCCTTCCATCTTCCATCGCCAGTCGGGCTGATCCTGGTCGCGGTACTGACACCACAGTATAAGGCCTTCCCACTGAGGGGAGAATTTGTTGCGATTAGACTGGTTTTGTATTTTTCGTAAAACCAGGTCACCCATGTGAAGTCTACGAGGTCGCACCCGTTTACTATGGTATTTACGTAAAGCTTGTAAATATACTGTAGACTTGATCAATTCCCGATCGCGTTTCTCCTCAAGGAGGGTAATATCTTGGACACGTTATTCATGTTGATCAGAATGATCAAATTGATCCACACGAACAGAACCAATGCGAATTTCCATAGGTAAGAAGCCTCTGCACCATATACTAGTAGAAAAGGCGTCTCACCCGTAGCTCGACTACAAGTAGTGCGTAGTGCCCATAGAACAAAGTAGAGTTTATCTACCCAAGCCCCCGAGCGCATCTTAACGTGATCAAAAACACACTTCTTGATGCCTTGTAATATCTGCCCGTTGGCACGTTCAACGGCTCCATTGTTCTGTGGATGAGCAACAGATGCAAAGCACACTTTAGTCCCAATGTCATCACAATAGTCCAGAAAGAGACCACTAATGAACTGGGAACCGTTGTCGGTAATAAGACGATTTGGAACACCTAGTCCTGTGACAATATTCTTATGAAAGTATTTCTTCGCACAGCGGTGGTAACTTTGCGGACTGGTTTAGCTTCAATCCACTTGGTAAACGTGTCAATGGCTATGAATAAAGACTTGTATCGATTGACCGCTTAGGGCATAGGACCCACGATATCTATTCACTAGACCGTAAAAGGCCATGTTAGAGGAATAGTTTGTAAGGCATATGCAGGCTCATGAAGTTTCCTTGCATGAAACTGACACTGTGGGCACGTTTTGACCAAATACTTGGCATCATCCAATGCCGAAGGTCAATGAAAACCCTGTCAGAAAGCTTTTTCGACCAGTGTTCGATAAGAGGCATGTGCACCACACACACCATCATGAATTTCTTTCAAGAGGGATTTACCTTCCTCTTGAGATATACAGCGCATGAATACTCCTTGAGTACCCTTTCTATACAAAATTTCATCAATAATTTTATATAGACGCACCTTTCGAACTAACCGATTACTTTCGGTTTCATCCTTGGGCAAGTTCCCATGTTAGAGATAGATCCGCAATAGTTGTGTCCAATCTTGTTCATGTCCAAGGTCGGCAACGTGAACTGTCACCAAGTCATCCTCGACCGAAGCCATGATCGAAGGGTGTTTTAAGTGTTTGACGAACACTCCTACTGGAGTGGATGTGCGTGAGGAAGCAATTTTTGATAATTTGTCTGCGAGCATATTATCCTTTCGTGGGATATATTGGACTTCAAAATGACTGAAGTGTTTTTCCAATTTACTCACTTCCCCCATGTAATGAGCCATTGTCTCATCGGAGGTGTTGTACTCCTTGTTTACTTAGTTTACGACTAGCTGTGAGTCTCCCCTCACCACTAAAAGACGGACTCCGAGGAATTTAGCTACTCGAAGCCCTGTAATAAGACCTTCATACTCTACTACGTTGTTGGTCGCAACAAAGTGTAATTGAATGACATACTTGAGTTGGTCGCCCTAAGGCATGATTAAGACCACTTTAGCCCCCGAGTGTTGAAAACTACGAGAGCCATCAAAATACATCGTCCAATGTTTGGTGCATTGTAAATCTTTAGATTCTGGCGTAGGAGGGTCGGTATTAGTCCATTCGACCACAAAGTCCGCAAGAATTTGAGATTTAGCTGCTAAGCGAGGGGTGAAATGGATGTCAAATGTTCCAAGTTTTCCACTGTCCACTTTGCAATGCGACCAGATTTCTCCAGATTTCGGATAATATCTCCCAATGGGAAGGACGAAGGCACCGTAGTTTTGTGCGCTTGAAAGTAATGTCGTAGCTTACGGCAAGCCATCTGAAGTGCGTAAAGTAGCTTCTGGACCTCAGGTTAACACTCCTTTGGACCATGAAGCACTTCAGTTACGTAATAGATTGGTTGTTGTACACCTTCTCTCTCCGCGACTAGAACTGTGATGATCACGTGAGGAGATTGGCTCCCCTAAATTTGGAGAGACCTTGTGACCTGTTAGGCTCTGGATGTCCTTCATGGTCGAAGAAAATCTCATTTGCTCAATGGCCGTGATTTTTTTCAGGATTAACCTTAATTCCTCTCGAACAAACAAGGAAACCCAAAAGTTTGCCAAAGAAACTCCGAAGGAGCACTTTTTAGGGTTTAACTTTATTCCATGCTTATTTAGGTTACAAAAGGTTTCAGCAAGATCTTCTAACTGACTAGAGCATTTTAAGCTCTTTACAACCAAGTCATCGATGTAAGCTTCTAGATTATGCCCCAACTAGGAAAGAAAGGTCTTTTGCATCAAGCGCTAGTACGTGAAACCGGCGTTCTTGAGATCAAATGGCATTCTAACGTAGCAGTAGGGGTTACGCCGTAATCCTATAGGGGTTACGCCGGCGACTCGAGCAGGCCGCTTCTAAGCGGGGCGCATGGGCAGAGGAGCTCTCTAGCATCCTCTGCTCCATGCGCACGACCCCGAGCTGGGCGACGGGACGTACTCCCTTCTCCCTAGTCTACGGGGCCGAGGCAGTCCTTCCCCAGGAGATTGGCTTCCGGTCGCTGCGAGTCGAGCTCCTAGACGGAGCTACGACCGCAGCGTACCAATCCAATGAGGCCATCCAGCGACTGGAGATCGACCTCGTGGAGGAGGAAAGCGACCGAGCGCTCCTCCGCCATGCCATCTACGAGCACGACATGGCGCGCGCATACAACCAGCTCGTGCGCGAGAGGGCCTTCCGCCTTGGGGACCTTGTCCTCAAGCGGGTCACAGACCCCCAAGCCCAGGGTAAGCTCTCCCCCAAATGGGAGGGCCCCTACAGGATCTCCGCGGTCCTGGACTCGGGGGCTTACAAACTCTCCAACCTCCAAGAGCAGGAACTGAAGCACACGTGGAACTTGCGTTTACTTCGCAAGTTTTACGTCTAGCCTACACAGGCCCGTCCCCACGCCCGGAGTGATTACGCTGGAGGGGGAAGGGGGACCTCGTACTCACTGTCCCCTCCCCCGGAGTGATCACGCCGGAGGGGGAGGGGGGCATTGTAATCACCTTTCCCTCCCCTTTCGCGACTTCGCGGGGGGAGGCGTTGTATTTCATTTCATTGTCAATACAACTGGGTTTTTCTCTTCAACTGTCATTGCAGGTTCTTCACATTACCGCCCCTAACGGTGATGCCCTCCCCGCGAGGACGCCCTCCCCTCGAGGATGCCCTCCCCATGAGGAAGTGGGCCCAGACCCAACAAGTCCCTCCTGTAAGGCGGCTTACGATCAGCCCTCGTGGACTGAGGGTGTAAGCGGCAACCCGGTCCCCAGCGACCGTGGTAACGAGTCACTTTGGGAGACTAGTCCCCTACACAGACACTCAGACCCGTCATCGGGCACATCCTCCTCCGGAAGTCGATAGTCTCCCCAGCGGGACGGATTTCTTGGATATTCTTCTCCGGAGACCTTATTCCCGGCTCCCCGTTCTCACGGCGACCGAACGATTGTCTCCCGGAAGGTCTATCTCCGAAAATCTCATTTCAGGCTTTCTTGGATATCTCTTCCCCGGAGACCCTATTCCCGGCTCCCCGTTCTCACGGCGACCGGATGATTCTCCAGGAAAAATTATGGATTTCTTGGATATTTCTTCCCCGGAGACCCTATTCCCGGCTCCCTGTTCTCACGGCGACCGGACGATTGTCTCCCGGAAAGTTCATCTCGGGAAATCTCGTCGGGTTTTCTCGGATGTTTCTTCCTCGCAGACCTTATTCCCGGCTCCCCGTTCTCACGGCGACCGGACGATTGTCTCCCGGAAAGTTTCTCCCCGAAAACCTCCTTTTAGAATTTTCTAACTGGGAAAATTCTTATGTCACAGGTCTTCATCTTCACCCCGGGGGCTTTGTCACCCCCACAGCGCGCGGAGCTACCCTCCGGCCCGCTGTGGGCGGGGGGATAAGGAATCCCCGGGTGTCGACTGCACCATGCACGAGCAAACTTAGCTCATTCTTATCAAAAGGAGTCGTCCAGACCATCCAAGAAAAATATCAAAAGAAGACTCTTAAAACAACAAGAAGCGCAAACACAGCTTTATTAATCATTCACCCAGAGGACATCTTCCCCCTCCGGTGGGCATTGGAAACGGTACAACCCGGGTCAAAACCCGGAAGCTCTATACATCCTAAGGCTCCTATGCCTAATAGTCCCAGAGGCCCTCCGCTAGCTCCCGGGCCAGGTCCCAGTACAATGCGCGTACGCGGCGCTGAGCTTCCTGGAGTACATCCTCGGGCCAGTACTCGTAGCCCGCCGGTGAAAGTATCCGAAGTGGGGGGATCATCCGGGACCCCGGACGCGGAGGGGATAATTCGGCGTGATGATTGTCGAAATTATCCAAGTGCCACTCCGGGTGCCATCTCAATCGGATCGGCTCCCGGGCGGCATCCCCACTGCGCTTCCCGGAGATGAGGCTTAGCAAGATCAAAGCGGCTTCGGCTTCCCCCGGGGGCCACCTACCGGGGCTCGAAGGCCTCGCCCCCGGGGAACTTCTCCCGGACCTCCGCCCGGGAGTAACCTCCCGGGAATCCTGGTAACAATGTATTCATTCGAGACTTAGAGAAATTTTGAATTTCTATTGCATTTCAAAATGTCCTTTTACAAGTGTCCGGGGCTTCTTCTAAGAAGCTACCGGGAACAAAATCCTAAGAAATCAAAAGGGTCCTATCTAAGACCCGGGGGGAGGCTCATACTTTGTCATTTTCGTCCTCCCCTCGGGGGCTTCCGCCGGGGCCGGGGCTAGGCCGTCCGCTGTCGGAGGCGCCGGTGCCGGGAACCTCACCTGGATGATCCGGTCGTAGAAGCCCCCGGCGAGCTGCTCCACCTCCCGGCGCGAAGGCTCGAAGAACTCGGGGAAGCTCCGGGGAATGCGGCCCCCGATCGCCCGGGCGCCCACCCCCTGGTGCTCCACGAGCCCGGCCGCGGCCGCAACCATGGGGATTGCCCGGCCTCGTGCCCGGGCATCTGCGGCCTCCAGGATCACAGAGACCTATGCGTTGAGAAAAAGCACAGGCTCCGTGAGGGTGGCCAGGGGCACCTCTGAGCTGCTCCCGGAGCCTAGGCTCACGTCAAGGCCCTCGAGGGCCGAGCGGACGGAGCAGCCCGCGTCCATCACCGCCCAAACGCTCGAGCCCTCGAGCTCCCGAAAGGCCTCCTCCTTCACCTTGGCCTCCTGCCGGAGGCGGCGGTTGACGGCCTCGGAGACGTGGACCTGGGCCCGAACCCGGGCCAGCTCCTGGAGGGCTTCATCGCGCTGCCCCAGGTAGGTGGCGGCCCTCTCCTCCGCGTCCTTAAGCAGCCGGCCGATCCGCTGCTCAAGGCCCCAAGTAATGGCCACCCCCTACAAACTCTAGAGTTAGAAAAAATTCAAGTGCAGGGAGCCGAAAGAAGGCGTCATCGACTCAGGTAAGTACCTGAATCTGTAGAGACTGGAGCTCCCCAAAACGCTCGTGGAGTGTCCCCTCCGCGACGTAGGCCTGCACCTTCCGGGTCTGCAGGCCCTCCGCGTAGTGGGCGACCTCCCCCGCGGAAAGCAGGGGGGTCTCCCGCCCGACGCCGGTCCCGTCGCGGCCGATGAGGGGTCCCCGGACCTGAGCGCCCGGCATAATCTCGGCCGGGGTGGCAGTGGTCGGCGTCTTCGTCGCCGAGGAGGTGGCCTCCGAGGAAGTGGCCGAGGAGCTCCCGGAAGGGCTCCCTCTCCGGGGAGGAACCATGAGTCCTTTTCCCTTCCCGGGCGGGAGGGCCGCCGGGGCCTCCACTTCCAGAGGGACCTCGTAGACTGAGGGGTTCCCCCCCTCGTCCACCGGCCACTCCACCCGCGGAGGCGAGACCTCCGCGAACCTCTCCTCCGGCTTCTCAGGCTCCAAAGGAGTCGGGGGCGCCAGGAGGGCCGCCACCGAAGGCGGCGAGGGGGCGTAGTCCGCCGAATCGGACGCCGCCCCACCCGCAGCCGGTTCCTTCCCCTGAGCCTCAACGGGGCTCCCCGGGGGAGGGGGTGTTACTTCCTTCCGGGCCGGCGCCCGGGCGCGCCCGGACCCGGGGGTCTCGTCCCGGGCCTTCGCCGGCGTCGAGGCCGGTGTCGTCGATGGGCCGCGGGCTTTTTGAACTTTGGCCTTCTTAGGCTCAGAGCCCCCGGCGGCTTCCTTCCACCGCTTGTGCGATTCGGGGGTAGGGAGGGGCTTCCTCTCCGGTAGCTTTAACCCGAAGGCCTCGGCTACCAGGTTCCGGGGAGGGCCCTCCCCCACGACGCGCACGACGCGCTCGTGCTCGTCGGTGAAGTACCTCCCCAGGAGGTTCTCCGCCTTCTCCCGTGCCGCCGGGTACGGCCGGACTGCGAAAGGTAAGAGTTAGTCAAATTTTGTAAAATTTGTAAATGCATTGAACCAGGTAGCGAAGACTTACGTCGGGTCACCGGTTTCACCGGGGGCCATTGCTCCGGAGCCATCCCGATCCCCCTTCTCCCACGAGAGAAGGGGGAGATCCTCAACAACATCATCTCCTCGGCAGCGTCCCGCATAGAGCGGGTGCGCCGGGAGACAATGACCTTCCTGAGGAGCTCCAGCTCCTCGTCCGTCCACACCGGGGGCTTCGGTGCAGACGACCTGCTGTAGGTAGGGGCCTCTGGGGAGTACACCACCCCGTCGTCCCGGACCCGGAGGTAGAACCACCTCCGGATCAAGTCACCCCAATTGTCCCGGGACGCCGCCACCGGGTAATCAGCTACCCGGGACGGCAGCATCTGCACCATCACCGTGCCAAAAGGGGCCTTGGGTCCCCCCTTGACCAGGTGGGAGCTCCTCGCCGTCGGTTCGTAGAAGTATCGGAAGGCTCGCAGGGTAGGCTCCCGCCTGGTCGCCGTCTCGAAGAGCCATATGAATAGGCCCATCCGGACGATGGCGTTGGCGTGAGGTGGTTTAGAGCCACCCTATACTCCTTCAAAAACTCCCGGAGCAATGGATGCACCGGGAGCCGGAGCCCCGCCTCGAGGAAGGCCTCGAAGGCCACGATCTCTCCGGGCCTGGGGCGGGGGGCTCCATCCTTCTTCACGGGGACCCCGACGTCCCCGTCCTCTACGACTCCTCGTTCGACCAGGGACTCTAAGTCCCCTGCCGTGAACTCGGACGCCCAGAGGAAGTCCGGAGCGACCTCCTCCGGGGGCACCTCTGTCGTCTTCGCTCGACCCTTTGGCTCCATCAGGTTTGGTTTTCTCCTGTGGCTAAAGTTTCAGGGAGCTGCAGACACCTAAAGGTTCCGGGCACTAGGCTACCGGGAGCTAGCTACCGGGAGAGCTAAGGGCGCTGGAATTGGAATGTTTGGAATGAGCTTCCCGGGTCCCCCAAGGCCCTATTTATAAGGGTGAAGAGTGGCCCAGATGGGCGCCATGTGGCACTTCGCGGTACATCTGGGCCGTTGGAGTTCAAACCGTGCGTGGGAAATGAAGGGACTGGTGCGCAAACCGAGGCACCGGTTTGAACCGCGAGCGCATTTATGGCCCAACGGCGCGGTCATAAGCGCGCGGCACGGGAATCGAAGCGTCATGGCTCCGGTGGCTTGGCTCGGAGATTTTCCCGATGACATGCGCCATACCCATCGGGGACTCGAGCATCGTCCCCAGGGGGCTGCTGTTGGGGGAAATCTCCGCGAGGCTAAGCCCAGGTAAGTTGCGTCACATCCGCCCGGGGACCTGGCCTCTGGTGCCGGTCCCGGGCGCCACCTTTTGCCCGGGGACCTGGCCTCCGGTGCCGTTCGCGGGCGCCGCCTTTCGCCCGGGGACGTAGCCTCCGGTGCCGGTCCCGAGCGCCGCCTTTCTCCCGGGGACGTGGCCTCCTGTGCCTGCCCGGGCGCCGCCTTTTGCCCGGGGACCTAGCCTCCGGTGCCAGTCCCGGGCGCCGCCATTTGCCTGGGGACATTGCCCTCCGGGGCATGTCCCGGGCGCCGCCTTTGGCCCGGGGACATGACCTCCGGTGCCTGACCTGGGCGCCGCCTTTGGCCCGGGGACATTGCCTCCGGGGCATGTCCCGGGCGCCGCCTTTGGCCCGGGGACGTGGCCTCCGGTGCCGGTCCCGGGCGCCGCTTTTTGCCCGGGACATTGCCTCCGGCGCATGTCCCGGGCATTGTCGCCCTTCTAAAGGTAAAGTCTTTGGTTCTTGATCACGTGCAGGTCACGCGAGGAGCGCCTCGGGAATCAGCGACCACCTATCAAGCATCCAAGGCGTCTGACCGGGAGAAGGACGTTGCTACCCCTCAATCTGACGGTAGCATCCGGGGTAGTTTAGTCTTTTTTGCTTCTTTTTGGGGCTATAAATAGCCCTTGTACCCCCTGTTGTAAAGACAAGTGGTTCATTATTGCTAGAATAGCCAAACTCACATGTGTGCTCCGGAAGCCTCTCCCCGAGAGAGCCTCCCCAGCCGACTCCAGTCGGGAGCACGCCGACAGGACTAGGGCCCCCACCGGGACCCGAACCTATATAAATCCTCGTGTCACTTTTTGTGTTTGTCCGGCGGGGGAGGACCAGTCGCCCGGTCAGCCCGCGTCGCATTTTCTTCGCTAGGATCGTCCATGAAACCTGCCGGGGTGTTCGGAACACCACGACAGGCGGGGTGCTGGCGGCTTTCTTCAGAGGTGAATGGGCTTTACTAGGAGGCGTGGATCCTCTGGCTGGGGTCGAGGTCTTCTTTGCAATGTTGAGGTCCGCAGGAGATCCCTCATGCCCTGCACTGGGGGTGCCATCTCCTTGTAGTCTGCCGATAGGTGTCGACGATTCAGACTCAGGGTCCTCTGTCGATCTTACACATATTTGTCAGTTGTTTGTGAGACGCTTCATAGTGCTATCAGGTATGTTAAGATAAGTAATGAAGTAGACACGTGAATATTTATACAGGTTTGGGCCCTCGATGGTGGGAGTAATAGCCCTATGTCCTATTGTGATTTCACTATGTATGAAAAAAGGGTTTATAGGAAAGAGAGATTATCATAGGCGATAATCTCCTTTACACTTTTGTCTATTTACTATATATAAGTCTTCAAGTGTTGTTCCTCCCTCTGTGTCTTCATCAGCAATCCTTTTATACTAAATGAAAGGATGCCAATGCAAGGCAGTTCTTAATGGTTGCCACAGTGCAGTTCGTATAACCGCACCAATCTTCTTCGTCGGTTAATGACGAGGATTGTTACCCAAGCTAGTTCGGAGTAATGTACATCTGGTTTAAGACAACTTCGACATCCATTTCACGCCTCGCACCGCGGTCAAGTCTCAGGTCCCGGTCGACTTCATGGTCGAATGGACTAATCCTGAGCCACCCGTGTAGGCGTTCGAAGATTTGGAATACCCTGATCACTGGAGAATGTACTTTGATGGCTCTCATAGTTTTCAACACTCGTGGGCTGGAGTGGTCTTAGTTACTCCTCAGGGCGAACAGCTGAAGTATGTCATTCAACTACACTTTGTTTTCCACCAACAACGCACCAGAGTATGAAGGTCTTATTGCAGGGCACCGGGTAGCAAAATTCCACGGAGTCCATCGATTAGTGGTGAGGGGAGACTCACAGCTGGTCGTAAACCAGGTAAACAAGGAGTACAGCACCTCTGATGAGATAATGAATCATTACCTGGCGGAAGTGAGGAGATTGGAAAAACACTTTACTCATTTTGAAGTCCAATACATCCCGCAAAAGGACAACATTCTCGCAGACCAATTATCCAAAATTGGGTCCTCACTCACATCCGCCCCTGTAGGAGTGTTCGTCGAACACTTGGAACATCCTTCGATCATGACTACAGTCGAGGGTGATCCGGTAACAGTCTGCGTTACCAACCTCGGATAGGAACGAGATTGGACCCATCCATTGAGCGATCGGTTAGTTTGAAAAGCACGTCTATACAAACTTATAGATGGAGTTTTGTATAGAAAATGTACTCAAGGAGTATTCATGCGCTGTGTGTCCCAAGAGGAAGGTAAATCCCTCTTGAAAGAAATTCATGACGGTGTATGTGGTGCACATGCGTCATTCCGAACACTGGTCGGGAAAGCTTTCCGACAAGGATTTTACTGGCCTTCGGCACTTGATGATGCCAAGAATATGGTCAAGACATGTCCTCAGTGTCAATTTCATGAGAGACACGTTCATCAACCTGCCTACGCTCTACAAACCATCCCTTTATCATGGCCCTTAGTGGTCTGGGGGATGGATATTGTTGGTCCTATGCCACAAGCGGTCAATGGATACAATTTTTTGTTTGTAGCTATTGACACGTTTACAAAGTGGATTGAGGCTGAACCAGCACACAACATTACTGCTGCTGCTGCACAAAAGTTCTTTCATAAGAACATTGTGACTCGATTCGGTGTTCCAAATCGACTCATCACTGATAATGGTTCCCAGTTCGCTAGCGGTCTTTTTCTGGACAATTGCGACACCATTGGAACCAAGGTGTGCTTTGTCTCTGTAGCTCATCCGCAGACCAATGGTGCCGTCGAACGTGCCAAAGGGCAAATATGACAGGGTATCAAAAAGCGCATTTTTGATCGCCTTAAGACACGCTCGGGGGCTTGGGTAGATGAGCTCTATACTGTTCTGTGGGCACTAAGCACTACTTCTAGTCGAGCCACCGGTGAGACACCTTTCTATCTGGTATACGGAGCTGAGGCTATGTTACCCATGGAAATTAGTATTGGTTCTGTCCAAACAGATCAATTCGAACAAGTTGATTAGAATGGACAACGATTACAAGATCTAATTCTCCTAGAAGAAAAGCGTGATCGAGCTCTGGTCAAGTCCCCGGTGTATTTGAAAGCTTTGTGCAAATACCATAACAAAAGGGTGCGACCACGTAGTCTTCACGTGGGCGATCTGGTTTTACGTAAAATACAAAACCAATCTAATCGCAACAAGTTCTCCCCACAATGGGAAGGTCCCTACACTGTTGTCTCGGTGCCGCGACCGGGGTCGGCTCGATTAGCAATGGAGGATGGTCGAATCTTATCCAATACATGGAACATCAATCAACTGCGCAAGTTTTATGTGTAAGTTCCCCAACCCTTTTCCTTTTCAATTAGCATGATTTAACAAAATCAGTACTTCTAGTTGTTTCATGTGATAATTATTCCTTTTGCCCGTATGTTACGAGTCTGACTCAGGGGCTGGTCGCCGATAATTGTAACACTATAATACCCTGATCGGATTCGCTGGCCAATCTCGTGATCACTTCCAGACAAGGCACCCCTCAATAAGTCATTTCTCAACCCACACGGGACTTGCTGGCATGTCCTTGGTCATCAGAGTGGCTGCCGGTTTGCAATAAGGTCGGGTATTGTATCGAACATGATTGTCGGTCTGGTCGGATATTCCTGGTCGTCGTTACACCCATATTTTTCCTGTGCTTATAATACTAAGTCTTCAGTATGCATAATCACAGGAGCGGGCTAGGGGAATATGGTAGCAACATGAAACAAAAAGAAGCCCTTTCTTTCAAAAAATAATGCATACATTCGCATTGTATAAATTGTATCTGTACAGGTACAGGATTTACATTAGGCCAAGCCCTTTCAAGAGATCTTCTACTAGAGGTTTGACTTCCTCCATTATGACCTCAAGCTGGTCTTCACTCTCGACCTCTGCCTCTCCTGCCACTGGGTTCAGATCAAGATCTGGGCCATGGTGAAGACGAAGCCGGCAGAGGATGGCGGAGGCAACTGATCGCACTCTTGTCTTGATCACCTCTTTTTGCCGCCTTGTATCTTCAGGAAGATAGTCGAGTAGTGACTCTGCTTGGGTCGCGACCAGTGTGGTCCAGTCGCTAAGGCTAAGGTCGTCCCTTTCGGTTTCGACCACATCAGCCCTCAGTTTTTCAAAGATGTCTCGTTGAGCACTGCTGCAGGCTGAGAGTGATGCACTCAAGTCCTTGTTCTCCCTGCAGACAGAACCAACTTTCGAGTTTTGCAACTCGATGGTCGCCTAGAGATCTTTCTTCTCTTGGCCGAGCTGACTTATTTGGTCGTCTCACGCTGCGATAGGAGACCATCACAAACAAGTTTTTATGACAAAATTAATTCACTCTGGTTAGAAGTATACTTACAAGAGAGCTGTGACCGCAGTTTTTGGAGTTCGGTCTCCAGGAATGAGATCTTGGCAACTGCCCTGAACTCCTGATTTTCCCGATCAGCGAGGCTTTTGATCAGAAAGGCGTTTTCTCTGTGACAAAAGAGACAGTTGTCAAGATAGGACTTACATTCAGGCAAATGAAGAAACATCTTCCTTACCGCTGTAGGCGACTCATTTCCTCTTGCACGACCTCGATGCTATTTGCTATAGCCATCAACTTGGTCGCCATACGAGTCAGTTCCAATGACATGGAAGGGGATAAGTTTCAAAGCCTGGATATTCCTATGCAAATGCGAACTTAAAAATCACAAGGGATGATCGGCATACCTCAATATACTCGCTAAATGAGCCACTTTTCGGTTCAGCCAAAGGCTGAGTCGCTAGACTTGCCTTATCCCCAGTAGGAGCGGCAGATGAGTTTTCTTGCTGAGCCTCCTCCATTGCTGGGGTCGCAAATTCCAATCTCTGCGATTGGACTTCTGCGGCCATCCCGTCTATAATGGCCCAAAGAACTTCCCTGGCCAAAGGGATGGAACTTTGCTCACCCGTGACCTTGGTAGCAGGGGAAGCTTCAACACTTGCCGAGGTCACTGGGGGGCTTGGCGCTGTATCTCTGCGCCTAAGCAAATAGAAGGACCATCGGTTAGAATCTCTTCAGTCGATCACTATAATACGACTCTGTCCAAACGGGAGAGATTCTTACCTTACTCAAAATCCTACCAAATTCTGGGATTTCGAAGAGGGTTCCCTGAGAAAAAGAGGACAGTCGCCATCTGTCCTGGTCTTCCTCTTCCTAAATAGGACCTTGTCCTTTTCTCCCTGTGTGCATGCAAATCAATAAGAACACACATGAGGAATGATGAAAACCAAGGCTGTAAGGGTCCTTACCGGGGTAACTTCTTCGGTCGGAAGGGATGATGCCATTGTTCCTGAAGTCTCCTGGACCATAGGCATTGGGACCTCATCCGCGACCATGAGGTTGGTAGTGGTCGCGGGGTCCTGTTCAGTTATTCCCACTCCTGTCAACAGGAGTGGAGTGCTCATCGCCCCAGGACTGGCAGGAGTCACTTCGCGGCGGATAAAGGGGATGTCATCTTCCTCTTCCTATATGAGCATAACTCAATGAATATACACAAATGAATGCAAACATTCAGGATTGTGAGGAATCTTACCACAATCACCCCTTCTTTCAGAAGAGGAGGTGGTGCAAGTCCTGAGGCTTCATAAGCTTCAGGCACTAGGGTTTCGTAACCACAGGGTTATCAGTGGTCACGGGACCCATTGTAGTCGTCTCTGTCCCTGTGGTCAGAGACAGGACCTCGCTGGTTTGAGGAGCGATCGCCTTCCTCTTGCGGTGAACCAGAGGAATGTCATCCTCCTCGTCCTCGCTCCCTTCACCCTGTATGACGAAGAAGTAATTTCTACTCGTACCTGGGGTTACAGGTGGCACTGAATATCTTACCGCAGTCCTTTTCGCGGTAAGGGGTTTCTGCTGTGAAGAAGCCTCTCCCAGAATCCTCTTGGACTTCTTGGGAGCAGGTTCCTTCGCCGCGCGCTTCGAAGAGGTCCTCTTCACCTTCTTCACGGTTGGTCTCCCCGAGGGACCAACGTCCTCGCTTGGACGCGACGCCTCGGTAAACTTTCCCAGAAGCTATGTCATTCCAAATGTTCACGTTAATACAGGACAAGCAAATGGTCTACAACAGAACTTGTGAAAGAAAGGCCATACCTTTCGGCGCTCCTGTTTGAGATCGTCGCCGGCATTGATTAGGCTTTGAGGGCGAGGCGATCCCTTGGCTCCCTCCACAGCGACGCTGTACCCCTTGAGGAGATAATTTGTCCATTTTTCAATCTCGGATAAGGGCAGAGCTGCGTCGCAAATGAGCAGGTTAACAAATATGACATTTTTTCAGTAAAAATGTATGTTTTGTTGACTAGGAGACATACCGTTATTGTAGTCCAGGGTACTATCTGCCATGGACTGGATTTCCCAAGCCGGATGAGCCCTTTCACGTAGGGGGCTTATCTGATTCTTCACAAAGTCGTGTATGATGTCGCACGCTGTTAGTCCTTGCTAGACTAAGTGAAGAATGACTTGGGCCTGCTTCTTCTACTCTGCACTCAGAGCAGGAAGGGAGTCCAGCTCGCTGGCCTTCTCCGGTAGAGAGTTCTCGAACCACAGTCCGCTCTCCAACGGAGGGGTACAGTAGAACCATTTCTGGTACCACCCGTGGATAGAATCCCGAAGGGGTGGGAAGGGGTACTCCTTCTTCTCCCTTATTCGAAAGTAGATGCACCCGGTGGCATTGGCGCTCTTCGACCATGCCGAGTAGTAGAAACGTCGGAAGAGCTCCACGCTTGGGAGCACTCCTACGAAGGCTTCGCACAAGTGCTGAAAGATCGCCAAGATAAGGACAGCATTTGGGTGGAGATTCACTAACTCCAACCCATAATGCTCCAAGATTCCCTTCAAGAACTGGCTCTCGAGGAATCGGAACCCGCAATGCAGGTACTCCTCAAAGACCACCAATTCGCCCTCTTGGACGATTGGGGTTTCTTGGTCCTTCTCCGCTGGCCGCCAGTTGATCAGCAATCGTGGAGGGAGAATCTCTTCCTTCTTAAGGGCCACCAGGCTTTCTTCGGTGTGGTGAACAGATCGGCTCCAGGAGGCCATCTCTTTCGAAAGATTGAGAGGAAAGGTGGTGACTTTGGAGGCGACGGAGATAATGAATGAGAGTTTTGTGCAGCAAGAAACTCTAAGGGAAATGAAGGGTTTCTGGTTGTGTGGCTTCCTCAGGAAGCTACCTTCTCCTTTTATATGCCCGAGGCAACCCTTCGTTGAATACTTTATTAATTTCCCATAATGGGTGCCTGCTATCGGGAAACCCGTTATGCACTCCCTACAGTGAATCTGGAACAAAATATTTTTATTATTTTCATTTCAGATCCGGGGGCTAGGGTGCACACAAAGACATGAAAATTTTGCAAAGATTTTGGGGGAGATGATCCTTCATGTCTTTTGAAAAGCTAATTTGTATGTGTTGATCACAATGCATTTCTGTGATCGCCTCAAAATTTGCATGTTGATCACAATGCCATTCTGTGATCACTGCAAGTAGGTAATCGCAATGTATGCGATTATCACTCGATTAAGGCATTATGTTTTGATCGCAGCTTCAGTATTGATCGCGGCTTCAGTACTGATTGCAGCTTCGGTTTTGATCGCGGTTTTAGTTCTGATCGCAGTACCAATACTGGTCGCGGTATGACACATTAATGCGTTTCTGATCGAAAGACTTGTTACCTCAGATTTACCTGTGTATGTTTGGTCGTAAAGACATTCCTTATGACCATGTTTTCGCACAAAGATTGTGAAGAGTTTCAATTCAAATTAACTCTTGCATAATTCTTCTTGAGAAGGCAAGTTATGTAAGGTAAAAGAAATTTTTATTTCTGGCAATCCTTGCATATAAAAGGGATACAAGCGACTAGAGCATCGATCTGATCCGAGAGGATTTACAAAGTTCTCCTAGGGACATATTAGCATCAGTGGGATCAACACTGGCTGCCCCTAAAGAATCAGCAACTACTCTAAGCCTATCTACATCATCCCGAATCAGAGAAGCACTACTATTCCTGATCGTATCGGAGAGTTCTCGCTGCTGTCGAGCATAGTCCCTCTCCAAGAGGAATTGGTGCCTTCTTCGCGGGATCTGTCAAAACATTCTGCCAGGTGCAGAATGGCTGAAGACATCTCTTCGGTCTTCTTCTCCAGAGCCTCTTTTTCCTCCTGGAGAGTTTGTTCGAGGGAAAGAGATTGGACCTCAGTAGGTTGGTCGCTGGGGGCTCCAGAAATTTTCATCTCCTGTGCATAAATGTGTTAGTTTTACAAGATAAAACGACCAGCAGAAGAGATGAAAATAATTACCAATCCTCGCAAGTGAGAGGATGAAGTATTTCCCCCAGAAAGTAGATCACCTGACAAAAGTCGGGAACCATCAGGTCGTGGAAGTGCAACTTTCCCACGATAAGATTGCTCACCCAAAAAAAGCTGAGGATTATCTGGTCACGGGAATGCAACCTTCCTACCAGAAAATTGATAACCCATCAAAAGATGAGGATCGCTTGATCGCAATGGAGAAAGGTGAGAAGAAGGCTTTGAAGGATTATTATGGACCTCCAAAAGTGGAGATGAAGGTTTGACCTGCCGAGTTGCATGGACAGGAAGGACTACAGGGGCCAAAGGAAGAGAGAGCAATGATGCATCCCTAACCCTTGTGCCGCTGGAAGATCCCTCGTCAACCTTGGGTTTCTTCCCTGGAGAAACCAGATCTTCAGTCATCTGTGAATTTCCAAAAAGCATGTTAGAAATGATCAGAACATAAGATGGCAACTTGAACCAAGGGTTCCAGAGGAGACTTACCTTCTGGATGTCCTAGTCGAATTCAAGTGTCACTTCCTCTTCATCGCTCTCAATCTCAATGATGTGCTTGGAGCCCTGATCTGCCATTGAGGTGGAAACAGAAGGAAGAGAAGATAGCTTTGGAAAAGACTTAGCCGGGAAAAAAATTGTGAAGTTTTAGAGCTAAGAGGCTTCGGTATTTATAGCCCCCAGGGGTGACGGTTCGTTTTTTGAATGCCTCAAGTTCTTAAAACACATTTACAATTTTATCTCGGGTTGAAAGGCAATTCCACGGCGCTATCATTACCTGTCAAATACAACCCAGAGTCCGTCTCGGAAAATAAACCGCCACACGTAGTGCGCTACTAAGTGTGGGAGTTGAAGCGTTGGGTCAGTTATCCAATGTAAGATTTAAATTTGAAGTAAATATGTCCCTTCGTTTTCTTCAAATTTGGGGGCTAGCTGACGAGGATTGTTACCCTAGCTAGTTCGGAGTAATGTACATCTGGTTTAAGACAACTTCAAACCAGACAAGTGTCCGGAGGTCCGTTGCCATGATCTCAGACGGCCTGAGAAGTGCAGACACATGGTCGCAGGCTTTGCGTAATCATGAGGCTGCAGACAGCACGCAGTCAGGAGGTCGCAAGATAGTGCGCGGTCAAAAAGACAGTGCGCGGTCAAAAAGACAATGCGTGGTCAGAAGGTCCTTGACTATTATCGACCAGGATAACTCGGGAATGCTTAAGCTCTATAACAGGCATATCCCGAGAATCACGATGATCCTTCCACATATGAAGACAACTGCCAGGAGGTTAACTCATGCAGTTATCCCTTAATTGCACGTGTTAAGCCTGCGTAGGGGTTAAGTGCGGTTATCAAAACTGCACCCGAGCAACCATTCAAAGCCGTTGTGCATTGGCGTCCTTTCGACCAGTATAAAAGGGTGCGCAAATGTACTAGACGGGGACACCTTCAACGGATTCAAGAGACATCAAGATCTGACAAATCGAACAGATCTGACAGATCAACATCAACAATCTTCCATAGGCTAGTTTAGTCATTCTCTAGACAATCACATGGAAAAGATCTTCGCCTGTGATGATCTTTTCCACAACTTTGTAACCTTTTTTCCCATACATAGTGAAATCACAACAGGACGTAGAGCTATTATTCCCACCATCGAGGGCCCGAACCTGTATAAATCTCTCTGTGTTCGAACCGACATTGCTCATCATCCCTTTCCGGAGGGACACCCTGAAAGGCCTCATAACTCACAAATTCTGCATAAGTTCGACTAAGGATCCCGAGTCCGAATCGTCACACATATGCACATAACTGGTTTGTCTTCAGTATCGACCTGTACGCCATCTCCAAATGGAGGCATCTCATCAAATTGATTGTATTCCTCCTCGTTTACGACATTTTCAACTCCAACAATCCTTCTCTTGCCATGAAGGACGACATGCCACTTCTTATTGGCCGGGTCAGTGACATAAATGACCTGAATGGCTTGCTTTGCAAGTATGAATGGCTCATCTTTATAAGCAACTCGATCGAGATCCACAGAAGTGAAACTGTAACTGTCAACCTTCACACCCTGTGGGATTTGGACCCATCGGCATCGAAACAGGGGAATCTTGAACAGTACGTAATCGAGCTCCCAAATTTCTTCAATGAACCCATAGTACGAGTCCAATCCACGTACTATCCTTGTTGGGCCTGTCTCGCTGAACTCCTCATGAAAAGCTTCTACGCTCACTCCACTATTTTGCACAGTGCTCTTTCGATCTTGAGCTTTCGTGTAAAATGTGTACCCATTGATGTCATATCCCTGCCATGTCTGTACAGTAAACGTGGGCCCTTTTGCCAACCATTTAAGGTTCTCACTTACGGACTCTCTGGTGATTCACACTTTCATCCACGCGTTGAATTGACTGTTATGTTCTGTCATGATCCAAACCTCGGATCGGCGAGGATTGTCTTGTCGTAGCATCTCCTTGTGCTCGTCGATGTACGGAGACACCTCCGTCATGTGTTGCAAGACCCAAAAATGAGCTTTCGAGTACATATTGAAATCAGGAGTGATGGCTCTCTGTCCAATAGTGCCAACACCATCAAGCCTCCCCTCATGACGAGACACAGGATTTCCTATTGCTTCTACCTCGGCCATTAATGGACGCAGAACTCAACAACCTCTTCCGTTGAATAACCTTCGACAATGCTACCCTCGGGCCGAGACCGATTCCTCACGTAGGCCTTAAGTACACCCATGTACCTCTCGAATGGATACATATAACGTAGGAACACGGGTCCACATATCTTGATTTCTCTGACAAGGTGGACGGTGAGATGGACCATGATATCAAAAAATGATGGAGGAAAATACATCTCAAGTTGACAGAGAGTTCGAACCACCTCGCTCTGTAGAGAATCTAGTCCCTCGGGATCAATGACCTTGCAAGAAATTGCATTGAAGAAATAACATAGCCTCGTGATGGTCTCTCTGACCTTATGATGCAGAATACTCCGGATGGCAACAGGAAGCATTTGTGTCATCAACACGTGACAATCATGAGACTTCATACCCAGCAATTTCAAATCGCCCATGGACACAAGCTTTTTCATATTTGCGGAGTGACCCGATGGAACTTTAACACCATAGAGACACTTACAGAGTTTTGTCCTCTCACCCTTGCACAAAGTGTAGCATGCGGGGGGAGGTATATATGGCCTTTATCGTCCTCTCTCGGTGCTAGCTCGGGTCTGATTTTCATTTCGATCATGTCACGCCGCACATTGACGCCATCCTTTTTCTTCCCCGGAATGTTCAGCAATAGGCCGATTAAACTGTCTCAAACATTCTTCTCTACATGCATGACATCAACGCAATGACGAACCTCTAAATGCTCCCAATACGGTAAGTCCCAAAATATCAATCTCTTCTTCCAAGTGTTCTTCGTGCAGGGTTTCAATTTACGACCCTTTCCAAACACAATGTCTATGTCCTTCACCCGTGAGTAAACTTCTTTCCCGCGCGTAGGCTTCGGGGCTGAAACATCTTCCTTGTGGCCGTCAAATTCCCTCTTCCTCTTACGATACGCGTCATTCTTCGGAAGAAACCTACGATGACGCATGTACACTGTTTTCCTACAATTCTTCGGCCACGCGCTCTCAGTCTCATCTTCGCAGTGGAGACAGGCTTTGGCTCCTTTCATACTACGGCCCGACAAATTTCCAAAGGCAGGGAAATCGTTGATGGTGCAGAATATCATAGCATGTAGGATGAAGGTCTCTCGTTTGTATGCGTCCCATACCTGCACCCCTTCGTTCCACATTGTTAGGAGATCCTTTATCAATGGTGCTAGGTACACATCAATATCGTTTTCGGGTTGTTTTGGTCCTGAGATAAGTAGAGACATCATGATGTACTTGCGCTTCATACACAACCAAGGAGGAAGGTTGTAGATACACAAAAGAACCGGCCAAGTATGGGACCCTCATTTGAGGAATCCGGTGGCAACCGCCCAGGTGGGTTGCACTCAGAAAAGGTGCATTGCAGCTCACAACAACAAGATGCATTATATAAAAATGCGAGTAATTAAAAACAAGTGCTGATCACAAGGACCAACCTTACAATAACTTAGCGCCAAAATGACGCATTTAAATGTTGATACAAATTAGGGAGTTTTCGACACAAAGGTCAGCACAAAATGAAACACAATAATAAGCAAAAAGACTTCATCAGTCCTCTTCTTCTGCAGCAGCGGTGTACGGGCCTTCTCCACATCTGACTCCACCTTGGTACATAACCCTCTATCAAGCTTGGTCTTCAGTTTCTTCTTCTTGTTCCACATTGGGTTCAAGACCGTAAGATTCAGGGTCGACGAATCCTTCTTCTAAATTTGTTTGTAAAAGCAAGGGTGAGCACATTGTCCACATAGTGCTCAACAAGTCCCAAATGAGAATGCAAGTATATATAGATGAGGGGGAAATCTCTCACAGAATAGCTCTTTGGCTTTGTATATGTATATAGGATAGATTTTCACTTGGTTTTTGGAGAAAAGACTTTTATTTTCAAAAGCGGTGCTTTTAAAATCCTAAGCTAAATTCTCAGAAAATGTTGTGTGTGGCGGTCTTTCATGAGTCACCACTTTATTCTGATTTTGTGAAAACTTTCCAAAAGCTACTTGTGCTGCATCGACGTGAATAGAATCCACAGCGCGCAGGCTCCATGACCTGGGAGCTCAGAGTATCCGATACTTTTTAAACTTTGCAAAGGTGTACCACCTTAATCCACCAATCATTCGGCTTTCAAGTCGGATCAGCTTCATGCGACTTTTACGTATGTGACAAGGCCGAGATGACACAACAGTTTACAGTCCTAGCATTAACTATTCCCTGCCCGGTAAATAGACAGTCAAGTCTCAAGTACCGTTGTGGGTCCTCCCCACTGCCTTACTTCCTAGCCTGGGTCTATGTTCTCGCAAGACACATAGCCTCTCTTGATTACAGTCGCGCACGACTTAATCTGGCATAGGGCGTCTTCCTTCTTTCCACCTTTTCCTCTCATGATTTTTCTGAACTCACATCACTCATGGCCTTCTGCGGCCCACCAGTTCTCGCAAGACACTGGATCGACAACCATTGCAGGGAAAAGCTAATACTAAAGAAAGCTACTAAGTTACGCCCGTCCCATAAACAGGCAAGTGGTTGGTACGTTTTTCATGCCGCATAGAAGCACAACACCAGGTTCTAGTCCTTATGAATCTCTAGTGAGGAGTCTTTCACATTCCCTGTGCGCACACAGCACCATCCACTCAAACCATCCTCACTATCGATTCCAATCACATTTTCATTCACAATAGGGGTTTTGAATATACTTTTCTCATATGTGACCATTCAACATTTATCATATAATCTTTAAGCATAGCATAGCCTAAGCATGATATTCTAGGGTGACAATGGTGCAGGGATATTCAATGTCAAAAGGGGCTTTACAATCTTTTAGGTCATATCTAATCACTTTATTGAAACATAGTTCTTATTTGAATCTAAGGCATGCATATACTTGAAAACAGATAACATACTTCATTTCAAAATAATAGGCTAGACATGATCAAGGGCTTGAGACTTGCCTTGCAGTGATGGGTCTAGCTGCTCAGGTGAATCCTCGAAGATCTCCTCTGTTCCTTCAACGTCTGGTTCCACGGCGGACACAAACAACACATACACACTATATAAGCATACAAGTACTAGAAAATAATACGCAAATACATCATGCATGCAGGGAAATGGTTTAGACAAGGTCACTTGACATTGATCGAAGAGATGGGCTCAAAAGGACTTGAATGTCGAGGGGCTGACATTCGGCTCATGGCTTGACATTGCCCTAAATTGGTCCTAGGTCTGTTTTCTGGAGATGTGATAGTAGGGAATGTTGTAGAACATGGCTAAGAAGGCTTACTGGACAAAGTGGCATTTCAATTGCTCAAAAGTAACAAGTCTAAATCATCCAATGCCACTGGTGGACATGCACTGACATAGTGTTGACATGGCCAGAAACTAGGGCATTGCATAACTTTTGACTCAGGACTCCAATTGATGCAAAACTTTGTCTGGGGTTTAGGCATTGATAACAGCTACAAAACTCTCAACAGGCTCAAAGGCTGAAAGTGGCCGGAGGGTGGCCAAATCCGGTGAGCAAACACGGTGGTCTGGACATGAACTGAACCACTGGACAGCAACCTTGGCATGACCATAACTTTTGATTCAGGTCGATTCAGAAGTCGAGCTAGTAGACAATATTGCTCAGGGTATTGAGATCTATCTAAGGGACAAAGTGTGCGGAGCTAGATCGGCCGGGGGAAAATTCCGGCGACCGGCGCTAGAGAAGATGACTCCTAAATTGGGCGTTTTCGGTTTAAAGGGTTTGAAGTCGATTCATTGCTCAGGGAGTGAGAGGGTGAGGTGAGGGGGCTATTTGCAGGGTTAATTCGGCCGGAGAGTGGCCGGAGAAGCTTGGCGACGAGGACCAGTTCACTGGTGACGCACAAACTTCAGAAAGGTTATGATCGTTGCTCAATTTTGAAATCTAAGTTTGTAGGCTTGCTCAAAGGGGTGTACTGAACAGTTTTCATCACTGGCACGAGGATTAATTCGGATAGAATCGGCCAGCATTGAGGAAACAGGGCATTTGGGTTTTCCGACGATCGCCGGCGCTAGGGTTCGCCGGGGGCCAATTAGATGCTTTGGTACGAAGAGAGGGATGAAGGGAGCTTACTGGTGGCGTTGGTTTGGAGAAAGAAGCTTCGGGCGAAGCTGGCACCGGTGGCCTCAGAAGCAACTCGCCAGAGAAGAAAGTCTTCACGGCGGCGCTGGAGAACTCGGTTGCTCTCTGGTGGTGGAGGCTAAGGTGTTCAACTACGGTGGTGTGTGAAGAAACGCTGGGCAAGGGGGGGCTTTATATAGCCGCGGGGTGAAGCTCTCGGGAGCAGCAGCAATCACCGGGGAGATTTTCCTTCTGGCGCTGGGGCGGTCATCGAGGTACTTCGGGACATGGCGGGGCTCTGCCAGAGGCAGAGCATCGCGCGAAATCGGGTTTCGTCAGGGAGGCGAGACGATGATCTCCGGGATGGCAGCCATGTGGCGTGGAGCTCCTGACAACAGCAGGCACGCGCGCGCGCGGGGAAGAACACGGCACGGTGCGGTTGAAGCGTTCCACGCTGGCGGTACAGTTGTGCGCAGTTGGTGGCTACGTGGCCGTGAAGGTGGCAGCGCGAGGGACTTCGCCGGCGGCGAGTTCAACGGCGCGGCAAATGGCGGGGCGCTGGTCGAACGAGCACTGGTCGAACTGCTCTGGTCGAAAACGGCACAGGGACCTGGTTGCAGACTTTGGACTGATTTGTGACGGTTTGGACTAAACTGTGAAGGTTTTGGCTCGGGAATTTGGGCCAATTTGTAATTTCGGAGATCTGAAGGGCTGATTTGAACTTTGACTTTGCAGCTAAGTGCTACAAAATGTCTTAGACTCATCCAGAAGGAAAAATGGTAAAATCCGATAAGATCTGGTGGTTTTGGCAAAAATCAAAAATAGGGTAATTAGGGTAAACAGGGTAATTAGGGTTTGAAACTTTCGTCGAGGCTGAAACTAGGGTTTCGGTTGAGATTCTGGAATTCTCCCAGAAGGGAAAAATGTTCAGAAAAACGAAAGAAAGGTAATCACTTGATCAGATCTGGAGTTGGAGATGATCTAGGACTTTTAGCCTTTTTGGGTTTTCTGAAACTTCTGAAAAGGACTAAATTGAAACACTTTTGGACTGAAATGTGAAAATGATCTGGGGAATGAAGTTCAGCTGCCAACTTTTTAGGTTAAGGTAGTGGCATACCTAAGATCAAGATAGGGTTGAGACAACAGGGATTCCAAAGAATATAAGCTGACTTGTAAGCAGAAAAGATAGTCAAAAATAGGGATGTTACACCAAGTGTTATGCCGACTACTCATGTTACCAAAAGGATTAATTCCATCGGTACTCAACCCGAACCTTATATTCCTCAATTCCGCTCCGAAGTTAACAAATTCCCTGTTGATGTTTCTCCACTACGAAGAATCAGCGGGGTGTCTCAGCTTTCCATCCTTCTTCCGGTCTTCCGAGTGCCAACGCAATAATTTTGCCTCTTTACAGTTTGCAAAAAAATGCTGCAAGCGGGGAATGATGGGAAAATACCACAACACCTTAGCAGGAGGTCCTTGCTTTATCTTAGCGTAGTCGCTGTCGTCGGTTCGGTCCTTACGCTTATAGTGGGATGCGCCGCACACCGGACAAACATGCATATCCTTGTAGTTGTTACGGTAAAGGATGCAATCATTAGGGCATGCATGTATCCTTTCTACTTCCATTCCCAAATGACACAACAGCTTTTTCGCTTGGTAGGTATTTTTTGGCAACTCGTTTCCTTCCGGAAGCATGTCCGCCAAAAGATCTAACAGTGCCATGAAACTCTTGTTGGTCCAGCTGTTACTTGCCTTCAATTTTAACAGTTCAAGAACGTAGGCCAACTTTGTGTACTTCGACTTACAACCAGGGAACAATGGCTTTTCTGAGTCCTCAATCAAGCGCTTGAATTTGCCAAACTCCCTTTCACTGTAATTTCCTTCCACATCATGTAACATGTCATCTAAATTGTCATCCTCTTGTATATCCTCATCGAAATCGTTGTTGGGATCTGACATGTCCTGTTCCTTAACCTGAGTGGCACTTGTTTCTTCAGTTGGCTCTTCTCCATGGTGCCCAACACGTGTACCCCTTTTTGAAACCACGTCGGATCAAGTGGGCGATAATTTGAGATGAGTTGGTGAACATCTTAATATTCTAGCAGTCTACGCAAGGACAGTACAAATATGGTAAACCCTTCTTCGCCATGTCTTGCTTAGCAGCTTTTTGGAAATCTAAAACACCATTCATGTATTCCTCACTCACTCAATTGTCATTATACATCCAGTCTCGATGGACCATCTGCAATTAATTAAATTCATAGACATGCTAATTACTAATACTCTATGTACGGTTGACATGCAATAAATTATAAATCTAGCTAGCTAGTGTTTGATGTGGAGTTTGCGGTATAACTAGTTAACTACTACTTGAACTGCAACCAATTAGTTGGGGTGTGGATAACACACATCATAAAGCAATTAAACAGCTACAAGTCAAAAATGAGTTACAACCAGGATTTGCTACTATAGCTTCCCCTCCCTCTCCCTCTAATTTGATCAATTAATGGAGATCGATATTGATGATGAAATCAAGTAATGTGTATGCCTTAGGAGCAAGTACCAACCATGGATCTTCAAATTTGTTGCCCCCAAATGCTCCCCTTTGGAGATATTGCTCTTCCTTGCCCCAGATCTCTTCCAACTGGACAGTATGTCGAGCAAGAGTGTACGACTAGCTCAAAACATCCGCCAAAAGACCTTTTATATCAAGTTCAATACAGACAGTTCTATATAATACCGTCGGTAATATCGGTGCATTTTTGTAGAACAGAATATCACAGAAACTATCACTGACGGGTTTCACTTTAAACCGTCGGTAATATCAGTGCATTTGTGTAGAACTATGACAGAAATATCACAGACGATTTTGACATCTGAACCATCGGTGATAATTAGAATATCACAGACAGTTCCGAGCTCAAAACCGTCCTCTTTAGTATCACAGTCGGTGTTTACTTCATAACCGTCTGCGATAATTATAAAATCAACAGTCTGCTCTACTATCACAGATGGTGATAAGGTCTGAACCATCTATAATATCCTGGATTGCTTGCAGTCGAACCGTTCGACTAGTTGAATTGTTCCACTTATTTTTATCCTTGGGAACGACAAGCCCTAACCCATAACCTCCATTAATGGCTGCCGCAACTCCATCGACGGCCACTAGTTTCTCTGGTGAATTAGTATATGATGATGAATCTGCATGTAAGAGCCACCAATACCAATTGGATGGGTAGCAACAATATTAGAAATGTGACCAAATGATTGAATAAAATGTTTTTCATATTTGGTTTTTTCTTATTTTCAATGTTAGTATTTAAAAAAATGATATATTATGGTGTTATGGTGTATATATATGTTTGTGGATGTTCAAAGAACGTTGAGACTATTACAGTCGGTCCTGACATTAAAACCGCTTGTAATGTTACTATCAGAGATGGTTTTGAGTTAAAAACCGTTTTGATCGCAGAAGTATTTTCTTGTTAACATTTTCACACAGAGAACATCATTTGGTGATTATCAGTTATACATAATCATTCAAAAAGCCAGATATATAAGGAAAAGAAATTTCTTATTTCTTACAATCTTTGCATACATAAGGGATACAAGCGACCAAAGCGTCGACCTGATCCGAAAGTAGTTTACAAAGTTCTCCTCGGGACGTATTGGCATCAGTAGGATCTACACTGGCCGCCCCAAGAGAACTAGCAATAGCTCTAAGCCTATCTACATCATCTCTTAGCAAAGGAGTGCAGCTGTTCCTTATTGTATCGGAGAGTTCTCACTGCTGCCGAGCGTAATCTCTCTCCGACCGGAACCTGCGCACTTCTTCGCGAGAACCCTTATAGCACTCTGCCAAGTGTAGAATGGCAGAAGACATCTCCTCAGAACACTTCTCCAGCGCCTCTTTTACTTCTTGGAGAGTTCTGCACAAGGCAGCTTTCTCCTCCTGCACATGCATGGGTTAGTTTTGAAAGACATAACGACTAGCAGAGAGGGTGAAGATGATTGCCAACATTCAGAGTGGATTTGGATGTGGAAGTGTGTGACTTACCCCAGAAAGTTGATCATCCAAGAAAAGCTGATGATCCAAAGGTGTTGAAGAGGGGATATTGGAAGGATTGTTGTGGATCTCCAAAGGTGGAGTCGATGCAACTGGAGGGGTTGCAAGGGGCAATGTGGCAACACAGGCCTCAGCACCCTCTAGAGTCTTCGCTGCAGCTCCACTGGAGGATCTTTCATCATTTCTGAGTCTCTTCTTTGGAGGGAGCATTTCCTCAGGCACCTGTGGATTTCGAAATGCATTTGTTTGGAGGTAATCAAGTCATAAAAGAAAGATCTGCATTACAGTTTCGGAGAGGACTTACTTTCTGAAGATCCTGATCGAGTTCATTCCTTATCTCTTCCTCATCACTCTCAATTTCAATAACCTCATTGGAATCTCGGCTCGCCATCAAGGTGGGGAGTTGAGGAGGGAATAAAGACAGGGATTTAGGAGCAGAATTCCTAAAAGACTTAGCCAAGAATTTGTAAGTCTTAAGGATTGAAGAGCCTCGCTATTTATAGAACTAGAAGGTGACGGTTCATATGCGCGGGTGCCTCGATTTTTAAAAAGCGCACTATTGGTTTCAAGGTCAATAAATTCATGATTGTTTCTCGGGAGATAAACTGCCACACGGCAGAACAGTGCCCACTTAAGAAGTTGAAGCGTCACATTACATAATTCGATGCAAATTAAATTTGAAGTAAATAATTAAGTCTCTTCATCTGCGCAGTTATTATGTGCGGTTATCCACGATTGCATGTTGAGAATTCGAAGCATCGGACACTGTTGGGACTATCACAGACGGTTGGGAGATCAAAACCATCTGCTTTACTATTATAGACGGTTCTAATGTCCGAACCGTCTGTAATATGCCTGAAATTTTGCTTGAAGTCGAACCGTTCGACTTCTACAAATACTTGTTCCCCACTGGAATTTTGCTTCCAGTCGAACTGTTCCACTTCTTTTTCTCCTTGGGCAGGACAAGCCCTAACCCGTAACCTCCATTGATGGCCGCCGCACCTCCATCGACGGCCACTAGTTTCTCTGGTGAATCAAGTCCAAAATCGATCGTAGCTTCAACTCCCTCGACTAGATTTCGGCATTGCAAGTAAGGCAAGTAAAATTTCGTCATTGTTCGATTATCCTAATCCTATGATGGCAATTATCCTACGATTCCTGTATCTTCCATTTTTATATGTCTTATTTTCAACATGATTCTATGCAGGTCCTTGGACGATGTTCACGAGGGGCAACGTAGTTCACAGTTCTTCGTCACAGTACGCTGCGTACCTTGGCTTGTTGGCGAAAGAAAGGGTGAAGATCACCGTCGAGAGCTGGAAGTTAGTGAAGGGCGAGATCTTAGTTGGCTCGGTCAAGAAGATCCTCAAGCCCGACGTGTTTCTCAAATCAGGACCTATAGAAAGCATCTTACATTTGTATTAGCGATTTCCTCAGGCTCCAACTCAACTCAACTCAACTGAGTTGAGTTGATTTCATTGATGAGTTGAGTTTGAGCCAGAAGAGATCACCAAGACAAATGTAACTCAACGCTAGTTCCAGCTCCTCGGGCATCTCTGAACTGAACTCCTATGGTTAAGTCAAACGTGGTTCATACATTTGCTGTTTCAGATGAATGGATTTGTGATGTATCAGGTCTAACTTGTAGTTAGTAGTTACATTTGTTATTTGATTGCAAAGGTTCTCTTTCAGATGTGACTTTTGTAATATACATCGAATGTGTGAATTGGTGTATTTGTATTGGTGTATATTTTTGTATTTGTATTGCTATTTGGAACATGTACTTGAATGTGTGAATTGGTGTATTTGTATATTTGTATTGGTGTATATTTGTGTATTTGTATTGCTGTTTCAGACATATACTTCAATGTGTGAACTGGCATATTTGTGTAGAACTATCGCAAAAATATCACAGATAGTTATCATATCAGAACCGTGTGTAATACAACACTATTACAGACGGTTTTGTGGTGAAAACCGACTGTGATAGAACTATCACAGACGGTTTTTAAATCAGAACCGTCTGACTTCAAACGGTGATATAACAGATGGTTTGTACCTCAAAACCTTCTGTGATATAACTATCACAAACGGTTTTTAAATCAGAACCGTCTGTGATATTCCAAGAACATACTGGAAAATTGGAAAATTGACATAAGAACAAATTTTTAATTAATTTTTTCATCATTAATGAAAAACAAGCTATTTATAGAATTTTCAAGGCGATGCTTCATGTTCCCAGGCTAGTGCGCCGCGCGAACATCAGAACCCGAAATGACACAACACACCGTTGAGAATTTGAAGCGTTGATCACTGTTGCGACTACCACAGTCGGTCCTTACATAAAAACCGTCTATAATGTGACTATCACAGACGGTTTTGAGTTAAAAACCGTCTGCGATATTGAAAGAATGTTGAGAATTCGAAGCGTCGGTTACTGTTGGGACAATCACAGTCGGTCCTTACATAAAAACCGTCTGTAATATGACTATCACAGACATTTTTTACCTCAGAACCGTCTATGATATTCAAAGCACGTTGAGAACTCGAAGCGTCGGACACTTTTGAGACTATCCAACCAAATTTTTTTTGTTCGCCATAAAAAATATGTTGAACCACACTCACGTTTGGCATGCCACAATGCCATCCAGCCAAATAAGCCCAACTTCTATATTCTTTCTATATTATTTGCAAGGCTCCGAAGAACTACCCTCACGCACCAAAGATTGCCGCTTCTATGTATATGATCGCGATAGTCGTTCCTTGATCGCACACAGCGCACATACCTTTGTATGATCGAATGTTCGCCAAAAGCTAAAGAAAGATAAAGAAAGAGGGAAGATAGCATGCAGTCCAAGAACATGCTGGAAAATTGGAAAATTGACATAAGAACAAATTTTTCATTAATTTTTTTCATCACTTACAAAAAAAAGTAAAAATAAAAAATGCTAGGTCAAGAAGTGGTCTTAGCCCTGGCTGCATCTAGAATAAAGTCAATTTGACTTGCAGCCAGAACGCAGGACTCCTCCAGCGACAAGTTGTCCTTCTTAGGATCAACTACTACGGCGTCGAGAAGGCCTGCAACCTCCCTCAGCTTCGCGATGGTATCCTTCATAGTCAAACCGCAGCCAGCGATGGTCATATCTGCGGCTTGCTTCTCCTCGCGAAGACGCCTTGTCCTCTCCCTAGCATTGTCATCATCCGTCTTCATGTGCTGAATGGGCTGGAAGAGATTGTCCAGGTCAAGCCGTAGCTGAGTGTGCTTCTCCGTAAGGAGCTTGTGCTCCTCCTGGAGGGCCCTCAGCTTGGCTTTCACCTTGCCCGAGTCTTCCATGGCTCCCCTTCCCTGTGCAAATATACAGGTCAAGAATGTACTGAACAGGGATTAACAATACAGGGGTAAGTCCAAAAGATTGAGAGTTCTTACCGGGGAGGGCGATGCTGACGATGCCATTGAGGATGCCATTGGCGCAGAGAAGCTAAGGAGTCAAACAGTTTGAGAATTATAAAAACTTGTAAAGTAAATGGAAATTATTCCACTGTCAAGCTATTTATAGAATTTCCAAGGCGACGCTTTGTGTTCGCCTAGGCCCCGCGCGAAGATCGGAGACCGGAATGAACACAGTTGGGAATTCGAAGCACCGACACTGTTTAGAACAGTCGGTTCTGATATTAGTACTGTCTCTAATACTACACTATCACAGTCGGTTTTGAGTTCAGAACCGATTATATATATCACAGTCGGTTTTGATAACAGAACCGTTTGTCATATTCTAGTTATCACAGACGGTTCTCAGTTGAGAACTAATTGTATCTATCACAGTCGGATTTTAGTTTAAAACCGTCTGTGATAAGTAGACTATTACAGATAGTTTTGTATTCAGAACAGTCTGGTTGACTATCACAGTTGGTTTTGACATCATAACCGACTGTGATAACTTAACATATTCTCCCGATAGGCCTTCGTAGATGGTGTTCCATTGAAAAGTTCATAACCGTCTGTGATGTGCCTTCTTGGATGTCTGTTTCTGTGGTAGTGAGGGGAACGTGGCCTCCAGTTCTTCAAGATCCTCTGGGGTTTCTAGGGGTTCAGGTGGACTCCCGAGGCCCAGGTGGCCTTTGACGACCTGAATAAGTACCTCACAAGCCCTCCAGTGCTTGTGAGCCCGTCTCCAGAAGAACCCCTGCTCCTTTACCTCGCCGCGACCCCAGTCGCTATAAGCACGGTGCTGGTCAAGGAGCAGGATGGGCAGCAGCACCTCATGTACTATGTGAGTGAAGCCCTTTAGGGGCTAATATTCGGTACACGGAGATGGAGAAGATTTGCTGCGCCCATCTTATGGTGTCCCGGAAGCTCCGTCACTACTTCCTGGGACACCCGATCACAGTCCCGTCATCTCTCCCCTTGGGGGGTTGCTACTGAAGAAAGAGGCCACCAGCCGGATCGGGAAGTGGGGAGCCGAGCTCGCTCCTTTCTCCCTCTCCCTTACAGGTCGTTCCGCCATCAAATCACAAGTCCTTGTCGATTTCATGGTGGAATAGATCCCTGCCTCTGAGAAGGAGGGGGAGACTCCCCCTGAGCCGTCCTGATGAGATGACCAATGGACACTCATGTTCGATGGTTCCTTGTGTCTCGCTGGGGCTGGAGCGGGCATAGTCCTCCAGAGCCCCGAGGGAAGGGCGCTAGAGTACGCGGTGAGGGTCGAGTTCCCCGCTACGAACAATGTCACCGAGTACGAGGCCCTGCTCATGGGGCTACGCCTCGTGCACTCCCTAGGGATCCGTCGCCTCCTCGTCAAAGGGGACTCCCAGCTTGTGGTTTGCCAAATGGACAAGTCTTACTTGTGCCATGACGCGAACCTGAACCTGTATCTGGGGGAGGTGCGCAAGATGGAGAAACACTTCGAGGGCCTGGAGGCCCGACACATCCCCCGGAGGGATAACGACCGGACCGACGCCCTAGACCGGGCGGCCAGCGCCCGGGAACCTCTCCCCGGTGGTGCCTTCCTGGGGATCATTGCAAAGCCCTCGGTGACCCCTCCGGACGCGGACCCCGAGTCCCGTGTCCCAGAGGTCTCCGAAATCGCCCGAGCAACGTCCTGGATGGATCGCCTCGTCTCCTTCACAAGGGGGGAAGGATACCCTCCCAACGAGACCGAGGCAAAACGCCTCCGTGCCAAGGCACGGGCATACCTCTTGGTAGAGGGAAAACTCTACAAGCGGGGGCCTCCGCCCTGCTCCATTGCCTCCCGCGGGTGGAGGGACTTCAACTCCTCGAGGACATCCACTCGCGGAGCTGTGGGTCTCACCTGGCCCCACGCACTGTCGGGGCAAAAGTTCTTCGCCAGGGCTTTTATTGGCCCACAATGGTCCTCGACGCGTGAGACCTTGTCTCCGCATGCGGGGCATGCCGGAAGATGGCCAAGGGCTTTAATCTGCCCTCCAAGGCACTGCAAACCATCCCTATCACATGGCCCATCACGCGCTAGGGGATGGACCTCCTAGGTCCTTCCCCCCCAGTGCCCGGGGGCTACTAATATGCGGTGGTCGTAGTGGACTACTTTTCCAAGTGGGTGGAGACCGAGCCCTTGGCCAGCATCACCTCCTGAGCAGTACAGCGGTTTTTCTGGAAAAATATCGTGTGTCACTTTGGGCTCCCCCGAGAGGTCACTGTCGAAAACGGGACCCAATTCGACTCAGCGTACTTCTGGGAATTCTGCAAAGGCTTGGGGGCTACCCTCCACTTCGCCTCTGTAGCTCACCCCCAGAGCAACAGAGCCGTCGAGAGGGTCAACGGCGTGATCTTACAGGGGCTACACCGATGACTCGAGCAGGCCGCCTCCAGATGAGGCGCGTGGGCAGAGGTGCTCCCGAGCATCCTCTGTTCCATGCGCACAACCCTGAGCCGGGCGACAGGGTGCACGCCCTTCTCACTAGTATACAGGGCTGAAGCAGTTCTCCCCTTAGAGATTGGTTTCCGGTCGCCGCGGGTTGAGCTCTTAAAAAGAGCTACGACCGCGGCGTACCAAACCATTGAAGCAAATCAGCGGCTAGAAGTCGACCTCGTCGAGGAAGAACGCGACCGAGCGTTCCTTCATCACGCCATCTACGAGCGCGAAATGGTGCGCACATACAACCAGTGCGAAATGGTGCGCACATACAACGAGCCTTGGGGACCTTGTCCTCAAGCGCGTGACCGACCCCCAAGCCCAGGGCAAACTTTCCCCCAAGTGGGAAGGCCCCTACAAGATCTCCGCAGTCCTGGGCTCAGGGGTTTATAAGCTCTCCAACCTCGAAGATCAGGAGTTGAAGCATACATGGAATATAGGCTTTCTTGGCAAGTACTACATCTAGCCTTCGGGCTTACTCCCACCCCCCACCCCCCCGTCGCGACTTCGCAGGGGGAGGCGCTGCATTCACCATTCCCTCCCCCACCGCAATGTTGCAGGCGGAGGCATTTGATGAGGATTAACACCCGAGTCAGTTCAAATAAATGCACTATTGGTTCAAGGCAGATTCGAGCCAGACACGTGCCTGGCGGTGCGAACTCAAGTTATTCTGAGAAGCATCAGCCCGAGGTCGCGGGCTTTGCACGATCAGACCGCAGGCTTCGCGCAGTCAGGAATTCGTGTGCTATACGCGAACAGAATGTTGGAGATGTTGCGCGGTCAGCCAACATCCCGCGGTCAGAGCACTTTCGACCAGGGTACTTGGGGTTTACCTGTCCGGCTGTCCCTATAGCGAGAATATCCCAAGTATCCCGAAGATTCCTCCGCGTGGAAGATCAACCGTCAGGAAGTTAATACGTGCAGTTATCCATGAATAACACGTGTTAAACTTACGTGGAGGTTAAGAGCGGTTCTCTAAAACCGCATCCGACTAACTATCTGATGCAGTTACGACATGGCACCCTTTCGACCAGTATAAAAGGGTGGCAAGATGCATCAAACAGGGGGGATCAACGTATCTGATACAAGCGAGATACAACACATCTCAACCACTCAAACAGCCAAGTCTACGGCCTAGATTAGATAGTTTTTTACAAGCCTCTTTGGCTTCTTTCTGTATCCTTACATAGGAAAAAACCTTCGCCTGTGAAGGTCTTTTCCCGCCCTTTTGTAAATCTTTCTCACATATAGTGAAATCCCAACAGGACGTAGGGCTATTACTCCCACCATCGAGGGCCCGAACCTGTATAAACCTCTCTGTGCTCCTGTTCTCCATATTTCTACATACCTTCCCGGAGGGTCATCTTGAAAGGTCTCGCTATTACAAATTTTGCATAAGTTCGGCTGAGGACTCCAAGTCCGAATCGTCGACAGCTGGCGCCCACCATGGGGCCTTTCTCAAGGCGTCATAATTTTAATCGGAGGTTCGCTGAAACATGGCTGGAGTATATGATTCCGATGCCTTCTCCAAGCGATCCTGTTCCGATGGAGGAGGTTGAAGGCCAGAATCTTCCAGAGGTGGAATCATCTCTCCAGGTCATGTCCATCGACCAGGGGGCGACTAGCGCAAGGTCAGAACCCACAGGGGTTCTCAATGCGCTAGAGGATGAATCTGGTCCGTCATACGACCCCGCTGAGGGGAAGGATGATATCGACCTGGAAATCAGCCCGGGGAGATTCAACCCTGATAACCTTCACCGTCTCTTTGATTTCGAGTCCGACTCAGAACAAACCGAGATGTTTTCCCCATCGACAACCTCTCTCCCTAGACAGTTCACTGCCTTGTCGGAGGAGACTCCCGACCAACAGGCTGCTAGGGAAGAACGGGATCGCAAACAAAAGGAGGATGAAGATCTCGGGCAACAAAACAATGAACTACGCAGAACTGCCCTATAGGCTCTTCAAGATGCGCAGGCTCAAACGTGGTCGCAGATGCGACCAGACCCCTTCTTTGCCTCCGGAGCGTTTCCCGGTGGACGAAGAAACGGTAACACCTGGTGCCCCTAGGAGAAGTACCCACGGTTGAGTCCAATCTATCGCGGAAGTCATGCGTAACTTCCCTCCTACGGTCACGGATGCGCAGAAACCGGCCTTTACCAGGATCTTGGCGGAAAGGCTGGATGAGGTCGCGTCTGAGGCGACCCCAACGGCCTCTTCCCACTCGGTAACACGTTCCCACGAATGAGAGTGTCCTCACTCTGGTTCTGGCCGGCGAAGTTACCCACCGCCCGTACCGTCCCGACAGGACAAGTACCGGCGAACGCAGGATTCTCGTAGTAGAGATCGGGTTCCTGTTCACTCTCATTTGGGACCGTGAGTAACTTCACCGTTGCGTGAGGTCGCCCGTAACCCAGTTGAGATTCACAGGGCAGTTCACGACCCCTACGTCCGTTGTAACGCTTTTTCGCCCGGCCTACGAGCAGCCGTTTGGCCCGATAAGTTTCGACCAGGGGCCATTGAGAGGTTTGATGGAACTCAGAACCCATCCGAGTTCCTTCAAACCTATATCACTGCCATCCAAGCGGCAGGAGGCGATGACCGGGTCATGGCCAACTACCTGCCTACAGTCCTCGAAGGACAGGCTAGAACCTGGCTGTTTAACCAGCCCGAAGGTTCCATCTATAATTGGGAAATGCTGTGCGACGCCATCCTCAGCAATTTCCAAAACTGTTACCAAAAGCCGGGTAAAGAGGACGATCTTCATCGGCTACGACAAACTTCAACCGAAACTCTTCGGCAGTTTGTCAAGAGGTTTGTCGGGGTGAGGAATACCATCCCGAACATATCTGATGGCTCCGTTATCAGGGCATTTAAACATGTCGTTCGATACCAGAGATTCACCAAAGACTTGCTTATCCACCCTCCTCGATCAGTGGCCGATCTGTTCGACATGGCCGATCGATACTCTGACGCAGCCGAAGCAGTCGAATGGAACAGGATGGTCGACAAGGGTGACCTACCACCTCAACCAGGTTTCAAAGACGCCATAAAAGAAGATTCAAGTAAGAAGCCAGAATCTTCGTCAGGTGGGAAGTCGAAAAAGTCGAAGAGGAACCACTCTGGACAGTACCGCGAGGTCGCAGTCGCAAAGAAGCCGCCTTCGACCAAAGGTAACAGGCCTTCATTTAAGAATAAAACTGCTTCTGGTGGTCGTAGTGCCGACCAGCCAGAAAAGTCAACTAATCCGCAGGAAGGCAAGAAGTGGTGTCCACTCCACAACTCCGCAGGCCACGACCTCAAGAACTGCAGGAGTTGGTTGAAGCAATTGGATGATTTCTACCAGGGAGTTAGGCCAATGCCAACCTTACCGCCTAAAGAGCAGGCGTGCGGACTTAGAGACGCCCACGGAGACAAGGAAATGTCCTACCAGGTACCTCAAAATCATATTAATGTTATTTTCGGGGGTTCTTCTTCTTTCATTTCCAAAAGGCAGTTTAAAGCCTTTTACCGAGAGGTTAACCAAACGGAGACATCTCTTGGTGAACCTCAATACCCCCGTTGGTCAGATACACCCTTGACATTCGATCGTTCTGATTGTCCCGCGGGGCTTACTCGACCATTGAGGCTCCCTCTGGTCATTACCCCGATCATCAGTAACGCGAGAGTCGAAAGGGTCCTGATCGATGGAGGGAGTTCCCTTGACATTTTGTTGGTCAAGGCGCTCGATGAGATGCAAATTCCTTGTTCGAAGATCAAGCCCATAATCCATCCATTTTATGGGATAATCCCAGGCCCCTCCATGATGCCGTTGGGACAAGTGGTCCTCCCGGTCACACTAGGAGAACTGGATAACTTCCGAACAGAATTGGTTGCTTTTGACGTAATCGATTGTGATTCAGCTTACAATGCAATTTTTGGCAAGCCAACTCTCGCTAAATTCATGATGGCAATGCACTATGCTTACCAATGCGGAAAATTGCCTGGCCCCAAAGGTGTCATCTCGGTCCGAGGCAGTCGCAACGTGGCACTCACGTGCGACCGGCTATCTTTGGAGATGGTCGATCAACTTCCCCTCCGGGACGCCCAGGTCGCCACCGTCGCCACCGACGCGATCAAGGCTACTCCTCGACCAGATGAGAAACTCAAACTGGTTCCTTTGTACCCAGATGATCCATCCAAGACAATTCGGGTCGGATCAGGTCTGGATGACAAATAGGAACTCGAGCTCATTGCTTTCCTCCGAGCTAATGCAGATGTGTTTGCGTGGAAACCGTCCGACATGCCCGGTGTCCCAAGGGAAGTAACTGAGCACAGGTTACCAATTCGACCTGGACAATGACCAATAAAGCAAAAGCTCAGGCGTTTTGCTGTTGACCGACAGGAAGCCATCCGAGAGGAGTTGGACAAACTCCTAAAGGCCGGGTTCATTCGTGAAGTCGATCACCCGGAATGGCTCGCCAATCCAGTCATGGTCCGCAAGTCAAATGGCAAGTGGCGCATGTGCGTCGACTACACTAGCCTCAACACTGCCTGTCCGAAGGATGACTTTCCCCTTCCCCGCATCGACCAGTTGGTCGACTCAACCGCGGGTTGCAAACTGATGAGCTTCCTGGACGCCTACTCAGGATATCATCAAATTAGCATGGCAGAAGAAGATGAAGAGAAAACTGTCTTCACCACCCCGTTCGGCACCTACTGCTACGTCAGAATGCCGTTCGGTCTCAAGAACGCAGGTTCCATGTACCAGCGCTTGATGCAAAAGACCTTTCTTTCCCAGATAGGGCGTAATCTCGAAGCATACGTAGACGACTTGGTTGTAAAAAGTACCAAGAGATTATCTCATTTGGACGATCTCGCTGAAACTTTATGTAATTTAAATCGCTTTGGAATAAAATTAAACCCGGAGAAATGTTCTTTCGGGGTTTCTTCAGGAAAACTTCTTGGTTTCCTTGTGTGTTCCAGGGGCATTGAAGTTAATCCTGAGAAAATCAGGGCCATTGAACAAATGAGATCACCCTCGACCATGAAGGATGTTCAACGCCTGGCTGGTCGCATGGCGGCCTTAAGTCACTTCATATCGCGACTAGGCAAAAGGGGATTGCCTTTCTTCAAAGCCTTGCGGAAGCATCACAATTTCACATGGTCGGATGAGGCCGAAAAAGCGTTTCAGGAGGTGAAGACATATCTGTCCAGTCTGCCAGTGTTGGTGTCTCTCGACAAAGGAGAACCTTTGCTTCTTTATCTGGCGGCCACACCGCATGCAGTCAATGCTGTCCTGATCGCGGATAGGGAAGGAATACACAGACCTGTCTACTATGTGAGCGAAGTACTTCATGGTCCTAAGGAGCGTTACCCTGAGGTCTAGAAGATACTTTACGCGCTACTGATGGCTTCCCGTAAGCTACGACACTACTTCCAAGCTCATAAGATCACAGTACCCTCCTCTTTTCCTTTGGGGGATATTGTCCGAAATCCAAAAAAATCTGGTCGAATCGCTAAATGGGCGGTCGAACTCGGTGCCTTCGATATCCATTTCACGCCCCGCACAGTGGTTAAGTCTCAGGTTTTGGCCGACTTCGTGGTCGAATGGACCAACCCTGAGCCACCCGTGCAGGTGCCAGAGGAATTGGAGTGCCCCGATCACTGGGCAATATACTTTGACGGCTCCCGTAGTTTTCAACACTCAGGGGCTGGAGTGGTCTTAGTTACGCCTCAGGGCGAACAGCTTAAGTATGTCATCCAACTACACTTTGTTGCGACCAACAACGCGGCAGAGTATGAAGGTCTTCTTGCAGGGCTCCGGGCAGCAAAATTCCTCAGAGTCCGTCGATTAGTGGTGAGGGGAGACTCACAGCTGGTTGTAAACCAGATAAACAAGGAGTACGCACCTCCGATGAGACAATGGCTCATTACCTGGGGGAAGTGAGGAGATTGGAAAAACACTTCAGTCATTTCGAAGTCCAATACATCCCGCGAAAGCACAATATTCTCGCAGACCAATTATCCAAAATTGGGTCCT
Source organism: Pharus latifolius (assembly GCA_019359835.1). NCBI lineage: Eukaryota > Viridiplantae > Streptophyta > Magnoliopsida > Poales > Poaceae > Pharus > Pharus latifolius. The sequence continues at coordinate 33,017,913 of CM033328.1, read as the reverse complement.
GACGCACATCCGCTCCGGCAGGAGTGTTCACTGAACACTTGGATCGTCCTTCGATCATGACTTCAGTCGAGGATGATCCGGTAATACCTACGTTACCAACCTCGGTCAGGAACAGGATTGGGCTCATCCATTGAGAGTCTATCTTGAACATGGGACCCTACCTGAGGACGAAACCGAAAGCGATCGGTTAATTCGAAAAGAGCGTCTGTACAAGCTCATAGATGGGATCTTGTACAGAAAGGGTACTCAAGGAGTATTCATGCGTTGCATATCTCAAGAGGAAGGAAAATCCCTCTTGAAAGAAATACATGACGGTGTATGCGGTGCGCACGCGTCATATCGGACACTGATCGGAAAAGCTTTTCGACAAGGATTCTACTGGCCTTCGGCACTTGATGATGCCAAGCATATGGTCAAGATGTGTCCTCAGTGTCAGTTCCACGTGAGACAGGTTCATCAACCTGCCTACGCATTACAAACCATTCCCCTCGCATGGCCTTTCGCGGTCTGGGGAATGGATATTGTTGGTCCTATGCCACAAGCGGTCAACGGGTACAAGATTCTGTTCGTAGCCATTGACACGTTTACAAAGTGGATTGAGGTTGAACCGGTACGAAATATTACCTCCTCAGCAGCACAAAAATTTTTTCATAAGAACATTGTTGCCCGATTTGGTGTTCCAAACCGTCTTATCACCGACAATGGTTCTCAGTTCGCCAGTGGTCTTTTCCTAGATTACTGCGACCAGATCGGAACTAAGGTGTGCTTTGCTTCTGTGGCACATCCGCAAAGCAACGGCGCTGTAGAACGGGCTAATGGGTAGATACTGGAAGGCATCAAAAAATGTGTTTTTGATCGCCTTAAGACTCGCTCGAGGGCTTGGGCAGACGAGTTCTATACCGTTCTATGGGCGCTACGAACTACCTCTAGTCGAGCCACCGGTGAGACGCCCTTCCATCTGGTCTATGGGGCCGAGGCTGTGTTGCCTATGGAAGTCAGTATTGGGTCTGTTCGGACAGAACAATTCGAACAGGTTAATCAGTCCGAACAGCGATCACAAGATCTCATCCTCCTAGAAGAAAGGCGTGATCGCGCTTTGATCAAGTCCGCGGCATACCTGCAAGCTTTGCGCAAGTATCACAGCAAAAGGGTGCGACCACGTAGTCTTAACTTGGGCAACTTGGTGTTACGAAAATTCCAAGACCAGTCTAATCGCAACAAATTCTCCCCGAAGTGGGAAGGCCCTTACACTGTTGTCTCAGTGCCGCGACCAGGATCCGCGCGGTTAGCCATGGAGGATGGTCGAATCTTGTCCAATACTTGGAACATCGATCAACTTCGCAAGTTCTACGTGTAAGTACTCAATCCCTTTTCCTGTTCAATTAGCATCTTTTCATAAAACAAAAAATGTTTTGGTTTCATACGATGAATATTTCCCTTTATGCCCATGTGCTGCGAATTCGGCTCGGGGGCTGGTAGCCGGCGGTTAGATCATTACCACGTCCTAGTCAGATTCGCTGGCCGATCTCATGACCGCTTCCAGACAAGTCACTCCTAAATAAGCCGTTTCTCAACGCACACGGGGCTTTCTGGCAAGTCCTCGGTTATCTGAGTGTCTGTCGGTTTGCAAACAAGGCTAGGCGTTACTTTGATCATAATTGTTGGTTCGATCACACATCCCTGGTCGTTATTATTCACTTTTCTCCTGCGTTTGTAATACTAAGTCTTCAGTATTTACAATCACAGGCGGGGGCTAGGGGGATATGTTTATAGTATGGAACAACACAAAACAAGAATACATATATTCATTTTTCAAAAATGGATTTCAACATACATTGCATCGTATACAACTGTTTCTGCACAGAAGTAGGGATCACTCGATCCCAAGCTCAGTCAGGAGGTTATCTACAAGGGGCCTGATCTCCTTCATGACGGCCTCTAGTTGTTCCTCACTCTCGACCTCAACCGGTCCCACCAATGGATTCAGATCTGCATCTGGTCCCTGGTGAAGTCGAACCCGGCTGAGAATGGCGGAAGCGGCTGACCGAACCCTGGTTCTGATCACCTCTTCTCGTCGCCGTGTATCCTCAGGAAGATACTCGAGAAGTGACTCCGCCTGGGCCATGACTAGTGTAGACCAGTCATTTAGGATGAGATTATCTCTTGTGGTCTCGACCACATCAGCCTTCAGAAGACGAGCCACTGCCTTCAGTTTTTCGAAGATTGAACAGCTCAGCTCTCTGATCGCCCTTTCGGAGGTTAGAATAGAGCCCTGGAGGAGTCCATTGTCTTGACTGAGTTGTTTTATTTGACCCGCTTGCGCTGCAGCAAGAGAAAAGATTACTCGCGCATTATGAAGTTAAGTTTTCCTAATCAGGAATCGACTTACCAGCAAGTTGTGACGGCAGCTTGTTGTTTTCGATCTCTTGGTTTCTAGTCACTGAGATCGAATGGAGCTTGACTGTGGCCACTTCTTTCTTCAGCAATGCCACCTCTCTGTAGTAGAACAGAAGGAGTGATCATAACAAATTTGTATCTGTACAAGTTGAAGAGTAATGATCCTTACCTGCGCAAGTTGTCTCGTTCTTTTTGTACAGCCTCAATGCTCGCCATCATAGCGTGTGACTTGGCCGTCATCCGGGATAACTCCTATGATGCAAAAAAAAGGAGTTAAAAGTGTCCTATGTACAATTCAGGCACCAAAAGTGAAGTTCATCATACCTTCATGAATTCCCGTAAGGAAATGTCTTCTGGAGTAACCGGAAGACCCATTGAAGGCCCCGATGCGGCCACAACAAGGGCAGCCAGTGGGAGTGCCTGCTGGGCACTACCCCCAGTCGCTGTTGGTTGTGACTGGGTCTCCGCGCTTTCCTCTCCCCTCAAGGCTCGGACTGCTTCCTGGACCGAGGGGGCGGAGCGCTCCTCACTGGAGGCTCCTACACCAGCAGCAACTTCAACCCTCCCTGGAGCGGTTGAAGGGCCGGATGCTGTTTCTTTTCGCCTGACAAAGGAAAGAGGAACCAAGCAGTTACAATTCGTGATCATCACGACTTGTTTTAATACAACCAAGATAAAGGCTCTTACCTTATTTGAAATCCCATCAGTTTTTGAGATTTCTGGGAAGGCTCTCCGCGAGAAAGAGGACAACTGTCGTCTGTCCTGGCCTTTCTCTTGGTGAATAAGGCATTCCCTCCCTAGATGTGTTCCTTTGTGAGCACATTTCTAAGGGAAGATGAAGACAAACGATAAGAGTCTTTACCTGGGCAACTGGACCGGTTGGCAGGGCTGCATCCAAGGGCCTGGATGGCTCCTGGACTTCTGGGGCCGGCGCCTCATTTGCAACCGCAGTAGGGTCTTGTCCGACCACCTCCACTCCTGTCTGCGAGGGTGGAGGATTTTCCTCCCTGGGACTCGCAGGAGTCGCAGGGGGAAGCCCTTCTCCCTGCATAAGCATTAACTTAATGAACACACAGGGGGAATTGAAGAAAACAAGACTGTGAAGGAATCTTACCATGGTCATCCCTTCAACCAGGGAAGTAGAAATAACTGGCCCTGAAACCTCGGGGGCTTCAGGAGCTGGGGGGTTATCCGCAACCACAGGGCTTTCGGTGGCCGCGGGGTCTGCTACAGCCGCCTCGGTGGTAGCAGTTGTTTCTGCGGAGCGAGTTGGAGCGTCGCCGGATGGAGAACCTGCAATCTTCCTCCTCCGGCGAATCAAGGGGACATCATCATCTTCCTCCTCCTCGCTCCCCTCTCCCTGTACGACGAAGAAGTAATTCCAGTTCGCACCTGGAAAGATCGGAGGAATGTGATATCTTACCGCAGTTTTCCTGGCGGTAAGAGGAACCCTTCGTGAAGACCCTTCCCTAAGATTTAGCCTGGCTTTCTTGGGGACAGGATTCCTCGTCCTGGGTCTCGAGGAAACCTTCTTCACGAATTTTGTCGTCGGCTTCTGTAACACCCTGAGTTTAGGGGTAAATGCATGCATAACACCATGGATCTGTAGTAGTAACAAGATCAGTTCAACCCCAATCTATCTCAAACCCTAAAATCTCAAAATCTATCCTGCAGACCCAAATCAAGATCAGATTATCCGGATGTGATCTATCAGTTACTCTGAACATAAAAGTCTTCAGAAGTCAGATTCAATTCCATCTCTAACTTCCAAATCTATCAATTCTTTTCTGTTTTCGAAAACAGAAATTCTAATTACTATTCTAATCTAATTACCCTAAATATTTTGAACTCAGATTTAGCTAAATCTTGATCTAATTCAGACCGGATTATTCTTGGACTATGATCATGGGTATGCCAATACCTTAATCCAAAAAGTTGGCAGCCAAATCATATCATCTAAGCCTTTTTCACATATCAGTCCAAATTATATCGCAAATTAGTCCTTTATCTGATATCTGGAAACCCGAAAAGGCTAAAATCTTCAGATTAACTCCAAATTCAAGATTTCTTCAGCAAATCATTTCTAAATGCTATTTGATACAATTTACCCTTCTGTCCAGATTACAAAATCTCATTCTAGATGCCAGAATTCGAAATCGACAAAACTCAGATCTTATTTTACCCTAAAGTACCCTATTTTCGGTTTATATCGAAAACTATCAAATCAAGCCAGACTTTATCAAATCTCTTGCTAGATGAGTATAAGGTATAATTTTATACTCATCTGAGAAATCAGATTGCAAATCAACCATCTCCAAGTCAGAAATTACAATTGAGTCCACAGCCAATTTTCAGAATTTGCAAATCAGTCCAAATTGCTGTTTCGACCAGCAGCCGCCAGCTGCTGCGACCAGAGGAGTAGCTGCTCGCGACCAGGAATCAGCTCTTCGACCTCACCCACTGTTTGCGACCAAACTAGCAGTGCACGGCGACTTCGACCACAGCCGGCACAGTGTTCGTGTTGCTTCGACCTCTACCACGACCAGGAGCACCTCGCCGCTGTGTTTTCGCCGCCACTCTAGCCCAAGTTGTTTGCAACCGTGTTTGCATGTGCACACATGTTTGTACCTCAGTTGTTGCCGTGGCCATCTTTACCCAGCTCACCAGCTGCTGTACGCCAGAGAGGAGCTTCACTGTTCGCCGTTGCTTCAACTCGAAGACTACACCGGCGCAATTACCTAGCTTCTGAGCAATGATCAGCGAGCCTTGTTCCACTTTGCATCGTCCCTAAATAGTAGCTCCAGCTTAACTCAACCATCACTAACTTCACCAAAGTCCCCTTAGTCTTTTAAACTTGAAACTTCTCGCTGTTGTCTTCTTCTCCGACGAGTCCAGCACAGAGGCTCTCGGTGACAGCCTCAACCGCAGCCTCAATCCTCAAATTGACAGCATCAGTGAGTTTCTCCTACCTACCTCATCGTGCTATAGTATTTAATTGAATTTCCATGCATCTCGTCGCCGGTGATCGCCGGAAATGTCAGAATGCCCTGTTCCAGTTGCACAACTCAAATTAATCCGAATTAGCTTTTGATTCTGTAGAACAAATTGATCTGTGAACTGAGTTTAGCAAGCCTGTGAAGTCGGATTGTGAAATTAAGCAAGAATCGAAGCATTTCCCAGACTTGGGCTTCACCAGAAACCGGCGATCATCGCCAGGCTTCGCTGGTGATTCCCCGGCCAATTCAATCATACCAACAGCTTTCTTATAGCTCTCAGATACTCTCCAAGCAAGGAATTGAGTTCAAATTGTGTATAATGGAAAACCCCAATCTCGGTGCCTTCTTCTCTGGCGCCGGCCACCGGAAATCCATTCCCGGCCGATCCAGCTTCAGCAACCTTGTCCACCAGATGCGCCTTGATCTCCTGAGCAACTTTGTCTACTAGCTCGACTTCCAATTTGCCCTAAATCAAAAGTTATAGCTATGCCCTAATTCCTGTCCAGTGCTGTGATTTGGAACTTCAGCCACCAAGTTCATCGCTGGTTTTCATCACTTTCCGGCCATCTCCTGCCATAGATCCTGTTGAGTGATTTGTTCCTGTTACTGAGGCCTACATTCCAGACAAAGTGGTGCATCAATTGGAGCCCTAGATCAAAAGTTATGGCAAGCCCTAGTTTCTGGCTATGTCAGTGCAATGCCAGGCTACGCCAGCCAGTGGCATTAGCCCTTTTCACTTCCTTCCTGATGTCCATTTTGAGCATGACTTTGTCCCTTAGACTCCTGATGTTGTGATCTACAATTTCTTCTTCTATCACAACTTGATTTGAGCCCTTGAACTGCATTTTATGCTTAGCCCTAGATTTTGACATTGTCAGCCCAATGTCAGAGCATGTCAGCCAATGGCATTAGCTCATTTCACCTCTTTCCAGAAGTGCAAATTGAAAATAACTTTGTCCATCAGACTTGTGGAGTTGTAATCTACATTTCATTCTACTGCCACAAGTTGAGATAATCCCTCTATCATCCATCAACCCTATGTCGATGCCTTGAACTGAATGTCGACCCAAAGACATTCATCGATTTTGGGCAAACCAGCCGCGGACTTAATGTCAATTCCCATATCCTGGAACCCTAGAAGTCCCTAGCACTCATTTTCAGCCCTAACTCTATGAGTTAGCCCTAATCAGCTTCTATGGTACCTAAATCCAATTATTTCAGAATCAAGACATTCATCTTTGCATTACTGCATGTAGTATAATAATGTATTGAAAAGGTTATGATTTCTGGTTGTTTGTTTGATCTTTGCTCAGAGTCGGAGCCAGAGTTCGAGGACTTCACTGCTGACCCGACATCAACTGCTGTCTCTCACGACACGGAAGGCAAGTCATAGTTTTGATCATCTTGAACCCATATTTTATGAATTGCTATGATATGACCTTGAATATAAGTAATACTGCATGTGAAAGAATGGTTGAGATATATTTTGGCAGTACAAGCTGGATGCTTGTGAAATGTGAAAAGATCAAATAGTGAGCCATGAACTATTATATATGTATTTATATATATTCATGAAATAAAACCCCTAACCGTGACCAGAATTTTGGTATGGATGGTTGTAGCACTGGAGGTGCTAAACTGCGAAGGATAGCAGGCACAAAAGGCGCATGGTTTGTGGATAGTCTGGTCACTGGCATATAAGGACTAGAACCTTGTGTTGTGCGTCTAGTGGCATGAAACACGTGCTAACCGCAAGCCTGGTATGGGACAGGCCTGAACAAGTACTTATGCGGATCGCACATGAAACCCCTGCATGAGTTGTGTTGTAATGATTGACTTGGAGGTTGACTCCCACTATCACTGAAGGTGATCTGATGTTTGACCCAGCAATGGGAAAATGAGGTGGGGTGGAGGTTATGATACAGCCTACCACAATTGTGTTACGCGGAGAGCCACAGGGTCAGGGGTGAATTGTGAGTGATACATAACAAAAGTTCTTGTTATCTCCACCTTGCCATTCACAGTATGAAGTGAGTCAGGGGTCCAATCCTTGTGATAGGAAAGGCTTGAAAGTGGAATATCTTGCAGGTAAATTAGTACCTCTCTGCAGAGTTAAAAATGTATTCGAATACTCCGAGCTCCCCGGTTTATAGGAGTCTGCTGCGGTGGATTAAATCCACAGGGTGTGACACAAGTATGTTTTCTAAATAAATTTAATAAGTCAAGATTACCCAAATGACATGTGTTGTCATGATAAGGGGTGTTACCGTGGGCTGTCGTGTGTCGACGTGTCGCGGTAGTACTATAATCTAGTGAACATGAATAGTGATGTTATATTATGAAGAGTGCTGCCATGACATGAGATGAGATATGAAAGAAAAGATTATTTTATAAACATCCATAATTCTTGACTAGTCTAGGTTCATAACAACACTACTATATGTATCTACTCTTCCCTATGACTTGCTGAGTACGTAAGTACTCACCCTTGCAACTTACAACCCAGAAGATGGAGCGTACCAAGATCAAGAGGAAGGCGTGGAGAACTTCTTGGATCCAGAAGGAGGAGAGCCAGATCCGTCAAATCCCTGATGTGTTGTTCTGCCGTCAACTTCTTGCTGTGGAAGGGACACCCATCATCCGCTGTGTAGAAGTTTTATTTTGTTTTAACTAAACCTTGATGCCGCGAAGGTATTGTAATCTTTTTATGTAATATTAAGGCCAGCAGGCCACACTGCTTAATACTTTGTAAGTTTTTCTGCTGCAATGTGAATATACTCCTGTGCTTGACTTATCCTGGGAAGTCAAAGGTATGCTTGTATGGGAGTAGCTATAGCAAGCTAGGTCTCCACGGGAGTAGTCGTAGTCCCAGTTTCGGGGCGCGACAGCTTCCCCAGGGAACCGACGTTCTCGCTGGGGAACGTCGCCTCGGCGAACCTCCCTAAGAGTTGTTCTCATTCCAATGGGACTGTTAGTGCTGGATATACAGAAGACCTGCAAAACAGAGGCCAAGTGGGAACGTACCTTTCGGCGCTCCTGTTTAAGGTCGTCGCCGGCGTGAATCAAGCTCTGGGGACGAGGCGATCCCTTGGGACCCTCTACCTCGGCGTTGTAAGCCCTGAGGAGGTAGTTAGTCCGCCTCTCGATCTCGGATGAGGGCAGGACTGTTCCCAAATGTGAGTTAACTAGTGCATTTCAAAAATAAAGAGTTTTAAGTGCCAGAAATGGGTACCTTCATTGTAATCCAAGGTACTGTCCGCCATGGATTTGATCTCCCAAGCCGGATGAGCCCTTTCACGCAGGGGGCTCACCCGATTCTTCACAAAATCGTGAATGACGTCGCGAGCTGTTAGTCCCTCTTGGACTAGGTGAAGAATGACCTCGGCGTGCTTCATGAACTCTGCATTCATCGCCGGGAGAGAATCCAACTCGCTTGGCTTCTCTGGCCGCGAGTTCTCAAACTACAGCCCGCTCTTGGTTGGCGGGGTGCAGTAGAACCATTTCTGGTGCCACCCGTGCACTGAGTCTCGCAAGGGTGGGAAAGGATACTCCTTTTTCTCCCTTAGCTGGAAGTAGATGCATCCGGCGGCGTTGGCGCTCTTCGACCACGCCAAGTAATAAAAACACCGGAAGAGATCCACGCTGGGATATACTGCGACGAACACCTCGCACAGGTGCTGAAACACCGCCAGGATCAGCACTGCATTTGGGTGGAGGTTGATCAGCTCCAACCCATAGTGCTCGAGGACGTCCTTCAGGAACCGACTCTCAGGGAATCGGAACCCGCAGCGCAGATATTCTTCAAAAACCACCAATTCTCCCTCTTGGACGATTGGGGTTTCTTGGTCCTTCTCCGTTGGCCGCCAATTGATTAGCAGCTACGGAGGAAGGATTTCCTCCTTCTCCAATGCCAATAAGCTCTCCTCGGAGTGGTGGATTGATTGGCTCCAAGACGCCATTTCTTGGTGGACAATCGGAAGAAAAAGTTCGCAACTTTTGGAGAAGATGAAGGCTGAGAAGAACGAGGGTTTTGTGCGGCGGAAATGTTGAGGGTTTTTGGCTGTGTGGCTTCCTCAAGAAGCTACCTGCTCCTTTTATAGACCCGAGGAGACGCACTAATGTGGGTAATGTTCCATTCAAATGTTCCGCTGAGTATTTTATTAATTTCCCATAATGGATACTATCTTTGGCGGACACGTTAAAGTGTTCCAGGCATCGGATCTGAAACAAAAAGACTTCTTTGTTTCAGAGTCTGAAAGTACAAAAGCCTGAAAAGTTTTTTCAGAGTTTTTCAAAGGATGTATTCCTTTGTGTGCCCTGAAAATTTTTACGAAAATATCCTATGACCCAATTTTTGGACGTATGGATATATTTTGATCGGGTTGTGGTATGATCGAGACCATGCTTTCAATTAAGCTCCGATTCTAATCGAAGTGACAGTCTGACCGAGCCTCAATTCTGGTCGCAGTAAGCTTCAGTTTTAACCGCAGCTTTAAGTCTGATCGCGGTATCAGAGTTGGTCGTGGTAATTTTATGAAAGCATGATTCTAATCGCGGAACTAAGGTTTCCCTGTATATGAATGGTCGCGAAGACATTACTCACGGCCATATATTCGCACAGAAGATGCAAAGAATATTTGTATAGAGAAAGAAATTTTATTTCTTGCATTCTTTACATATAAAAGGGATACCGGTGACCAGAGCGTCGACCTGTTCCGAAAGAAGTTTGCAGAGTTCTCCTAGGGACATATTGCTGTCAGTAGTATCTACACTGATAACCCCCAGAGAACTAGCAACTAATCTAAGCCTATCTACATCATCCCTAACAAGAGATATACTACTGTTCCTAATCAAATCAGAGAGTTCCCGCTGTTGCTGAGCGTGGTCCCTCTCTCGACGGAACTGGTGCGCCTCTTCATGGGATCGTTCAAAACATTCTGCCAGATGCAGAATCGCCGAAGACATCTCTTCGGTCTTATTCTCCTCTGGAAGGATCTGTCCGAGGGGAAGAGGCGGAGTGGCAGCAGGCTGATCACTAGGACCTCCAATCTCCTACATTTGCAAAAATCAGTTGTAATAACTATAACTATCAGCAAAAGGAGATGAGGATCATTACCTGTCCCTGCTCGTGACAGGTTGATATAGCCATCCTTGAAAGTAGATCATCCGATAAAGGCGGATGATCACCAGATGGTGAAAGTGCAACCTTCCCACCAGGAGATTGCTTCCCCAACACAAGTTGAGGATCTTCTGGTCGAATAGTCACCGCTTACCGACCAGAAAATTGATCACCCAAACAAAAGCAAGGAGTATTGGAGTAGAAAGTTGAAGGAAGAAAGAATGATGGCTCATCTTCTATCTTTGCTCTGCTGGAAGATCCTTCGTCAACCTTGGGTTTCTTCCTTAAAGGAGATGAATCTTCAGGCATTTGAGGATCCTGCTTAAGAACTTCCTCTTCATCACTTTCAATCTTGATGATGTTGTGATCTGCCATCAGGAGGTGTATGAGGAGAAGAATGAAGGTGACTTTATAAAGAACTTAACCGTGAGAAGAAATTGTGAAGCTTTATGAATTCAAAGACCCGGTATTTATAGCCGCCAAGGTGACGGTTTACATTCCGAGTGTCTTGGGTTTTTTAAAAAGAAGCATTTACAGTTTTACCTCGGGTTAAAAAATGTTTCAACGGCGCCATCATTACCTGTCACGTAATACCCAGAACCCGTCTCGGGGAACCAACCGTCCCACTTAGTGCGCCACTAAGCGGGGGATTTGAAGAGTCGGGGTTAAAAATCCGATGCATGACTTTAAATTTGAAATAAACACGTTCCTTCGTTTCCTTCGAATTTGGGGGCTAGCTGACGAGGATTGACACCCGAGTCAGTTCAAATAAATGCACTATTGGTTCAAGGCAGATTCGAGCCAGACACGTGCCTGGCGGTGCAAACTCAAGTTATTCTGAGAAGCATCAGCCCGAGGTCGCGGGCTTTGCACGATCAGACCGCAGGCTTCGCGCAGTCAGGAATTCGTGTGCTATACGCGAACAGAATGTTGGAGATGTTGCGCGGTCAGCCAACATCCCGCGGTCAGAGCACTTTCGACCAGGGTACTTGGGGTTTACCTGTCCGGCTGTCCCTATAGCGAGAATATCCCAAGTATCCCGAAGATTCCTCCGCGTGGAAGATCAACCGTCAGGAAGTTAATACGTGCAATTATCCATGAATAACACGTGTTAAACTTACGTGGAGGTTAAGAGCGGTTCTCTAAAACCGCATCCGACTAACTATCTGATGCAGTTACGACATGGCACCCTTTCGACCAGTATAAAAGGGTGGCAAGATGCATCAAACAGGGGGGATCAACGTCTCTGATACAAGCGAGATACAACACATCTCAACCACTCAAACAGCCAAGTCTACGGCCTAGATTAGATAGTTTTTTACAAGCCTCTTTGGCTTCTTTCTGTATCCTTACATAGGAAAAAACCTTCGCCTGTGAAGGTCTTTTCCCGCCCTTTTGTAAATCTTTCTCACATATAGTGAAATCCCAACAGGACGTAGGGCTATTACTCCCACCATCGAGGGCCCGAACCTGTATAAACCTCTCTGTGCTCCTGTTCTCCATATTTCTACATACCTTCTCGGAGGGTCATCTTGAAAGGTCTCGCTATTACAAATTTTGAATAAGTTCAGCTGAGGACTCCGAGTCCGAATCGTCGACAGCATTGTATTTCAATTTCTATCAATACAAATGGCTTTTTGGTCAACTGGAATTTTTTGCAGGTTCTTGACTTACCATCTCAAAAGGAGACACCCTCATTGCGAGGATGCCCTCTCCATGAGGATGTAGGCTATCGCAGCCTAAAAGTCCCTACAACGGGAGCCCCACTCCCGTAGTTCGGCTTACAATCACCCCTCATGGACTGAGGGGGTAAGCGGCAACCCAGTCCTCATGGACTGCGGAAGCGAGTCAATTTGAGAGACTAGTCCCCTCTCAAACACTCAAGCCCGTCATCGGGCTCATCATCCTCCGAGAGCTTCCCCCTCTGTGGGTCATTAAGCCTGTCCTCCTCCGGCAGCGAGCTTCCCCTCCGAGGGCCTTGGAATTCTCTTTTGTCGATACCCTCGGGGTTCTCCGGAATTTTTCAACCGGGAATTTCCTTACCAGCTCCCCGTTCTCATAGTGACCGGAGGAATTTCTCACCGGTCTCTGGAATTTTTTCGACCGGGAACTTCCTTACCGGCTCCCTGTTCTCACAGCAATCGGAGGAATTTCTCACCGGTCTCCAGAATTTTTTCGGTCGGGAACTTCCTTACCGACTCCCTGTTCTCACGGCGACCAAGGGATTTCGCATGGGGCCTTGAAATCCCTTGACCAAGCTTTAGAATTGTTCGGGAGGATCCACGATCCCAGCTCGGAAGTGTTGACCGTGGGCTTCGTAACCCCGATGGTCTTTAACACCCTGGCCTCTTTGTTCCTTACCCACAGGGCGCGGAGCCAAGCTGCACCCCGTTGTGGGGGGGGTAACTTGGGCCCAGACAGCTGAATATTTTTGGAAAATTTTGAAGACAAGCAATCTCATGAAAATATTAAGAAACAAGTAAGTTCTTAGCATTATTGATACAACATTCAACCGGGGGACATCCCCCCCCGGTGGGTCAAGACGTCCAGGGGACAACAAGCCCCGGGCAAGCACAAGATACAACCCAGGGAGTTAAGCTCCCGTGGAAACTATTTAGGAGGACAACCCCCTCCGGAAGGTGGCTACACCTAGTACTCTCGAAGGCCTTCTGATAGTTCCTGGGAAAGGTCCCAGTACAAGCTCCTTATGCGTCTCTGGGCTTCTCGAAGCAAGTCCTCGGGCCAATACTCATAGCAGGCCGGAGGGTGTATCCTAAGTGGTGGGACCCTCCGCGACCCCAGTCTCGGAGGGGACAACTCGGCGTGACTATTGTCGAAGTTATCCAGGTGCCACTCTGGGAGCCATCGCAACCGGATCGGTTCCCGGGAAGCACCTTAACCACGCCCCCTGGCGGCGAGGCTTAGCAAAGCTAAGTCCAATTGGGCATCCCCCGGGATCTAGAAGTCCCTTCTCGGGAGTGAGTCCTCGGACAACTGGGGAGCCCCCCGTGTTAAGGCGTTCAAGCCTCAGAAACTCTTCCCCGTGAGTAAGCTCCCGGGGGACCTATTCACGAGGAGTCAAGACTTAGCAAAATATTCATTTCATTCATTGAGCAAAAAATTTTTTACAAGTCTCCGGGGTTCCTCTAGGAAGCTACCGGGAGCAAAAATCCTAACAAAAGAAAAAGGACCTATCTAAAGGCCCGGGGGGAGATTCATACTTGCTCATTGTCGTCGCCGCCCCCACCCCCCCCCCCCCCCGGAGGTCACTCCCGCCGCTGGTGCATCCACCTTCGGAGGCGCCGGTGCCGGGAACCGGGCCCAGACGATCCGGTCGTAGAAGCCCTCGGCCAACTCCTCCAGCTCCCGCCGCTGCGGCTCGAAGAAGTCGGGGAAGCTCCGGGGAGCCGGCCCCCAATCGCCCGGGCTTCGATCCCCGATGCTCCACAAGGGCCGCGGCCGCGACCACCACCGGGACCGCCCTACCCCGGGCCCGTGCGTCGGCAGCCTCCGGGAACACGGGGACTTGCTCGTTGAGAAAGTGCATAGCTTCCGCGAACGTGGCCGAAGCCACGCCAGAACCACCGCCCGGGCCGAGGCTGAGCCCAAGCCCTTCGAGGGCCGAGCGGCCCGCCTCCACGACCGCCCGAGAGCTGGATTCCTCAAGCTCCCGGCGGGCACTCTCCTTCGCCTTCGCTTCTCTCCGGAGATGGGCATTGGCATCCTCCGAGGTGAGGTGCTGGGCCCAGACCCTGGATAGCTCCCGAGAGCCTCGTCCCTCTCGGCGCAAAAGGCGGCGGCCTTGTCCTCCGCCTCCTTCAGCGCCGCCTCGAAGCGGTCCTCGATGCCCTAAGCGAGGGCCGCCCCTGCAAACCCAAGGATTAGACGACTGTAGCTTCTAGGCCCCTAAAGAGTGTTTTAATAATTAATGACAACTACACTAACGTTACCTGCCTAGTTGTGTCAAGAAGAAACTTAAAAGACAGGTTAATGAAAGGCGAAGAAAGAGCCTCATGATGAAGAAAGGGCATTGATCAAAAGGGCAAAGGTACGAAATAGGGTCTTTTCCATTTTTACCGGTCTAAGGTGATTAGAGAAGAATTTTGACCGGATTTTAGGAATAATTGCCGTACTACTAAGAGGAGCATGTGGTGTATCACATAATACTTCATCTATGTGCCACAAATCATAAAATCAACTTGCATTGCATACTAGAAGGTCACATACCTTAAAAATGCTTGTTTCAGCTCATTTCTGCTCAGCACCGTCTCAGTCGGTCTGACCGTATGTTAGACCGGTCTGACAGCATTCACGGACTGACCGAATAGAATTCTCGGACTGACCGACGTTATGTCTAAGTATAGTGTATTCCTTTAAAAAGTCGGTCTGTCCGTAGTTGAGACCTAGGTCAAACTCCTGGAACTTCTTGATTTATCTTTCTATTGGTTTTGAGCTATGACGGTCTGACCGTTTGATTATACTGGTCTGACCGAGAAATCGGTCTGACCGTGTTTTTGAACTACGGTCTGACCGTATGGCCTGTCTGTCCGTATTTTTCGGCCTAACCGTATAAGGTGTCCAGAAACTATGTCGTCTCTGGACAGCTTCACGGTCTGACCGAAATTGGGTCCGGTCTGACCGTGTGTGTGCCTGACAAGGGCAGTTGAGCATTTATTGCGCCTGTTTAATGCCGTTGCAATTGCGGCAGTCTGACCAGGCATATACCTGCGGTTTGACCGCCAAGTGAGCTTTTTCTCCCAACGGCCTGTAAGGGCTATATTTATTGTGAGGGGTATATATACTCCCATGCACGGCCCTGTTCACTACTTTTGGCATAATCTTGAGCATTGTCATCATCCTTGAGAGCTTAAGCTAGTTTCATACACTCTAGGGTTCAAATTCTCGAATTTGTGAGAGTGTGCATTTTGAGATCTTCTAGTGCATTGCATTTAGATCATTAAATCAATCTTGTGGCACTAGAAGAAGGCTAAGTGATCATCACCGGCTTGTTACTCTTGGAGTTTGCCGGCTCCTAGACGGCTAGGAGAAAGGTTTTGGAGAGCTCTTCAAGGAAGATTGTGAAGAAGCCTCAAAACGCCTTGTGAAAGGGTTGAGCACGCCTTGCCGGAGCGGTAAAGTGCATCCTTAGTGAAATCGAGGTTTGGATAACTCATCACACTAATCCGGCTCAAGATCTAGGTCACTTCTCAAGAGAAGGTTGACTAGATAGAGGAGCGGTTAGAGATTTGAGTTTGCCTCAACGTGGATTAGGGGTGATCGGCAAATCACCGAGACCACGGGATATATCCTTGTGTTGAAATTGTTCATTGTTCATCTTGTGTTATTTATTTGCTCTCATTTACTAAATTGTTTGATTTATTGATAATTTGTTGAAATCGCCTATTCACCCCCCTCTAGTCGATATCCTAGATCCCTTTCAACGACCCCCCAGGAAAAGTAACCGGACGACTTGAAAGATGGAGCGAGACCAACTCGGAGCTACGCTCCCAGATGGTCCCCTACTAGACGTAGGTCTGGACCTTCCGGGTTTGGAGGCCCGTGGCAAACCTCCGAGCCTCACCCGGGGACAGCATGGGAGTCTCCCTCCCGATAGCACCGGACCCGTCCCCGCCGGCGGGCCCCCTCCAGCAGTCCCCGGGGGTGATGTGCACCTGTTCAGTCTCGGCCACACCCCCAACCACCGGAGACTCGGTCTCCGAGGAGTCGGAGGACGAACTCCCGGAGGGAACACGGCTTGTGGGGGCGACAAGGAGCCCTTTGCCCCTCCCGGGCTGCGGAGCCCCCAAGGCCCCGTGGACCGCCGAGGGGCTCGCCCCCTCGTCCACCGGCCAATCAAAGCTCGGAGGGGACGTCTCCGCGAACTGCACCTCCGGGTGCTCGACGCTCACCGGCTCCGAAACCGCCAGAGGTGTGGCCACCAGAGAGGGCAAGGGTTGTAGTTCGCCGAGTCGGAGTTGCCCCCGTCGCCCGTCACCTTCCCCCTCTCACCCGATCTGGTGGGCGCATCGAGGAGGCGCATGAACTCCCCCGTCATTCCTGGGCCGTAGGAGGGCTCCCCTTCCTGGAGGGGCAACATCGCCCCGAGCCTCGGGATAGCTTGCGCGCGCCCCGACCCGGGGGCCACCTCATGGGACTTGTCGGGCGTAGCGCCCAGCGTCATGGCCACACCGGGGGCCTTCCGCGCCTTGGCGCACTTTGGCTCGGGGCCCCCGGCGGCCTCCTTCCCCCGCTTGTGGGAGCCGAGGGTAGGGACAGGTTCCCTCGCCGGTAGCTTCAGCCCGAAGGTTTCTGCCACCAAGTTACAGGGAGAGCCCTCCCCGATGACGCGCACCACGTGCTCATGCTCATCGGCGTAATACCTCTGACAAGGATTATCACTCGTGCTAGTTTGATTAACACACATTAGGTTCAAGTCAGGTTCAAATCTAATATGTGTCTATGAGTCTGAAATGGCCATTATGATCTCAAACGACCAGTCTTCTATATACTAGGAGAGCGCGGACACAAAGGTAGTTTGTGGTCGCAGCCCTTGCGTGATCACAAGGCCGCAGACAATGTGCGGTCAGGAGACCGCGGACAATGTGCGGTCAGGAAGCCGCGGACAATGCGCGGTCAGAAGGTCGATGACTGGATGCAACCAAGACGATTCGAGGGTGTTTAAGTCTTTTAAAACACATCTCCAGTATCAAGATAACTTCTCCCACGTATGAAGACAACTGCCAAGAGGTTAATATGTGCGGTTACCCACTAACTACACGTGTTAAACTTGCATAGGAAAGAGGAGCAGTTACACAAATCGCACAGTAACAACCGTGCAGAGCCGTTTCGTATTGGCGCCCTTTTGTTCAGTATAAAAAGGTGGTCAATGCACGATCTAGGGGACAGTTAGGCATACAAGCATTACCATGAGTCTGAGTAACCCGAAGACTTAGACATAGTTAGATAGACATTAATATAGGAGAGATCTTTGCCTGTGATTATCTTTTCCTCCCTCTTGTAAACACTTTTTCTCTCATATAGTGAAATCATAACAGGACGTAGGGCTATTACTCCCACCATTGAGAGCCCGAAACTGTATAAATTCTCTCATTCCCATATAGATATTACTCATCCTACCTTCCCAGAGGAGCGCCCTGAAAGGCCTCGCAACTCACAAATTTGCACAAGATCGACTGAGGACCCCTAATCCAAATCTTTGACAACCTCCCGAGGAGGTTCTCCGCCTTCTCCCGGGAGGCCGGATACGGCCGAACTACAAAGAACAAGTGTTAGCCAAATATCGAAACTAAGGATAGGGGTCACTGGATACTTACGTCGAGCCACCGGCTTCTGTGGGGGCCGATGCGCTGGGCACATCCCGATCACCCTCTTCCCTTGCGAGAAGGGGGAGAGCTTGAGGAGCGCTAGCTCCTCGGCAAGGTCCCTCATGGACCTCTGGGCCCAGGCGCCCACCATTTTGCTGAGGAGTTTTAACTCCTCGGCAGTCCAAACCGGGGGTTGGGGGCGGACGAGCAGCAGTAGGAGGGGGGCTTCGGGGAGTATGTCACCCCGGAGTCCCGGACTAGGAGATGGAACCATCTTTGGAGCCAATCCCCCCAGTGATCCCGAGAGGCCACCACGGGTACTCCTCCACCCGGGCCGATAGGAGCTGCACCATGATGGAGCTGAAGGCGGAGTTCGGCCCTCCCTTGACCATGAACGAGCCCCTCGCCGAGGGCTCGTAGAAGTATTGGAGCAGCTGGAGCGTTGGCTCCCGTCCGGTGGCTATCTTGCACAGCCAAATGAAAAGGCCCATCCGGACGAGGGTGTTAGGCATCAAGTGGTTGAGCGCCACCCCGTATTCCCGGAGAAACATCCGGAGCAATGGATGCACTGGGAGCCGGAGGCCGGCCTCTATGAAGGCCTCGAAGACAACCACCTCCCCGTCCGTGGTCTCCTTCTTCGGGGGGATCCGGACGTCCCCGTTTCCAAGGACCCCCCGCTCCACGAGGCACTCCAAGTCCCTCGAGGTGAACTCGGAAGCCCAGAGGAAGTCCGCGGTGACTTCCTCTGAGGGCACATCAGTGGCTTTGGCGCGGCCTTTAGGAGCCATCTAGGTTTCCGAGGGGGCTAAGCTTCCGGGAGTCTAGGCTTCCAAGGAGAATTTCTGGGGGCTGGGTTTCCGGGACAGGCTCAGAGTGCCGATGGGAAATTGGAGGCAAAGGCTTGGATGTGAGCTCTCCGGGCCCCCCAAGGCCCTACTTATAGTGCTTAAGCGCGGTCCTGATGGGTGACACGTGGCCCCTCGGATTCTATTGGGGCCGCCCATTTCAAACATCGTTCGCAAACCGAAGAGACGCACGGGAAACGGTGCACCTACACTCGAACCGCGCAAAGCCATCATGACCGACGGTGCACGCCAATCGAGGCCCGCGACGTCATGATTATCGGCAACACTACCATAAATGCGTGGCGTGAAAACCAAAGCGTCACCAAGCGCCGAAGACCTTCTCCGAGGGAGATGTTCCTGGTGATGTACACCATCCCCTCTAGGAACTTAGGGCACATCCCCGGAGGGCATGGGGGGCTGCTGTTGGGGGAAATCTCCACTCGATCAGTCCCAGTGATAAGGCGCCAACTAGCCCGGTGAGACGCGCCCCGGGGACCATGTCCGAGGCACCGCTACTTGCCCGGTGAGACTCGCCCCAAGGACCATGTCCCGGGCATCGCAGCTGGGTCGGTGATACTGATGAGACTCAACCCGAGGACCATGTCCCGGGCGCCACCGCTGGACCGGGGAAAAGCGCCCAGGGGACCATGTCCCGGGCGCCGCCACTGGCCCGGTGAGACTCGCCCCGGGAAACATGTCCCGGGTGCCGCCGCTGGACCGGGGAGAAGCGCCCCGGGGACCATGTCCGAGCGCCGCCACTGGCCCGGCGAGACCCCCCCAGGGACCATGTCCCGGGCGCCGCCACTAGCCCAGTGAGAAGCGACCAGGGGACCATGTCTCGGGTGCCGCCACTGGCCCAGTGAGAAGCGCCCTAGGGACCATGTCCTGGGCACCACCACCGGCCCGGTGGTCGAGGCCACGGGAGCGGCTTGGGAAAAACTACGAAGGACCCCCCCGCGGGGCCACATGAGAAATGTCTCAGGAATCAATGAGGACACCTGTCAGCCGTCCGAGTACCTTAGCCGGTGGAATGACGGCGGTGCCCTCCAATCCAACGGCTGCGACCAAGGTAGTTTAGTAATTTGCATCCTTTGGGCCTATATATGCCCTTGTACCCCACTTTTGTAAAGGAGGACAACTCATTATCATCAATACACAAGAAACCAATAGGCGTGCTCAGGAGCACTCTCCCCACGAGAGAGATCCCCATGCCGACTCACGTCGGGACCACATCGACAGGACTAGGGCCCACACTGGGGCTTGAACCTGTATAAACCCCCCATGTTACTCTTCGTGTTTGCCCGACGGGAGAGGACTAGTCACGCGGTCAGCTCGCGTCATTGTTTGTTTGCTAGGAAGCTTCGTAAAACCTGTCGAGGTATTTACAGTACCACGACAGAACTATAAGTGTCTAAGACTTAAATAAGTTCTATGACTCTTCGATGATCTAAATTAGAACTATTACAAAGTATTTATAGTCTAATCGTCTGAATACGTATCAAACTCAATAACCTAAACGTATTAGACTCGGACAACTAACTAAACCTAAACATATATGACTTAGTTATCTATATGTATATATGACTCAGAATACAATTCTGACCAGAGATCGAATCCTTTCCAAGGTTGCAAACCCTTTCTGAGGTCACGAACCATTCCAAGGTCGCACTTCTTTTCGAGGTCGCAAATCCTTTCCGAACTCGACCTAAGATCCACCCGGATCACTAATGGAGTCTTGAATGCAGTGCGATATGCCCAAAGGACATCTGGAAGTTTGAGAACTCAATCCGTACGAGACAGAGCCACCACCTTCTGCAAGATCGACTTGATTTCCCTGTTTGAGACTTCTACCTGTCCACTTGTTTGTGGGTGATACACAAGAGCAGCTTTATGAAGTACCCCATATTTCATTAGCAAAATTCTGAAATTGGTAATTAGTAAAATGTGCACCACCCTCACTAATTACTGCTCACGGTATACCAAATCAGGGAAAGATGGCTGTTTTGAAAATCTTAATCACAAGTTTTGATTCATTTGTTGGCGTTGCAATAGCCTCTACCCACTTTGAAACATAATCAACCGCAACCAAGATGTAGGACTTACCCATAGAAGATGGAAAGGTCCCATATAGTCTACTCCCCATACATCAAAGTGCTCAATTTCGAGAATGTTTGTTAAGGGCATTTCATGTCTTTTACTCAAATTTCTAGAACGTTGGCAAGGACCGCATTTTTTCACAAAGTCATAAGCATGTTTAAATAAAGAAGGCCAAAACAAACTTGATTGCAATACATTAGCCGCTATTTTTGAAGCTCCGGCGTGTCCACCACATGGAGATGAATGACAGTGTTCAACAACACTTTGGATCTTGTGGTTGGGCACGCATCTTCAAAATATGTTGTAAACTCCCTTTTGAAAAGGTTCAGATCATCTCAGTAGTAGCGTCGAATGTCGTGGAGGAACCGCTTGCGTTGTCTACTTGTCAACCCTGGAGGAAGTTGATGGTTAAATAAATAATATGCAATATCAACATACCATGGTTCTTGTTGAATCAAGTAAAGGTGCTCGTTGGGTAACCAGTCATTGATGTGAATGTCGGCGGTGTCGGTCAAGAGTCACGAGAGATGATCAGCAACGACGTTCTCAGCACCTTTCTTATCTTTGATCTCCAAATCAAATTGCTGCAGTAGTAGGATCCATCGGGCAAGTCGTGGCTTGGTTTCTATCTTGGTGAAAAGATACTTAAGAGTAGCATGATCAGTATGCACAATAACTTTGGAAACAATTAGATATGAACGAAATTTGTCTAGGGCATATACTACAACAAGCAATTCTTTTTTGGCCGTAGTGTAATTACTTTGAGCATCATCCAAAGTTTTTCTTACATAGTATATAGCATGTAAAATCTTGTTTGTTCTTTGCCCTAGAACAATGCCAATTGCTTAATTACTAGAATCACACATCAATTCAAAGGGTTCATTCCAATTTGGAGGTTGTATGATGGGAGTAGTAGTTAATGTAAGTTTCAATCAATTAAAGGCATCAAGACATTTTTCATCAAAATCAAAAGGCGCATCTTTACCAAGCAAATGTGTGAGAGGTTTAGCAATTTTAGAAAATTCCTTAATGAAACAACGGTAAAAACCTGCATGTCCCAAGAAACTGCATATGCCCTTCACGTTCGTTGGTGGTGGAAGACTTGCTATGACTTCGATTTTTTCCTTGTTGAATTCAATCCCTCGTTCAGCAATCACGTGGCCATGTACCACACCTTCTTGAACCATGAATTGGCACTTTTATCAATTTAGCACTAGGTTGACTTTTTCGCACCTACTTAGGACTTGAGAAAGATTTTGTAGAAAGGCATCGAAAGAGGAACCATAAACACTAAAATCATCCATAAAGTTTTCCATTATTTCCTCAATTAAATCCGAAAAGATAGCCATCATACATCGTTGAAAGGTTGCAGGCACGTTACATAACCCAAACGGCATTCGCCGGTAAGCAAAAGTACCGAAGGGGATGTAAATGTCGTCTTATCTTGATCCTCGGGATGAATTGGGATTTCAAGAATCCCGAATACCCGTCAAGAAAACAAAAATAAGCATGTTTGGCCAATCTTTCCAACATTTGATCAATGAAAGGTAATGGAAAGTGATCCTTCCTAGTAGCGCTATTCAATTTACGATAATCAATGCACATGCGCCATCCAATAACAAGTCTAGTAGGGATCAACTCATTGTTAGCATTCTTAACCACAGTCATACCTCATTTCTTAGGAACCACATGAATAGGACTAACCCAATTACTATCAAAGATAGGATAAATGATACTCGCATCTAATAGTTTAGAAATTTCAGCTTTGACAGTTTCCTTCAAATTTGGGTTTTAGTCTATGTTGACGTTCAACAGAGGGTTTAGTTTCATCAACTAGAGAGATCCTATGTATGCAAATTTCAGGGCTAATTCCCTTGATATCATCAATTGAATAACCTAGAGCTTTACGATGCATACAAAGTAAAGAAATCAATTTTTCTAGTTGTGAATTGGTCAAGTTTACATTAACAATGACAGGTTGCATCTCATCATCATCCAAGAATACATATTTCAGCGAGGAAGGAAGAGTTTTAAGTGTAGATTTACTTACCTTTTCCTTACCTGTGATGTCGGAATCCGAGATGTCCCCTTCGGATGGTTCTTTTGTTTGTCCGTTGTTGTTTTGTTTGTCTTCTTCGCTGCTGTCCATTTTTTCATCGTCGAATATTTCATCTATTCCTTCTCCAAAAGTGATTCGAAGCGGCAACTCTTCTTCTAGTATTTCTTCTATATCATCCACGCTGCAAATTTTCTCCTCATACATAGGGCAGTTAACAAGGTTAGACATTTAAACAAAATTTTCTCCTCCCCTATGCGAAAAGTAATTCTTCCTTCATGAACATCAATGAGAGCACCTACTGTCCGGAGCATTAGTCGTCCCAATATAATATGTATAGCAACATCTTCATCCATATCAAGAATGACAAAATCAACTGGAAGATAAAATTTACCGACTTGAAGAGGCATGTCTTCCAGGATACCTTCCGGATGTTTACAGAACGATCAGCAAGTTGCAGAACCATGCGTGTAGGCTTGATCTCACCCATGCTTAAATGTTGTGCGATGGTTAAAGGTATCACACTAATGCTTGCGCCTAGGTTTCAAAGAGCTCAATTTATGTGTATCGTACCTATGTTGCAAGGGATGGAGAAGCTTGCTTGATCCCGCAGCTTTACCAACATTATGTTTTGAATTAGAGCACTACAATTTTCAGTGAAAGCAACTGTTTGAAATTCACTCAAATCCCTCTTTTCAGTAAGTATATCTTTCAAGAATTTTCCATAAGAAGGCATTTGAGTTACTAAGTCAGTGAAAGGTACAGACACATTACGCTTTTTCAAGATTTCAACAAATTTTTCAAATTGCTTATCGAGTTTCGCTTTTACATACCTTCCCGAAAAAGGTGGAGTTGGATTATAAATACGTGTTATCGAGTTTCGCTTTTCCTTTTCTTGTGGTTCAGCGAACTTGTCATCATCCCTTGCCAGCTGTGATGGTACTTCTTCAATTTTGCTTGCCGATGCAGGTTCAGTTGGTGGTGTTCGTTCTGATAGCTTAGTTCCACTTCTTAAGATCACTGCATTAGAAACAAGAGGTCTAGAACAAGCTATCGAATTCATTTGTTCAGAATTGGAAGGATTGATAAGTTGAGAAGGAAGAGCGTTATCATTTTTTGGTGCAGGATTCACCAATTGCGTGATTTGAGTCTCGAGCATGCGGACGTGAGTCGATATGGAGTCTATCTTTTGGCTCATGGACGTCTTCTCTTTCTCTTGATTTGCTAGAAAATTCTCTAGCATGCGCTCCATGTTTGATTGCTCGGATTGTTGTTGATTGGGCAGTCAATAAGGTTGCTGATTTTGTGGTTGAAACGATGGCCTTTGAGCTTGATATTGGGGGTTTTGTTGTTGTAGTTGCTGCTATCCAAAACTTTGTTGTTGGTGTTGAGGTTGCTAATTTTGTCCTGACCATACAAATTTTGAATGTTGCGCCATCCAGAGTTATACAAGTTAGGAAAAGTATTACCTTGCCGTTGTTGCATACCCTGAAAGCGTTTGCCTGCTCCATGGATGGGTTAAATTGGCAGTCATGGCCATAGTGGCCTTGTACAACGCACAGTTCACATATAGGAGTAATTTCATTAACAAATGAAGTAGCATTTGATCTAAGAATAGATAGTTTATTGGTTAGAAGTGCTACCTGTTCAACTAATTGTGACATTACACTTACATCCATGTTGTTGGTCGGAGCTTGTTGAGCAGCTTGTTCAGTTCCCCATGGAGTGTAGTTTTGAGTGATACCTTCGATGAGGTCATATGCTTCGTCTACACTTTTGTTCATCAATGTGCTGCTAGCTACGGCATCTACAGCCATTCGTGCATTGTAGTTCAATCCGCTATAAAATGTTTGAACTACAAGCCAATTCTCTAGTCTGTGATGCAGACATTTGATCAACAAGTCTTTGTACCATTCCCAAGCGTCGTAAGAGATTGACCTACCTGCTGAGAAAAAGATTCAATCTTGTTGCAAATTTGAACAGTTTTAGTAGGAGGGAAAAACT
This sequence comes from Pharus latifolius, assembly GCA_019359835.1. NCBI lineage: Eukaryota > Viridiplantae > Streptophyta > Magnoliopsida > Poales > Poaceae > Pharus > Pharus latifolius. The sequence continues at coordinate 32,993,074 of CM033328.1, read as the reverse complement.
TACCTAGAAAAGCACGTTAGAGTTCGTCCCAAATAGTGATTGACACAGAAGGAAGAGTGTATAACAATGCCCTTGCCTTCTCGCGAAGCGAGAAAAGAAAAAGTCTCAAACGAAGTGCATCCTGTGTTACTCCATGAATCTTGAAAGTATCACAATGCTCAAGAAACATGTGCAGATGTAATGATGGATCTTCAGCGGGAAGACCCCTGAATTGGTTTTGTTGAACCAAATCTAAAAGCGCAGGTTTTATTTCAAAATTATTTGATTCAATCATGGTCTAAGAATACCTGATTGCAACCCCATGCTGAGTGGGATTGCATAATCTTTGAGTCTCGTTTGGTCCTCCATTGTTGGTTTTTCTTTGATGTCTTCAAAAGTTTGCGAGTTTTCCTTCGATCTTACCTATCTTGCCTGGTACTGAAGTTGGCGCGCGGTTTTGACAGGTTTGTCCGAGCTATCCAGCTTTGCACTACTTCCCTGAAAGGTTAGTGGTGCAAAGAAAAGAAGAAAAAGAAAACTAGAAGCAAGATTGAGAAGTGAGTCTGACTTATATCACGAAAATTAATCTAAAAAGATGAATTACTGTTGTTCCCTGACAACGGCGCCAAAAACTTGATCGCACCCAAAAGGGTCGAGCGCGATTGTGTAATAACCGCAAGTGAATGGTTGAACGTTGAGCACTTGAGGGTCGAATTCCATGAGGAACAAGCATATTCATCTTTCTAGCTTAATGGATCTCTGAGTAAGTCTAAACGAGTTGTGGGTATATTTTTCTACAACTAAACTATCAACCTAGGGTTTGCAAGTTGGTATGAAAATCTGGGGTTTCGGTAGTTCCATAACAATCCGCCGTAATTCTATCCAAGGTCCGAGGATTGTAAGTTAATGTCAATTGTTTTCCACGATAAATTAAGTTTCCAGTTCAGGGCGCTGGATCAATAGTCAGAGGATCGCTTCCACTGTCACGTTTGGTGAAAGCCTCTCTCCTATTCAGGATCCAGTGTCAAAGCGCTAAGGACTCAAGAACTCCCCTAAATTCTTGCTGATGAAGACACGGATGCCTGATCTTCTGGTGAGAAGGATAGTTTCGATTTGATGGAGAGTGACCTTGGCGATCCGGCTACCAACCAAACAAGACAGGACGCCCTGGCAATCGCTAAACCACACTCACGAGTCATTATCAACCGTGCCAAGATGCGGCTGACCTGATCATGAGGATCGATTCCTGCAAGCAACCGAAGAACAAGCAAGAACAAGATAAAAGCAATCTGAAATTGCAAATATGGATGAAGCACACGATAAATTTGAGGTTGTGTAACTTGTAGTTGTTGGTCTAGCCGACACAAGAATACAAGGATGAAGTTTCACACATGGGGAAAACTAATCTAAACAAAACCTGAGGAAGAACAAGAAAGGTGACGGCCATATGTAACAGGGGTGGCGGCCAAGGAGATGGACGTGAAACCCTAGGGGTACATGGGCCTTGGGCCCAAATTAGAGGTGGCACATCACCCGGCAGAATCTGTCCGCGAATTGTTTCATCGATTGCGGGTGATCTAGACAGAATTTGGCAGTGGAGCTAGATCCATTGGAAAGGTGGCGTCGTGGGCTTCTCCGTAAAGTGCTCATTCACCCCAAACGGACTCCGTAAGTGGCCTGGGCATCCGTTTGAAGTTGGACTGCTGTTGGATGGCCGAGCTGGACTCGCGGATGAGTTGGGCTTGATCTTGGGCTGGGCTTGATGCATCGTAAGTTGCTCCACCTTTGATGTAGCTCGCTGATCCTCCGGTGTGGGCGTAGTGAATGGCTCAGCACATGGATTCATGCCGACTCGCTGTTCTCCTTGATCTTCTCGTGGCGGCGAGGAAGTAGTGAAAGTAGTGGAAGGAGTGGATGGAGTCTCGTTCATATCCGAGCTAGTGATGTCCTCGTCAAAGGATGAGTAATTATTCTTTAAAGTGCTAAGGTTTCTATTCATATTGCCAAGCAAGTCTTTTAACTCAACAATTATATCCATAAGCTCATTATTTGAGCTGTTAGAATTTGATACCGTCGAGTCATCTGCCATAAGGCATATAGACTTGTCTTGAGATGAAGACTTTGACCTCAACGCTTTCTTTCTAGCTTTCCTTGAGCTCGTTTTGCAAGGTTTCACCTTTGTCTTGCTTAGGAAAACCACGTTGTTGACTTCCTTGAGCTCGTTAGAAAGCTCCCAATCCACCGTAATGAGATCATCATCCTTGATATGCTCGTAGGTGGAACATATGTCCTTTTTCTTGGACATAGCCTCATTTGACACAAGCATGTCAATGAGCTCTCTCAGTGAAGTGTCGAAAAGGTCACCGTTCGCACGGGTAGTTAAGAAATCACCATAGCGACCTTCCGGCAACACCTGGAGTAATTTCCTGCAAATGTCTAGATCGGAAATATTAGCACCAAGGGCTTTGAGTTCATTTGTGATGTTGATCAAGCGATCATATATGGTGGAGAGTGTATCATGCTCCAACATCACAAATGCCTCATAGTCCCGCAATAATAAATGCATCTTAGCATGCACAAAGCTAGATGCGCCCTCAAAGATAGACTCAAGGGTGGTCTAAAAATCGTGAGCAGTCGAGCAATCACTCACTAGTTTGAGCACATTATCACTAAGTGATCTAAGAAGCACTTCTATAGCCTTTGTGTTTAAGAGGTGAATATCATTATCCGAAATTAACGAATAAGTTATACCCTTTTGAACTAACCTCCATAAATTTAAATTCAATGCCTCAAAATAAGTACCCATGATAATTTTCCAACGATAGTAATTTGAGCCATGAAATTGAGGAGCAATCAAACCAAAGTCCTCTATCGAATTCATCCTTTCTCTCAAGGCAGTAAAGCTGATGAATCAGAGACCTCGCTCTGATACCAATTGTAGGGTCAAGGATGCTGACTAGAAGAGGGGGGTGAATAGGAGGTTTTTAAAATTTCCTTCCCCACTAAGCAATTTTTCAAAGATGTTTAGGATAACCTAGGGTTGCAAAGGTTTAACATTCAAACATCTAGCTGCATTCAACCATATGAAATATTCAATATAACATGCAACAATAGTAAATCAAGCAATTTTATCAATATGAATACAAATTATACAAAAGAGAGACAATTGACACAATGATTTTTACTGAGGTCTCAGAGACTCGCCCGATCTCCCTATTCTTCGTTGAAGCGCTCACGCGTGAGTCTCGCTTCTATATCCATGAAGGATATTTTACTCGGGTTGCTCCTTCTCCACATTGGATAGGTGAGCACCAAATCTTTCACACGTCATTTGTCGGCCTCTCCAACAAACTCCAATCAGAGAGATCGCGACTCTCCTCCGACACCGTCTAGGCAAAGGCGATCGCCAAGAGTAACAAGTCGGACCCTTTCACTTGAACAAATCAAGTGCTCGAAGCTCAAATGATGCAAGTGTAGGCACACACACTAGCACTAGCTTGCAAATGGTGGATTAAGTGCACTAAGCACTCTTAGCCTCACACAAAGGCTCTCTCTCAAATCCACTCAAGATTTTGGCTCAAATCTAGCCTCTAGATGCAATAGAACACATGCAATGGACTTGGCTAGCTTATACACAGTGCTATCAACTTCTTGAGCAACCTCAAATGAAGGCAAACACAAGATATATATAGCCCTCAAAGAAAACTAGCCGTTTGCCATGAACAGGCGAAATTTTGTAAAGGCCGGACATTGTCGGCCAGTACAACAAATTTTGACCATTGCAAACTGTCAGTTACCGTTGGGGGATTTTTTGTAAAGGCCGGACAATGTCTGGCCATGCCAGACAAAAGCCCCTGGAAAAATATATTTGTCTCTGTTAACACTTCACAATTTTTATACAGGCCGGACATTGTCAGGTCACAGTGGACAATGTCCAGCCTACCCCAGACAAAAGGCCCCAGACGGATGCAAACATCTCTGGTTACACGTCCAATTTAGCTCAAAGAAATTTGTATAGGACGGACAAAGTCCGACCATGTCAGGACAAAGTTTGACCAATGCAAGTTGACAATAAAACAAACATAACTTTTGATCTAAAAATCCGATTGAGGTGATTTTTGTCTTGTTGGAAAGATAACTCAAAGGGCTACAATTTTGTCAACAGAAATAAGACCTAGATAGGCCTAGATATTTCAAGGAAATTTAAAACCTTCCTGCTGCCAAAATGTCCAACACAAATGTCATTTCTAAAGCAATTTGTCTGTTTTCTTGCGGGTATGTTTGCTAACACTCAGCAATGGCTACGACCACATAGGTCGAACATCCAATCGAAAACAGGTGGTCGACTGGATTTGGTCGAGCGTACGCAATCGAGCTGAAAACTGGTACGACCATTTTGAACTCCTACGACCATGACCAAACTCCAAATAAAGATACAGCCAAACCGGCAAACACGACCACGACCAGCTCTAGAATATAAAACAGATTGCTCTAGCTGGAGACCACGACTAAGTGCAGTTTTCAAAACATTTTCTCTAATGCAACACAAACTACACTTAGACTTTCTAGCAATGCAAGAGGTGATAAATCACTAGTGCAAGATGATATGAATGCATTTGAGCTTCCACACTAGATAGATTCAAACTACTAGTTTTCGACCCCCCTTAATAGTACGGTCAAACTAGCAAAAAGAATCCTATCAATCCAGTCTACCTCCAAACACCAAGACCGGTAAAATACTAAGAAAAAAATCCTTAATCTTGGATTTTACCTTCCATGAAGGTCGACCTCGTGAAGCTCAACCACCCAACGCTTGTCCTCGCAAAGCTCGACCTCGCTTAACTTGACCTCACTTGAGATGACTCATGTCGGCATCATCCTCTTCACGCCCTTGCTTGCTTTCATCTCGTGACCAATCTGAGACTACAACACATACACTCAATGCACAACGTTAGTCTCATAATCAGTTTGTCATTCATCACCAGAGAAATTACTTCACACAGGAGTTAGCTCAATAATTTCTCTTTCCGGTGAAATGACAAAACCACATTCAACAGATAGTAAGAGATGAATCATACAATCATATAGATCCATATATGATAAAGACATACGCACACAATCTATACTGCTTACGTCATGATAGCAATCAACACAGATGACTAATATGATGAGCTCCCCCTCAACATGTGTATCGATATCAAAACCACAATAAGGAGTCATCAAACTTCAGGATTTAACAAATCACAATTCAATGTACTTGTGCTAAACCAGGATTTCTTCAATTTGTCATTTAATCATCAAAGCTATCATTCTCCAGATTAACTTTAATCATTAAGGCTTCATCCAAAACATCATTAATCATCAAAACCTAGATACCTAGATCAACCTAGATCCATCAGAAGGAAGTGCAAAGTCTAACCGGTCGAATGGCGGCTTTGAGTCGTTTCATGTCGTGGTTAGAAGAGCGTGGTTTACCTTTCTTTAAGGTTCTACGTAAGCACAATGGTTTTCGATGGTCAGATGAAGCCGAAAGGCCTTTCAGGAAGTTAAAGCATACCTCACTAGTGCTCCGGTGTTGGTTTCCCCTATAAAGGGCGAAACATTAATCATCTATTTGGCTGCTACCCCTCATGCGGTCAATGCAGTTCTGGTCGCAGAACAAGATGGAGTGCAACGACCAGTCTATTATGTAAGTGAGGTGCTTAATGGACCAAAGGAGCGTTACCCTGAAGTCCAAAAGCTCCTTTATGCTCTATTAATGGCTTCTAGAAAGCTAAGACATTACTTTCAAGTGCTCATTATTTCCATGCCTTCATCATTCCCTTTAGGAGACATTCTCCAGAACTCAGAAGTCTCAGGTTGAATTGCAAAGTGGGCAGTCGAACTGGGGTCTTTCGACCTCCATTTCACTGCTCGAGTAGCAATCAAATCCCAAGTTCTTGCAGATTTCATAATCGAGTGGTCTAATCTTGTCCCACAGGAGCAAGACAAAGCGGATTTGGATACTTCCGACTATTGGACGATGTATTTTGATGGCTCTCACAGTTATCAACATTCGGGGGCTAGAGTAGTTTTAATCACACCTCAAGGTGATAAGCTCCAGTATGTCATACAATTACACTTTGTTGCTACTAATAACGTAGCAGAGTATGAAAGTCTTCTTCCTGGACTTCAAGCAGCTAAATCCCTTAGAGTCCGTTGATTAGTGGTGAGGGGGGATGCACAGCTAGTCGTAAACAAGGTAAACAAGGAGGACAGCATCTCTGATGAGACAATGGGTCATTACCTGGACGAGGTGAGGAAATTGAAAAAATACTTCAGTAATTTCGAAGTTCAATTTGTTCCGCGAAGAGATAACATTCTCCCAGACCAATTGTCAAAAAGTGGGTCCTCACGTACATCCGCTCTGGCAGGAGTGTTCGTTGAACACTTAAAATCCCCTTTTATCAAAGAAGGGTCAGAAGCAATAGCTAACGTCGGGACCTTAGAGCAAGAAGCAGATTGGATTCATCCATTGAGAATTTATCTGGTGCATGGAACCTTGCCTAAGGATGAAACCGATAGTGATCGGTTAGTTAGAAAAGCACGCATGTATCGACTCATTGAGGGAACTTTATATAAGAAGGGTACTCAAGGAGTCTTGATGCGATGTATTTCTTAGGAAGATGGCAAATCCCTTATAAACGAAATACATTGAGGCATATGTGGAACACATGCTTCTTATTGCACACTTGTTGAAAAAGCTTTTCGACAGGGTTATTACTAGCCTACAGCACTCAATGATGCCATGCAGTTGGTCAAGACATGCCCACAGTATCAATTTCATGCTCGGCAAGTTCATTAGCTAGCATATGCTTTGCAAGCCATTCCCTTAACTTGGCCATTCGCTGTTTAGGGAATAGATATTGTAGGGTCAATGCCTCAAGCTATCAATGGGTATAAGTTTTTATTCATAGCCATTGATACATTCACCAAGTGGATTGAAACTGAGCTAGTTTGCAATATTACTGCTGCTACTGCAAAGTTCTTTCATAAGAACATTGTGACATGATTTGGACTCCCAATTCATCTCATTACCGACAATGGTTCACAATTTGTTAGAGGTCTTTTCCTAATCTATTGCGATGATATTGGGACCAAGGTCTATTTCACATCAGTGGCTCATCCATATAGCAATGGTGTAGTAGAACGTGCCAACGGGCAGATAATACAGGATGTCAAGAAACGAGTTTTTGACCGCCTTAAGTTACGCTCAGGGGCTTGGGTAGATGAACTCTACTCAGTTTTATGAGCGTTACGTACCACATCCAGTCGAGCTACGGGTGAAACGCCTTTCCAACTAGTTTTTGGTGCAGAAGCTATTTTACCAATGGAAATTCAACTTGGTTCAGCTCGCCTAAGTCATTTTGATATCGATAATCAAGGTAATGCTCAAGAAGATGAACTTTCTCTTCTTGAAGAAAAGCGTGATCAAGCCTTGATTAGGTCTGCATATTTACAAGCTTTGCGTAAGTATCAAAGTAAGAAGGTGTGACCACGTAGCCTTCATGTGGGCGATCTGGTTTTAAGAAAAATCCAAAACCAGTCCAATCGCAATAAGTTCTCTCCTCAGTGGGAAGGTCCTTATGTTGTGGTTTCCATTCCGCGATCAGGATCGGCTCGATTAGCTATGGAAGATGGAAGGATCTTATCCAATTCATGGAATATAGATCAATTGCGTAAATTTTATGTGTAAGTTTTTCCCATTACCATTTTCCTAGTCAATTAGCATGTTTCCTTTAATAATAAATGTTTTTTATTTTTCTCTATGTTATAATTGAATTCTCATTTCTTGTCCTTTGTTTCTCTTCAAGCTAATCTTGGAGTTGATCTTACATAATTATCTCATTACAGTGTTTAAAGTGGATTTACTGATCGATCTCACACTACTACAGAAATGTAGTCTACTAACTCCTATCTTCTATCGGTTATTAGTGATTTAGTAGAAAACCGTTAGAAAATGTGCCTCGCGGTCATAAAAGGCCAATGGGAAGTATTTCCTATCGGTTTGTAAGAAACTTACCGTTAGAAGAAGCAGTATGATTTGCTCTAGCGGTGATGAACATATTTGCCGTTAGAAGAGATGCATAAGTACTGACGGGAGAATGTTGTGTGCCGATAGGACTGGTCGACTTCTACAACTAGTCTTATTCTATCGGTAATGTATATATATACCGACAGAATATGTACAAAAATTCCTATCGGCAATATGTAGTGTGCCGATAGAACCGTTCGCCTTCTACAAATATTTTTATTCTATCGGTAATGGATGCTTGTACCGTTAGAATATATCAAAAATTGCTTAGAACTGTTCGTCTTCAAATAGTTTTATTCTATCGGTAATGTATGTTTATACTGTTAGAATATAGCGCAAATATCTTAGAACTGTTCGCCTTCTACAACTAGTCTTATTCTATCGGTAATGTATGTATATACCGACAGAGTATGTACAAAAATTCCTATCGGCAATATGTAGTGTGCTGATAGAACCGTTCGCCTTCTACAAATATTTTTATTCTATCGGTAATTTATGTTTATACCATTAGAAGATATATCAAATTACTAACGGTATGAGGTTGTGTACCGATAGAACGTATCTAGTACTATAAATACCCGGGTATGTCTGTGGGACCCTCATTTGAGGAATCCGGTGGCAACCGCCCAAGTGGGTTGCGCTCAGAAATGGTACATTGCAGCTCACAACAACAGATGCATTATATAAGAATGCAAGTAATTAAAACAAGTGCTGATCACAGGGACCAACATTACAATAACATAGAGCCAAAATGACGCACTTTAATGTTGATACAAAATTAAGAAGTTTTCTTCAACACAAAGGTCGGCACAAAATAAAACAATGACAGTAAACAAAAGGACTACAACTGTCTTCATCTTCAACTGCAGCGGTGTTGCACGGGCCTTCTCCACATCGGACTCCACTTGGTAAGTGACCCTCTAACAAGCTGGATCTTTTGGAGCAGTTTCTTCTTGTTCCATGTTAGGTTCAAGACCGTAGGACTCGGGATCAATGAATCCTTCTTCTAAATTTTGTATGCAAAAGCAAGGGTGAGCACATTGTCCACATGGTGCTCAACAAGTCCCAAATTAAGAATGCAGATATATATAGATGAGGGGGAAAGCTCTCAAAGAATGGCTCTTTGGCTCATATAATAGATTTTCACTCTTAGTTTTGAAGAAAAGGTTTTTGTTTTCGAAAGCGAGGCTTTTAAAACCCTAAGCTAAATTTTCAGAAGATGTTATGTGTGGCGGTCTCCCATGAGTCACCACTTTACTCAGATTTTGTGAAAAACCTTCCAAAAGCTACTTGTGTTGCATCGACGTGGATAGAATCCACTGCGCGCAGACTCCATGACCTGGGAGCTCAGAGTATCCGATACTTTTTATAACTTTGCAAAGGTGTACCACCTTAATCCACCGATCACTCAGCTTTCAAGTCGGTACCTCTCCATGCGACTTTTACGCATGTGACAAGGCCGAGATCACACAACAGTTTACAATCCTAGCATTAACAATTCCCTGCCCGGTAAATAGACATTCCAGTCCTCATTACCGTTGTGGGTCCTCCCCACTGCCTTACTTCCTAGCCTTGGTCTATGTTCTCGCAAGACGCATAGCCTCTTTTGATTACAGCCGCACACGACTTAATCCAGGCGTAGGGCGTCTTCCTTCTTACACCTTATCCTCTCATCATTTTTCTGATCTCACATCACTCATGACCCTCAGTGGCCCACCAGTTTCTCGTGAAAAACCGGACCGACAACCATTACAGGGAAAAGCTAATACTGAGAAAGCTACTATGTTGCGCCCGTCCCATACCAGGCAAGTGGTTGGTACGTTTTTCATGCCACATGGAAGTACAACACAAGGTTCTAGTCCTTATGAATCTTTAGTGAGGAGTCTTTCACATTCCCAGTGCGCACACAGCACCAACCAATCAAACCATCCTCACCATCGATTCCAATCACATTTTCTTTCACACAAAAAGGGGTTTTGAATATACATTTCTCACATGACCATTTAGCATTTAACATATAATCTGGAGTATAAGCATAGCCTAAGCATGATATTCTAGAGTGACAAGGGTGCATGGATATTCAATCACAAAAGGGGCTTTACAATTATTTAGGTCATATCTACCACTTTATTTGAATATAGTTCTCATTTGAATATAAGGCAAGCATATACTTGAAAACAGCTAACATACTTCATTTCAAAATATTAGGCGAGACATGATCAAGGGTTTGAGACTTGCCTTGCAGTGAGGGGTCTAGTTGCTCAGATGATTCTTCGAAGATCTCTTCTGCTCCTTCAACCTCTTGTTCCACGGCGGATACAAATAATACATACACACCATATAAGCACACAGGAATAGTTGTACTAGAAAATAATAAGTAAATATATCATGCATGCAGGGGAAAGGTTTGGACAAGGTCACTTGGGTGTTGATTGAAAAGATGGGCTCAAAAGGACATGAATGTCGAAAGGGGTAAATCTGGTTCTGGGCCTCAAACTCTTCACCAACTATGTCTAGGAGGTAGGCGTGGATGCCAGGAACACATTGGCGGTGGTTTGAGGGCAAAAGATGGCCGGACGGCGATGAACGGCGGCGATGAACTACAGTGGCGACACGGCACAGGCATGGTTCTGGACAGGAACTTGGCAAGAGTATAACTCTTGATCTGGGTAGATTCAGGGATCGGGCTAGTGGGATGAAATACTCAGGGGGTTGAGACCTAGCTAATTGACAAAGTGGCATCGGCTAGATCGGCCGGGAAGCAAACTCTGCTGAACTGAGCCGAAGACGAAGACACAGGAATTGGGCATTTTTGATTTAAGGCATTTGAGCTCGATTCCAAGCTTGTGAAGCATCCTGGGGACAAAAGAAAGCTATTGGGGGGTTCAATTTGGCTAGAGGATCACTGGAGAAGCTCGGCGGCGAGCTCCGGTGAACTGATGAAATCCCAAATTGGGGATTCTTCGTTCTGGGCAAAATTGAAGGTTACAATCCTACAGGCTTACTCCACTTGGCTCACTGATCACTTTGTTCTACTAGCACGAGGGTCAATTTGGTTTGAATCGCTTGGCATTGGAGGAATAGGGCAAAAGAGAAAATCCGGCGGTCGCCGGTGCTAGGGTTCGCCGGGGTCCAATTAAACGCTATGATACAGAGAGGAAGGTGAGGGTAACTCATTGGTGAACTCAGATTGAAGAGGGAAGCAGTAGCTTGAGCTGGCGGCGAGAGCTCCTCAGGTAGCTCATCTGGGAAGAAGATGGCAAACACGAGAGCTAAGCTATGAGGTTGCTGGTGTGGTGTGAAGAGCTCTAGGTGAGGGGGGTTTATATAGCCAGCGGCTTGGTCCTCGGTAATTGAAGCAAATCGAGCGGGAGATGCTTGACTGGCGCTGGAGCGGGATCGAGGTGGCGTTGGGACGCGGCGGTGGTTCTGCCAGAGGAGAAAAATCGCATCAAATCTGGTTTGGGCAGAACGACGGGGTGGCAAGCTTCGGCATGGCGGCGAAGTGGCACAAAAGTTCTGACAATAGCAGGCACGCGCGCGTGATCGGCGTTGCTGGCGGTCACCGGTCATCGCCACGGTGGGGTGCTTTGGCGCGACGTGAACACCACGTGCAGACACGTAGGACACGACCGTTGGTGAAGACAAGAGCTGGCCGGCGGTGAAGTTTGCGATGGCGGTTCACGGTGAACGGCAGTGGTTGTGGTCAAGGTGGCCTCTGGTCGTGGTCGCACACGGGCTCAGCCCTGGTCGAGGTCGAAAAAGGGGCCAGGGACTATTCCGCGAAAGTTTGGACTGATTTGTGAGGATTTTCTTCAGGATCTTGGACCTATTTGCAATTCTGGGGATTTGGAGGGCTGATTTGAAATCTGATTTTGCAGATGAGTGTCACCAAATTACTTGAACTCATCTAGTAGGAAGAATGGCAAAATCCGATAAGATCTGGTGGTTCTGACAAAAATTGAAAACAGGGTAATTAGGGTTTGAAAATTTGGCGAGGCTGAAACTAGGGTTTCGGCTAAAATTTTTGAGTTCTTCCAAAAGGGAAAAATGTTCAGAAAAGTGAAGGGAAGACAATCATTGGATCAAATCAGAATTTGGAGGTCGTCTGAGACTTTTAGTCTTTTTGGGCTTTTGACAAATTTGAAAATGACTAATCTGAAATACTTTTGGACTGAAAAGCGAAAATGATCTGAAAGATGAAGTTTAGCTGCCAGCTTTTTAAGTTAAGGTAGTGGCACACATAAGATCATGATTTTGAGATAAGAGATCAAAATAGGGTTGAGACATCTGGGATTCCAATGAAGATATGCTGACTAGCAAGCAGAAAGGATAGCAAAAACTGGGATGTTACAATGTCTCTTTCATTCTCACAGTTCATCTGGCGCTCGTAGTCCTAACCCGTAAGCTCCATGGATCGCCGGCGCACCTCTACCGGAGACCGCTGCACCTCCGCACCTCCATCGACGCCCTCTAGATTTCAGCATCGCAAGGAAGGTACGTAAAATTTCGGCAATATTGTTAGATTATTCTAATCCGATTATGGCAATTATTCTGCAATTTTTGTATCCTTCATTTTTGATGTGTCTTCTTTTCAATATGATTATGACCTGTGCAGGTCCTTGGATGATGCTCATGAGGGGCAACGTATTTCACGGTTCTTCATCGCAGTACGATGCCTACGTTGGCTTGTTGGTGAAAGAAACGGTGAAGATCACCATCGAGAGCTGGAAAGAAACGGTGAAGATCACCGTTGAGAGATGGAAGGACGTGAAGGGCGAGATCTTGGTTGGCTTGGTTGAGAAGATCCTTAAGCCCGGCGTGTTTCTCAAATCAGGACCTATAGAAAGCATCTTACATTTTTTTGCATGCACCAGCTTGTGGCCAGATGCTTACCTGCTTGGAGAAGAAGAATTGTTGTCATTTGCACAGCCATTCTACACCATCACTACACAGAACAACATCTTGGAAGGTAGGTTCTTTTTGTTAATGGAGTTGAGTTGAGTTGATCGAGTTTGAGTCCGAGGAAATCACCAATACAAATGTAACTCGACGGCAGTTCCAGCTCCTCGGGCGTCTTTGAACTGAACTCCTATGGTTAAGTCCAATGTGGTTCAGACATTTGCTGTTTTGGATGAATGGATTTGTGATGTATCAGGTCTAACTTGTAGTCGGTAGTTGCATTGTCACAACTTGCAAAAGTTCTCTTTTATGTAAAATATATGGGCCAATGGGTCCTCGTCGTGATCTGTTGTTAATTTCAGACGTGGCTTTTCTAATATACATCGAATGTGTGAATTATTGTATTTGTATATTGTTGTATATTTGTGTATCATGTATTGCTATTTGGGACATGAACTTGAATGTGTAGGGAGTATTTGTGTATTTAATTGTATTGGTAGGTAGGTGTGTATTTGTACTGCTATTTCAGACATGCACTTGAATTTGTGAACTGGCATGTGTATGTTTGTACCTGAATTTGTATTGGTGAACTGGCATGTATATGTTTGTACCTGAATTTGTGAACTGGCATGTTTATGTTTGTACCTGAATTTGTGAACTGGCATGTGTAATTTCTTTGGCAAGATGAAGTACCAAGTACCTAAGAAAAGTATTTTTGTGTCTCCTAGTTAATCTACAAATTAGCATTTCTTGAAATATTGCTTTATCTTCTAGTTAAGATCTGTTTGATGTAAGATCTGTTTGATGTTACATTGTGTTTAGATATGATTCTTTGGATATGAGAACTGGTGTCATGTGTGTCATGCATTACCCAGTTTGGTACCAGTACCTCCTCTAACGGTCAATACACATATTTACCGATAGAACAACACATGTATTTGCTCAGTCATGCATCATCTAACGGTAAATACACATATTTACCGATAGAAAAACACATGTATTTGCTGTGTGATACATTACCCAGTTTGATTTTGTTTCAGCCATGTACCAGTACCTCTTCTAACGGTAAATACACATATTTATCGATAGAACAAGACCTGTACCTGCTCAGTAATGCACCAGTACATTCTCTAACGGTATATGTGTGTTTTTACCGATAGAATATGTGAGTGCAAAATTACCCGCACTTAGTCTAACGGGTATTTCATGTATTTACCGTTAGAAAAAGGTCATGTATAAGTAAAACCCCACTCGACCATTGCTGAGCCGCTCTTTTGTTCTATTGCACTTTGTGTCCCTCTGTTTGTGATGAAAGTTCCACGCTCACAGCTACACTGCTAGGGTGATCAGGGCAAGCTGGAGGGAAGTTGATTGCACCCCTCTCTTTAAGGTATGCTTAATTGCCATCACTTATCTCTCTCTCCCTCTAGATCTCCCTCCCTCTCTACTTGCAAGTTAGTTGTATCGTGTAGTTCCAAGCTTGTAGCTCCAAGCTTGGGAGCTAGCTAGCTGGAAATGCTTCATGTTTTAGGAGCTGACTAGCTTGTATTGTGTAGTTAGCTAGGTTAATTAGTGTTAATTTCATTAGGCTAGAGTTTAACACATCAGTTGTAAGAGGCTGTACATGTACATATACATAACTTAATCAGGCAGGTTTCATGCATGGCTGACTCGTTAAATTTTGTTAATTGTAGATGGACAGGAAATATTGGATGTATGGAAAAAACGTACTACTCTTGAATATTTGGATGGTGTGAATGAGTTTATTAAATTTGCTGAGCAAGAAAAGGAGAGGAAGGGAGAGAAAAATATGCTTTGTCCTTGTACAGATTGTATGAACTTGAAGAGGTTTAGCAACTCTGATCAAATTAAGAGTCATTTGATTCATCGTGGTTTTAACGCGCGATACACTCATTGGATATGGCATGGCGAAGATCTTGAGGAAACAAGCACCACTACTACCAATCAGCAGGACTCGGATGTGGATTGCAATAATATCAATGATCCTCCGAATTTTGATAATGTTCATTCCGATGTGCACGTAGATGATGATGATGACAATCTAGATGAGATGTTACGTGATGTAGAGGAAGATTACAACGAAAACGACTTCTGTGAATTTGAGAAACTGATTGCTGACTCTGAGAAGCCTCTGTTCCCTGGATGTGCAACATTTACAAAACTGTCTTCTGTGCTGAGTTTATATAACTTGAAGGCAGGCAACGGTTGGAGCGATAAGAGTTTTACGGCACTATTAGATCTTCTAGCAGACATGCTTCCAGAGGGAAATGAGTTGCCAAGATCTACTTACCAAGCCAAAAAACTGTTGTGTCCGTTGGGAATGGAAATCGAAAGAATACACGCATGCCCAAATTATTGTGTGTTGTACCGTAACGAGTACTCCAGTTTGCATGTTTGTCCAAGATGCGGCGCATCGAGGTATACGCGTAGGGACTAGATTGACAGTGAACGTCATGAGGTAAAGAAAGGACGTCCGGCGAAAACTGTGTGGTACTTGCCTGTGATACCTAGATTGAAGCGGCTGTTTGCAAATCCGAAAGTCGCGAAGCACTTGCGTTGGCATGCTGAAGCCCGGAAACAAGACGGAAAACTGAGACACCTAGCTGATTCTATTCAATGGAGAAACATCAACAGAACATTTGCTGAGTTCGGCGGCGAACTTAGGAATATATGGTTCGGGCTGAGTACAGATGGTATGAACCCACATGGTAATATGAGTAGTCGGCATAGCACTTGGCCGGTTCTTTCATGCATCTACAATCTCCTCCTTGGCTATGCATGAAGCGCAAGTACATCATGATGGCGTTACTAATCTCAGGACCCAGACAACCCGGAATGATATTGACGTGTTTCTAGCGCCTTTAATCAAGGACTTACAGAAATTGTGAAGCGATGGGGTGCAGGTGTGGGATGCATACGACAATTTCATCTTGCGGGCCCTGATATTTTGCACCATAAATGATTTTCCGGCCTACGGCAATTTGTCGGGGTATAGTATGAAAGGAGCCAAGGCTTGCCCTATTTGCCTAGATGAAACTGAGAGCATGTGGCTGCGAAACTGCCGAAAAACAGTGTACATGGGTCACCGCAGGTTTCTTCCGATGCATCACATGTACCGTAAGAAGAGGAAATCATTTAACGGGAAGCCTGAGAAGGGATCAACTCCAATGTTTCTGACCGGTAAGGAGATTTACTCGCGCATGAAGGACATCAAAGCTGAGTTCGGTAAGTATTCTAAACCTCGAGAAAAAAATGTTTGGAAGAAGAGATCGATTCTTTGGGATCTACCGTACTGGGAGCACTTACAAGTTCGACATTCATTGACGTCATGCATGTAGAGAAAAATGTCTGTGACAGTTTGATTGGTTTGTTGTTGAACATTCCGGGAAAGACAAAGGATGGTGTGAAAGCTCGTCATGACATGGTGGAAATGGGGATAAGGATTGAGCTTGCACCTTTGGAGAAGGGAAAGCGTACATACCTCCCCCCGGCCTGCTATACGCTGTCCAAGAGCGAAAAAACAGAACTCTGTCGGTGCCTGCACGGTGTTAAAGTTCCATGTGGGTACTCCGCGAACTTAAAAAAACTTGTGTCCATGAAGGACCTAAGACTGGTTGGCACGAAGTCCCACGACTATCATGTGCTGATGTCACAAATGCTTCCCATTGCTATCAGAGGCATTCTCCCAGTTAAAGTCAGAGAGACAATCACAAACCTATGTTATTTCTTCAACGCAATATCTTGCAAGGTAAGTACGTGCACTCGTACTATAAGTTCATTACCTCTATTTGTGGAGCTTAATTAGAAGATTTACTTGTATGAATATTTGGCGCAACTGTGTCCTCGTAGGTAATTGATCCGGTTGGACTGGACGCTTTGCAACGCGACGTGGTTACAATTCTTTGTCAGCTCGAGATGTATTTTCCTCCATCCTTTTTTGATGTTATGGTCCATCTGATTGTTCACCTTATCAGAGAAATTAAGTTTTGTGGACCCGTGTGCCTGCGCTACATGTATCCATTTGAGAGATTTATAGGTGTATTGAAGGGATACGTAAGGACTCGTCATCGACCCGAGGGGAGTATCATGGAAGGTTATGCCGTCGAGGAGGTGATTGAATTTTGCACAGATTATATGGCCGGAGTTGACCCAATTGGCGTTGCTAGGTCCCGACACAAGGGTAGACTTCAGGGCATCGGAGAGTTGACCCAATTGGCGTTGCTAGGTCCCGACACAAGGGTAGACTTCAGGGCATCGGAATGATTGGATTCAAAGCTATCGTCCCCGCTCGGGATGTGTACGCAAAATCACATTTTTTGGGTCTTACAACACATGACGGAGGTTGAGCCATACATACACAAGCACAAGGTAATGTTACGGTCACAGAATCCTTCGAAGTCAGAGATTTGAGTCACCAGAGAACATAACAGGAAATTTGCTGGGTGGATCCAGGAAAGAGTCACGCGAGCTGCCGAGGGCTCCATAAGTGAAACTGTGACATGGTTGGCTAGAGACCCAAGATTCACTGTAGGGACTTGGCAGGGGTACGACATCAAAGGATATTCATTTTACACAAGAGCTCAAGACACCAAGAGTAGCACGCATGTAGCGGAGTGACACTGTTTGTTATTTCTGAGGATGCCAGGTCAATAAGGGCGCTGAACTCATCTTACAATGCTATTGACGAAATATGGGGGCTCGATTACGGATTACTTAAGATTCCCCTGTTTCGATGCCAATGGGTCGAAATCCCTCGAGGTGTTCAAGTTGACAGTTACGGGTTTACTCTCGTCGAGCTTGATAGAGTCGGACACCAAGACGATCCATTCATACTTGCAAAGCAAGCCACACAGGTATTCTACATCGTTGACCCGGCCAATCCAAACTTGCATGTTGTCCTCCACAGCAAGAGACGTATTGTTGGGGTCGAAGACGTTGTCGACGAAGAGGAGTATAACCAATTTGACGAAATACCTCCATTTTTAGAGGACATTCAATCTATCCCTACTGAAGATATTGACAAAACAACATATCTACGAGATGATCAAGAAGAAGGATTATGGGTTGAGAACCATTGATGATTATTTTCTATTTCAGGGAAAAATGCCAAGCAAACAGCCCACAAGTTCTGCATCAAGGTGAGGAACTTATCATTAATACATCAGGAAGTACATCTTTCTTTAGAACTTAATTATAAGCTAGTTCACAGCATTAATATATCTCAATTTTACTCCACAGCATGAGTTCTAACATGTACAGTACCTTTATCCTGTAAGTACTTAATTCTTCCCTTCAAATTTTCTTGCCAAATTCTCATTGCAGCCTCTTGCTTCTTCAAATTAAGCTCTCCAAAAATCCGTTTGTCTGACGGTATTTTGTTATTTGTACCGATAGAAAAGGGCATCCACTACTTTAATGTGTCTCAGGCACTTCAAAAATTTCCCTACGAAAAATTTACTTATTCTATCGGTATTATTATGTTTTACCGTTAGAATAAACTCATTAGTCTCACGGTTTTTTGTTGTTTGTACCGATAGAAAAAATAAATTGGTCTGACGGTATTTTGTTGTTTGTACCGATAGAACAATACTCTGGCACTTTGAATTCTCAACTGTGTCGCCATGCGTCGCCTTGGAAATTCTATAAGTACCTCGCCATGCGTCACGGTATTTTGTTGTTTTTCTAATTCTCAAACTCTTCGACTTCTTATCTTCTCTTTGACAATGGCATCCTCAATGGGATCGTCAGCCTCGCCCTCCCTGGTAAGAACTCTAAATCTCCTGGGTTTACCCCTGTATTGTTAATCCATGTTCAGTACATTCTTGACCTGTTGATTTGTATAGGGAAGGGGAGCCGTGGAAGACACTGGCAAAGTCAAGGCCGAGCTGAGGGCCCTCCAGGAGGAGCACAAGCTCCTTACGGACAAGCACACTCAGCTACGGCTTGAAATGGACGATCTCCTCCGGCGCATTCAGCTCATGAAGACGGATGGTGACAATTCCAAGGAAAGGACGAGGTGTCTTCACAAGGAGAAGCAAGCCGCAGATATTACCATCGCTGGCTGCGGTTTGACTATGAAGGATACCATAGCGAAGCTGAGGGAGGTCGCAGGACTTCTCGACGCGATAGTAGTTGATCCTAAGGACAACTTGTCGCTAGAGGAGTCCTGCGTCCTGGCTGCAAGTCAAACTGACTTTATTCTACATGCAGCCAGGGCTAAGACCACCCCTTGACCTAGCATTTTGGATTTTTATTTTTTTTATAAGTGATAAAACAACAATGAATGAACAATTTATTTTTATGTCAATTTTCCAATTTTTCGGCTATCTTTCCTCTTTCTTTATCATTCTGCAGCTTTCAAGTACGGTCTGTTTGATGTTACATTGTGTGTACATATGATTCTTTGAAGGTGAGAACTGGTGTCATGTGTGTCATGCATTACCCAGTTTGCTTTGTTTCAGCCACGTAACATCACATGTTCTAACGGTAAATACAGATGTGTCATGTGTGTCCACTACTTTAATGTGTCTCAGCACTTCAAAAATTTCTCTGCCAAAAATTTACTTATTCTATCGGTATTATTATGTTCTACCGTTAGAATAAATTCATTAGTCTGACAGTATTTTGTTGTTTGTACCGATAGAAAAAGGGCATCCAATACTTTAATCTCAGGCACTTCAAAAATTACTCTGGGAAAAATTGGTCTCACGGTATTTTATTGTTTGTACCAATAGAAAAGGGCATCCACTACTTCAAATATTGTTCTGGAAAAAATTTACTTGTTCTATCAGTATTATTTTGTTGTACCGATAGAAAAGAGCATCCACTACTTTATTACACGTACATGGCCCTTGAGTTTCCCTCCAGTCGAACAGTTCCAACTTATAGCACTGCGTCTCTTCGAGAGCGAAGAAAACCACAACCTCCGTAGTGACCACTCACTTCCTCTCTCCCACACGACGATCGCCGGCTGGATACTGGTTCGCCACTGCCACCGGTTCATATTTTCGTCCTTCGCCGGCCGCCGCTGCGTTCTACACCGCCTCTCCATCACCACAACTGATCGCCGTAAATACCCTAATTCGTTGTTCTTTTTCCAGCATCTTCGTTATTCGATCTTTGTGTTTTGTGCGTACTAATTCTTTGAGTTTCGCAATTACACTAGGGTTCCCTATTCTGTTGGATTATGAACATTCCGCAGGCAATGTTGATTTGGTTGACATAATATGTTCCAGTGTTGTAATTAACCTATTTTGAGATTTGAACTTATATATACTGCTGTATGTGTGATCAATTGTATCCAACTACCATGTAATGCACATTATACGTTGGAGGTGTTCTTACACATATTCTATCGGTATCTCCTGTATTTGCCAATAGAAAAAATTGTTTTATTCTATCGACAGCTCATGTGTTTACCGATAGAAAATATTGTTATGTGTGAAATAATAATGCTGGCCCATGAATATTAGTATAGAAAATCATGGAAAATGTTGAGTTAAACCAGGACTATGTGATGCCAGTGAATGGCGGCTTATCAACAATATTCCATAACAATATGTTCTATCGGTATCTCGTATCTTTGCATGTCTTTTAGTATTATTTTCTTCGGACATCCCTTTTGCAGCCCTAATTAGTCTCCAGTCCTGAGCTGAGTTATGGAACTCCAAGAAGAATTAATTGCCATATGTTGCTTGCTTCCTATATGAAAATGTGTAGATGAAAATGCTCAGAAATAGAATCTTATCTTCTATTGGTAGTTTCTGTGTTTACTGATAGAAAAAATATTTAAAATAGGTCCTTTTGCTTTGTAAAATGATTTGGTTTGTGTTTCCATTAAATTTTTTGATGGTTTGTTGATGGTTTTGTAGGGAAAGACATGTCGTCGTCTTCATCGGATGGTACTAGTGGTTCGACTAGGGCCAACCCCAATGTAACTGAAGATGCAGCTAGTTCATCCCAGCGCAAGAGGGTGGGGCGAGGCGCGACAATGTTGGGCCATTTGGCCAAACGCACGGATCTTTCTTGTGAGTTCAACCAATTTTAGAAGCCGATCGGAAAGAATGCTGGGAAGTACGCGGCCTATGTTGGGCTATTGGCGAAAGAAAGGGTGAAGATCACCATCCAGAGCTGGAAGGACGTGACGGCGGACGAGAGGGATAGGTTGTGGGCGGAAGTGAAGGTTAAATTAACTGAAATCGCTGAACTCTTTCGTAATCACGTTCTCTTGGCTTATACTAAAGTTTAACTAACTCGTGATTAATTGTATGCATTGTTTGAAAACAGGCTAAGTGGAACATCCCCGACGATACACCTAGGACGGCCTGCTTGAAGGACATGAACGGAACATGGAAAACCTTTAAGAGCTGGCTCGTCAGTAACTTCCTCGCTGCGGGGAAATCTCCTTGCGAGAAGTACCCCTTCATATCGGAGGAGGTATGGGAGGAATTCACCAAGAAGAAAGGGACCGAGGAGTTCAAGGCCCTTAGCGAGAAGAATAAGGCGATCCAGAAGAGGAACGACCACCCGCATCGGCTCGGATCCCGGGGCTATGCGGGGAAGGAGGAGCATTGGAAGAAGGAAGACGAGCAAAATCCTGTCATTGACTCCCCTGAGTTGCCGCTCTCCGAGATTCGGGATGAGAGGTGCAAGCGATGGTGGAGGGGGAGGGGGTCCGTGTCGTCCACGGGGTCTGTGCAGTTCGCAAACCCTGGGGACGCCGACGTTGTGAGGCGAATGGTAAGTTGGATAACCTCGTAAACTGTGTGCGCACAAGTGTATATAAGGCAATTTGTCTCACAAGGTACCTTTAAATGTGACAGATCTCTTTTGAGAAGGAGGCAATGGAGGGATTGTTTACCCCACAGAGGGAGAACGACATCCTCACCCGGGCTCTAGGAAATAAGGAGCATCTCGGGCGGACACGGGCCGTGTGAGCCATTGTGTCGTGGAAGGCCGGTTTCGCAGATCCGGCTCCACCGAGGAAGAAGGCCCGCTCCTGGAAGGAAAAGGAAGCGGAGCTGTCCAATAAGATACGGACTGAGGTACGAGCGGAGATACGGGCTGAGGTGCAATCTGAGGTCGCACAAATTAGGGAAGAGTTTGCACGGTTGAGAGAAGCATTGCTGGCCAAGAGTGCAGATGCGGATCCCCAGGGCGACGGTACCCCGTGGGGTCGAATAAGCAGTTGCGCTTCGAAGGTCCTCGCGGATCCAGTGGATCTACTTGAGGTACTGCAAGCCTTCATCTGTGCACTTAAGTTGATGCCACTCCCATTCTGTTAGAGTTGTTTCGCTAACCTGTTTTAATTGCTACAAATTTGCATAAGCCGGAGGGCTGCATCCTACTGACTCACCTAGGCGACGGGCAGGAAATGGTTGGACACGGCTTCGTATATCCGTCTGGGCCGAATGTCCGGATCCACTACGTACCTCTGCGGTCGGGGTTCGCAAAGGTACAAGTGGACATGGCCATGCCGGGCTACAACGATTCTCCATTGCCAGTCCCAACAGAGGAAATGCAGACACTTGCTGAAGCAGTGGACTCCTACGTACAGTGGCCCAAGAAGTGTGTTCGAGTACAACAGGTAAATCCTACACATTTTAGATTACATCCTACTCAGTACACTCAACTTGCAAAATCTTAACATGCGTGCTCATTAATTGAAGTGGCCTGCCGGCGGGCTACTAGGGGACTGCGCCCCCAGCTCGGGGCATGAGACCGGATCTTGTGCGAACCTGAACACATCAAAGACGGCCTCGACCCCAGCCAGCGCATCCACGCCTTCACCTCGGAAGAAAGCCGCCATCACCTCGCCCTTGCCTTCGAAGGTACGCACTCAGTCCCCGGCAAAAGGCCAGGGCAAAGGCAAGGGCAAAGGGAGAAAGGGACAGCCGGAGAGGTTCAAGAACGGGTTCCTACTCGTGTCACAGGCAGCTTTGCGCAAATTGGATCGATCAACCAGAGACCTCCACGAGTGGTACCTACACCGAGATCGGCGCAATCTAAACTTCTTAGTTCTCTACAGGCCTGGGCAGTTCCACCGTGAACCCAGGAGTATATCCGTGGCACACGAGGATCTGTTTGACCTCTACAACTGGCGGGAGCTCGATATGTCCATCATACGGACTGGAGTCCTGTGAGTTTGCTGATGCTATGTATTGCTGTTTTCTAACTCTGTTTGCTAACTCTGCATTGTTGTAGTTCATTTGAAATGTAGTAACTTTCTGTGCAATACTAATGTCGTCCTTTGCATGCAGGTGCATGTACAAGCTAGCATCGGAGGCTGCGTGTGACAAGGTGGGTTTCCTCGACCCAGAGAAAATAAGCCTCACGATGCTAGAGCACGACGCCGCACACGCTGAGCAGTACATATCCAAGGCGCTGATGGCGTAGCAGGACAGGGAGTTCATTCTGGTGCCATACCACCAAAGGTTAGTGCATTTCGTACTAATTTAACTCAATCTTGTATGTTACACCTGAGATATACTTTGAGCTAGCGGTCCTCTTTTACGTACAATGTAGGGGCCACTGGATCCTCATCGTGATCTGTCCGTCGAGGAACGAGGTGTACTACCTCGATTCGATGCGTCATAGATTATCGAACGAATATGTGGTCAAGGGGAATATGGAGGCGTAAGTAACTTATATGTTTGATTTAAATTTTGACCTCACTAGCTAATGATAATACATTAACCAGCAATGCTAACTGAAATGCAGGGCTTTTAATAAATATGTGTCCACTGGAAGGAGGCATGCCGCACAGCAGGGCTCCCTACTAGCTTGGAAAGAATATGAGGTACTCACGAGACTTTTTGTTTATGCTTAATTAGTTTATGGAAACAATAGCTAACATGTCTTCGCATATGCAATTATCTCAGTGCCATCAGCAGCCGCAATCATGGGAATGCGGGTTTTATGTGCTGCGCTACATGTACGACCTAGTGCAGACAAACTTTGCCCAATTCCCCCAGGTAAGCATCGATAGCTAACTCAAATTTGAAAATTGGGTGTCACGTTCAAAATTAGGAAGTTAGTTACTCAGTATACACACATTCTGGTAGATCTCCATGTCGAAAGACCAATACGAAAATGCAAAGATTAGAGATCTTCAACAAATCTGGGCTCAATATGTCATGGAGGAAGTTGCGCCCAACCAACCGCCATGACAATTTTCTCTTTTTCGTGTACTCTGTGCATAGACTGTTTATATATATGTGAATAAATGTCCACATTGGATTGCAATTTGTATTTGTCCATATATATGTGAATAAATGTGAATAACTATCTAATGTGTCAATCTGTTCAATGTATATGTGAATTTACCCTTCTATGCATCTGTACTATATTGTGTATCCAATCTATACTGTATTGCATATGTACTGTATATGTGAATGTACTATATTGTGAATGTAAAGAATGTACTGTATATGTGAATGTACTGTATTGCATCTGTACTGTATTTCTATCGGTAAATTCATTCACAACCGAGAGACTACTATCATTTTTTCTATCGGTAAACTCATCCACAACCGAGAGACTACTATCGTTTTTTCTATCGATACACTCGTAATTAACCATTAGAATAGTGAGACTTTTCTTACTGGTGAACTCATACACAACCGAGAGAGTACTATGATTTTTTCTATCGATAATCTCTTTCACAACCGAGAGAGTACTATACTTTATTTTATCGGTACACACGTAATTCACCGTTAGAAGAGTTTAACTTTTCCTGCCGGTAAACTCATACACAACCGAGAGAGTACAATCTTTTTTCTATCAGTGAACTCATTTTCAACCGAGAGAGTACTAAGGTTTTTTCTATCGGTATACTCTCAATTTACCGTTAGAAGAGTGTTACCTTTCCTGCCGTTAAACTCATTGACAACTGAGAGAGTACTATATTTTTTCTATCGGTAAACTCTTTCACAAACGTCAGACTACAACGGGTTTTCTACCGGTGTTCTCCTAAGATGCCGTTAGAATAGTGAAGTTCTTCTATCGGTTATTTACCGATAGAAAATAACCTGTCTTGTTCTATCGTGTCTATCTCTATCGGTACAAAAACCGATAGTAGAAGGGTGTTTTTTACCGATAGAAGAAAGCTTTTCTGTACAAGTGTCATGGTCGCATCTAGATAAGACATCTCTAAATAAGCCGTTTCTCAACGCATATGCGACTTACTAGTATGTTTTGATCATTCGAGTGGCTGTCAGTTCGTAACAAGTTTTGACATTTATTTTGAGTTGGTTATTCTTGAGATCTCATAATACATTCCAGTTGAGGTCTTTCTTTTTCAGCCGTTTCTTAACACATAAGAAACTCGTTGGCAATGTTTTCTATCCCGACATTACTATACTATATTCTCAGCATCAGTAATCTCAAGAAGGGGCTAGGAGAATATAACTATGATATAAAGTTTAAAGTTTATCATAGTTTTAAACTTTGTTAAAGCATACATTTGCATTTTCCATTTTGTATATACTTGTTTGCAGGTAATTTAATACTACAAAGATTTCCTATTTCCATTGTCAAAATAAATATTTACAATGAGGAGGGGAGCTTTAAGCTAGCTTGAGGTTCTTTAATAGTTTTTCAACTATGGGCTTGACCCCAGCTATGGTCGCCTTCATTTGCTCTTCATTCTCAAAGGTGACATCCTCCGCTGCTGGGTTAAGATCCAAATTCGGCCTATGGCGATGTCTGAGCTTGCACAAGATAAAAGAAGCAGCAATACCAATGTCGGTCTTGAGTGTTTCCTTGTACCTCTTTGTGAACTCGGGGATGTTGTCAACCAGAGAGTTAACTTGAGCTGCGACCAAAGCACAAGACTCTTCGAGTGAAATATTATCCTTTTCAGGACCAATAATCTTTGCCACGGTTGAGTCTGCTACTTCTTTTAATTTCTCAAGAGAAGCTTGGCCCATGATAGTGCAGTTCTGAATGATATTCTCCAGAGTATTCTTTTATTCTTCAAGACTCTTTATATCATTCTGGGCTCTCTCCATTATCCTCTGGTTTAGATTGTGAAGTTTTTCGAGACTATGTCCTCGACGGATATACTTCTCTTTGAAATCTCCTTTCTCCTTGGTCAACTTGGAGTTTATTTCCCTTTGACCTAGCCAAAAAAAAGATAATTTGATCAGTTCATGAAACGCAATGATCTGATTCTATGAGAATGAACTTACGATCAAAGTCCAATTGTAGCTTTTATTTTTCCTCTAAAGCTTTAGTTACAACTGTCTCCTTTTCGGAGTGCTCTTTAGCAACCTCTTCTGATTAAGCAGAGTTTTTCCTGCAATAAGAAGGAAGTTTCATTCTAATTCCTACGAAATGAAATTAGAACAAGAAACTTACTGTTCTAATTGGTTGCATTTTTCTTGTATGACCTTGAATTGCTTTAGTAGCCAATTCACCAAGGTCGAATGTCAAGCAGAGTTCTACAAGAAAAACAAAAGCTCTGCAGATATTTCTCAGAGACAATAATAAGATATACTGAGTAAAAATTTGCTCACCTCTACGAGATCTTTGAGCATAATCTCATATCTCAAGTCATCTTGCGCCTGCTCAGCAATTCGAAGAATTACTTCCAACGTAGAACACAGAGCGTCAGTAGCTTGATCCGCAGTTTCCACATTCTCTTCTTGCTCTGTAGGAGGGAGGGCTTCTGCGACCATGCGAACAGATGTAGACCCAAGCTGGTTTTCCATCTCCATGGTCATAGGACCAGTCGTGACATCAGTACTTTCATCATTAACATGTGCTGAGGTCTCAACTTCTTGCATGACTTTGTTAATCATGGGAACCTCAGTGGAAATAGTCACATCGTGTATTGCAGATGTACCTGCAACACACCCTATGGCCAGAATTTCCGCCAGAGTAGTTGTAGCTTCGTCAACCACACTTGCTTCAATTTCAAGAATTGAAGTCGATTGTAAGGGAGTAGGACTTGCCCTGAACATACATTATGACTGCATAAGTTACAAATAATTTAGACTGTATTCACACAACTGAACGAGGAAATTATCTGTTACCTAAAGTTGAGTCCATTGGAACTCATTGCCTCATTCCCAGGCGATAACAGAGAGGTGAACATCCTCTTAGATGTTCTCTTCAAAGGTTCAGCAGACCTTTTTCTCCGCAGGACGAGCAGAATTTCATCCTCTTCCTCCTCGCTTCCTTCTCCCTGTACGATTAAGGGATAATTTCCAAGTGTACCTGGAGAAAGATTAGGGCAAAATAATTTTACCATTTTGGCCACCAAACCTGGTTTAACGGCCTTGGACGAAGTTGCCTTTGTGGCCTTTTTGGATTTGCTGGGGGCTATAGCTTTCCCCATTGATGATTGACCCTTCCCTTTGGAAGAGGTTCTTTTAGCTTCTTGGCTGAAGGACCCCCAGAAGTCCTAGCATCATCAATACTCCTTTTCGTTCCAGGTGATTGGCCCAAAAGCAACTATTTACATCGAAATGAATTCCTTCGATTATTATTGTTTAAAATATATACGCAGGTTTGTCAGAAGAGATTTTATCTTTCGTCGTTCTTGTCGTAATTCGTCGCTGCCATAGACTAGACTCTGCAGCCTTGGAGCGTTCAACTCCCTTTCCGTGGTCGGATTAAACAGCTTCAAAAGAGTGTTTGTTCTTCTCTCGACCTCAGAAGAAGGTAGACCTGTTTCGAAAATGCACTAAGCACAACTAGATTGAGGATACATTTCCAATCTACAAGAAAAGACTTTACCTTGCTCATAGTCCAAGGTCCCATCTTGCATAGAGCGCACATCCCAAGCAGGGTGCACCCTTTTCTTCAATGGGCTAATTCGGTTCTTGATGAAGTCCTGAATCACATCCCGAGCTATCAAGCCTTCTTGTGCTAGACTTTGGATAGTGCAGGCTTGTTTCTGTAGCTCTTCATTAAGATCAAGGGTGGACTCCTTTTTGTTGCTTTTCTCTGGCCGACAATTTTCGAACCAAAGACTGCTTTCTTTAGGAGAAGTGCAGTAGAACTATCATTGATTCTAGCCATGGACAGAATCCCTCAAAGGAACAACAGGGTAATCCTTCTTTTCCCTCAAGCATAAGTAGACGCATCCAGCAGCATTCGCACTTTTGGACCATACCAAGAAGTAGAAGCCGCGAAAAAGGGTGATGCTCGGCAAAACCCCAATGAAAGCTTCACACAGGTGCTGAAAAATGACCAAACTCCACATAGAGTTGGGATGAAGGTTTACCAGTTCAAGCCCGAAATGGTTCAAGACGCTGTGGAAGAATTCACTTTCTGGCAGACGGAATCCACAGTGTAAGAAATCCTCGAACAGCACCAGTTCATTTTCTTGAACAATTGGTGTTTCCTCTTTCTCGATTGGGCGACACGCAATTAGTTGCCTCGAAAGCAAAATCTCTTCTTTCTCCAAACTCTCCAGATGCTCACTATCATAGAAGATGGATAGGCTCCAAGATGCCATTTGATCAAAGATCAAAGGAAGAGGGGTTTTGGAAGGCGAGGGTTTTTCGTGGCGTATGGCAACGACTATTGCAAAGGCAAGGTTTTTTGAGACTTTGGATACTGTGCGTTGCCTTACACCCGTCTATGGCATTAAATGTCTCCCATGATGGATCTGACAGGCGCACCCAAAGTCCTTCTTGGGACATGTTGGAATCCGAAACAAAAATGAATATTTTTGGAATCTGAAAAGTCATTTCATTTTGAATTCAGGGGCTAGCTGTCAGTCACTTATACTATAGCCAGGAATTCTAAATTCTATGGTCTAGATTTCTTATCGCCCTGACCTTGGTTATAGCTATACTACCTATGAATGTTATGATCGCAGAGATATATTTTCCTGTGGTTATTTTTTCTTGCAAAGATTTTTTGCCTGCATTCGTTTTGATAGTAGAGATATAATTTATGATTATAGATTATACGTAATCATAAACTTATCAACTAAAGCTCTCAGTGTAAAGAAAATAACCTTATTTCTTGCAGTCTTTACACAAGAAAGGGATACTGCTGACCAAAAAGTCAACCTGATCCAAAAGCAAAATACAAAGATCTCCAAGGGACAAATTATCACTAGTAGGATGAACACTAGCTGCCCCAAGAGAATCAGTGACATTCCTTAATCTTTCGACGTCATCTTTTATTGTGAGAAAGCATTGGGCTCTTATCGTGTCAGAGAGATCCCTCTACTCTTGCACGAGATCTCTCTCTTCGAGAGCCAACCTTGCATCCTCGCGAGCCCTATTATGACTCTCCCTCAAGCGCTCAACAACCTGGAAGGCAGTATCGAGGTTGCGTCCTTGCCTGATGAAGCACTCTTCGAGCTCCTCTTTTTCTTCTTCGAGAGTTATGTATAAAGCAGTCTTCTCCCTCAGAATAACCTAGATCTCAGCAAGTTGTTCGTTGAGAACCCACAATGCCTGTCCTCCTATAAACAAAATGATTAATCCAGGTCACATACAAGAAGAATTGAGGAAGACAAAATAATTACCTTAGAGGAAGATGGTGGCTGGACCACCGAAGGAATAGGTACAAGAACAGTACCATCCGTACTGCATATTTGATTAAAAGTGAGTTATTTCTTACTTAAATAACTTAATTAGTGAGATAATCAATACCTCAACTTTGATTCAGAATGATATGGTAAAAAAGACCCTAAAATCAAAGATTTTTGGTTGTCAATCTACTTCCTTCTATCATAATCACTTTGAGCAGAAGGGGCTGACACCATGGTTTGAGAAGCGATGGCAGCTAACTCCTCAGACCTCATTAGTTTCTTCGATGAGGATCCACTAGGTGATCCAATATCATCACTAGTTCATTTCTTTAAGGTGGTTGCACCTTCAAGAACCTAAAGAAGTTCACAAAGCGTTATTTTGAAAAAACTCCATATTAGAAGAAAGATCAATGCAGATTCATCAAAAGAAGAGTGACTATCTTCTATCTCTATTTCCTTGTCATCACTCTCAACAACTTTTTTAGAACTTTGCCCCGCCATTAGAACAAGAACAGAGGGGAAAAGATGAAGGAAGTTCTAAGACTTAACAAGTGAAAGCTTGAAATCTTAGAACGTAAAACCTAAGTATTTATAAAACCCAGAGGCGACGGTTCATGTTATCAAGCCTTGAGTTCTTAAAACATGCATTAAGTTTTGTCTCGAGTTGTAGCAAAAGACTTCATCATGACCTGTCAAAGTTGCACCCAAAGATCTTCATGGGAAATGAACCGGCACAAGGTAGGAAAACGTCTTTTTGTTACAGAGGAAGGTGAAAGGTCGAAATATTTATAATTGAATTTACAAAATGATTGAATTTAAAATAATAGGGTATATTACTTATTATTTCAAATTTGGAGGCTAACTGACGAAGATTATAACCCGAGTTAGTCACCTTTGCCTTTCTATAGTCGTTTGGGCTACAGAACGAGATTATTACCTCTCTATGGTCTCAGGCACCTCAGAGAGAGACAATAGAATAGTCCAAGATGTACTAGACACCACCCATTCCATGGTCTCAACTTGTGATGTCGCAGGCGTTGTAGTCTTTAGTTATCCACAAACCCTGAAGTCGCAAGAGACTATGGTCTCACGAATACTGCGAACATGGAGTTATTTCCCCATTGTCGCCCAGGTCGTGAAGACTGTGTATTGTCATAGTTAATACACGACAACGGTTTACTAGAGAGTTAAGACGACTAACGGTTATATGATTAGTCTCATTCAATCATATAAACAATAGATGAGCCATTCTTCCACTACCGCCGTTTGAATGTTTTAAGTTGCTTATAACTATTATAAAGCACTAATGACCTGATATAATTACACATTATGGCTGGTGCACACTTACCTCTCGACGACCCTTCATTCCCGTAACCGAAGTGAAGCAACGAGCTATAAAAGGAGGATCGCCGGGAGAGATTGAGACAAGAAAAAGAAATAGTGCGAAAGATATTCAAGACTCATCACTTTAGAATTAGCCACAGGACATTGACATTGACTGTAAGCTACAGAATACAAGATTGTTCTTAGTTTATCTAAGAACATCCTTGATTCTCTTCTTGTAATCCACATTTTACATAGTGAAATATCAACAGGACGTAGGACTATTACTCATCATCAGAGGACCCAAACCTGTATAAATTACTTTCTTCCTCTGACATCGCTATCATAATTTACCTGAGATTCACCTTAGATAGGCTTTACATTCTTCTTTAACATTTATGTAAGTTCGACAAAGGACAAAAGGCCCAATCGTCCTCCTCTTGCCCCCGCCAACCACCGCCCCACCACCTCTATCTCCTCTCCTCCTCATCCTCCTCTTGCCCCCACCAGCCATTGCCACGGCACACACCGCTGACGAATTAGATTGATGTCCCAAACCAACATAGGTTCAAGACTAAGTGCAGAACCAAGAATGCCATGGATAGAAAAGTGAGTGCTTCCTCAAGCTTCATGAAGGAAGGGTCCTAAGGACCTAAGAGACAACCTCTACAAAAAATCTAAACCTATATATAGATAGTGGTATGTGCTCGTCGACACTAAATAGACTTGGCTTGGGGCAAAACTAAGTGGCTAGCCTAAGTTCTCTAGTCTTGTATTGGCTTACCCACCCCTACGACATGGAGGCACTTACCCTTCTCCAACAAGCGTTCCACCACGCGGTGATTGATTACTACTTTTAGTCTCAATCCGTTCTAGACCAAGCCCCTTCTTTGGTGCGGTGGAGATGGGGTACCTTATCAATCAAAGTATTCCTTCCTTTTCGAGAACATAACACAATTCAATAATTCATTTTAAAAAATTTAATTTTTTTCTCAAGCATGAACTTCCAGTTCAGGTAATTCCTAAGACCATGTCAGTTTTGTTAATTTTCATAGTGAATGTTAAAGCATGCTCGCTCCTTCCCTTGTATGAACAATCACTCGTTGTTGGGAGCTCTATCCTCCTTGCACTACTAAAAACTGGGTGAAAGAATCTCTTGCATTTAGTCTTTGGAGGCCAACCATCATAGTCATCGCTAGAGGTGTCAATTGGGTTGGGCCGTTGTGGGACCGACTCGAAACACGACATTTTGGCTCGACACGTGGCACGGCCCCTCCCGACGTGAAAGATAACGGGCCGTGCCGGCCCGGCACAAGTTACTAGGCCGCAAAAATCGGCCCACAAGCGGCACGGCCTGTTAGATCGTGGGCCGGCCCGGCAGCACGATAGCCCGTTAGCCCATTAGCCATCCTCTCTTCTTCCCTCCTCTCCTCCACGCACCACGCTGATATGAACATGCTGATGAAGGACGCGTTCACGGAGGGTGGCCCGATCTTCACAACGTAGAACCTGGATAACTAGAATCTGAAGATACCTAGATAACTAGCATGACCTGATGAAACGAGATAGCCAACCACTTGCAGAGCAAGGACCTACGTATCAATGAATTCGCCCAACCACACTCTGAATTACCTATCCACACGGCCACGCACAAAGTTGGCGCACAGATAGGGTGATCATGAAGATCATTCGAGCAATTCCGGAGGAAATCAAAAGAACAAAAGATTAAGATATTCAACTCTCAACTAAAATTAAGGCTTCAATCTGAAATTATCAATATCAATGTCTTATGTCTTGTATCTTAAAAATTATGACCATGCCTCTCTTTTATAGAGGGTGGTATGTACAAAAGATAGAAGAATCAAACTAGAATTATAATCTGCATCTAATTCAAAACGGAATAAAAATCCTAACAAACTATAACAGATAAAAGAAGTTCGGAATAAATCTTCTCCGAGTTGGATTCGAATTCAGACGAGACTTTTTCCTTCCGTGCAGTCGATACTCTTTTGAGTCTCCTAGTTGCATACGATGTTGGAATTTAATGATTCTTGATGTGTTGGGAAGATCTTTTGAATACCTTTCCAAATAGTACTCACACAACCAAATTGGACATATGTGTTGAGAATGGTGCTTGGTTTCATTTGGACTATCGCTTGGTCGGCAGACTACAAGCCGAGCAATATTATTTTGGTTGTAGCGGTTGCAATCCTTGACGGAATTGAGTGATCTTGGGCTTGTTTGAAAGCTTAGGAAATCTTTTTTCCATTCAGTAGGTGTACGACCAAATTCGATGAAGTTATTTGGCCCATACATGGCTATGTTCTTTCTGTTATGCTCTCCCTGTCTATTCCTGATCAATGTTAAGCAAGAGCTATTAGGTAGCAACATATTCTCAACATACTTTAATTCTTTAAAGAACAAAGTCATCTGTTGATGTAGTTTCCTAGCCTTCGCTCGAGTGATTGGTCCTTTATATTCCTCGGGTCGAGCTCTAGTGCTAGTTGTGCTAGGGATGTCCTCATCATTCTCCCCCTCTTGAAAAGGACTCGTCCTCGAGTCTGACAGCATAAAACCGAAGAACAGAGAAAGGTCCGAAACATTAAATGTAGCACTGACTCCATATTCCCCTAGTAGTTCTATATTGTAAGCATTGTCATTAATCTCCTTCTTTAGTCGTTCTAGCACAGGCAAAGTCAACAAATCAATAGAAGCAATCAGTTTAAAGCCATAAACAATTTCAAAAATACACATATTAGTGGTCGAAGGTAGCGCCCTATTGTACGCAAACTCCATGTGCGGCAAATAATCTTCCCACTCTTTCAAGTTCTTTTTTATCACCATCCTCAACATGGTCGACAATGTATGATTGACGACCTCGGTCTACCTTTGTATTTCTTTAGTTTCTTCAGGGTTGGTGCGGTACGGTGGTCGGTGTGGCAGTGTTGCTCCAAGTGTTAGATCAATTTGATGCTCAATTCCTCAGAAAGGAGGAAGTTCGGATGGTACATCTGCTGAAAATACGTCGTTATAAGCCTACAAAATAGTGGTAGCAACACTAGAAAGAGCGGTTAAGTCATTAATAGAAATCAAGGATTCTTTGTACAAGAGTACAAAACAATCTGGCAATAGGTTGCTCACAACTTTCAAATCTGATTTTGTAGCTATTAAAGCTAAGCTATCTTTCTCTCTTTTCTTTTGCTCACTCATATTTTGGTTGTGGCTCTCTCTCACCGATATATGGCACTCACTCATATGTTCACTCACACCATCAACCTTACTGACAGAAAGTTTTTACATCTCTTCCAATATGATTTGCTCAGGAGTCATAAGAAGAAGAGTGATGTCCTTGCCCTTGAACTTGAAGAAATATTTGTTAGTCTGACCACAATGCTGTGAATTGCGATCATATTGCCATGGTCGTCCCAATAGTAAGTGGCAAACTTGCATAGGAACCACGTCGCACATGACATCATCAGTATACCCCTTAATGGTAAACTGAACCTTCACTATGGAGGTAATAATAATCTCACCACAAGAGTTAAGCCAACTAATGCAGTATGGATGAGGATGTTTGAGCACTATAAGTCCAAGTTTGTCCACCATGTCCTTACTAGCAAGATTATGACAACTACCTCCATCAATGATCAGTTTGCATACCTTGTCTTGGACCTTACATCGAGTTTGAAAAAGATTATGTCGCTGGCCTAGTTCAGCTTCCATCATTTGAACACTGAGCACAGTCTTGACCACAAGAGTTTGACCTTTCTCAAAAGAAAAACCTCCTTCTGCTTCAACGCCTGCTGCAGCGTCTTCGATAACATCTGCGTCACTTTGAGAATCATTTTCTCCATCTTCTTGCACAATCATAGCTCACTGGTTAGGACACTAAGATGCCACATGTCCTCGCCCTTCGCATCTAAAGCATATAATTCACTTGAGCGAGCAGAAGAACCAACGGATGAGGTGCTGGCTGTAGGCTTCTTCTTGGTGGTCGAAGCATTGTTGTTTGGTCAAAGAAGTGTGGATGACGGATTGGACTTGGTCAAAAAATTGTTGTTTGGTCGACCCGTTAGAGGAGTTCGGGTTTGAAGCATTATTGCGTGGTTGACACCATGAGAAGTAGTGGCTGCCCGCGAATACATCTTATCTTCAGCTAATTGTTGTTCCGCCTTTCTTGATAGATGGACAAGTTGCTCGAGATCCTGGTTGATATGAACACGCCGATGAAGGACACGTTCACCGAGGGTGGCCCGATCTTCACGACGTAGAATCTGGATAACTAGTATCTGAAGATACCTGGATAACTAGTATGACCTGACGAAACGAGATAGCCAATCACTTGCAGAGCAAGGACCTGTGTATCAATGAATTCGCCCAACCACACTCTGAATTACCTATCCACACGACCACGCACGGAGTAGCGCACAGATAGGTGATCACGAAGATCGTTCAAGCAATTCCGAAGGAAATCACAAGAACAAAGGATGAAGAAATTCAACTCTCAACTAAAACTAATGCTTCAATCTGAAATTTCAATATTAATGTCTTATATCATGTATCTTGTATATAAAAAAAACTATGACCATGCCTCTCTTTTATAGAGGGTGGTATGTACAAAAGATAGAAGAATTAAACTAGAATTCTAATCTGAATCTAATTCAAAACGGAATAAAAATCCTAACAAACTATAAAAGATAAAAGAAGTTCGGAATAAATCTTCTCCGAGTTGGATTCGGATTCGGACGAGACTTTTTCCTTCTGTGTAGTCTTTACTCTTTTGGGTCTTTGGTTGCATAAGATGTCAGAATTTAATAATTCTTGATGCGTTGGAAAGATCTTTCGAATACCTTTCCAACAAGTACTTATACAGCCAAATTAGATATCCGTGCTGAGAATGGTACTTGTTTGAAGTTGGACTATTGTTTGGTCGGCAGACTGCATGCCGAGCAAAATTCTTTTGGTTGTAGCGGTTGCAATCCTTGACGGAATTGAGTGATCTTGGGCTCTTTGGAAAGCTTAGGAAATCCTATTTCCACTCAGTAGGTGTACAAGATTCAATGAAGTTATTTGGCTCATATGTGGCTATGTTCTTTTTGTTATGCTCTCCCTCTCTATTCCTGATCAATCTTAAACAAGAGCTATTATGTAGCAGCATATTCTCATCATACTTTAATTCTTTAAAGAACAAAGTCACCTGTTGATGTAGTTGTTTGGCCTTCACTCGAGTAATTGGTCCTTTATATTCCTTGGTTCGAGCTCTAATGCTACTTGTGCTAGTGATGTCCTCATCACTGGACTGCTGATAATTGACAATCCTCTGGACATCTCTATTCAAGCCATTATAAAATCGAGCAATAGATTGGTTAGGTGTCTCCCTAACATCACATCTCATCAGAAGAATCTCCATCTCTTGGTGGTATTCATCAACACTTCGCGGACCTTGTTGAAGACCTTGTAGCTTGATGAAGAAGTCCCGAGTGTAGTAAGATGGGACAAACCTCCTTTTCATGACATTCTTCATCTCGTCCCATGTAGCAATTCGAGGTCGATTTTCTTGTCTCCTTAACTCATGATATTGATGTCACCAAATCAACGCGTAACCTTCAAATTCAGATGAAGCAAAGTCTACCTTTTCTTGTTCACTGTCATTGCACATGAGAAGAAGCTTACCCATCTTTAGCTCCCAATCAAGATAGACTTCCGGATTCGATGAACCATTAAACTTAGGAATGGTGAGCTTGATCTTTGCAAGTTTTCTACCATTGTGGTCGTGATGATGATCTCTGCCACGATGTCAGTTATGAGCATGGTACCTTGGTCGATAATCGGCATCCATGTGCGGTGGCTGCCAATTACTATAATAATAGTTGTTGCCTTTAGGGTGGTAGTCGTACTGGAAGTTGTCATCATAGTCATCACCACCTCCCCCATGCCGACTGAATTGGGGTGGTCAAAAAGCAGGATCATGACCAGTTTGACGTGGTCGAAAAGTTGGAGAACCGCGACAATTCTCGCCTTCTACTGATCGCGCATCTTCCCGATGTCCTTCTGGTGGTGTAGGACGTACGTTTTGCCCCTGAGGTGGAGCTTCTGGGTTTACGACTACAACTCGGAGTTGCTGCAATTCATCAATGACATAATCAAACCATCCCTCGACAAATGTTTGAAATGCAGCATGTTCAGTTTGAGTGACATAAGCTTCCGGATTGATTGATGAAGTAGATCATCAGTTTCCTACCATCGGTTAATGTAGAAAAAGACAAAATATGTGGAATAGGAAATATATGTGGGATCACTCAATCTCACCTACTCTTATGTCGCACCCCGAGACTGGGACTACGACTACTCCTGTAGAGACCTAGCTCGCTGCAGCTAGTCCCATATATGCATAGCATACACATACCCTTGACGTCCCAGGAAAAGTCAAGCACAGGAGTATATCACATTGCAACAGAGTAACTTACAAAATAGTTAAGCAGTGTGGCCTGCTGGCCTTGATATTTCATAAGGAGATTACAATGCCTTCACGGCATATATGGTTTAGCAAAATAACATCTACACAGCAGAAGATAGGTGACCCACCCACAAAAGAGAAGTGGACAGCAGAACAACACACATCAGGGAAATGACGGGACTGACGCTCCTTCTGGATCCAATAAGTTCTCCACGCCTTCATCTTGATTGTTGATCGCTCCGTCTATTGATTTGTAGGTTGCAAGAGTGAGCACTTACGTACTCAGCAAGTCATAGGTAAGAGTAGATACATATAGTAGTGATGACATGAATCTAGACTAATCAAGAATTATGGATGTTTATAAAATAATCTTTTACTTTCATACCTCATCCCATGGCAGCACTTTTCATAATATAACATCATCATTCAAGTTCACTAGATTATAGCACTACCGCGACACGTCGACACACGACAGCCCACGGCAGCACTCCTTATCATGACAACACATGTCATTTGGGTAATCTTGATTTAAACATATTTTATTTAGAAAATAGTACTTGTGTCACACCCCGTGGATTTAATCCACCGCAGCAGACTCCTATAAACCCGGGAGCTCGGAGTATTCGAATACGTTTTTTTTAACTCTGCAGAGAGGTACCAATTTACCCGCAAGATATTCCACTTTCAAGCCCATCCTATCAAAATGATTAGACCCCTCCTCACAACCATGTGTGAGTGGCAAGGTGGAGATAACAAGAACTTTTGTTATGCATCACTTACAATTCACCCCTGACCCTGTGGCTCTCAGCGAAACACAGTTGTGGTAGGCTGTATCATAACCTCCACCCCACCTCATTTTCCCATTACTGGGTCAAATATCAGATCACCTTCAGTGATAGTAGGAGTCAGCCTCCAAGTCAATCATCACAACACAACTCATGCAGGGGTTTCATGTATGATCCACATAAGTACTTGTTCAGGCCTGTCCCATACCAGGCTTGCGGTTAGCACGTTGTTCATGCCACTAGACGCACAACACAAGGTTCTAGTCCTTATATGCTAGTGACCAGACCATCCACAACCCTGCACCTTCAGTGCCTGCATTCCTTTGCAGTCTAGCACCTCCAGTGCTACAGCCATCCATACCATTTTCTGGTCAATGCTAAGGGTTTTATTTCATGAATATAAGTATATAAATACATATAATAGTTCATGGCTCAAAACTTGTTTATTTCACATTTCACAGATAACCAGTCTAGTACTGCCAATTCATAAATCAACCATTCTCAATCTTTCACATGCAATATTGCCTATATTCAAGGTTATGTTTTAGCAACATTTAAAATATAGGTTCAAGATGACCAAGGATATGACTTGCCTTCCGCGTCGTAAGAAACAGCAGTTGATAACGGGTCAACAGTGAAGTCCTCGATCTCAGCTTCTGAATCTGCTCGACGACAAACCAAACAATACACACAAATATTACTTATATATTAAGATGTTTTAGGATCTATATGCAGATATGCTTTACAAGAGTGACTGAACGATACTGGAGATAATTGAGATTGCAAGCTGAACTGAGTTGAGATCTAGGGTTTCAAGGATTTGGCTAAGGATGGATGTTAGGTGCTCTTAGGATCTCAAGGTTACAATAAGAACATCAGTTTTGTGGCTAGTTTGATCAAGAACAGCGAATGTCGGCAGATTGATATTCGGATCAAGAATCTAACATAACTTCAAGGAAAACTAGAGAGCTTATCTCAAGTTATGACAGTAGAAGAAAATGTAGATCATAACTCTACAAATTCAGTGGACAAGGTGGCTTTCAAAATGCACAATCAGAAATGAGTAAACAAGGCCAATGCCATTGGCTGGCATGCACTGGAATAGTGTCAAAAATTAGGGTTTAGCGGCAAATATAATTCAAGGGCTCAAATCAAGTTGTGATAGAAGAAGAAAATGTTGATCACAACCTCAGGAATCTAAGGGACAAAGTCATGCCCAAAATGCACATCTGGAAGGAAGTGAAAAGGGCTAATGCCACTGACTGACATAGTCTGGCATTGATCTTGACATGGCCAGAAACTAGGGCTTGGCATAACTTTTGATCTAGAGCTCCAAATGATGCACCACTTTGTCTGGGAGGTAGGCAATGATAACAGGAACAAATCATTCAACAGGATCTAGGGCAGAAGATGGCCAGAAGGTGATGAAATTCAATGATGAACTGAGGTGAACTAGTTGCACTAGAGCAGTTCTGGACAAGATTTTGGCATGGCTATAACTTGAATTCTGGGCAGTTTCAGAGATCGAGCTAGAAGGCAAAAATGTTCAGGAGGTTGAGGCACACCTGAATGACAAAGTGGATGAAGCTGAAACGGCCAGGAATAGGTTTTCCGGTGATCGACGCCGGAGAAGAACACTGCCATTTGGGGGTTTTTGTTTTAGGCCGAATGAACTCGATTCCAAGCTTGGGAAGTGAAAGAGAGATAAGGGGAAGCTACCTGCACGATCAATTTGGCCGGAGGATGGCCGGAGAAGCCTGGCGACGATCGCCGGTTTCTGGAGAAGCTCAAAATTGGGGAAAGCTTCGATTGAAGCTCAATCGGGAGATCTTGATGCACAGGCTTGCTGGAAATGAGTCACTGATCATTTTCTTCCACAAAATCGAGAGCTAATTCGGGCTGAATTAAGCTACATTGCAAGAACAGGGTAATTGGTAATTCCGGTGATCGCCGGCGTTAGAGGTCACCGGTGAGCAATTAAATGGTACAGCATGATGAGTGAGATGAGAGGAACTCACTGGTGCTGTTAATTTGGCAAGAGATGCTGCGGTTGAGGCTGTCACCGTGAAGCTCCTCGATGGCTCGCCGGAGAAGACGACTGCAGCGAGAGATTTTGCAAAATTGGCTAAGTTCTGGTGAAGAGGAGATGACACAGGGTACTGGTGGCTTAAATAGACCAGAGGGCGAAGCTTGCAAGGTTGTAATAGCAATAAATCGGTGTCAGTTGATATGAGTTGCCGGGCGCAGATGCAACAACGGCGAGCGGTGACGCGACGGCGCATAGGCGAGGTGACTGCTGATCAAACTATTGCTTCATCGGGACGCAATGCTGTTGGGCGGTGCAAGGCAGTGGCGACAAGGGCTGGCAAAGCACAGCAACGTGGCGAAGAGTTGCTGACAACGGTCGCGCACGGGAGCAAGCTGTTCAACGGCGTTGCCACGGCGATGGCTGGGGCGTGGACGCGTGTGCACATGCAACTTAAGTGAGTACGAGCTCAGGCGCAGGCGAGGCGTGGCCGGCGGCGAGCAAGCACGGCGCAAATGCACGGCGAAGCTTCTGGTCGTGCACTGGCTACTGCCCTGGTCGAATTAGGGGCCTGATTGCAATTTCTGATTTCTTGATTTGGACTGATCTGTAATTCTGGAGATTTGGAAGGTTTGATCTGATTTTGATTCTGCTGATTTGGCAAACTTGATTCAACAAATGATTTGGCACAGATTGAAGATAAAATTTGAAATGTTCGGATGATTTTTGATATGAACTGAAAATAGGGTATTTTAGGGTAATTGAAATCTGAATTTCATTTGATTTCGAATTCTGGGATTTAGGATGAGATTTTAGAATCTGAACAGAAGAGAAACTTGTGACAAATAGCATTTAGAAAAGATTTGCTGAAGAGATTTTGAGTTTGAAGTTAATCTGGAGATTTTAGCCTTTTTGGGTTTCCAGATATCAGGTAAGGACTAATTTGCGATAACTCTTGGACTGATTTGTGAAAAGAGTCTAGATGGTGAAATCTGGCTGTCAACTTTTTAGATTAAGGTATTGACATACCCATGATCATATTCCAGAAATAATTTGGTCTGAACTTGGTCAAGATTTTGATTAAATCTGTATTTCTGAAACTTAGGGTATTTAGGTAATATAATGTATTTCTGTTTTCGAAAACAGAAGAAGTTGATAAATCTGGAATTTAGAGATAGAATTGGATCTAGGTTCTGAAGACTTTTAAGTTCAGAGTAACTGATAGATCACATCTGAACAATCTGATCTTGATTTGAGGTCACATGATAGATTTTGGAGATTTTAGGGTTTAGGATAGATACTGATCTGGCTATTACTACAGATACAAGCATGCATGCTATTGATGAAAAAGGAAGTTTT
This sequence comes from Pharus latifolius, assembly GCA_019359835.1. Classification (NCBI taxonomy): domain Eukaryota; kingdom Viridiplantae; phylum Streptophyta; class Magnoliopsida; order Poales; family Poaceae; genus Pharus; species Pharus latifolius. Next base: position 32,951,650 of record CM033328.1, on the reverse strand, counting down.
CACCCCTAAACTCAGGATGTTACATCTTACTAATCCAAAGTTCTTATGCTTTCCTGGGGAATGCTTAGCGCATTCCAGCAATAACCAACGGGGCTTATCAGAGACTGATATGGCGAATTCACAATGAGGTCATTATGTTTAACAAGTGGATTTATATGTGGAGCTATGTTAGGTAACAGACGATATAATCTGTAACTTAGCAATACAAAATCGAATAACAATCCGATGGTATGGCAATCCTAAGTTGCTGATCACAAGAGAAATCGTATGCCAAAGGGTAAATCAACAATTGTACTACTTAGATCAATTTTTTATCTTAGATGGTATTTGACTCAAAGGATGGTCGATGATGGTCAGGATATATGTATCTTCTCTTTTTTTTTGTTTTTTTACTCTTCAAACACTAAATGAAAAGCTCAAACTTGAGGCACCATGATTGACTCGACCAGCAACAAGAACTAAACCACGAATTAAAAACTCGATAAAGCAAACTAAATTAATAGATTAAAATATGAAGTTTGGTGATATATTTTTGTTGGCAATTTTCTAGACTCTAAGAAAACTACTAATCAACAGAAATAAAGAAAAGATTCTATCGTAGAAACTGAAGCTCTGATACCAACTGATATGAATACGCCAATGAAGGACGCGTTCACGGAGGGTGGCCCGATTTTCACGGCGTAGAACCTGGATAACTAGTATTTGAAGATACCTAGATAACTAGCATAACCTGACGAAACGAGATAGCCAACCACTTGCAGAGCAAGGACCTGTGTATCAATGGATTCGCCCAACCACACTCTGAATTACCTATCCACACGGCCACGCACGGAGTTGGCACACAGATAGGGTGATCATGAAGATCATTCGAGCAATTCGGGAGGAAATCACAAGAACAAAAGATTAAGATATTCAACTCTCAACTAAAATTAAGGCTTCAAAATTGGACATATGATGTTGGAATTGCTCGAATGATCTTGATGTAGTCGTTACTCTTTTGGGTCTCCTGGTTGCATACAATGTTGGAATTTAATGATTCTTGATGCGTTGGGAAGGTCTTTTGAATACCTTTCTAAAAAGTACTCACACAACCAAATTGGACATCTGTGTTGAGAATGGTGCTTGGTTGAAATTGGATAGTTGCTTGGTTGGCAGACTGCATGTCAAGCAAAATTCTTTTGGTTGTAGTGGTTACAATCCTTGATGGAATAGAGTGATCTTGGGCTTGTTTGAAAGCTTAGGAAATCATCTTTCCACTTAGTAGGTGTACAACCAAATTCGATGAAGTTATTTGGCCCATACGTGACTATGTTCTTTCTATTATGCTCTCCCTATCTATTCATGATCAATGTTAAACAAGAGTTATGAGGTAGCAGCATATTCTCATCATACTTTAATTCTTTAAAGAATAAAGTTACCTGTTGATGTAGTTGTCTGGCCTTCGCTCGAGTGATTAGTCCTTTATATTCCTTGGGTCAAGCTCTAGTGCTAATTGTGCTAGGAATGTCCTCATCACACGCCGTGCCCTCCTCTCCCCACACCGACACGCTCCTCTCACCATCTCCCACCGTCACTCGCCGTCTCTTGCCCTCCTCATTCTATCAGGGCCGCGTCGCTGCAGATCTAGGCTACGCCACCACCGCAGATCTGATCTCGTGCCGTGTGTAGCTTCTAGGCCCCTATAGAGTGTTATAATAATTAATGACAACTACAAATGGTATACTAACGTTACCTGTCTAGTTGTGTCAAAGAAGGTACTTAAAAGACAGGTCAATGAAAGGCAAAGAAAGAGCATCATGATGAAGGAAGGGCATTGATCAAAAGGGCAAAGGTACGAAATAGGGTCTTTTCCATTTTTACCGGTCTAAGGTGATTAGAGAAGAATTTTGACCGGATTTTAGGATAGTTGCCGTACTATTAAGAGGAGCATGTGGTGTATCACAAAATACTTCATCTATGTGCCACAAAATACTTCATCTATGTGCCACAAATAATAAAATCCACTTGCATTGCATGCTAGAAGGTCACATCCTTTGAGAATGCTTATTTTAGCTCATGTCTGTCTCAGTCGGTCTGACCGTGTGTTAGACCGGTCTGACCGAATTATCGGACTAACCGTTTCAGATCTCGGACTGACCGAAGTTGTGTCTATGCATAGTGTATTCCTTTTTAAGGTCGGTCTGTCCGTAGTTAAATTCTCGGTCAGATTCCTGGAACCTCTTGTTTTATCCTTCTGGCATTTTGAGCTATTACGGTCTGACCGTTTGTTAGACCGGTCTGACCGTGAAATCGGTCTGACCGTGTTTTTGTACTGCGGTCTGACCGTTTGGCCGGTCTGTCCGTATATATCGGCCTGACCGTATAAGGTGTCCAGAAACTATGTCATCTCTGGACAGTTTCACGGTCTGACCGAAATAGGCTCCGGTCTGACCGTATGTGTGCCTGACAAGGGCAGTTGAGCATTTATTGTGCCTGTTTAATGCCGTTGCAATTGCGGCGGTCTGACCGAGCTTGTGCCTGCGGTCTGACCGCCAGGTGATCTTTTTCTCCCAACGGCCTGTAACGGCTATATTAATTGTGGGGGGTATATATACTCCCATGCACGGCCCTGTTCAGAACTTTTGGCATAATCTTGAGCATTGTCATCATCCTTGAGAGCCTAAGCTTGTTTCATACACTCTAGGTTTCAAATTCTCAAATTTGTGAGAGTGTGCATTTGAGATCTTCTAGTGCATTGCATTTAGATCATTGAATCAATCGTGTGGCACTAGGAGAAGGCAAAGTGATCATCACCGGCTTGTTACTCTTGGAGTTTGCCGGCTCCTAGACGGCTAGGAGAAAGGTTTTGAAGAGCTCTTCAAGGAAGATTGTGAAGAAGCTTCAAAACGTCTTGTGAAAGGTTGAGCACGCCTTGCCGGAGCGGTAAAGTGCATCCTTAGTGAAATCGAGGTTTGGATAACTCATCACACTAGTCCGGCTCAAGATCTAGGTCACTTCTCGAGAGAAGGTTGACTAGATAGAGGAGCGGTTAGAGATTTGAGTTTGCCTCAACGTGGATTAGGGGTGATCGGCAAATCACCGAGACCACGGGATATATCCTTGTGTTGAAATTGTTCTTTGTTCATCTTGTGTTACTTAAATTGCTCTCATTTATTACAAATTGTTTGATTTATTGTAATTTGCTAAAATCGCCTATTCACCCCCCCCCCCCTCTAGTCGATATCCTAGATCCTTTTCAATTGGTATCAGAGCAAGGACTCCTTTTTAGAGGATTTAACCATCCCGGAGTAGGATAAAGATGGCTAGTGAGGGTCGGATCAATATTGGTAAACCACCACTCTTTGATGGATCTAACTATACTTATTGGAAAACTAGAATGATGGTCTATCTTAAAGCCATGGGTGGAAAGATTTGGAAAGTGGTGGATGAGGGATTTGCAATTCTTGATGATGATGACATGACCAACTTAGATAGAGATAATGCCTTAGCAAATGCTCAAGCCATGAATGTTCTTTATAGTGCTCTAAATCTAGGTGAATTTAATAGAATTTGTAAACTTGAAACGGCCCATGATATTTGGAGAAATCTTATGGATATTCATGAAGGAACCTCGATGGTCAAGGATGCTAAACTATTTATCCATAAGGGCCAATTTGAAAAGTTTGCCATGTTGCCCAATGAAGATGTATCGGAGATGTTTAACCGATTAAATAACATCGTAAATGAGTTAAAAGGGCTTGGTATGGATGTCACAAACGTGGAGTTTTGTCATAAGTTTCTTAGAGCTTTACCTTCTAAATATGATACAATTGTAACCTTACTTGTGCGTTCGAACTTGAAGAGTGTGACTCCGTTGGAAGTCTTGAGTGAGATTCTCACTCATGATATATTCAAGAAGTCTCAAGAAGAAGTGAAAGATGAGGCTTCCGACTCCAAGAAGAAGAACATTGCACTCAAAGCTCAAGTCTCCAAAAGGGAAGACAATGAAGAGGAAAGCGATGAGAGAGACACCGATGAGGAAATGGCTCTCTTCGTGAGAAAATTCAAGCGGTTCATGAAGAAAAGATATCAAGGGAAATCTTTCAAGAAAGGACAAACATCCAAGAGAAACCCATTTGAAGAAAGAAGATGTTTTGAGTGCGGTGAAAAGGGTCACATCTCCACACAATGCAAAAATAAGGAAGAAGAAAAATCAATGAAGAAGAAGAAATACGAGAAGGAAGGAGAAAGCAAGAAAAAGGTTTTCAAGAAATATTATAAGAAGAAGGATGGGCAAGCTTGCTTCATTGAGTGGGATTCGGATGCTTCAAGTTCCGATTCCGATGATGAGGATGAAGCGTCACCCAAAGGACTTGCCGGAGTAGCTATCAAGGAAGCTCCATCTCTATTCTCCACTCCTCATTGCCTCATGGCTAAAGGAGAATCAAAGGTATCTTGTGATGAAAATGAATATACTTATGATGACCTAGTTGAGATGATCACTGATTTTGATGACTATATGAGTAAGGAAAAAGAAAAATTCAAGGAATTGAAGAAGAGATACAAAGCTCTTCAAAATTCCTATGAGGAGCTAAACACATCTCATGAGAGTCTCAAAGAAACTCATGAGATGCTCAAGGAAGCTCATGACTCTCTAATTACTCATAAAGCCAACAAATCGAGTAATGACATAGGCATCACTTGCAATATGTTGAATGATTTGCCCATGATGTCTACTTCTAGCATATCTACTTCTTGTGAAGACTTAAATGAATTCCCTACTAGACCTAAAATTGAAGATAATGTGCTTAGTCTTGAAAACAACGAACTTAAAGAAGAAATTGAAAAACTAACCAATGACCTAGCAAAATGCTATGTAGGAGAATCAAAATTAAGACATCTTCTAGATAGTCAAAGATTTTCCTTAAGAAAAGAAGGACTAGGTTTCATTCCCAAAAAGGGTAAACATGCTTTTGTTCCAACTAAAACCGTTTTTGTAAAAGAAAAGGGATATTGTAACAAATGTAAAAGTTTAGGTCATATTGAAAAGAATTGCCATGCTAACAAAAGCATTTCATCTCCTATATTCAATTCTTGCTATGTATTGAAGAAAATGACAAATGGCGATGTTAAAGCCAAATTTGTTGGAACCCCGATCATTGGTGCCAAAAAGAAAGCCATTTGGGTCCCAAAATCCTTGGTGACTAACCTCCAAGGACCCAAAAAAGTTTGGGTACCTAAAAGGACCTAACTTTGTTTTGTAGGTAAATTACAAGGCGGGAGGACAACATTGGGTGCTCGATAGTGGATGCACTCAACACATGACCGGTAAACACAACATGTTCTCCTCACTAAATAACAAAGGTGCGGAATATGACAAGATCACGTTTGGAGACAATAGTAAAGGAAAGGTAAAAGGTTTAGGTAAAATTGCCATCTCAAACGACCTCTCCATATCTAATGTATTGCTTGTTGAATCTCTAAACTTCAACCTCTTATCCGTAGCTCAACTTTGTGATCTTGGATTCATATGTGCATTTTATCCAAAAGAAGTAATTATCACTAGCATTGATGATAATAAGTTGATTTTCAAAGGTTTTAGACATGGCAACCTCTATTTAGTTGATTTCAATTTAAATGATACTAATCTTGGTACATGCTTGTTTACAAAATCTTCCAAAGGTTGGCTATGGCATAGAAGGCTTGGGCATGTTGGAATGAAACAACTAAATAGACTAGTTAAACATGATTTGGTTGTTGGACTAAAAGATGTAAAGTTTGAAAAAGACAAATTATGTAGTGCTTGCCAAGCCGGAAAATAAGTTGCAAACTCACATCCAACTAAAAGCACAATGTCAACTTCGAGTCCACTTGAATTATTGCATATGGATTTATTTGGACCAACTTCTTTTGTGAGCATTGGTGGCAATAGTTATTGCCTTGTCGTTGTAGATGATTTTTCTAGATATACATGGATATTCTTTTTGCATGATAAGTCAATTGTGTTTAACACTTTCAAAAGCTTTGCTCAAAGGGCCGAAAATGAATTTAGCTTCAAGATCAAGAAAGTGAGAAGTGACAACGGCTCCGAATTCAAGAACACCAAGGTTGAAAATTGGTGTGGTGATAAAGGTATCAAACATGAGTTTTCGGCCAAGTATACACCGGAGCAAAATGGAGTAGTCGAACGAAAGAACAGGACATTGATAGATATGGCAAGGTCTATGCTTTCGGAGTACAATGTTTCGGACACTTTTCGGGCCGAAGCAATCAACACCGCGTGCCATGCATCAAATCGTCTTTATTGTCATCGACTACTAAAGAAAACTCCTTATGAGCTTCTCATTGGAAGGAAGCCAAACATTTCCTACTTCCGTGTGTTTGGGTGTAAGTGCTATATCTTGCGGAAAGGTACACGCTTATCTAAATTTCAAAGTAAATGTGATGTAGGATTTTTGTTAGGATACTCATCGAATAGCAAAGCATATCGTGTCTACAACCAAAACTCCGATTTGGTTGAGGAGACACATGATGTTGAATTTGATGAGACTAATGGCTCTCAAGAGGAGCAAGAAAATTTGGATGATGTAGGTGATGAAGGGTTGAGAGTGGCAATGAAGAACATGACCATTGGGGATGTCAAGCCTAAAGAAGATAGTGATCAAGATGAAGATTCATCCACTCATGCTATCCCCTCTTCATCAACTCCTCAACACGAAGATCGAATAGTTGAAGTGGTCAATGTGGAAGACTCCTCTCAACAACAACCGGAAGTACCTTCTACCTCTACTTCACAAATCCCGGTTGACCATCCAAGAATTCATCACTCAATTTCCAAAGATGACCCCGTCGATCAAATTGTTGGTGACTTGCGTAAGGGTGTTCAAACTCGTTCTCGTCTTGCTTCATTTTGTGAAAATTACTCTTTTGTTTCCTCCTTTGAGCCCACACTTGTAGATGAAGCTTTAAAAGATCCGGATTGGGTGAATGCTATGCATGAAGAATTAAACAACTTCACCCGCAACAATGTTTGGGAATTGGTAGAAGAACCAAACCCGGATGAGCATAATGTCATTGGAACCAAATGGATTTTCAAGAACAAACAAGATGCAAACGGAGTGGTAGTAAGAAACAAGGCAAGATTGGTGGCTCAAGGATACACTCAAGTTGAAGGTTTGGACTTCGGTGAAACCTTTGCTCCTGTAGCTAGACTTGAGGCTATTAGAATCTTACTTGCTTTTGCTTCATCTCATAACATTAAACTATATCAAATGGATGTCAAAAGTGCATTTTTAAATGGAAAAATTAATGAGTTAGTATTTGTTAAACAACCTCCCGGATTTGAAGATCCTACAAAGCCAAATCATGTGTATAAACTGTCCAAGGCTCTTTATGGTCTTAAACAAGCACCTCGTGCTTGGTATGAAAGACTTAGAGACTTTTTAATTTCAAAAGGCTTTAAAATTGGGAAAGTTGATACTACATTGTTTACTAAGAAAATTGGAAATGATTTCTTTGTATGTCAAATTTATGTTGATGACATCATATTTGGATCTACTAACCAAGATTTTTGCGAGGAATTTGGTGATATGATGTCCAGGGAATTTGAGATGTCTTTGATAGGTGAATTAAGTTTCTTTCTCGGATTACAAGTTAAACAACTCAAGGAAGGAACTTTCATCAGTCAAAACAAATATGTGAAGGATCTACTCAAGAAGTTCGGACTTGAAGAAGCAAAACCAATCAAGACACCAATGGCCACAAATGGTCACCTTGTCTCTGACGAAGGAGGTAAACCGGTAGACTCAAAGCTTTATAGATCCATGATTGGTAGTTTATTATATCTAACTGCTTCTAGGCCCGATATTATGTTTAGTGTTTGTATGTGTGCAAGATTTCAAGCCTCTCCTAAAGAAAGTCATTTAATGGCCGTTAAGCGCATTTTGAGGTATCTAAAATATTCATCTAGCATAGGGCTGTGGTATCCTAAAGGTGTAAAATTCGAATTAATTGGATATTCTGATTCCGATTATGCGGGATGTAAAGTGGATAGAAAAGGCACCTATGGCAGTTGTCAACTATTAGGAAGATCTTTAGTATCTTGGTCCTCTAAGAAACAAAACTCTGTAGCTTTATCAACCGCCGAAGCGGAATATGTTTCCGCTGGTAGTTGTTGTGCACAATTGCTTTGGATGAGGCAAACATTGTTGGATTATGGAATAAAATTTGATAAAGTGCCTCTTTTGTGTGATAATGAGAGTGCGGTGAAAATAGCCATAAATCCAGTTCAACACTCTCGGACCAAGCATATAGATATCCGACACCACTTCCTTAGAGATCATGTTAGCAAAGGTGATGTGGTGGTGGATAATGTGAGAACCGAAGATCAATTAGCGGATATATTCACTAAGCCCTTAGATGAAAGCCGTTTTTGCAAACTTCGAAATGAGCTTAACGTCATTGATATATCAAATGTGGCTTGAATTGTTGGACTCATATTGAATGTGCTTATATTATCACTTGGTTGCTTAAACTTCCTCTTTTAGAGCTTTTTAGGCTCCTTTATCGGCAATTGAGTGAAATGAACCAAAAACATGTTAAATTGTAAGAAAAATTCTTCCCCTTTGGTGATATTGCCTATATCTTACCTATAATTATCTTATAGTTATATATGTCTATCTCAAAATCTCTTGAGCTTCAAATCAATCAAAATCTTCCAAGAAGTTCAGTCCTTCCAGCGGTCTGACCGAACCATATACGGTCTGACCGAATGCATCTCCAGAGAGCATCTTAGATTTCTGCTTCCAGCGGTCTGACCGGTATCTCTTATATGGTCTGACCGAATTTTCATGACCAGAGACCTTTTTAACCCGAATCTCTTGTCCTTTTTTTGCCTTTCTTCCCCACTTCTGTCTCTTTCACGTGCGCCTCAAATTTTTGGATTCTTCCTCTCCGGTCAAACCCTCATCAAGCTCGGACAAACCGTGGTTCAAGATCATCATCAAATCATGTCTTCTAGGTACATTGCTCAGATTCCTCTCTATTTTCCATTTTCTCTTCTGTTCTTCTAGAAGTTTAGGGCAAATGTGTTAAACCTGGTCCAAATGTGGTTGTCTCTTGAAATTGATTCATCCTGTTGATGCAATGTGTAGTCTCTCACGTATATCTATCTGCATTGCTCCCTAGAATCAACAAAATCCCAAAAATCATGCCAAACCCTAACTCTACGGTTGCGCCGGTCTGACCGCCCCTGTTTCGGTCTGACCGACTGTAACAGCAGAGCCAGGATGTGCAGTTCTGTTATCGTCTCAATTATCGTCATGCTTTCATGTTTCATGTATCTTACTTGCTGTATATCTTCCAAATCGTATAGTGGTCGAGGTACTCAAGGCGCTGGCTCCATTCGGACCAACAAGAAGAAATTGGCTAAGCGGCCGAAAAGGGTTGTACCCTCGAGTAGCAGCGACAGTCACGATGACGACTGGGTACCCTCGGCCGGTGACTCAGAGACAGAGCAGTCGTCTCATCGGGGTGGATGTTCTCATGTGGGCATGGACATCGAAAGTGAGGACGATGAAATAAACGTCCACGCTTATCAAGGCCCAAAGAAGAACTGGACGTCGAGCGACTACACGAAGGCAAGGACCACCTATGCCTACGATCATGCAAATGACGCCACGACGCCTCGCTTCTACACGATGACGCAGCAGGATGCCTTCTACGGTCATTTGGTCCATAAAAACATTTTTGAACACAAATGGATCGAATGGGCCGATGTTGTGAATCAGCCCATCATGGCTCCCTTGGTGCAGATCTTCAAGGATATAGGGCTGTATGACTTTGTGGAGCACAAGTGCCCATGGAACGCCACCGCTATCAGACAGTTCTATGCTACAGTTGAGATCAAATGGGCGGACCAGCGGATTATATGGATGACAGGGTCTAGGCGCTATCAGGCCACTTTTGAGGAGTTTGCTGCGGCAAACAAGCTGAACTATGAGGAGCTGAAGGAAGGGATCGACATGGAGGAAGAGGATTACCTTCATGAGGACGATTGGCTCCAGTTCTATGAGCAGCCGGGAGGTGGACAGCGGATTGTACCCGGTACTGTTACCGGTCTCAAAGTCCTCCCCGCTGTAGTCAACAAAATTGTACGAGCCACGATCCATCCAAAGAGTGGAAACCGAGAAGCGGTCCGGGATTACTACTGGAACTTCATCGATCACATCCTCCAGAGTCACCGGATCAACATTGTCTCCTTCATTTTGAAGACTATTGACGATGTCTCGGCGGCCACTCTGCCAAATCTCTACTATGCTCCATATATCATGTCTCTGCTGCTCCAGAAGACAAAGTTTCCTCGTGGGTCTTGCGACATCAGGCATCTCGGCTGTAAGCCATTCAGTGTCAACCCGCGCGTCTTAGCTCGAGGCCAAGGAGCACAGCATCAGCAGCATCAGCAGTAGCCGGCTCAGCCTATGCCTCCTCCTCCTCCACCTCAGGCTCAGCAGGCACCGCAGTCGAGCCAAGCCCCCGCCTGGTTTTCTCAGTTCCAGCAGCAATTCCATCAGCCCATAATGGATCAGTTTGCTACTCTTCTCCAGGGGCTTGAGCTCGCTCGCTCGGACTTGGCGGCTCTGCACGATCAGTTCCAGACCTTCTCTTCGCGCCAGGATCAGTTCGAGCAGCGCTTCGACGCCTTCTCCACTCATTTCTACACTCATTTCCCACAGACTCCTCCTCACCATCCTCCCGATGATGATGCTCCAGCTGATACTTAGCCTTTATGGCAATTGATGCCAAAGGGGGAGAGAGAAGAGAGTAGAAGAGTAGGAGAGAGACAATGAACCTTAAATGTAAATGAAAACTCTTGGATGAAACTTGGATGAAAGAACTTTTGGTGTATAGAAGTTATAATGTTAACTTGCTTTGTGGGATGTTATTGACTCTTGTATGAAATTGTTACTTCATTATATATGAGATATGCTTATATTTTGTTTGATATCATGTGTAGATTTGAATGTCTTATTTGTGATACCTCATGCATATATAATCAATGGATTAAGATAGCTTCCTATACTCATGCTTGAACTCCACTAAAATGCCAAAATTCTATTATTCATACATTTAAGGGGAGTGTCTTATTCTTCGATGCTTATTGTAAAAATACTCCTTATGCTTAAAACTCTTTCATCTACTCTTTATGTTGTCATCAATTACCAAAAAGGGGGAGATTGTAGCTTCTAGGCCCCTATAGAGTGTTTTAATAATTAATGACAACTACAAATGGTATACTAACGTTACCTGTCTAGTTGTGTCAAAGAAGGTACTTAAAAGACAGGTCAATGAAAGGCAAAGAAAGAGCATCATGATGAAGGAAGGGCATTGATCAAAAGGGCAAAGGTACGAAATAGGGTCTTTTCCATTTTTACCGGTCTAAGGTGATTAGAGAAGAATTTTGACCGAATTTTAGGATAGTTGCCGTACTATTAAGAGGAGCATGTGGTGTATCACAAAATACTTCATCTATGTGCCACAAATAATAAAATCCACTTGCATTGCATGCTAGAAGGTCACATCCTTTGAGAATGCTTATTTCATCTCATGTCTGTCTCAGTCGGTCTGACCGTGTGTTAGACCGGTCTGACCGTGTGTTAGACCGGTCTGACCGAATTATCGGACTAACCGTTTAAGATCTCGGACTGACTGAAGTTGTGTCTATGCATAGTGTATTCCTTTTTAAGGTCGGTCTGTCCGTAGTTAAATTCTCGGTCAGACTCCTGGAACCTCTTGTTTTATCCTTCTGGCATTTTGAGCTATTACGGTCTGACCGTTTGTTAGACCGGTCTGACCGTGAAATCGGTCTGACCATGTTTTTGTACTGCGGTCTGACCGTTTGGCCGGTCTGTCCATATATATCGGCCTGACCGTATAAGGTGTCCAGAAACTATGTCGTCTCTGGACAGTTTCACGGTCTGACCGAAATAGGCTCCGGTCTGACCGTATGTGTGCTTGACAAGGGCAGTTGAGCATTTATTGTGCCTGTTTAATGCCGTTGCAATTGCGGCGGTCTGACCGAGCTTGTGCCTGCGGTCTGACCGCCAGGTGATCTTTTTCTCCCAACGGCCTGTAACGGCTATATTAATTGTGGGGGGTATATATACTCCCATGCACGGCCCTGTTCAGAACTTTTGGCATAATCTTGAGCATTGTCATCATCCTTGAGAGCCTAAGCTTGTTTCATACACTCTAGGTTTCAAATTCTCAAATTTGTGAGAGTGTGCATTTGAGATCTTCTAGTGCATTGCATTTAGATCATTGAATCAATCGTGTGGCACTAGGAGAAGGCAAAGTGATCATCACCGGCTTGTTACTCTTGGAGTTTGCCGGCTCCTAGACGGCTAGGAGAAAGGTTTTGAAGAGCTCTTCAAGGAAGATTGTGAAGAAGCTTCAAAACGTCTTGTGAAAGGTTGAGCACGCCTTGCCGGAGCGGTAAAGTGCATCCTTAGTGAAATCGAGGTTTGGATAACTCATCACACTAGTCCGGCTCAAGATCTAGGTCACTTCTCGAGAGAAAGTTGACTAGATAGAGGAGCGGTTAGAGATTTGAGTTTGCCTCAACGTGGATTAGGGGTGATCGGCAAATCACCGAGACCACGGGATATATCCTTGTGTTGAAATTGTTCTTTGTTCATCTTGTGTTACTTAAATTGCTCTCATTTATTACAAATTGTTTGATTTATTGTAATTTGCTAAAATCGCCTATTCACCCCCCCTCTAGTCGATATCCTAGATCCTTTTCACCGTGCCGCAGATCTGATATCGTGCTACGCCGCTACCACAGATCGGATCTGCTCTACCGAAGTCGCCTCCTCAGTCCTCTCCGTCACCGGCGCTGGGCCTTCAAACGGCGACGCTTCTCCTACCAGTCTACCACATTGCCGCGCCGCGCTCAAGCACTCCTTCGTCCTCTCTATCGCCGGCGTCGGGCCTTCAGACGGCGACGCTTCTCCTACCACATCGCCGCGCCGCCTTCACGCAGTCCTTCATCGGTTCGTCCTCTCCGTCGTCGGTGCCAACGACGACCTCAACTAACATTTCGAAACGGGCCATGCCCGTGCCAGCCCCGCACGCATTGCGACCCGCGGGCTATCGTGCCGTGTTGGGCCTCTCCACCGAGCAAACGGGCCAAGTCGGTACTGCCCGGCAGCCCGTGGGCTAGCACGAGCACGGCACGACACAAGCCACCATCCCAGCACGGCCCAATTGACACCTCTAGTCATCTCTACACCAAGTAGGTCTAAAGTCTACTCTGAGTTGCGGCAAGTTGCTTCAACATTGCTGGTCCTTGTTGACTCACGACAAGCTTTCTACATCAACCCCTAAGATACTTCAAAGTCTTGTGCTCTCTCTATTTTCCTATCACCGGGAATTAATTAGAAGACTTGTGAGTTCGCCCAAAACATCACCTACTGTGGGAGGTCAAGCTTAAGCTGATTCTATTGCGGAAAGAAAAGAGGCTCTCCCATTCCCACATGATAATTCAAAAGCTGACGACGTTGTCACCACCTCATCGCCTCACAACCTCCATCTCCTCCTCTCATCTTCCCCATCCTTGCAATCTCCCACCGTCTCCATCAACAGACGGTGGCACCATTGAGGCCTCGTTTCCCCACTACCACCCACCACCGACTATCCTACCTTCTTAGATCTAAAGTTACGAACTAGTGAATTCTTGAGAGATTTTGGTGTATAACTGTCGTCATCAATGCCACGCCGCTGTTGTTGTTGTGCACCCCTACTAGTGACTCTTTGTACTGTTGGAATCAAGAAAAACGATAGATTGTTTCTAGCATTTTCTATTTAAAAATATAAAATGAGTCACGGAAATGTCAGCCAGCCTTTTGTAAGTCAAAAGGGGCATTTGCAAAATCGAAGCCCCAGTCCTTAAACTCGCAAACAGCAGCACTTCCCTCTTCTGCCATCCAAAAAAAGTACATGGCCAGGAAACGCGTCCAAGAACCCGCCGCCGTCGCTGGCGGCTGCTGCGAAACATGGAAGGGGCGGCTGCGCTCCCACCACGCGACGCCCCGCCGTTCGCCGCCTCCTTCGCGGCTTCCTTCCCGGGTCAAGAACCGGGAGGAGGCGGCCCGAATGTTCAAGAAGCAGGTCGCTCCCAAGAACCCGAGGAAAGGCGGTCAGTGCTCGCCGGAGGCTCGTCGACGGTCACCGCGGCTCTCTGCCCGGGAGCTGGAGCACTCGCTCGTGCTCCTCAAGCCCAGCAAGGTAGCACCCAATTCTTGATTTTGGCAACTGGTTAGGTTTGGGGAAATTAGGTTGGTGGGTTTCATTAGTTTAATTGATTTCTTTCTATCTGCACATTGTGCTATATTCGAAAGGAAATGATCTGTTCTACAAATAATTGTTCAGATTTGGATGTGCGTTGGGTTGCAGTTTGGTACCAAGTCTTGTCATAGTTTCTTCAATTTTGGGTGATTTGGTGAAGTGAATGCATTCTAGTCTACTGTTTCATTTTTTAAAAAAGTGATGCATTCTAGTGTCTAATTGAAGCAAATCATGTGCTATCTTACTATGGAACATTCTCTAAAGTGATTGTCACGACCCCAAGATCCTGCCAAGAAATTTATGATAGTTTTCTGTTGGAGTTAGGAACAACTAAGAAATCTAAGGCTACTCCTAAGAACAGGGAGAACAAAAGAGTAATGTAGCTACTAATTAGGGTTTCAATTCTTGAGATAAGATCCACCATTACACGAAATCTATCTTATAGAGCAGCTGCCGAGTTACTGCAGTAAAAACGTAAAGCAGGTAAACTTCAGTTCAATCTCCATAGTCCATGTAGTCAGAGCAATAAGGGGTTCGTGTAACCGTCCGATGATACTTGATACCCTTCAAAACTTTTCCCGCCATCTAAGTTTCAAGGAACAAAAGTAGGGAAGGTATGGTGAGTAAAACCAGCGTCTTCCCAAGTTGCTTCATCTGGTGACAGATTTACCCAACGAATGAGCTACTGTGTGACTGGCAAGTTGTTGCGAGGTATCACCCGGTGATCAAGGAGAGACAAAGGAGCCACTTTAATTTGGCCATCAGGACCTACCAAGGGAAGTTATGGGCTGGGCATAACCTTTGATCCCACATGTTGCTTCAGTTGACTGACATGGAACACTGGATGAATAACAAAATCAAGTGGTAATTGAAGTTTGTATGCCACTGATCCAATTTTTTCCCGGACACGAAAAGGGCTATAAAGCTTGGATGCAAGTTTCAGGGAAGTACGCAAACTTTGAAAAACATGTCGATAAGGTTGTACCTTGAGGTATACCATGTCGCCCACAGCAAACTCGAGCTCACTGCGCCTTTATCCGCGTATTGTTTTGCCCTTGCCGGTGCCTTGGTCAAATGATCCTTAAGGGCTTGTAACATGTGCTGCCTGGTAGAGATAAGTTGCTGCACATCTGGTAAATCAGCCCCAGGAGTTGCACATTCATTGAAGTGTGGAGCTGGAATACCATATAAGGCCTGATAAGGTGTCATGAGCAACGAAATATGATAACTATTGTACCTCCATGTGACATAGATAACCAAGAGGACCAATGAGTAGGGTGGTAGAAGGCAATACAACGCAAGTGGTTCTCCAAACATTGATTCATGTGTTCAGTTGCCCATCTGACTGTGGATGATGTGCGCTGCTCACATGCAAGGAAACTCCTAGTGTTTTGAACAACCCTTGCCACAAAGCACCAGTAAAAATTCTGTCTCTGTTGGTGACAATGGCTGTGGGCATGCCATGCAACTTGGAAACATTGTCTATGAAAAGTTGAACTATTTGATCAGTATAAGGATGCGACAAGGAAATGAAATGAGCATACTTAGTAAGTCTATCATCAACCACCAATATCACGTCTTTACCATTTGATTTTGGAAGCCCTTCAGTGAAGTCCATGGAAATGTGAGACCAAGCAAGATCTGGAATAGGTAGTGGTTTTGGTAGCCCTGGACTTGGAATATATTCTGATTTGCTACATTGACAGATTTGCTCATTCAGTGACATACTTGTGGACATCATGCTTAAGTTTTGGCCAATAGAAGACCAACTGCAATTGATGATAAGTGGCTCGAACTCCTGAATGACCTCCTACAGCAGAATCATGAAATGATTATAGCAGCTGTATTCGAATATAAGTAGAACTTCCAACATAAATCCTTCCTTTATAGTGCTATACTCCATTCTGAAAAGTATAGTTACGAACAGAAGCAGGATTCAAACTTAGTTGAGCAATCTTGTTCTGGCAGTCATCATCATGCTCATAGCTAAGAACCACATCAGAAATTCATAGGGATACAGCTGTAGTAAGGGCATAAGTACAAAGAGAATGATCTGAGTGTACTCTTCTGGATAAAGCATCAGCTTCTCTATTATCCTTTCTGGTATTATACTCAACTGTATAGTTGAATTCCAACAATTTCAGCAGCAATTTATGTTGGATGCCATCAGATAAACGCTTCTCCTGCATGTACTTAAGACTTTTTTGGTCAGTACAAATGATTAAAGAAGACCCAATCAAATAATGGCACCACTTCTTAAGAGATTTCAGAATAGCGATGGCTTCCTTGTCATAGATGGACATTGTAGCATTTCGTACTCCCAAAACTTTACTCATATAAGCAATAGGCCTCCTATCCTGCAACACAACTGCCCCAATTCTGCTCCCACTTGCATCAATCTCCAAACAAAAAGGTTGAGAAAAATCTGGTATTGCTAAAACTGGAGCAGTAGACAATTGAACTTTTAGCTGTTGGAAGGTTTCTTCTTGAACTGAAGTCCACAAGAATGGTTCCTTCTTAAGTACATCATATAGAGGCCTGCAGATAAGTCCATAGCTTTTAACAAAACGCCTGTAATAGCCTGTTAAATTAAGAAAACCTCGTAACTGAGTAATATTAGTGGGAGTAGGCCATTCCATAACAGCTGTTATTTTAGAAGGATCAGTTGAAGCCTCTTCACCAGAAATGATATGACCAAGGTATTCAACTTGGGTTTGAGCAAAAGACGCATTTGGTGCTTTTGACATATAATTTGTTTGTCTTCTAGATGTCGAACACTTGTCGCAAGTGGCTACAGTGCTCCTCCAGAGTGCGACTGTAAATCAATATGTCGTCAAAGAATACAAGAACAAAGTGCTGTAGTAATTCTGAAGATGGAGTTTTCATAAGAGATTGAAATGTAGCAAGAGCATTAGTCAAGCCAAAAGGCACGACTAAGAATTCATAATGTCCGATAGGAGTACTGAAAGCAGTTTTTGGAATGTCTACTTCATTCATTCTTATCTGATGATATCATGACCTTAAATCCAGCTTAGCGAAAACTCTTGCTCATTATAGTTCGTCCAATAAATCTTCAATAATAGGAATGGGATATTTGTTCATGATTGTCTGAGCATTTAACTGGTGGTAATCTATGCACATCCTCCAGGAGCCGTCTTTCTTCCAGACAAGAATGGCAGGAGATGAGTAGGGACTCACACTAGGCCGATGATAGATGATTGAAGCATTTGAGTTAGTAGCTCCTCCAGAATATCCTTTTGCTTATGTGTCAGCCGATAAGGTAACAGATTTAGGGTTTCAGTGCCTGCTTTCAATGGTATGGTATGGTCACAACTCCTTGGAGGTGGTAGCTCCTTTGGTTCTTGAAATATATCAGCATACTCCTCTACTATATGTTGGACAGCAGCAGGAATTTCTTGGTTTGCAATAGCTTTATTGTCTTCCCGTGAATTGATCTGTATGACACATCCCATTACACCTTGCTCCTCCAACAACTTTTTTAGTGTATGTGCATCAACTAAATGTCCATCCTTAGATGACGTTGAGTCAGACAATGCAATCTGCTTGCCATCCTTCATAATAGTGAGTTGCCTAATATTCAAATCCATACCTATTGGGCTGTGCTCAAATATCTAGTCTGATCCAACACAATGTCATATCCTTCAATCTTTTATAGTCTGAAGCTAGAGTTAAAGTGAACCCCTTGAATAATGGGAAAATTGATTCTATGTCATTGAGTTTTGGTGTCTAATACAATATATTATTGATTTTGGATTTTTATTAGGTCTCAACTGGCGGGAGGTATTTTGGTCATTTTTCCAAAATAACCAGTCAAAAATGACATGCAACATTAGGCAACAAAAATCTAATAACATATAACAAAGAGTTCAAAAATCAGTATCGTATTATATTAGATATTAAAGTTTAGTGGCATAGAATTTATTTTCCCATGAATATTATGTGAGCAATCTGGGCAATGTGTGTTAGTCACCAAAGAAGCACCATCAGACACCAATACTGGAACAGCAGGGTTTGAAATCAATGTACAATTAGCCTTTAGAGCAAAATCATAATCTAGGAATGTAGTAGTACCGCCACTATCTACTATGCAGAAACCCAAAACTGACCAATTCTTGCCTTTACTGAAAGGGTAGATATTTGTGGAAATTCCACTATGAGCATGCATCGAAATTTGCAGGGGTAGATCAGGAGCTACCTGTACTTCAGGACTAGATGGAGGAGTCTCATAAGTAACTACTAGAGTATTTTTCTTGTAGTGGTCAAGTCTCCTTCTGAATCAATAGTAGTTATAGCATGTAAATGCTTTTTTTTTTCCCCTTACAAGAATGCCCTGGTGCCCAAGCTTCTCCACAAGAATAACAATTCTTGCCTTCAGCTGATCCTTTAGCATTTGGAGGTGGTAACAGTCGCACTGTTCTATCAAACTGTCCAGGTTTACCTTGATCACTAGCAGAATTTCCTTGCACCCCACCTCTTTGAAAACTCCCAGGGTTAGTTTGTACTGTCCCTTTTTGTCCCAATCCAGTAGGAGTGTAAGCAGTAGTAATCTTTCTAGCCAAAGATGCTTGTTCCAAGGTCTTTGAAAGCTTATAAGCTTGAATTAAAGTCTGATGTTGCAGTGACTTCAAATGATGCTTAATTCCCTCTTTAAGGCCCTTGATATAACAGCACACAATAATCCTCCTGTAAATAGGGTTTTTCATCTTGACCATAGCCATAAGTTCTGCAAATCGATCCAAATAAGCAGAGACACTAGCAATCTGATGTGAGTGAAAAGCTTCAATTACATCATAAGTATTGATCTCAGCAAACCTATGACATATTGAAGAACATAACTGTGACCAAGAGAGTTGATAAACTTGTAAACCAGTAGTGCGTAACCATGTATCTGCTCTTCCCACCATGTATACTGCAGCTAAATGTGTTCTTAACTCAAACGGAGTTCTCGCAACTTTGAAGTATTTTTCACATTGTCGAACCCACACCCATGTGTTGAACCCATCAAATACAGGAAAATCCAATTTAGGGCCCTTAGCAAAAGGCATTGAACATGGGTCCCCTTGCTCTAACATCACTTCCAGGATACCTCTGTGGAGTTCCCATGATTCCTCCTCCAGGATACATACCAGGACTTGAGTTTTGCATATACATTGGTGGAGATCTTCAGAAAAAATGAGGGCTAGATATTACCCCTGGATGCAAAGGTGAAATTCCATGCTGAGGAGTGGCTTGAGGCAAATTAATTTCTTACTCAAAATTCCTCATCATCTTGGAGTTGATCTCTTTCATCATCATCATGAGTTCATCCATTCGATCCATCACCCCATTGGTTTGCTCCTTGGTTTCGTGCACATCCTTCGTCAACCCTTCAACATCATCTGCTACCTCACTGATTTTAGTCATCTTCAACTTCCTCTAGATTTTGAACAAGGTCCTGGGATTTTACAGTGACAGATTGAGATCATCACCTACCTTCCTCCAATCTGATTGCTTCAAGGTTCAGGGATTTTACGGCAGCAGATCAAAATCGTCACCAACCTTCCCCTTCTTACTGAGCAAATTGAATCAATCACTCATTGATTGTTGGCTCTGATACCAATTTGTCAGGACTCCAATATCCTGGCAAGAAATTTATGACAGTTTTCTGTTGGAGTTAGGAACAACTAAGAAATCTAAGGCTCCTCCTAAGAACAGGGAGAACAAAAGAGTAAAATAGCTACTAATTAGGGTTTCAATTCTTGAGATAAGATCCACCATTACACGAAAGCTTGCTTAGATAGCAGTTGCCGAGTTACTGAAGGTAAAAGCAACAAAAGTTCAAAAGTAAAAATACTGCAGAGTAAAAAGGTAAAGCAGGTAAACTTCAGTTCAATCTCCATCGTCCGTGTAGCAGAGCAATAAGGGGTTCGCAGATGATACTTGATGCCCTTCAAAACTTTCCTGCCATCTAAGTTTCCTGACAGTGATTAATTTGTGTTGAAAACTTGAATTGGAACGATTTCAAAGAAACGACGCAACTTTTTTTAATTCTTGTTTTATATATTTGTTTATTTTTGCCCATAGCTTGCACAATCTCATTAGTATCTGTTGCAAAGTGAATTGGATGTGCATATTCATCAATTGTTTTCATGATCAATACATCCTATTAGTAGTTGGTGTTCTACAAAGATGATGGTTTTTAATCATGAAGCTATTTCTCCCTAAATAGCAAGTCTTGTGAGAAATTATGTGGTAATAATTTCACTTGCCTCATAGGTATCTAAAATTGAAGGTGATCAATGGGGAATTACACCTCTTCGAAGATCCCCACGGTTCCATCCTGAGATGAACACAGGAGATTCCATCTTCAGTAAAGCGACTTCTGACCAGTGTTCTGGAAAGCCCTTTTGTAAGGAGGAAAGGTACCATAAACTGCCACTGTTCTATCTAGATCACCATGAAATTGCTCACCACAAGAACACATGATATGCTTTTGGCAGAAACAGCAAGAAGAAGCAAGAGCATAAGCTCGGAGTTTGTGTGGAGACAAGAAGAAACAGGACTAGAAAGACTGATGTGAAGCCCTTGCCAGAGAAGAAAAGCCACAAGGAGGCCCTACTGTTGACTCCAAATCCCCAAGAAATTGCTCCAAGGAGAAGGATTCAAAATGTATCTTGTGAAAAAAGTGAGAAGAAGAGAGAGCTAAAGCCCAAAATTGTTGAGGATGCAACAAGAAAAAGGAAGAGAGGCAGTGATGGGAAGCCCTCACGGGCCTCTCGAAAGAAGAAAAGGCACCAGAATGCTCAATTACCCTCTCCAAATGCCCCCAAAATTGCTCCTAACAACAAGGCCATAACTGCAATCAGCAACAATTGTGAAAGAAAGCCTTCCATGACGCAGCCCAAAATTGGTGAGGAGAGGTGCACAAATAATGGAAGAAGAAGCACTGAAGAGCTAGATGGAATTCAAAGAGGTGAAATGGAACAGTTATGTGGTTTGGATGATTGGACAGAAGAGCAGGACATGACATTGCGCCAGGCCTACTTTACAGCTCGGCCATCGCCACATTTTTGGAAGAAAGTCTCCAAAATGGTATTGCCAATCCCTTTTTTGTTTTGTTGCTTTAGCAGTTTAGACATTTCTCTGTAATTGTAGCTGCTGCTTGTTAATCACATAATGTGCTGGATATATGATTTTCTTAGTTGTGTTACTTTATTGATGATGCAGCACAACCCTAGTCCAAAAATACTTGATTTTCTGTTATGATTTTCTCTTAGATAAGCTAGTTACTTATGTAAGGACAAAAGGGTCAAGAGGAAAATAATGTTTATACTACAGTATTATTAGGATGGCACTGTGCGTTAAAAAATGGGGGTTACCCTGAGAAGCAGGTGATTGTAGATCATTATTTTGGCTCTCTTAGATAAAGAACAACAAGCCGAATGCTGCAATTGAAGTGTTGCACTCTAAAAATGTTTTGCATCCTCATGCTATGGTTTACAATGAGCTTGCATTGTTAATGGGCTTTATTTGGGCTTTGTTATGTTCAACATCTAGTTTAATTTTGTGTGCTTTCTTGTAAACAACGTACAGCAAAGAAACAAGTCCAGGGTTAACAACATTTAGTTTCCAAGTGAAGAACTGGCCAAAAGATTTTCATAGTTCAACATTTAGCATTGAAGATCAATAAGCTAAATAGTAGTGTTCCCCTTTTTCAAAAAATGACGAGTTGTTACAGAAGTACTGTTGAGTTGTCAAGGAGAACAAAAGAACACTCCAAAGCCAAACTGCTTCTTCGTTGAAGGGGAATGCAGTGATGGTAAACCATACTGTTTGTTTGTCTGTTATTTATGACAGGCCACGTACAGCATGTACAGGCAGAGCTAGTACTCTTTTAGTTCTAAAATTAGAAATCTCTGTCAAAAAATAACTAGGTGCAGAACTTAGAAGTTTGTTATTGGTGTTAATTGCGTGATGCATGCAATCAAATGTTACAATCATAAATTTTGCCTTCATAAACAAACTTCAAGTGGTTAGTGATAAAATGTTTACTAAACTACTTGAGAGTTGACTGTTGAGTTCTATTGATTATTCAGGATGTTCCTTGGTGTGAGTTATACAGTATTATTTGTTGTATTTTTCTGACATGAATCTTTTCAGGTGCCAGGAAAGTCTGCTGAAGAGTGCTTCAACAGAGTTCATGCTGACCTTGCAACTCCCACTCCAAATGCACCTCGTTCTAGGCTAAGTAAAATGAAGCTTTCACCTCTAGGGCATTTGACATTGTCTGATCCAAAACTTCCGGGCCTTTTGGAATCTAAAGTTGGGAGGCAAAGGACCACTAAGCAGAAGAGTCTAGCAGCACAGAAGACGGTGAGACATTTACTGAAGAAGCATTGCCTCATTGATCAAGCACAAGAGGCTGATCACTTCTCAATTTTTGAGACCTCACCAAATGCGTTACAACTGGACATTTCTTTCGAGAGTTCTCCCGGAACCCCTAGCAGTTGTCTAAATTCTGGCTTACCAAAGTGCAACAGCAGTTTTTCAGCACACAAGCGACCATTGTTGAGGTTCAAAGCGAAGCAAGATGAACCGAGCCCAGCAGTTCTCAAGCCTGTCAAGAATGTTGTCTTACATGAGAAGTACATTGACCAGTTGTCTCGTAGAGAAGCAACAAAGAAAAGACCTCACAAAAAGGCTTCGGGCGCCAAAGCCGCTGATCCTGTAAAGATTGCTTCCGAGCAGCAAGCCACGGGTCTGAAGGCTGCAAGGAATGCCCTCATTTCAGAAGCTACTGATTTCATAAGCCATTTTAAGAAGTTGCAAGCCAACTCCCATGCGCACTTCGTGGACAACGGTGACAACGATGAAGATGATAGTATCGAGTGTGATACTAGTGACTTGCCATGACGATGATAGATAATGAGGCTATTAATAAAATTGTTCCCAAACTGCACTTAGCATATACATTTCTTTCTCAACGTTAGAGCAGCAGCTAGGATGTATGTGACAATAATCTCAATGAAGTTCTCTGTATATTCTGTCTAATGTGTTGTAGCTAAACGGATGATTCTAATTCCTTGCAAAGGTGTTTGCTGTTTCTTTTCAAGCCATTAGCGGTTCTTTTCCATACATGCAGAACTAAAGTAACTGCATAAATCGAAACCCCGCATATATGTTCTGGTTCATTTGAAGTAACAGGTAAAAGTACATGTATGGTTTGGAGCCATTTTTCTTTTGAGATTTGGTATTGGTGTTATCTTCCATATTTAACAAGTGTCTGGACTCAATGCAGTACATGCATGTAAATACCAGTCTAGTAAAATAAGGAATGTTAACAGAGGGACAGGATATTGTCAAGTGATTAAGACGATAAATCAAAATTATTCGGACAACTATATGTTCGCACTAATATATGGATGTATTTGATGATATCATAAACTTAGAAGGTATATTTAACTCATAGCATCACTAGAATTAGCAAATATACTTAATACTTATACTATTTTTCATTACACCATGATTACATTACTAAACCAAAAGATAATTATATTAGTGGACTATTATAGTTTTGCACTACAAACATTACTTACAATAAATCTAGATGATAGTTTAGAAATATACAAAGATAATTAAATAACTTGACAACTAAAAGCACTAGTCGAGATATACCCAAAGTGATTAATTACTTGAACCGACATCATCCAGGACAATATCACCATCAGAAACTTGAATCTTTGGCCCATCAGAAATTAGTAAGTCCTTAGAGGTTTCTTTTCTCTGATTGTGTCTAAACATAAGCAATAACGAAGCATTTGCCCAATTTAATTGGTTTGATATAAAATTCTACTTAGAGGTTTATTTGGCCGATTAAACATTGAATTTGTTTTGTACAAAAAGCACATAAAAAAGCAAAACATATAAACATGACACATAATAAAATTAAATTGCAGAAATGACATCAATTGTCAAACTCGATGGCGACTTACCACCTTCAGTCGTTAGGTCAAATGACGACTTAGCACTTTAGTCGCCGGCCCAATTGGTGACAGGCTGTCAGGCTAGGTGGCGACTGATGTGGACTATATAATAGCCACGAATCTAGCTTTGGCGATTGATGGATTCGAACAGCAAAAAAAACACAGAGAAGAGGGAGAGAAGAAAAGAGAAGGAGAAAAGGGGGAAGAGAAGAAGAGAAGAAAAGAGAAGAGGAAGAGGAAAAGAGAAGAAATACAGATTTGAAAAGAGTATAAAATTTTTAAACCTTTAGAGATAATTAGTGTAAATTTAATTATACATATTCTTATTTAAGTTTAAAATGAAGATCTGTTGTAGAAATGTGTAGAAACTTTGTTAATTATTTAGATCTGCTGTAGAAGAAGTAGATCTGAGATATATGTATAATGTATATCTATTGTATAATTATAGATCTATTGTATAAGTATAGATCTGATATGTAGATGTGCTATATAATTAGAGAAATAGTTAATTATTAATTTGTGAATCGATAATTTAGGAAATGTAGATCTGTTGTAGTAAATATGTAAAAAATTTGTGGAAAATCCAGATCTGATGTAGGAAATGTAGATCTGATGTGTACATAATTTAAATCTATTGTGCATTTATAAACATAATTTGTATATAATTTAGATCTGTTGTATAATAATATGTAAGTTTAAATTTTATTTATTTATGGGTTGTGTATTTATTAAGATTAGTAAATAATTAGATTATTTATATGTGAAATGAGAATATGGGAATTTTAGATTAGATGTGATACGATTATCCGGTGATGTTAGATTAGAAGAGATGTTCAGAAATAAAGCCGGTGACAACAAAATAAATCTGTCACATAGGTCTTAGGCCTCACCATAGATGTTCAAAAATTTTGTAGTATTGTCTTGTTCGGTGATGTTAGATTAGATGTGTCGTCCATTCCCCTCCACATCCCTAATTCTTCTAACAGAAATTGTTGATGTGCAAATTATATTGGAGATATGATAACTAATGATTTGTAATATTAAATTTTTTCATTGTAGACAATGTCAGAAACAAGAATAGTTTATGTTTTCTACAGGAAACAAATTATTGGAAACGGACTATACGGGGATGACCTAAGTGCCTGTCACCGTAAAGAAATGGAATTGGATAATCTTAGTACTGTTAATTTTGAGGAGCTTAAGACCTGAGTTCTGTACATCCTGAATATCAACTCAACTTTATACAATATTGTCATAAAGGCATTGATGCCTGTTGGTGGAAGAAATTGTTGAAAATTGTGTAATCTTAGAGGTGACAAGTTTTAAAAAAAAAGTTTTGGAGCTCTTATGTTAGGAAAGTAAGAAGCTCTAATTATGCCCTGGATGGGTGTATATTGTATGTGACACTAAAAGATTATGTGCCACATACAAATGTAAATACTGAAGCAGCAGAACAGTCAGTCGAGGCATGGGAAGGAGGGCAATATATGAACATTAATACAACCATGTCACAAGATTCTGCGGATGTCCCAAATGCAAAATTCATGGGTGGTCATTTCTGGCCTGGGGTGAGGCTTACGTCGACGAAGGTGAAGATGAGGGTCTGCAATTCTCGGACAGTGAAGGTTTGAAGGTGGATGCAGACTATGCGGATTCCTCTAGCAAAGAAGAAGATTACTATGGGATAGGATCTCCCCAACAATGGCTAGATCCAAGTGAGTTTGATTCTGTGCGAATCCACGATGATAGCAGTTTAGACTGGGCATCAAATGAGCATAGCTTAACATTAGGGCAACATTTTCGAAGCAAGGAGGACGTCAAACAACGCGTGGCGATGTGGGCCATGTCACTACGTTGGTCTTTCAAGGTTGACAAAACAAATTCACATCTGTATGCAGTGAAGTGCTTGGTGGAGGGATGTCGATATTATGTTCGTGTTGCCCGGTATAAGGACATTGAGCATTTCGTTGTTTCTAGAATCACCAAAAATGATTGCTCAGTTAAAGAAGTCTCATAGTGCCACAGAAATATGTTATCCGCATTCGCGGCACGTGTAGTTTTGTCGAGCCTCCATGCAAATCTGGACATGCCACTGAAAGAAATTGTTGATCAAATCAACGACACATTTGGGTACAACATTCAGCATGGAAAGACATGGAGAGCCAAACAACTTGGTCTTGCGATACTATTTAGATCTTTCTATGACTCGTATAACTACGTGCCCAAACTAATCCAGCAAATCGTTGACACCAGTCTTGGCACTGTGATGGACATGGTTTGATCTGATTGAGTAATAGACCAGATTCGGCTATACTCATTCAGATGTGAAATACGGGATCTTATTCAGAATTATCGAAACCCGAATGATTGATAACAGAAGTAAAAAGGAACAAGGCCCTTTATTATAAAGAACTTGTACACGTCAAACATTGATCGCACTCGATCTATGTTGATCTCTATCTATGAGTTGTATATCTGATTCGATCAAACTAGAACTATTACAGGGTATTTATAACCTTTTCTCAAAGGTTTACAGGACTTGACTACTCTAGTTGTATCGGACTCGGTCACATATTGTATCGGACTTGACAACCTAACAAACATTACCGGTTGCTCGAGACCGAACAATTTACAACTTGTACTCAGAACCAAAAATCGACAAGTGACCATAATTCAAGAACTTATCCGAGATCGTCCTAGATCATGACTCCTCTGTTGAAAAGGAGCCAACTCCTGTTTGTGACCAACTCGATCAAAACTGAAGATGCGAAAATAGGGACTGACCATCTTCGTGGGTATACCACTTGGCTGCACGTGCTGGCTGATCTTTTCATCCTATTCGAAAAGTCTCTCGTGTGCCGTTTCGGGTGGTCGTCACTTTCTTCTCCAAAATCACATCTTCAAGAAGAGGTGCTTCTCGTTGATAGACCAAGTCTTCAACATACGGAACGATTCTATCAGGCTCATCATCTAGCATCGAAAGCTCGAAGAGTTTAAGGTGCTCGACATTGACAACCGAGTAAATATCCATATATGGAGGTAACTTGAGTTGACAAGCATTATTACCAATTTTTCGCAAAATCCGAAAAGGACCATAATGAATTGGTTTAAACTTCTTACCTTCACCTTTAAGCCTCTCCTTGCTCAAATGTAGCCAGACTAGATCACCTTCTTGGAATTGAGCTTCAACTCTGTGTCAATCATGTCGTGCCTTGTACTTGAGCTGAGCTTTAAGCAAATTCTGTTTGACTTCACCATGTAGTCGTCAAATACCTTCCAGAAACCACTGTGCTTGATCCTGATCAGATTCCTCCTTGCTGTTCTGTGTCGAGGTAGGGATCACAAACTCCAGGTCGAATGGACTTTGTAGTAGAAATCCCAAATAGACCTCGAAAGGAGACTTCCCAGTTGAACCATGCACTGCTCGATTAAAAGCAAATTGCAGGTACAGTATACTTTCATCCTAAGTCTTCAGATGCTTGGAGTTATAACCCCCATAGTCGTGATGGAACTTGCAAATGAGTGTACAAACCCAATTTTTGGTTTGCCAGTTTAGAGATACTACAGAGACCACAACTTCAAACAAAACTAGCCACATTGGCTGCTTCCGTGGCCAGAACACATGTCGATGAAGATTTTGAAGTGTTTTAGTGACACCAAAATGACCAACAACCTTCGATGTGTGTGCCTCTGGTAGCCATTGAATTCGAGGAGCTCTACGAGGTATACAAAGCAGATTGCCTTTGTATAGGAGTCCTTCTCGACACGCAAACTCCGATGGTCGTCCTATTTCAAGCTCAACCAATACTGATAAAAAATCAAGATTCTCCTTGTACATTGTGGCATAGTCCTCATGACATGAAGGCTCGACTTCATGAATACTAATAAGAAAAGGGCAGTAACTAGTGGTCGTGACAACATGTCAACCAATTTGTTGTGTACGCCCTTTTTGTACTTAATCACCAAATTGAACTACTGCAGATACAACATCCATTTCATGTGACGGGCTTGCTGTAACTTGGACTAAGTTTTCAAATATTTCAATGGTTGGTGGTCGGTATGTACAATGGTCTCTTTACCCAAAATGTAACACCACCAATGCTTCACGGCTTGATGTAGTGCACACAACTCCTTGTTGTAGGTCGGTGACGAGGATTATCACCCGAGCTAGTTTACTTAACATGTATCGGGTTCAAGTCAGGTTTGAATCTAGTATGTATCTGTGTGTTTTAGCAGCCGCTATGGTCGCAGATGGACAGCTTCCTGTACGTTAAGGGGCTGCGGTCACAGAGCCAGTTTATGGTCGCAGTACTTGTGCGATCATAAGGTCGCAAGCAATGTGTGGTCAGAAGGTCGCTGACTATGTGCGATCAAGATAACCTGGGGGTGTTTAAAGCATTTACTGAACACCTCCTCAGGATCAAGATAACTTCTCCCACGTGCGAAGACAACCGCCAGGGAGTTAACATGTGCGGTTATCTATGATTGCACGTGCTCAATTGGCAAAGAGGATGGGTGTGGTTATACAAACTGCATTATGGAAACCGTCCAGAACTGCTTTGCATTAGCATCCTTTCCTTCAGTATAAAAGGATGGTTGATGCACGATGTAAAGGAGAGAGGAGTGTAAATTCTCAAGAGAATAACCAACAACCTTTGAAGACTTAGAAATAGTTAGTTAGATAGAAGTATAAGAGGAGACTATCACCTGTGATAACCCCCTCTCCTTGTAAACTTTTTTCTCACACATAGTGAAATCACAACAGGACGTAGGGCTTTTACTCCCACCATCGAGGACCTGAACCTGTATAAATCTTCGTGTCTTTGTTTCATTGCTTATCATATATTACTTGAGGACACATTGGAAGGTCTCACATACAACTCACAAATCTGTGTAAGATCGACAAGGGACCCCGAGTCCAAATCGTTGATAGTCGGATAGTTCTTTTGAGCTCCCTGGAATAATTCGGAGTGATATGCTACTAGTCGACCTTCTTGCATGATCAGATTAAGTACTAGACCAGGTTTTGGGCTAGACTTGTTCTGATGCTAATTTGCTCTGATTGAGATATAGAAGGGCTTCGATTATACTCGATCATATGCTAATATGCGGAATAAGGGATCTTACTCGGAATTAACGAACCCAAGTTGATCGAAAACACAGTTCAAAGTAATTACACAACTCTTTATCGAAAAGAGGAACTTGTACACGTCGAACTATTCGATCTGATCTATGAGGTAGATAACCAGGTAGATAGATAATCTATTCAATCCTATTACAAGGTATTTATAGTCCAATCGATTGAGATCGTATCAGACTCGGCAACTAACTAACCTAAACGTATTAGACTCGGCTAAATATATTGATCAGACTCCAATCCGACGAGATAGAGATCGAATCCTTTACACATTCAACCTGACGTATTTGACCCGAAGATCCTCCCGGATCATGACTCCCCTATTGAGAAGGAGTCAACTCCCGTTGGTGACCAACTCGATCAAAACTGGAGATGTGGAAATTGAGATTGACCATCTTCATGAGTCTACCACTTGGCTACTCGTGTATGTTGATCTTTCCGTCCCACTCAAAAAGACTTGTGTATCACTTCTGGTGGTCATCACCTTCTTCTCCAAGATCACAACTTCACGAAGAGGTTCTTCTCGTTGATAGACCAACTCTTCAACAGATGGTACTATGGTATTTGGCTCATCATCCAACATTGAAGACTTGAAGAGTTTCAGGTGCTCAACATTGGCAACCGAGTAAATATCCATATACGGAGGTAACTCGAGCTGACAAGCATTAGTACCAATTTTTCGCAAAATCTAAAAAGAACCATAACGGATTGGTTTAAACTTTTTACCCTCACCTTTTACTCAAATGTAGCCATACCATATCACCTTCTTAGAATTGAACTTTAACTCGATGTCGATCATGTTGCGCCTTATACTTGAGCTGAGCTTTAAGCAAATTCTGTTCAACCTCACCATGAAGTTGTTCAATACCTTCCAGGAATTGCTGTGCTCAATCCTGATCAGATTCCTCCTTGCTGTTCTGCACTGAGGTAGGGATCACAAACGCCATATCGAATGGACTCTGTGGTAGGAATCCCAAACATACCTCAAAAGGAGACTTCCCAGTCAAACCATGCACTGCTCGATAAAAAGCAAACTGCAGGTACGATATACTTTCATCCCACGTCTTCGGATGCTTAGCGTTATAACCTCTAAAGAGATGAATGACTATTCAATTTACCACCTCGGTTTGACCATCAGTTTGAGGATGAAATGCAGTACTTCTCTTCAGCTTTCTATCCATCATCGTCCAAAATGATCGCCAAAAGTGATTAAGGAATCGGGTATCTCGATCAGGCACAATGGAATTAGGCAGTCTGAAATGTGTCCAAATGTGCTGAAAGAATACCTGAGCCGCTTCTTCTCCCATAATAGTCTTCTTACAAGGCATAAGAACTATCATCTTGGAGAACCGATCAACGACCACAAAGAGATAGTCGTTGCCACATTGGGTCTTAGGCAATCCTTCCAAGAAATCCATGGATATGCTTTCCTATGGTCGTGTGGAACTGGCAAAGGAGTGTACAAACCCAATTTCTGGTTTGCCAGTTTCAAGATACTGCAAAGACCACAGCCTCAAACAAAACTAGCCACATCCTGCTACATTCACGGCCAGAATACATGTCGATGAAGATTTTGCAAAGTTTTCATAACCCCAAAGTGACCAGCAACTTTTGATGTATGCACTTCTCGTAACCATTGTACTCGTGGTGCTCCACGAGGTATACAAAGTAAATTGCCTTTGTATAAGAGTCCGTATCGACGAACAAAGTCTGTAGGTTTCCCTATTTTGAATTCAGCCAGTGTTGATCGAAAATCAGGATCTTTATTGTACATTGCGACATAGTCCTCATGATAGGAGGGCTCGATCTGCATGAACACTGATATGCAGAGGGCAGTAACTGGTGGTTGTCACAACATGTCAGCCAATTTATTATGTACTCCCTTCTTGTACTTAATCACCAGGTTGAACTACTGCAAATACGACATCCACTTCATGTGTAGGGCTTGCTGTAGCTTGGATTGAGTTTGCAAATATTGTAAAGGCTGGTGGTCGATGTGGACAACAGTCTCTTTACCCAAAAGATAACACCGCCAATGTTTTACGGCTTGATGCAGTGCATACAACTCATTGTCATAGGTCGGATAGTTCTTCTGAGCTCCCTGGAATAACTCGGAGTGATATGCTACTAGTTGACTTTCTTGCATGAGCACTGCGCCCATTGCATAACCTAAGGCATCGATTTCTAGTTTGAATGCCTTTTATAGATTCGGTAAAGTTAGAACAAGAGCTTCACTAATCTTCTTCTTTAGCAAAAGGAAAGTATCTTCGTGCTTACTAGTCCACTCAAACTTCTAGTCGATCCTGGTTAATGCATGCAGCGGAGAAGCCACTATCAAGAAGTGTCGTATGAACTTCCGAAGGTATTGGCACGCTCCCATGAAACTATGCACTTCCATAACTATACGAGGTCGAGGACACACTTGAATCACTTTTGTTGGGGCAAAATCTCCGCCCGATCAAACCTGCTGATTAGCCCCGGTGACCCCGTCCCGGGCGCCGCCTTTTGCCTGGGGACAAGGGTCCCGGTGACCCCGTCCTGGGCGCCGCCTTTTGCCCCTGGACTAGGGCCCCGGTAGCCTCGTCCTGGGCGCCGCCTTTGGCCCGGGAACAATGGCCCCGGTGACTCCCCATCCCGGGCGCCGCCTTTGGCACGGGAACAACGGCCCCGGTGACTCCCCATCCCAGGCGCCGCCTTTTGCCCGGGGACTAGGGCCCCGGTGACCCCGTCCTGGGCGCCGCCTTTTGCCCGGGGACAAGGGGCCCGGTGACCCCGTCCTGGGCGCCGCCTTTGGCCCGGGGACAAGGGCCCTGGTGACCCCCAGTCCGGGCGGGGTCACGCGAGGAGCGCCTTGGGAATCGGCGAGGACACTTGTCAAGCATCGGGGTTCCTTAGCCGGTAAAAGGACGCTAGTGCCTTCCAATCCAACGGCTGCAACAGGAGTAGTCTAGTCTTTTTGCATCTTTTGGGCCTATAAATGCCCTTGTATCCCTCTCTTGTAACTAAGGACAATTCATTTGCATCAATACATAAAAATGAATAGACGTGCTTAGGAGCACTCTCCCCACGAGAGAGCTCTCCTAGCCAACCCTTGTTGGGAGCACGTCGACAGGACTAGGGTCTCCACTGAGACTTGAACTTGTATAAATCCTCGTGTCACTTGCTGTGTTTGCCCGACGGGAGAGGACCGGTCGCACGGTCAGCTCGCGTCGTCTTTGCTTAGCTAGGAACCTCCACTAAACCTGCCGGGGTATTCGCAATACCACGACAGTTGGCGCCGTCCGTGGGGACGTCGTGACGAATCACCATGGCTCCCCCAAGAACGAGGGCTCGTGCCCTACCCGGTGATAACGGTCCCAGTGACCCGGCGCCACCCCCTCTAGACACGACTGCCCCGGTGCTTTCGGCCGGACGCGGCCAAACCCAGGTGCCACCTCTAACCCTTCCGGCTATTTCTGGTGGACAGACCTCCGGGCCCAGTCCGGTGACCGCAGACGCCTCGGCGGGGATTAGCCTCCCCCGACGGCACCCTCGGTTTCCCGGGACACCTTGCTCGAAGCTCTTGTCGAGGGCCAACTCCGAGCCCAGCTCTCCATGGATGAGCTGCTCCGCGTTTTGGCACGGCCGCCGGCCCCTGTCTATCCAACGCAGTTCCTGTTCATGGGGGCCATGCCCCCATTTATGGGACACCCGGTGGCCCCTCCGATCCCCGGAGGCCTGGTCGCTCCCGGGACCTACGATCCCACCGGGGGCTACGTCCTTCCGGCGGGCCCGTCGTCCGGAGTCTTCCCGGCATCGGGAGCTTTCCCGATGCCGGGGGCTTACCTTATACCTGGGCTTTCGCCATGCCGGGGGCTCACCCCGCACCGGGGATCTTCTCGAGACCGGGGGGCCATCTCGCGCCAGGTGTTTTCCCCACACCGGGGGCCGGTTCCGCCCCGCCGGTCGCGTCTACCACGCTGGAAGTGGTCCGCGGGATAGTTTCCACTCCACTACGGGAACTCCCCCGTGAGGGACCCCCCTCTCTGGTTTCGGACGTCGCTCCGGGGGCCTGCCCGGCGGCGGATCCCTCCCGTGCCCTGATAGTACCCTCCGAGCCGGTAATCGCAGAGCATGAGCTCCCTCCTCACCTGGGCCCACCCCCGAGGGTTCCCCCGGCGGATCAGGTCTGCTTTACCTGGGAGGAGGTTGAGCAAATGCGTACCACGAAGTCTGGAGAGGCTCCCTTATTCTACCGGATGGAGCTCCCCTAGCTCGCGACCGCGGTGAGCCACGCTCCCATCCTAGCCGGTGGAAGAGACCCACCGAAGAAGCGACCGCCACCTCCAGGGGGTGCCCGGACGTCCAAGAGGTTAGTTCGACCAACCCAGAGGAGAAGAGAAGCTACCGTTGCGCCGGTGGACCTCTTGGACCCCTCCCTGACTCCGACAACGAACGCGCGTCCCCGTTGACGAGGATTGACACCCGGGTCACTTCTAATAAACTTTTGGTTCAAGACGAGTTCGAACCAGACATGTATCTGGTGATGCGGACTCAAGCTATTCTGAGGGGCATCACCATGAGGTCGCAAGCTTTACGCGATCAGGTCGCGGGTTTTGTGCGATCAGACCGTAAGCCTTGCGCGGTCAGAAGTTCATAGGCTATACGCGAACTACACATTCGGGATATTGCGCGGTCAGCCAAACCCCGCGGTCAGGACATCTGCCGATCAGGATACTTGGGATCTATCTATTCGGTTGCCCATACAACAGGATATTCTAAGTATCCCGAAGATTCCTACACGTGGAGAATCAACCGTCAGGAGGTTAACACGTACAGTTATCCATGAATAACACGTGTTTAACCTATGTGGAGGTTAAAAGCAGTTCCAAAAACCGCATCCAACCGTCCGTGCAACTGATTGATGCAGTTTCCTTCACATGGCACCCTTTCAAACAGTATAAAAGGATGGCATGAAGCATCAATCAGGAAAAAGAAGAAAAATCATCTAAGTTAGCCAAGTCTACGGCACACCTCATATAGCATTTTAATAAGCCTTCTTTGGCTTATCTTTGTACACTATTACAGGAAAAATCCTCGCCTGTGAGGACTTTTTCCTCCACTTGTAAACCTTTTACCATACTTAGTGAAATCTCAACAGGACGTAGGGCTTTTACTCCCACCATCGAGGGCCCGAACCTGTCTAAACTCTCTGTGCTCCTGTTCACTATTGTTCAGCATACCTTCCCGAAGGGTCATCTTGAAAGGTCTCATAGTTATAAATTCTGCATAAGTTCGGCTGAGGACTCCGAGTCCGAATCGTCGACAGCTGGCGCCCACCGTGGGGCCTTTCTCAAGGCGTCTTAATTGAAATTCGGAGGTTCGCCGAAACATGGCTGGAGCATATGATTCCGAGAATGATTTCGATCTCGAGGATTATGCCCATATACCAATGCCTTCTCCAAGCGATCCTGTTCCGATGGAAGAGGTCAAAGGCCAGAATCTTCCCCAGGCTGAATCATCTCCCCAAGTCATGTTAATCGACCAGGAGGTAACTGGCACAAGGACAGAACCCACAGAGGTTCTT
Source organism: Pharus latifolius (assembly GCA_019359835.1). NCBI lineage: Eukaryota > Viridiplantae > Streptophyta > Magnoliopsida > Poales > Poaceae > Pharus > Pharus latifolius. The sequence goes on along the minus strand of CM033328.1, from coordinate 32,916,639 downwards.
AATGTGCTAGGTGATGAGTCCGGCCCGTCATACGATCCCGCTGAGGGAAAATATGATGGTGACCCTGAAATTAGCCCAGGAAGGTTCGACCCTGATAACCTCCACCGTCTCTTTGATTTCGAATCCGATTCGGAACAAACCGAGATGTTCTCCCCATCGGCGACCTCTCTCCCTAGGCAATTTGCTGCGTTGTCGGAAGAAACTCCCGATCAACAGGCTGCCAGGGAAGAACAAGATCGCAAACAGAAGGAGGAGCAAGATCTCGAGCAACAAAACAACGAACTACGCAGAACTGCCCTAGAGGCTCTTCAAGATGCGCAGGCTCGTTACGATGCTGCCCCGAGTTCTTCTCGACGGTCGCGTGGTCGTAGACGTGACCAGACTCCTTCTTTGCCACCGGAGCATTTCCCAGTGGACGAAGAAACAGTAACACCTGGTGCCCCTAGGAGAAGTACCCATGGTCGACTGCGATCTATCGCGGAAGTCATGCGCAATTTTCCTCCTACGGTCACGGATGCGCAGAGACCGGCCTTTTTCAGGATCCTGGCGGAAAGACTGGATGAGGTCGCATCCGAGGCGACCCCGACAGCCTCTTCCCGCTCAGTGACACATTCCCGTGAACGAGATGGTCCTCATTCTGGCTCTGGCCGACGGAATTACCCGCCGCCTATACCGTCCCGACAGGACAAATATCAGCGAATGCAGGACTCTCGTAGTAGGGATCGAGTTCCCGTTCATTCTCGTTTGGGACCCCGAGTAACCTCGCCATTAAGTGAGTTTGCTCGAAACCAGACCGAAAGTCGCAGGACGGTTCATGGTCCTTACGTTGGTTGCAAAGCTTTCTCGCCTGGCCTACGAGCAGTCGTTTGGCCCGATAAGTTTCGACCAGGGGCCATTGAGAGGTTTGATGGAACTCAGAACCCATCCGAGTTTCTTCAGATCTATATTACTGCCATCCAAGCAGCAGGAGGCGATGACAAGGTCATGGCTAACTACCTGCCAACAGTCCTCGTAGGACCGGCTAGAACCTGGTTGTTCAATCAGCCTGAGGGTTCTATCTACAATTGGGAAATGCTATGCGATGCCATCCTCAGCAATTTCCAAAACTGTTACCAAAAGCCGGGTAAGGAGGACGACTTGCATAGATTGCGGCAAACTTCGACCGAAACGCTTCGGCAGTTTGTCAAGAGGTTTGTCGGGGTAAGAAATACCATCCCGAACATATCTGATGGCTCCGTAATCAGGGCATTTAAGCATGCCGTTCGATACCGGAGATTCACTGAAGACTTGCTCATCCACCCTCCTCGATCAGTGGCCGATCTGTTCGATATGGCTGATCGATACTCCGATGCAGCCGAGGCAGTCGAACGGAACCGAATGGTTGACAAGGGGGACCTACCGCCCCAACCAGGCTTCAAGGACGCCAAGAAAGAAGATTCAAGCAAAAAGCCGGAGTCTTCACCGGGCGGGAAGTCAAAAAAGTCAAAGAGGAACCGCTCTGGACAGTACCGTGAGGTCACGGTCGCGGAGAAACCACCTTCGACCAAAGGTAATAAGTCTTCTTTTAAAAGTAAAACTGCTTCTGGTGGCCGGGATTCCGACCAGCCAGAAAAATCAACTAATCCGCAGGAGGGCAAAAGGTGGTGTCCACTCCACAATTCCGCAGGCCACGATCTCAAAAACTGCAGGAGTTGGTTGAAACAGCTGGATGATTTCTACCAAGGAGCTGGGCCAATGCCGACCTTACCGCCTAAAGAGCAGGCGTGCGGGGTTAGAGACGTCGATGGAGACGAAGAAATGGCTTACCAGGTACCTCAAAATCATGTTAATGTCATTTTCGGAGGTTCCTCCTCTTTCGTTTCCAAAAGGCAGTTTAAAACCTTTTGCCGAGAGGTTAACCAAACGGAGACGTCCCTTGGTGAACCTCAATATCCCCGTTGGTCGGATATGCCTTTGACGTTCGATCGCGCTGACTGTCCTGTGGGGCTAACTCGACCATTGAGGTTACCTCTGGTTATTACCCCAATCATCAGTAACGCGAGAGTCGAAAGGGTCCTGATTGATGGGGGAAGTTCCCTTGATCTTTTATTGGTCAAGACTCTCGACGAGATGCAAATTCCTCGTTCAAAGATCAAGCCCATAATCCATCCGTTTTATGGGATAATCCCAGGCCCCTCCATGATGCCATTGGGACAAGTGGTCCTCCCGGTCACTCTGGGAGAACCAGATAACTTTCGAACAGAATTGGTTACTTTCGATGTAATCGATTGTGATTCAGCTTATAATGCAATCTTTGGCAGGCCGACTCTTGCTAAGTTCATGATGGCAACGCACTATGCTTATCAGTGCGGGAAATTGCCTGGCCCCAAAGGTGTCATTTCGGTCCGAGGTAGTCGCAACGTGGCGCTCACGTGCGACCGGCTATCTTTGGAGATGGTCGATCAACTTCCCCTCCGGGACGCTCAGGTCGCCACTGTCGCCACCGATGCGATCAGGGCTGCTCCTCGACCAGATGAGAAACTCAAACAAGTTCCTTTGTACCCAGATGACCCATCCAAGACAATTCGGGTTGGGTCAGCCCTGGATGACAAATAGGAACTCGACCTCGTTGCTTTCCTCCGGGCTAACGCAGATGTGTTTGCGTGGAAACCGTCCGACATGCCCGGTGTACCAAGGGAAGTAATTGAGCACAGGTTAGCAATTCGACCTGGACAACGACCAATAAAGCAAAAGCTCAGGCGTTTTGCCACCGACCGACAGGAAGCCATCCGAGAAGAGTTAGACAAACTCTTACAAGCCGGGTTTATCCGCGAAGTGAATCACCCGGACTGGCTCGCCAATCCGGTCATGGTCCGCAAGTCAAATGGCAAGTGGCGCATGTGCGTCGACTATACTAGCCTCAACAGTGCCTGTCCGAAGGACGACTTTCCCCTTCCCCGCATCGACCAGCTTGTTGACTCCACCGCGGGTTGTGAACTGATGAGTTTTCTGGATGCCTACTCATGATATCATCAAATTAGCATGGCAGAAGACGATGAAGAGAAAACTGCCTTCATCACCCCGTTCGGCACATACTGCTACGTCAGAATGCCGTTCGGTCTCAAGAACGCTGGTTCCACGTACCAGCGCTTGATGCAAAAGACCTTTCTTTCCCAGATAGGGCGTAATCTCGAAGCATATGTAGACGACTTGGTTGTAAAGAGCACCAAAAGATTGTCTCATTTGGACGATCTTGCTGAAACCTTCTGTAACTTGAATCGCTTTGGAATAAAATTGAACCCGGAGAAATGTTCTTTCGGGGTTTCTTCAGGAAAGCTTCTTGGTTTTCTTGTGTGTTCCAGGGGCATTGAAGTTAATCCTGAGAAAATCAGAGCTATTGAACAAATGAGGTCGCCCTCGACCATGAAGGATGTTCAACGCCTGGCTGGTCGCATGGCGGCTTTAAGTCGCTTTATATCACGATTAGGCGAAAGGGGACTACCTTTCTTTAAAGCCTTGCGGAAACATCATAACTTCACATGGTCCGACAAGGCCGAGAAAGCGTTTCAGGAGGTAAAAACATATCTTTCCAGTCCGCCGGTATTGGTGTCTCCTGAAAAGGAAGAACCATTGCTTCTATATTTGGCGGCCACCCCACACGCGGTCAGCGCAGTTCTGATCGCGGAAAGGGAAGGAGTGCACAGACCCGTCTACTATGTGAGCGAAGTACTTCATGGTCCTAAGGAGCGCTACCCTGAGGTCCAGAAGATACTTTACGCCCTACTGATGGCTTCCCGTAAGCTACGACATTACTTTCAAGCACACAAGATCACAGTACCCTCCTCTTTTCCTTTAGGGGATAATGTCCGAAATCCAGAAAAATCTGGTCGAATCGCCAAATGGGCGGTCGAATTCGGTGCCTTCGAGATCCATTTCACCCCTCGCATGGCGGTTAAGTCTCAGGTTTTGGCCGACTTTGTGGTCGAATGGACCAACCCTGAGCCACCCGTGCAGTTGGCAAAGGAACTGGAGTGCCCCGATTATTGGACAATGTACTTTGACGGCTCCCGTAGTTTTCAACACTCGGCGGTTGGAGTGGTCTTAGTTACGCCTCAGGGCGAACAGCTTAAGTATGTCATTCAACTACACTTTGTTGCAACCAACAATGCAGCAGAGTATGAAGGTCTTCTTGCAGGGCTCCGGGCAGCAAAATTCCTCGGAGTCCGTCGATTAGTGGTGAGGGGGGACTCACAGCTGGTCGTAAACCAGGTAAACAAGGAGTACAGCACCTCCGATGAGACAATGGCTCATTACCTGGGGGAAGTGAGGAGATTGGAAAAACACTTCAGTCACTTCGAAGTCCAATACATCCCGCGAAAGGACAATATTCTCGCAGACCAATTATCCAAAATTGGATCCTCACGCTCATCCGCTCCGGCAGGAGTGTTCGTTGAACACTTGGACCATCCTTCGATCATGACTTCGGTCGAGGATGATCTGGCAATAGCCTTCGTTGCCAACCTCGGTCAGGAACAAGATTGGACTCATCCATTGAGGGTGTATCTTGAACATGGGACCCTACCCGAGGACGAAACCAAAAGCGATCGGTTAATTCGAAAGGCGCGTCTGTACAAACTCATAGATGGGGTTATGTACAGAAAGGGTACTCAAGGAGTATTCATGCGCTGCATATCTCAGGAGGAAGGAAAATCCCTCCTGAAAGAGATACATGACGGTGTATGCGGTGCACACGCGTCATACCGAACACTGGTCGGAAAAGTTTTTCGACAGGGATTCTACTGGCCTTCGGCACTCGATGATGCCAAGCTTATGGTCAAGATGTGTCCACAGTGTCAGTTTCATGCAAGACAGGTTCATCAACTTGCTTATGCATTGCAAACTATTCCTCTCGCATGGCCCTTCGCGATCTGGGGAATGGACATCGTCGGTCCTATGCCACAAGCGGTCAATGGGTACAAGTTTCTGTTCGTAGCCATTGACACGTTCACAAAGTGGATTGAGGCCGAACCAGTACGAAATATTACTGCATCAGCCGCACAAAAGTTCTTTCACAAGAACGTTGTGGCACGATTTGGTGTTCCAAACCGTCTCATCACAGACAACGGTTCTCAGTTCGCTAGCGGTCTTTTCCTAGACTACTGCGATCAGATTGGGACCAAGGTGTGCTTTGCTTCCGTGGCACATCCACAAAGCAATGGTGCCGTAGAACGGGCCAATGGGCAAGTATTGCAAGGCATCAAAAAACGTGTTTTTGATCGCCTCAAGACCCGCTCGGGGGCTTGGGCAGACGAGCTCTATACTGTTCTGTGGGCACTACGGACTACCTCTAGTCGAGCCACCGGTAAGACACCCTTCCATTTGGTCTATGGAGCCGAGGCTGTGTTGCCTATGGAAGTAAGTATTGGATCTGTTCGCACGAATCAATTCGAACAGGTCAACCAATCCGAACAGCGATCGCGAGATCTCATCCTCCTGGAAGAACGGCGTGATCGCGCCCTGATTAAGTCCGCGGTATACTTGCAGGCTCTACGCAAGTATCACAGTAAAAAGGTGCGACCACGTGATCTCAACGTTGGCGACTTGGTTTTACGAAAAATTCAAGACCAGTCTAACCGCAATAAATTCTCCCCAAAATGGGAAGGACCATACACTGTCGTCTCAGTGCCGCGGCCAGGATCTGCGCGGTTAGCCATGGAGGATGGTCGGATTTTGTCCAATACTTGGAACATCGATCAACTTCGCAAGTTTTACGTGTAAGTATTCCAATCACTTTTTTCCTGTTCAATTAGCATCTTTTCATAAAAAGCATGTCTTGTTTTCATACAATGAGTGTTTTTCTTTAAGCCCAAATTATACAAATTCGACCTGGGGCTGATCGCCGGCGGTTAGGTTATTACAGCATTTTTCAACCGGATTCGCTGGTCAATCTCATGATCACTTCCAGATAAGTCACTCCTAAATAAGCCGTTTCTCAACGCACACAGGACTATCTGGCTAGTCTTCGGTCATCTGGGTGGCTATCAGTTTGCAATAAGGTTAAAATGTTACTTTAATCTTGACCATTGGCTTGAAGCGCATATCCCTGGTCATCATACTTATGTTTTCCCCTCTGCTTAAAATACTAAGGCTTCAGTATTCACAAAACAGAGGCGGGGGCTAGAGGAATATACTTACAGTATGAAACTTATGATGTGAATATGCACTTTCTTTTGAAAAAAGAGTTTTACATACATGGCATTGTAATTACAATTGTTGGGTTACAAAATGTAAGGATCATTCGATCCTCAGCTCAGCCAAGAGTTTGTCAACGAAGGGCTTAACTTCTTCAATGACGGCGTCAAGCAGTTCTTCACTCTCGATCTCAACCGGTCCCACCAGCGCGCTCAGATTCGCATCTGGGCCATGGTGAAGTCGAACCCGGCTGAGTACGGCAGAAGCGGCTGATCGGACTCTCGTCCTGATTATCTCTTCACGTCGCCGTAAATCTCCAGGGAGATATTCGAGCAGTGATTCTGCTTGAGTTGTGAGCAGTGATGCCCAATCGCTGACACTTGGGTCGTCCTTCCTCAACTCTACCACGTTGGTATTCAAAAGGCTGGCTATGGCCTTCAGTTTTTCGAAGACCAGTAGGCTCAACTCTTTGACCGCTTGGTCGGTATGGTTGAGCGAGGACTCGAGAAGCATCTTGTCCTGGCCGAGCTGTGTAATGCGACCTGCTTGCGCTGTACAGAGAAAAGAGGTTATTAACAAGAAACGGCTTTAAGTCTTCTCAAATTGAGAATCGACTTACCAGCCTTCTCAGACTGAAGTTTATTGATTTCAGTCCGTAGTTTCTTGAACTCTGTAACTGAGTTCAGCCTTATCTTGGCTAACTCTTTCTTCAAGAATGTAACCTCTCTGCAGCAAAATCAGGTCAATCACAATTAAAGCCTACTTATATTAACAGAAGAATGACGATCCTCACTTGCGCAAGCCATCACGATCTTTTTGAACAGCCGCCATGCTAGCCATTGCAGCATGCGACTGGCTCGTCACCCATGACAAGCCCTGTGATACAAAGCAAGAGAGTCAAGTATGCTCTAAAGGCGATTCAAGCGCCGAAACAGGGGTGATCATACCTTCATAAACTTATTTAAAGCGGCATCATCCATGCTAGCAGGGATCCTTGCTAACGCGCCGGAAGTGCCTGCGACAGGGACAGTTGATGGGAGTGCCGGCTGGACGCCACCCCCAGAGGTCACTAGTTGCGACCCGGTCCCTGTACTTGTTTCACCTCCCGCGATCCGGACGACTTCCTGAACCACGGGAGTAGAGCGCTCTTCATTAGAGGCTCCCTCATCAGCCCTAGCTTCAACCTCCCCAGTGGCGGTTGAAGGTGTAGGTGCTGTCTTCTTTTGCCTAACAGGAAGAATGGGTCAGGCAGCTTTTATCTAAGATTACTGTCAAGTAAGAGTTCTTACCTTATTTGAAATCCCATTCGTTCCTGGGACTTCTGGGAAAATTCCCCTTGCGAAGGAGAGCCGTCTCCGGTTCTTGCCTTCCTTATGGTAAATAAGACAGCACCCCCCTGGAAATGTCATGTTATAGGCATATTCTTAGGGAACGGGTAAAAACACATAGAAAGATCTTTACCTGGGCCACCGGGCTAACTGGTGGGGCTGCATCCGAAGGCCTTGGCGATTCCTGAGTTGCTGGAACCGTCACAGCCGGCCTTTGTTCGTCTACCTCCTCCTCTGTCCACGGAGGAGGAGGATTTTCCTCCCTGGAACCCCCAGTGGTCCCAGGGGGAAGCTCTCCTTCCTGTATGTACATTAACTTATCAAATGTGCAGAAAGAGCCATGGAGGGAATGATCGAAAAGATCCTTTACCTTAGTCGTCCCTTCGACCAGGGAAGCAGAGATGATTGACCCTGAAACCTCAGGGGCTTCAGGAATTGGAAGGTCACCCGCGACCACAAGATCTTCGGTGGTCGCAGGGTCAGCCACGGCCACCTCTTCGGCAGCTGTGGTTTTTGCGGGGCAGCTTGGGGCATCGCTGGATGGAAGATCTGCGATCTTCCTCCTTCGAAGCATCAGAGGAACGTCATCCTCTTCCTCCTCGCTCCCCTCTCCCTGTACGACGAAGAAGTGATTCCATGTCGCGCTTGAAAAAGTAGCAGGAATGCGATATCTTACCGCAGTCTTTCTTGCGGGACGAGGAACGCTTCGTGAAGACCCCTCCCCAGGGTTCAGCTTGGTCCTCTTAGGGGCAGGACTCTTTGTCCTGGGTCTCTGGGAGACCTTCTTCACATTCTTCGCCGCCGGCTTCTTCAGAGAGCCGACATTTTCACTTGGGAATGTCGCATCCGCGAACCTCCCTAGGAGCTATTTTCATTCCAATGAAATTGATTAGTGCTGGACATGTATGAGACCTGCAAAACATAGGCCAAGTGGAAAGTGTACCTTTCGGCGCTCCTGTTTAAGGTCGTCGCCGGCATGAATCAAGCTTTGGGGGCGAGGCGATCCCTTGGGGCCCTCTACCTCGGCGTTGTACGCCCTGAGGAGGTAGTTAGTCCGCCTCTCAATCTCGGCTGAGGACAGGACTGTTCCCAGATACGAGTTAAATTGATGCATTTCAAAAATGACATAAAAGGATTTCAGTGTCAGAAATGAATACCTTCGTTATAGTCCAGGGTAGTGTCCGCCATGGACTTGATCTCCCAAGCCGGATGAGCCCTTTCATGCAGGGGGCTCACCCGGTTCGTCACAAAGTCTCGGATGACGTCACGTGCCGTCAGGCCTTGTTCGACTAAGTGAAGGATCACCTCGGCATGCTTCATAAACTCCGCGTTCATCGCCGGGAGAGTATCCAACTCGCTCGGCTTCTCCGGCCGCGAGTTCTCAAACCACAACCCGCTCTCGGTCGGAGGGGTGCAGTAAAACCATTTCTGGTGCCACCCGTGCACTGAGTCTTGCAGGGGTGGGGAGGGATACTCCTTTTTATCCCTCAGCCGGAAGTAGATGCATCCGGCGGCGTTGGTGCTCTTTGACCACGCCGAAAAGTAGAATCGTCGGAAAAGATCCACACTGGGATATATTCCGACGAAGGCTTCACAGAGATGCTGGAATACTGCAAGGATCAGCATCGCGTTGGGGTGGAGGTTGATCAGTTCCCACCCGTAATGTTCAAGGATATCCTTAAGGAACCGACTCTTAGGGAATCGGAACCCGCAACGCAAATACTCCTCAAAAACCACCAACTCGCCTTCTTGGACAGTTGGGGTTTCTCGGTCCTTCTCCGCAGGTCGCCAGTTAATAAGCAGCCGCGGAGAAAGGATCTCCTCCTTCTCTAGCGCCATCAGGCTCTCCTCAGAATGATGAATGGATCTGCTCCAGGACGCCATCTTTGGTGTGGAATCAAAGGGGAAGCTGGCGATTTGAGGAAGATGAAGGCTGAAGAAAGTGAGGGTTTTGAGCGGCGGGAATTCTAAGGGTTTTTTCGCGGCTGAGTGGCTTCCTCAAGAAGCTACCTAAGGGTTATGGTTTTATCGAAATCATGTTTTAGGCTAAAACTTCGATCCTAATCGGAGTGACGGCCTGACCAAGTCCCAACTCTGGTCGAACCTTAGTTCTGACCGCGGCTTTAAAACTGATCGCGGAATCAGGGCAGGTCGTGGTGCTTTTTTCTTAAAAGTGATTTTGATCGCAGAACTAAAATTTCCTGTGTATGAATGGTCGCGAACGTAAAGTTCATGGCTATATTTTCGCACAGAAGATGTGGAGAATATTTCATGAGAAATAAAGAACTTTTATTTCTTACATTCTTTACATACAAAAGGGATGCAGTCGATCAAAACATCGACTTGCTCCGAAAGAAGTTTACAAAGTTCCTCAAGGGACATATTGTTGTCAGTAGGATCTACACTGACAACCCCCAAGGAACTAGCAACTACCCTAAGTCTATCTATATCGTCCCTAACAACAGACGCACTATTGTCCCTAATCAAGTCAGAGAGTTCTCGCTGTTGCTGAGCGAAGTCCCTCTCTCGACGGAAATGGTGCGCCTCTTCTCGGGATCGATCAAAACATTCTGCTAAACGCAGAATCTTCGAGGCCATCTCCTCGGTCTTCTTCTCCAGGGCATTCTTCTCTTCCAGAAGGGTCTGTCCGGAAGGAAGAGATGGAGCAGTAGAAGGCTGATCGCTGGGGCCTCCTACCTCCTGCATTTTGCAAAAGTTAGTCATACTAACTAAAATTATCAGCAAAAAGGGAGAAGAATTGTTACCTGTCCCGGTGCATAACCCGTTGATACACTCATCTTGGGAGGAAGATCATCATATGGTGGAAGAGCAACCTCCCCAGAAGAAGATTGCTTCGCCAACCCAATATGGCAATCATCTGATCGAGGGATAGTCACCACTTGCCGACCAGGATGTTGATCACCCAAAAGGATGGGGGAATTGGATGTGAAGGGATCTTTCTCTAAGGATAAAGGCCTAACTTGCCGAGAGGCATGAACGGGGAGGGTCAAAGGAACTGAAGAAAGAAAGAAACTCGCTATGTTTTTCACCTTTGTTCCACTGGAAGATCCTTCGTCAACTTTGGGTTTCTTCCTTAAGGGAGACAGGACTTCATTCGTTTGAGACCCTTGTTCGACAATTTCCCCTTCATCGCACTCAATCTCGATGATTTCGTGATCCGCCATTGGGAGGAGTATGTGAAAAGGAAGGAGGCCAGGTAACAAGAAAAAGACTTAGGCGTGAAAGGGAAATTGTAAATTTTTACATGTCCAGGGGTCTGGTATTTATAGCCGCCAGGGCGACGGTTCGCCTCCCAGACACCTCGGGTTTCGTTAAGACATTTACAATTTTACCTCGAGATAAAAATCTCTACGGCGCCATCATTGCCCGTCACGTAATGTCAGAACTCGTCTTGAAAAACCAACCGTTTTCACTTAGTGCGCCACTAAGTGGAGAAGTTAAAGGGCCAGGTTAAAAATCCAATGCACGGTTTTTAAATTCGAAATAAACACGTCTCTTCGTTTTCTCCGAATTTGGGGGCTAGCTGACGAGGATTGACACCCGGGTCACTTCTAATAAACTTTTGGTTCAAGACGAGTTCGAACCAGACATGTATCTGGTGATGCGGACTCAAGCTATTCTGAGGGGCATCACCATGAGGTCGCAAGCTTTACGCGATCAGGTCGCGGGTTTTGTGCGATCAGACCGTAAGCCTTGCGCGGTCAGAAGTTCATAGGCTATACGCGAACTACACATTCGGGATATTGCGCGGTCAGCCAAACCCCGCGGTCAGGACATCTGCCGATCAGGATACTTGGGATCTATCTATTCGGTTGCCCATACAACAGGATATTCTAAGTATCCCGAAGATTCCTACACGTGGAGAATCAACCGTCAGGAGGTTAACACGTACAGTTATCCATGAATAACACGTGTTTAACCTACGTGGAGGTTAAAAGTAGTTCCAAAAACTGCATCCAACCGTCCGTGCAACCGATTGATGCAGTTTCCTTCACATGGCACCCTTTCAAACAGTATAAAAGGATGGCATGAAGCATCAATCAGGAAAAAGAAGAAAAATCATCTAAGTTAGCCAAGTCTACGGCACACCTCATATAGCATTTTAATAAGCCTTCTTTGGCTTATATTTGTACACTATTACAGGAAAAATCCTCGCCTGTGAGGACTTTTTCCTCCACTTGTAAACCTTTTACCATACTTAGTGAAATCTCAACAGGACGTAGGGCTTTTACTCCCACCATCGAGGGCCCGAACCTGTCTAAACTCTCTGTGCTCCTATTCACTATTGTTCAGCATACCTTCCCGAAGGGTCATCTTGAAAGGTCTCATAGTTATAAATTCTGCATAAGTTCGGCTGAAGACTCCGAGTCCGAATCGTCGACACCCGTCAAAGGGGACAGCGATCGGGACTCTCCCTGGGAGGTGGAGGGGGACAACCAACCGCTGTGCCGCCGACTCTGGTGCATCTGATTGCCGCGACCTTACCGCCCACCACACATCGAGCACTACAATGGTGAGGCCGATCCTTATGAGTTTGTGCAGGTGTACTCCACGGCCATCTCAGCGGCTGGGGGGGATGAGATAGTGCATTGGAACATCTTCCCCCTCTACCTTACCGGGATCGCCCACTTGTGGTTCTACAACCTGAAGGCTGGCTCCATCAAGTCTTTCACACATCTTAAGCGCGAATTCTGTGCAAACTTCCAGGGGAACTATGTGCCTCCCCTGGACTCATCGCAGCTCTACACCGTCCGGTAGAGGACGGGGGAGACCATCCGTAGCTTCATCAAGCGCTTCGCTCAGGTCAAGAGCAAAGTAGCTCACGTCCCTAACTCCACGGTCATCGAGGCGTGCAAGAGCGGGATCCTCCCCGGGGAGCTCCATCGGAGACTCTCCCGGAGCTGCTCCTCCTCCGTCGACGAGCTCTTCACTGTGCTCGAGAAATACGTGCTTTGGAAGAAAAACCAGGGGGCTCCCGCTCCCACTGATCAGGAGGCTAGGGACCCCCTCAAGCGCCCTAAGAGGGGCAACCGCAGCGAGCCACGGCCTCGGGACACCTTTGTCCTCGAGGGCGGAGGCGGCTCGCGCGATGCCCCCAGGGGCAACCGTCCCTTGTCCAAGCCGAAAGGCCGGGGGGGGGGGGACAGCCGTCCCGCGGCCATGAAGGCCTCGCGGTGGGAGGCAAGGAGGGCCTGTGGTGCACTTTCCACAAGTCCAATTCCCACGCTACTCGAGAATGCCACCAGCCTCTCCAACACTTCGCCGCATTCCTCGACCAGCGTGGGCAGCGGGGAGGGAGTCCTGCCTCCTTGCCCCCGCAGCCGGCTTTGCTGGCTCTTCCTGCCCCCTCAGGGGAGCAGCAAGGACAAGCGCGGGAAGGGGGCTCAATAGAAGAGCTCCCCTTTCAAACCTCCCAAAGGCGCGTCAATGTCATCATGGGGGGGGGGGGGGGTGGGGGGTGTCCACCTCAGGGCGAGAATCCAAGCGCCAGCGCAAGGAGTATGTGCGGGAAGTAAAGGTTGTGGGGTTGCTACACACGTCTTGGCCACCAAAGTGGTCGGACGTCCCCTCACTTTTAAAGCAGAAGACGGGCGCGGGGTTCGCTTCCCCATGAAGAAGCGCTTACTGTCTCCGCCACTGTCTACAATTGCCAGTTGGCGCGCATACTAGTCGACGGCGGGAGTTCTGCCGACGTCCTATACCTGAAGGCATTCAGGGAAATGCAGGTCGATGAAAAGCTGCTACAACCCGCTTCTGGGCCCTTGCAAGGCTTCGTCCCTGGGAAGACGATCCACCTGGTGGGAAGGTCGATCTCCCCATGACCTTCGGCTCCCCGGACAACTACCGGACTGAGCTGGTCCGGTTTGATGTTGTGGACCTCCCCTCTTCGTACAATGCGATCATGGGGAGGACCACCATCAACCATTTGGGGGCCGCAATCCACCAAAACTACCTCTGCGTGAAGACCCCCGGGCCTCGGGGGCGCCAGAGCCGGGAAACGCACCCGCACGATCTGGTCGTAGAAGCCCCCCGCGAGCTGCTCCACCTCCCGCCGAAGCGGTTCGAAGAACTCGTTGAAGCATCGGGGGATCTGACCTCCGATCGCCAGGGCGCCGGTTCCCTGGAGTTCCACGAGTCCTGTGGCGGCGGCCACCACCGAGATTGCCTGGCCCCGGGCCCGAGCGTCGGCAGCCTCCAGGATCACGGAGACTTGTGCGTTGAGAAAACGCACAGCCTCCGCGAGTGTTGCTGGCAACGCGCCGGAGCTGCTCCTGGGCCAAGGCTCACCCCGAGCCCCTCGAGGGCCGAACTGACGGTGCGACCCGCCTCCGCCACTGCCCGGGCGCTGGAGCCCTCGAGCTCCTGGAGGGTGTCCTCCTTCTCCTTCGCCTCCCTTCAGAGCCAGTCGTTGGCATCCTCCGAGGCGTGGAGTTGAGCCCGGACCCGGGCCAACTCCTGCAGTGCCTCATCCCGCTCCTCGCAAAAGGGGGCGACCTGCCCCTCCGCCTCTTTCAGCGCCTTCTAGAAGCACGCCTCTATGCCCCAGGTGAGGGCCGCCCCCTATAAACGCGAAGGTTATTCACAGCCAAAAAGAGTTTGTGATTCTCAGAAGGAAGCGGCCGGATGCTCTGGGAACGAACCTGGATGTGGAGCGACTGCAGCTTGCTGTACCGGTCGCCGAGCGTCCCTTGCGAGATGTACTCCTGCACCTTCTGGGTCTGGAGCCCCTCGGTGAATTGGAAGACCTCACCCGTGGACAGCAAGGGGGTCTCCCTCCCAAATGCTCTAGACCCGTCCCCGCCGGCGGGCCCCCTTACGAGGGTCACGGGGGTGATGTGGACTAGTGTGGCACCGGCCGTAGTCATCGCCACTGAAGACCTGGTCACCGAAGAAGAGGTGGAGGCCGAGCTCCGCGAACGAATGCCATCTTGGGGGGGGGGGGGATCTGGATACTTACGTTGGGTCACCGGCTTCTGCGGGGGCTGCTGCGCCCGGCACATTCCGAACCCCCTCCTCCCATGCGAGAAGGGGGAGAGCTTGAGGAGCACCAACTCCTCCGTGGCGTCCCTCATCGACCGGGCGCTCACCATCTTGCTGAGGAGCTTCCACTCCTCTTCAGTCCACATCGGGGGCTTGGGGGTTGACGACCGGCAGTAGGAGGGTTCCAGAGAGTAGGTCACCCCGGTGTCCCGGACCCGGAGGTAGAACCACCCCCGGAGCCAATCCCCCCAGTGGTCCCGGGAGGCCACCACCGGGTACTCCTCTACTCGGGATGGCAATAGCTGCATCATTATGGACCCGAAGGCTGACTTCGGGCCCCCCAGACAATATGCGTGCTCCTCGCGGCGGGCTCGTAAAAGTACCGGAGCAAACAGAGCATCGGCTCCAGCTCGGTGGCCGTCTCGCACAGCCAAATAAAAAGGCCCATCTGGACGAGGGCGTTGGGTGTCAGGTGGTTGAGTGCCACTCAGTACTCCCGGAGAAACTCCTGGAGCAACGGGTGCACCGGGAGCCGGAGCCCAGCTTCATGGAATGCCTCGAAGACAACCACCACTTCGGGCCGGGGGCAGGGCATGGTATCCTTCCTCGGGGGGATCCGGATGTCCCCGTTCGCGATGACCCCCCGGTCCACGAGGGACTCCAAGTTCCCCGAGGTGAACTCGGAGGCCAAGAGGAAGTCTGCGGTGACTTCCTCCAGAGGCATATTAGTGGCCTTGGCACGACCCTTTGGAGCCATTTGGGTTTTCGGTGGGCTAAGCTATCGGGGAGCTAAGTTCGGGGAATTTAGGTTTCCAGAGATTAGGCTTCCGGGAGAGGTCTACCGGGAGAGATTAGAGTGCCGGCGGTGTTTGAGGCTTGAAGGTTCAAGTGTCCTCTCCGGGCCCTTCGAAGCCTTATTTATAGAGCTCGAACGCGGCCCTGATGGGTGCCACGTGGATCCTCGTAATAAATCCATGCTGTCCAGTTCAAACGACGTGTGCAAATCGAAGGGGCACGCGCATGAAACGACGCACCAGCGGTTCGAACCGTGCGAGGCCATTATGGCCGACGGCGCATGATAACCGAGGCCAGCGACGTCATGATGATCGGTGGCGCCACCATAAGTGCTTAGCGCAAGGACTGAGGCATCGGCGAGGTGCCGGAAATCCTTTCCAGGGGAGATGTTCCTGGTAGTGTGGACCATCCCCTCCGGAGACTTAAGGAACATCTCCGGAGGACATGGGGGGCTGCTGTTGGGGGAAATCTCGCCCGATCAAACCCGGTGATTAGCCCCGGTGACCCCGTCTTGGGCGCCGCCTTTGGCCTGGGGACAACGGCCCCGGTGACCCCCCGTCCTGGGCGCCGCCTTTGGCCCGGGGACAAGGGCTGCGGTGACCCCCATCCCAGGCGCCGCCTTTGGCCCGGGGACAACGGACTCGGTGACCCGGGCGCCGTCTTTTGCCTGGGGACAAAGGCCCCGGTGACCCCATCCCGGTCGGTGACCCGGCGCTGCCTTTTGCCTGGGGACAAGGGCCCCGGTGACCCCCATCCCGGGCGCCACCTTTTTCCCGTGGACAAGGGCCCCGGTGACCCCCATCCTGGGCGCCACCTTTTTCCCGGGAACAAGGGCCCCGGTGACCCCCGTCTCGGGTGCCGCCTTTGGCCCAGGGACAATGGCCCCAGTGACCCCCGTCAGGGCAGGGTCACGTGAGGGTCACGCGAGGAGCGCCTTGGGAATCGGCGAGGACACTTGTCAAGCATCGGGCTTCCTTGGCCGGTAAAAGGACGCTAGTGCCCTTCAATCCAACGACTGCAACTGGGGTAGTCTAGTCTTTTTGCATCTTTTGGGCCTATAAATGTCCTTGTATCCCTCTCTTGTAACTAAGGATAATTCATTTGCATCAATACACAAAAATGAATAGGCGTGCTTAGGAACACTCTCCCCACGAGAGAGCTCCCCTAGCAAACCCTTGTTGGGAGCGCGTCGAAAGGACTAGGGTCTCCACTGAGACCTGAACCTGTATAAATCCTCGTGTCACTTGTTGTGTTTGCCCGACGGCAAAGGACCGGTTGCACGGTCCAGCTCGCGTCGTCTTTGCTTAGCTAGGAACCTCTACTAAACTTGCCGGGGTATTTGCAATACCACGACAACTTTTACCTTATCGGGGTTGATCTGCAATGTATCTTTCCAACCATGAATCCCATGTAAAGTAGAGTTTGCTGGCCAAACTCGCACTTTTTAAGATTGAGGCGAAGTCGATGTTGTCGTAGCTACTCGAACACCTTTTCCACATGAACTAGGTGCTTGTTCTATGAACGACTATAGACCAGTATGTCATCGAGGAAAACAATCACAAAGTTGTCGATGAAATCCCACAAAAATTTAGTTGTGGACATCTTCAAATTCGGCCGTCTTCGGGACGCTCAATATTGGGCAAACTCAAGTCCAATTCGGATACGAATTGTTCAATCCGAGACAGGTTCGGTAAAACTGTCATATCTTTTGATTCCCAACTCTGTTTTTGATGTTTGTGTACTTGTTGGAAAGATAAAAATATCCTCTACAACTTTTCTGTTGGGTAGATCTTCAGATTCAGAGCTTTTCTAGTGCGAAGTTGCCAAACAATGTTTCTGTTTCGTTGTACAGTTGCAAAAGAAAGAGGCAAGTGCAAAAACAAAAACTGCAGTGTTCTTAAAAAAAAGCTGCACAAAAAAAAGACGAAAAAAAATCAGAAAAGAAAAATGTGTAGCAAAGAGGAGAATTTTCAGTGGCGCATCTTGAGTTCTAGTCCTTTGTGATTCTAGTTGCTTGCTTGAGCTAGATCTGAGTCTAGGCTAGTTCCAGCACTTTGACTATTTCTTTGAACTAATTTTCAACTTTGCATTACTGATATTGAATTGTTGCTACACATATATTAGCCTTCGGAGCTCCACTTTCTTCCAACTCAGTTACAGGTTTACCTTGCAATCGCCTCACTCACGCTCGTCACGGTATCACGAACCAGCCACCGGTTGCACCCCTGCTGCCTTGGTAAGAGCACTTGTAACAGCGTGGTAAGACGATTGAGAGTGTGTGATTTCCCCCTCCACGACCTAGTAGTTGATAGGGATAATACTCTGGTGTTGTCTTCTATTTTCTACTAACAATGACAGGTGATACATCTGATGAAGATGAGTGTATTACAAAAGGAGAGCTCATGAAACTCTTGGGTGAACAACACAATGTAACACCCCTATTTTTCCCAACCCTAGCCTGCCTTGTTTATCTACATTTCAGGATGAGATCTTGGTTATGCCAGAGTGTTACCCTGAAAAGTTGGTAGCCAAACTCCTTCATTCAGGTCATTTTCGCAGATCAGTCCAAAAGTTTCACAAATCAGTCCTTTTCAGATTTTTGAGAAGCCCAAAAAGGCTAAAAGTCACAGATCATCTCCAAATTCTGATTTGATTCAGTGAACATCTCCCCTTCACTTTTCTGAGCATTTTTCCCTTCTGGAGGAATTTCCAAATCTCGCTCGAAACCCTAGTTTCAGCCTTATCAAAATTTCAAAGTTCTAATTACCCAAATTACCCTATTTTCAGTTCATCCCAAAAACATGTCTAAATCTTCAAATTTTATCATCCCTAGCTGCTAATCAATCTCTTGGACTTTGTGGATTAATTCGGCAAAGTCAAAACCCTTTTCATCTAAGCCATTCACCAAATTCATAGATTAGTCCCTAGAATCAAGATTCTGTATTTGCAAATCGGCCCTTCTATTCTTTTTCAGTCCCTGTTCGATCAGCCCCTGGTCGTTGCTTTCGACAAGAGCCCCTGTGCCATTCGACTGGAGTCGCACCATGTTTCTCGCCGTGTTTGCTCGCCGCCGGCCATCGCCTCTTGTCGCCTGTGCTAGTGATCAACTTCGCCACCCCACGAGCACGTGCCAGCAACCAGAGCCCCGTTGAAACCAGCGGATAAACGCCCACGCTCCAACACCGTTTTCGTGCGCGCACGCCCATGGCCGTGGCACTTGCATGCAGTTACGTGTCATCGCCGGAGTTGCTCTATTGCCTCCACATTTGCGCCGTCCCAAGCACAGTCCCAATGCACCCGACAAAGCTAGCAAAGCTACTACACCGCCTGCGCGCCATCACACTGCCGTTCGCCGCTGTTGCGCCTGCGCCCGGCCGGTCTCGTCCCCGGCGCAAATTCCCTCGCCGTTTTCCCTCGTTGGTTCCGTCACTGTGCCTATTTAAACCCTCCAGCACTGTGAAGAAACCACAACTCCAGGACTTAGCCAAATTTCCAGTTTCTCGCCGTTTCTTCTTCTTCCCTGGCGAGCCGATTTTGAGGCCACCATCGCCAGAGCAAACCGTAGCCCCTCTCTCCAATCTAAGCTCACCAGTAAGCTCCCCATACCCATCTTCCCGTGTCCAAGCAACCAATTGCATTCAGGTGATCTCCATCGTCAGAAAACCAAAAATCCCTGTTTCTGAAATTAAACCCACTCCAGTCCTTTTCACCACCCGTTTCTGTAGAATGAAATGATCCTCAGCCACTTCTTAGCAAGCCTATTCAGCCAGTTTTCAAATTGGTGCAGTGCCGCGTGATTTCCCAATTTTCGCGCGCCACCGTGGACGTCGCACGTCGCCGGCGTGCCTCGCTGCAGCTCTCCCCAAATTGAAGCCACCTACACCTTCCCTGTATTCCCTAGATGGTGTAGCCCAGAGCTTTTAACCTGCATTGTTGTGTAGCCCCTGTTCGTCGTTCACCGTCTTCTCCAAGTCCGGCGACAATGCCGACGAGCTCGCACACTTAACCTCTGTTCAATTCCCTTCTCCAGAACGATCAGCACCACCCCAGGAGTATTTCCCCTCAATCAATTTCAAGTTCAACCCACCCCAGTTCTCTGTCACCGTGGCTCGTCCATGTCTCAGGCGGCCGAAGGTTTCAACTTCGCCGTTCGTCGCTGATAAGCCACCCCAGCCAAATTCCTTTCACCAGCAACCTTGTTTCGATCCCGCCTACCTTCCTGACATATTTGGCGAAGAAACGTATGCGTGATTCGTCCAGATGCATGTGCCCCAGTTCACTGCTGTACAGTGGCATTCGATTTCTTGTGTCCTGAGCCTTGCTGTGATTTTCTGTTAATTCTAGGGCCTTTCTGAAAAGTCCACTTTGTCATTTAGGTCCCTCACAGCATTTGGCACACAATGCCACCTCTTGCACCAGTTTTGATCATCCAGAAGCCCCAAATCATTCTTGTGTCCTTTTCAGACATCATCTGTTCGCGAACCGAATGCCAAGCCTTTGACTTTTGTCGTATTCGAGTCTTGTCCAGTGAACCTAACCCTAATATCCTTTTCTCCACTGTTCAGTCTCTGACCAAATCCCCTCGTTTGCATACATGTTTATATTTTACATATATTTTTGTACAAAGCCTATTTTCTGGATGCTTATGTCTTGTATGTGTTGTGTGTGCTTTCGTGCGAATGCAGAGCAAGGAGCGGAAGATTTGGAAGGAACATTCGAAGACCAAGCAGATTTCTTAGACCTAACTTGGCAAGGCAAGTCGCCACCCTTGATCATGTCTCACCTAGTATTTTGATATAAAGTAGATTAACTGTTTTTAAGATATATGCATGCTGAGTATTTGATAAAAACTATGTTTAGAAACATGTGAATAGATATGACCCAAGTCTCATGTGGAAACCCCCTTTTGAGATTGAATCATCATGCAACCTTGTCACCCTAGGATGCGATGCTTAAACTCTACTCTTATTTAAATGTACATGTTGGGTGTGAAATGGCTAATATGTGAGAAATGAATTTGAAACCCCTTTTATGAAAGAAAATGTGAAATTAAGGATTGATAGTGAGGATGGTTTGATTGGTTGGCTGTTGTGTGCGCATTGGGTATGTGAATGTCTCCTCACTATTAATTCATAAGGACAAGAACCTTGTGTTGTGCCTCTATGCGGCATGAAAAACGTACCAACCACTTGCCTGGTATGGGATAGGCACAACTTAGTAGCTTTTTGGTATTAGCAGTTCCCTGCATGGTTTGTCAGTTCGGTTTCTCGCGTGGAAACTGGTTGGGCGCAGTTCGTCCGTGAGTGGTGTGACATCAGAAAAATTATGAGAGGATAAGGTGGATAGAAGGAAGTCACCCTATGCCTAGATTAAGTCGTGCGCGGCTGTAATCAAGAAGGTCATATGTCTTGCGAGGACACAGACCAAGGCTAGGAAGTAAGGCAGTGGGGAGGACCCACAACGGTACTTGAGACTTAATTGTCTATTTACCGGGCGGGGATACTGTTAATACTAGACTGCAAAAGTGTTGTGTGATCTCGGCCTTGTCACATGCGTAAAAGTCGCATGGAGTTGGCCCAACTTGAAAGTCGAGTGAAGAAGTGGATTTAAAAAGAGGTACAACTTTGCAAAGCGTAAGAAAAGTATCAGATACTCTGTACTCCCAGGTCATGGAGTATGTTCGCGGTGGATTTATCCATGTGGTTCAATACAAGTAAGATTTGGGAAAAGCTTTCATAATATGGTTAATTCAAAATGGTGGATCATGGAGGCTCGCCATCCACAATGTTTTCTTAAAGTCTATTATAAGATTTCGAAAACCCGCGCTAAGAAATCAAAGAATTGAAATCTACACTATTTATGATTATAAGACTTAACCCCTTTCCTTGATCACTCCTCATCTATATAATTGCGTTTCTAAGTAAAAGACTTGCTGAGCATTGTGTCAAAGCATGCTCACCCTTGCCTTTACAAACAATTCAGAAGAGGATTCGCCGATCCCGATTCGTTTGGTTATGAGTATTAATCAGAAGATGGGAATGCTCCAGATGATTCGGAGTTCTAGGAGGGTCTCGCACCGAGTTGAGTCCGATGTGGAGAAAGCCCTACCAGAACCGTTGCCGCCAGAAGTGAAGATCTTCGTTGTTGCTGTCTGCTTTGTTTTGTGTGTTTAGTATCTCGATACCGACTCTTGTATGGATAAACTTGTTATTTTCATAGCAACTCTAAATAGCGTCATTCTGGGCGCTATGTTAATGTAATATTGGTCCCTGTGACCTCGTACCTGTTTATCTATGTTTTATGCAATTACTACTTTTCGCTTGTTGTGAGCTTGTGATGAACCTATCTGTGCGCAATCCACCTGGGCGGTTGCCATGGGATTCCTCAAATGAGGGTCCCACACACAATGCCATTAATGAGCACCTTAATAGAAAGCTTGAAGATACTACAGCTACCATGAACAACTTACGACGAGACATGGCAACACTCACCGATAGCTTGGCCACACTCACTACACGGATTGAAAGAATGGCAAGAAATCAGCCACCTAACAACGGTGCTAGATGGGGGGAAGAGCGCGATGTAGCACAAGATAATGAGGAGTCCATCGTGGGAGATTATGATGATGTTCGGCGAGACCGCGATGCCGACGTTGAACTCACCGCTGCCCAACATGCACGTCAACAACGCCGCATGAATTACAACCGTAAAGTTATGGGTGGTAATAATTTTAATCACTACAATGGTCGTGCTAATGATGATCCTTTTGCTAAAGTTAAATTTACCATACCATCTTTCTCTAGTGTATATGATGCTGAAGTTTATCTAGATTGGGAAATGATAGTTGAACAAAAATTTAACTCCCCATTTAGTCCCTGAGGTACATAGAGTTAGACAAGCTACTAGTGAGTACTAGTGCCACTGGTCCCCATTGGGGATGGGTGACAGAGGGGTCCACGGGGTCCCCCTCTCCGGGCGTGACGTCGTTGAGGCACTACCCCGATCGAGGCCTGGGAGGTTGCTCCCCCAGCCCCAGGGGCCATGTTGGACAAGGGCGGCATTTGGGGCGAAAGGCGCGTCCAAACACGGAGGAGTGCCATCACCCCGGAAGTACACGGTTGGGGGATCCTCCCAGAGCGCTTGCTCCGGGGAAGGGGTCGAGCCGTGGTCTGTGGAGGCAGGCTCGTGCTCCTCAATCTCCACTTGGTCATACACGCCTGATGCCCCCAAAGCATCGAGCTGAGCAACCAATGTGGCCGTGTCCATGGGACTCTCCATGTGTTCAGGCTCCGGGGCTTGTGGCACCCTCGAGGGAGTTGCCCGGGCCGGAGATGGCCTCACCCCCTCCTGCGCTCGAGGCGTTCCCACTAGAGTTACCTGCGCTAGAGAAGGCCTCGCTCAAACCGGAGCTCGAGGCACCCCTGCAGGAGTTGCTCGTACAGAGGGAGGCCTTGGCCCCATCGGAGACCGAGGCGCCCCCACAGCCCCCCGTGCCAGAGGCCTCCTCTTCGGGGCCTGGGGTGTTTCCACCGGCCCCTGTGTTGGCACTGGGGATTTGGTGCGGGCTTGACCGAAACTCCTGGCCGGAGTTTGTGCGGTCTTGGCACGCTTGCCTCTGGGAGTGCCCCTGTCTCCCTTCGCCTGTGAGAACCTGGGGTCGGGAGAGGGACCTGAGCCGAGAGGGTCATCCCGAAGGCCTTGGCCACCAGGTTCCGAGGAGGACCCTCCACGATGATGGTGAGACAACGGGTGTGCTCGTCCTTATAGTACCTCCCCAGGAGGTGCTCCGCCTTCTCCCGGGTTGACTCATAGGACCTAATTGCAAAATGCGAAGGCAAGTTTGGTAAGGCAAATTCCCGCTAACCCCGAGCGCCCCCCGGGGATAGGGACCCCTCACATCTCAGAGGTCATTAGAACGAGGACGATTTTCGCTCCCGGACTTCCACCTGGATGTACTCCCCACTTCCCGGAGAAGAAGGAACTTACGTAGCGACACCGGGAAGTTTGGGGGCCTGTACTCCAGGCTAAGGCCCAGCCCTCTCCAGTTCCTGCTGAAGGGGCTGAGTCGGAGGAGAAGCAGTTCCTCCGCTAGGTCCCTCATGCTCCTCTGGGAGTAGGCCTCTGCCATCTTGCCAAAGGTCATGTCATCCATGGACAAGGCCGGAGTCTCGGAGGAACGGCCAAGAATGGCGGGCCATGAGGAGTAGGTCACTCTGGGTTTTGTGCCCGGAGGTAGAACCCCCTCTGGGTCCAACCCTCCCAGCGATCTTGGGAGGCCTTGACCGGGTACTCCTTCACCAGGGATTGGACGTTCTTCAACATCACCGAGCCACAGGTCAACTTAAGCCCATGTTTCACCACCGGGGAACTCTTCCCTGTCACCCAGTAGTAGTAATGGAATATTAGAAGTCTTAATGCTCTTTATAAAAGGATTGTTGTGCGTAGCAAAATTTTGGAAGAGAATTGCTCTATCATTTGTCTTCAAGAAACTAAAATTGAAGAGTTTAACCTTTTCCTGATTAAGACTTTTTGTACAAGGAATTGGAATGGTTTTGAATTCATTCCTTCTAGAGGTAGTTCTGGTGGAATGCTTACTGCTTGGAATAGCAGATTTTTCAAAAGGAGGATGTAGTTCATAATGATTTTTGTCTCACAGTGATTCTTAAGCATAGATTATTTGGAAAATTTTGGATGATTTCTAATGTTTATGGTCCTTGCTGCTCTCAGGAAAAGTTGGTTTTTTAATCTGGTTCCATAACATTTTGGTACCCCATCACACTCCTTGGTTGATCATGGGAGATTTTAATCTTTTAAGATTTCCCTACAATAAGAACATAGGTAATTTTAAACATGTTGAAGCTGATCTTTTTAATGATGCGATTGACCATTTGCATCTGGAGGAATTTGTCCTTAAAGGAAAAGAATTCACTTGGTATAACATGAAAGCCGTACCTACTTTGGAGAAATTGGATTGGTTCTTTGCGAATGAGGGTTGGTTGAATTATTTTCCTAATACTTTTGTTAGAACCTCCTCGAGATTTTTGTCTGACCACTCTCCTTGTATCATTTCAGTCTCTTCCATTATTCCTCTTTTAACTATTCAGAAATGTCTGGGTTTTTTGGACTTGGTTGAGAGTACATGGATAACTGGTTTAAAGATGTTAATTTGGCCAGAAGTATTAGTTCTAAATTCAAGCATCTGAGAAGATCTCTAAAGTTTTTGTCTAAACAATTTAAGATCTCCCATTATCAGGTGGATAATGGCAATAGCATTCTGGCTCTTCTGGATGGTTTAGAGGAACAGAGAGACCTCTATAGATTAGAATTTAACTTTAGAACCATTCTTAAGGGACATTTATCTGTGTTGCTTTGAATAAGAAATGAATATTGGTGGCGAAGAGGTCGCATTCGCTGGGCTAAATTGGAAGATGAGAATACTAAATTCTTTCACTCAGTTGCCTCAAATAACTTCAAGCGTTAATCATATTGTCTCTTTAGAAGATGATAATTATAGGATTCTGTACAATCATTTAGATATGGCAGATCATCTTTGGCTTTCTTTCAAGGAAAGTATAGGTATATCTGATTATCAAGGAATGCAGTTTAATCTGGATGAGCTGATTACTCCACTTCAAGATGATCTATCCTACTTGGAATCTAATTTTACTATTCAGGAAATTGATTCTGTTGTCTTGAACTGGCCTAGGGGCAAAAGTCCGGGTCTGGATGGGTTTAATGGCACATTCTTTCGTGCTTGTTGGCACATTATTAGATATGATTTTTATGAGATTATTCAACAGTTCTTTGAGGGACATGTGGATCTTGATAGGCTTAATTCCTCTTTTGTCATCTTGGTGCCGAAGAAGGATGGAGTGAAGAAAGTCTCTGATTTCAGGCCTATTTCTCTTCTTAATAGCTCTTTGAAGTTGATCACTAAAATTCTTGCTAATCATCTTCAGCATGTGATCACTTCTATTGTGCATCATAATCAATATGGATTTATTAAATCTAGATCGATTCAGGATTGTGTTTCTTGGGCTTATGAGTATTTACATATTTGCAAATATTCTCAAGAGTCCTTTGTGTTACTGAAATTAGATTTTGAAAAAGCCTTTGATCTCATTGCACATGGAGCCATTTTGGATGTCTTAAAGGCTAAAGGGTTTGGTGACAAATGGCATAATTGGATTAAAATGTTGCTGGGTTCTAGAAGCTCTAAAATCCTGTTAACTAGAATCCGTGGGAAACAAATTCTTTGTAAAAGATGTGTAAGGCAGGGTGATCTGCTATCCCCTCTGCTCTTTGTGTTGGTGGCGGATTTGTTGCAATCTATTTGAACTCAACTAAGGATAAGGGTTTGCTTAGCCTTCCTGTTCATGTGGAGGGAAATGTCGACTTTCCCATTATTCAATATGCAGATGATACTTTGATTATTGTCAAAGCGGTTGCCTCTGAGATTTTTCTTTTGAAGGCTCTTATACACTCTTTTGCTTATTCTTCGGGCTTGAAGGTGAATTTTGTTAAATCATTCTTGATTCCTATTAATTGTTCTTAAGAGCAGACTTCAAGTTTAGCTGGAATTCTGGGATGTCAAGTTGGTTGATTTCCTTTCACATATCTTGGTCTTCCCATTAGTCTCTCTAAGCCTAAAATTGATAATTATGAGAGGATGATTGAAAGAACTGAGAAAAGATTGTCTTGTTGGCAATTCTCCTTCCTTTCTACGGGTGGGAGATTAACTCTGATTAATTTGGTGATTTTTTCTTTACCGATATTTTTGATGTCTACTCTCAAAATTCCCGCTACCACTATAGGAAGAATTGATAGAATTCAAGGAGCTTTTTTTTGGAGGGGTTAATCAAGTTGTCATGGTGGTCATTGTTTAATTGCTTGAGATAAATTTTGTAGGCCAAAGAGAAATGGGGGCCTTGGGGTTATTAACTTGAGAACTCAAAACTTGGCTCTTCTTTTAAAATTCTTGTATAATTCTTTAACAAGGTCCTGTCTCCTTGGGTTCAGCTTATGTGGTTCTATTACTACTTAAATAAACTTCCTTCGGAGGGACTTGTTGCGCCTCTTAACTTTCTTCAAAGGTTTTGGAAAGATCTTTGGTTTTCGGAGATTCTTTCTCTCAAATGGGCAGAGTTATTCTCCTTTTCGTTAGAAATTTAACAGTGCAACAATTTCGGAATATGGGAGATGGAGAGGTTAACTTTCAGCTTCCTTTATCTGATTTAGCATTTGCCCAATATCAACATGATCCGTTTGAGACCTAGCCTTGGTTTTCGCACTAGGCTCGCCCAGATTCTAATATGCGGAATAACGGGATCTTACTCGGAAGTACCGAAACCCAAAGGATGACCATAACACAGTTCAAAGTAATTGCACAACTCTTTATTTCAAAGAGGGCTTTACACGTCGAACGTTAGACACACTTGCCTACATTGAAAGAACTATGAGCTGGATATATGATCCAAGGCTGTAATAATATTTGATGCTTTAAACTAGACCTCTTACAAGGTATTTATAGTCCAATCGTATGAGTACGTATTAGACTCAATAACCTAAATGTATTAGACTCATATAACTAACTAACCCTAAATATATAAGCTTAGTTATATCTATTCGGATCGAATTACAATTCCGAACAGAGAACGAATTCCTTTTCAAGGTCGCGAACCAAATCATGTCCGCGAAACCTTTCCAAACTCGGTTATGGTTGCGAACCCGTATGCGACTTGACCTGAAGATCCTCCCGGATCATGACTCCCTTGTTGAGAAGGAGCCAACCCTTGTTGTGACCTCTTGATCAAACTGGAGATGTGGAAATTGGGCTTGTCCATGTTCTTTTGTGTACCACTTTTCCGCACGTACTCGTTGACCTTTCCGATCGATTCGAAAAGTCTCCTTTGTGCCACTGCGGGTGGTAGTCACCTTCTTCTCCAGAATCACATATTCGTGTAGAGGTTTGTCTCGTTGATAGACCAAGTCTTCAAAAGATGGTACTATGGTATCTGGCTCATCATCCAACATTCAAGGCTTGAAGAGTTTAAGGTGCTCGATAGTGACAACCGAGTAAATATCCATGTATGGAGGTAACTTGAACTGACAAGCATTATTACCCACTTTCCGCAAAATCTGGAAAGGACCATAACGAATGGATTTGAGTTTCTTACCTTCACCTTTTAGTCTCTCCTTACTCGGTGCCGATCATTTCGTGCCTTGTACTTGAGTTAAGCTCGCAGTAAGTTCTGTTCAACCTCACGATGGAGCTGTTGAATACCTTCCAGGAACTTTTGTGCTCGATCCTGATCAGATGCTTCCTTGCTGTTTTGTGCTGAGGTAGGAATCATAAACTCCATGTCGAATGGACTCTGTGGTAGAAATCCTAAACAGACCTCAAACGGCGACTTTCTAGTCGAACCATGCACTGCTCGATTAAAAGCAAACTGTAGGTACGGTATGTTTTCATCCCAGGTCTTCGGGTGCTTCGAGTTATATCCTCTCAAGAGATGAACAACTGTGCGATTTACCACCTCGGTTTGACCATTAGTTTGCGGATGAAAGGCAGTACTCCTCTTTAGCTTGGTGTCCATCATTCTCCAGAGCGATCGCCAAAAGTGACTAAGGAACCAGGTATCGCGATCAGACACAATAGAAGTCGGCAGTCCGAAGTGTGTCCAAACGTGTTGAAAGAATACCCGAGCTACTTCTTCTCCCGTGATAATCTTTCGACAAGGTATAAGAATAATCATTTTGGAGAATCGATCAATGACCACGAATAGATAGTCGTTGCCACGTCGGGTCTTAGGCAATCCTCCCAAGAAATCCATAGATATGCTCTCCCGTGGTCACGATGGAACTGGAAAAGGAGTGTACAAACCTAATTTTCAGTTTTCCAGTTTCAAGATGCTACAGAGATGACAGCTCAAATAAAACTAGCCACATCCTGCTGCATACGCCGCCAGAATACATGTCGATGAAGATTTTGCAATGTCTTTGTAACCTTGAAGTGACCACTACCTTCGATGTGTGTGCTTCTCGCAACCATTGAATTCGAGATGCTCCACGATGTATGCAAAGTAAATTCCCCTTGTACAAGAGTCCTTCTCGACAAAGGAACTCTATAGGTTTCCCTGTTTCGAGTTCAGTCAGTGCTGTTTGAAAATCAGGGTCTTCACTGTACATAGTGGCATAGTCATCATAACATGAGGGATCGATCTGCATGAACGCTGATAAATAGAAGGTCGTAACTGGTGGTCGGGACAACATGTCTGTCAATTTGTTGTGTACGCCCTTCTTGTACTGAATCACCAGATTAAACTGCTGCAGATACGACATCCACTTCATGTGCCGGGCTTGCTATAGCTTGGACTGAGTTTGCAAATATTGCAACGGTTGATGGTCGGTGTGGACAACAGTCTCTTTACCCAAGAGATAACACCGCCAATGCTTTACGGCCTGATGCAATGTACACAACTTTTTGTCATAAGTCGGGTAGTTCTTCTGAGCTCCCTGGAATAACTTAGAGTGATATGCCACTGGTCGACCTTCTTGCATGAGCACAGCGCCCATGGCATAACCTGAGGCATCGATTTCTAGCTCGAATGGTTTCTGGAGATTCGGCAAAGCTAACACAGGCGCCTCGCTAATCTTCCTCTTCAGTAAGAGAAACGTGTCCTCATGTTTCCCTGTCCACTCGAACTTTTGATCTATCTTGGTGAATGCATGCAACGGAGAAGCCACAATCGAGAAGTGTCGGATAGACTTCCGAAGATATTAGCATGCTCCCAAAAACTGCACACGTCCATAACTGTTCGCGGTCGCGGCCACTCGCGAATCACTTTTACCTTATCCGGGTCGATTTGTAATATACCGTTGCCGACCATGAATCCTAGGTAATGTAGAATTGGCTGGCCGAACTCACACTTCTTACGGTTGAGGCGAAGTCGATGTTGCCGCAGCTGTTCAAACACCTTTTCGACATGAATGAGGTCCTCATCCCACGAACGACTATAAACCAGTATGTCGTCGAGGTAAACGATCACAAAGTCATCGATGAACTGTCGCAATACGTCATTCATAAGAGGCATGAAAGTTGCCGGGGCGTTGCAGAGACCAAATGGCATGACCAGCCATTCGAACAGACCTTGTCGTGTTTTGAACGCGGTCTTCCACGTATCCTCCTCTTGGATGCTGACCTCATGATATCCTGACTTAAGATCCAATTTGGAGAAGACAACATCATGCTTTAATTGGTCTAGCAGGTCGTCAATACGAGGAAGGGGGTACCGGTTCTTGATGGTGATCTTGTTCAGTGCTTGGTAGTCGATGCACATACGCCAAGTCCTATCTTTTTTTGGCACTAACACCACAGGAGATCCACAAGGTGAACTACTCGGTTGAATGACACCATCGTTCAACAACTCACCAAGTTGTCTCTTGATCTCTTTATTCTCCAATACTGAGTTGCGATACATACTCAGATTGGGCAGTGTCGCATCGTACACAAGTTAAATTTCATACTCGACTGGACGTTTCGGCGGACGACCCTGGGTAGTCTCGAACAGATCACTGTATTTCTCCAACAGTCCCGACAAACGACCAGAATCCTCTCGGCATGCCAACGACAATGTTGGTCGAGTACCCTCACCTTGACCAATGGGTCGAATCATGACAAGTAGGTACTTTTGACATGCATTGACAATTCGTTTGGTTTGATTTGCGGTAATTAAGTTCGAGGTGTTGACGTGGATGTTTCTACTGATCACAAATTTAACTCCGTCTTTGGTGAGGTCATACTCTTGCGCACGCTGATGGAAGTGAGCGTCTCGATCATACAAATACGGACTCTGAAAGATCACCTGACAGATATCGATAGGGACAACATCACATTGCACCTCATCGATATACTGTGCAGAGATTGCAAACTTCAGCACACATTGACTCGTAATTTGTTGGTTCACGTCGGATGTAAACCAACCCAGCAGATATGGTCGCAGGTGTGTGATTGTCTTCAAACCAAGTCGCCGAACTAGTCCAGCGGAGACCAGATTCTTCTGACTTCCGGGATCGAATATCGCTGCGACCACTTCGTGCTTCACCTGGATGTTTATGGTGAACAAGTCCTCCATTGGGTAATGGTCATTCGGTGGATCCGAACCCTTCTCCTTCAGCATTGCCATTAGAGACAAGGTCATATCCGCCTCATCAACCGAATTCACTCGGACAACTTCTTCGTCAGGTGAAATTGCAGTAGCCGTGGCTGTTCTTTTCCCTGGTCCGTTTTTCTTTGGTTGAAGTTCAGGATGGAGCTTCTAGCATTTATCTTTGGTGTGTCCCGCGACTTGACAATGGTCGCAAAAAGTACCCATGCTCGGCTTTGATGCGTTTTTCTTCGGACTCAGTTTTCTTTTTGTTGAGGTCACACTGTCCTTCGTGCCTTTTTCACCGCGTGATTTGTTCTTCTTCTCGATCGCCATAGCAGTTGTGCTTGCGGTCACGATGTCTTGGATGCCGAATAGACTTAGCTCAGTACTGATCGATTTCTGAAGTCTAGATGTGTATTTCCGCAATACCTGAGGATCGGATAGCATATGTCGATGACGATTGCTTGTCTTCGGAACTCCGTAGTATAGTCTTAGACGGTCTGGTCACGCTGTTGGTACAATCTGTGCCAACGTTCCCATCTCTCCTCAAGGTAACCCATCAGATAGAATTCTTGTCACAGAAGTCGTTTGAATTAACCTCACGCAAGGTCGTCAGCTTCACCACTGGCGACAAGGGCCTTCCACCAAGTCTTGGCGTGGTCCTCATCTTCAAAGGTGTGAACTTCACCTTTTGTGCGCTATTGAACCCTTTCAGGTCAAAGTAGGTCTCAAGCTGGTCGATCTAAGAATCCAATTTCTCGGCATCGATCACCCCATCATATATGGGTATATCAATCTTAGTGTCGACCTTAAAAGATCTGACAGCTAAGGAGGTGTTGGAGAGGTCATCGGTCTTATGGTCGCCTTCGTCTTCATCTGCCCTGCGCAAGTCTTCACCAGTCTTCACACCCATAGCCTTCCCTTCTTCAGGAGGTACAATCATGGCCTGCTGCTTAATCCAAGCAAACACAGTTTCCATGTCGGTGGAGAGCTTAGCCACTTGTTCGACAAGGTTAGCTTGAATGGAGGTATTGTCAGACATTGTCGGAGACGCGGCTGTAGGAACCATCAATTGATCGCTTGGAGTTTCCCAGAGGTTTTGTAATCCTGGCGAGTCTTCACCATCCACAGGATAGGAAAGTTGCTCTAATACCAACTTGATCCGTTTGAGACCTAGCCTTGGTTTTCGCACTGGGCTCGCCCAAATTCTAATATGCGGAATAACGGGACCTTACTCGGAAGTACCGAAACCCAAAGGATGACCGCAACACAGTTCAAAGTAATTTCACAACTCTTTATTTCAAAGAGGGCTTTACACGTCGAACGTTAGACACACTTGCCTACGTTGAAGGAACTATGAGCTGGATATATGATCCATGGCTGTAATAATATTCGATGCTTTAAACTAGACATATTACATGGTATTTATAGCCAATCGTATGAGTACGTATTAGACTCAATAACCTAAATGTATTAGACTCATATAACTAACTAACCCTAAATAGATAAGCTTAGTTATTGATGAGGATTGTTACCCGAGCTACTTCGGAGTAATGTACATCTTCTTTAAGACAACTTCGAACCAGACAAGTGTCCGGAGGTCCGTTGCTATGATCTCAGACGACATGAGAAGCGCGGACATATGGTCGCAGGCTTTGTGCGATCATGAGACCACAGACAGTACGCGGTCAGGAGGTCGCAAGACAGTCCGCGGTCAGAAAGACAGTGCGTGGTCAGAAGGTCATTGACTACTATCGACCAGGATAACTCGGGATTGCTTAAGCTCTATAACAGGCATATCCCAAGAATCATGAAGATCCTTCCACGTATGAAGACAACTGCCAGGAGGTTAACTCGTGTGGTTATCCCTTAATTGCACGTGTTAAGCCTACATAGGGGTTAAGTGCGGTTATCAAAACTACACCCGAGCAACCGTTCAAAGCCGTTGTGCATTGGCGCCCTTTCGACCAATATAAAAGGGTGCGCAAATGTACTAGATGGGGACACCTTCAACGGATTCAAGAGACATCAAGATCTAAGAGATCAAACAGATCAGAGAGATCAACATCAACAAGCTTCCATAGGCTAGTTTAGTCATTTTCTAAACAATCACACAGAAAAGATCTTCGCCTGTGATGATCTTTTCCACAACTTTGTAACCTTTTTCCCATACATAGTGACATCACAACAGGACGTAGGGCTATTACTCCCACCATCGAGGGCCCGAGCCTGTATAAATCTCTCTGTGTTCCAACTGACATTGCTCATCATCGCTTTCCGGAGGGACACCCTGAAAGGCCTCATAACTCACAAATTCTGCATAAGTTCGACTAAGGACCCCGAGTCCGAATCGTCGACAGGTGGTGCCCACCGTGGGGCCTTTCTCAAGGCGTTCTTATTTCTATCTGGAGGTTCGGTGAGCCATTTCTGGAGCATATGATTCTGAGAACGACTTCGATCTCGAGGATTATGCCCACATCCATATGCCTTCACCTAGTGATCCTGTTCCAATGGATGAAAGTGGAGGCGAAGACGTCCCAGAGGTCGATTCGACCACTCAGGTCATGTCTATCGACCAGGAGACAACAGACGCAGAACCAGAGCCTACTGTGGTTCTTACTACGTTAGAGGTTGAATCCAGTCCATCGCACGGCCCTGCTGAGGGTAAGGGCGATTTTGACCAGGAATTTAGCCTGGGGAGGTTTGATCCTGATAACCTCCACCGTCTCTTTGATTTCGAGTCTGACTCGGAACAAACGGAGATGTTTTCCCCATTGGCGACCTCGCTCCCTAGGCAATTCGCTGCCTTATCGGAAGAAACTCCCTATTAGTGGGCTACTAGGGAAGAACAGGAATGCAAACAAAAGGAGGATCAAGATCGTGAGCAACAGGATAACGAACTTCGCAGAACAGCCCTAGTGGCTCTTCAAAATGCGCAAGCTCGTTACGACGCTGCTCCGAGTTCGTCCCGTCGACCACATGGTCGCAGACGCGACCAGACACCATCTTTACCCCCGGAACATTTACCAGCGGACGAAGAGATGGTGATACTTGGCGGGCCCAGGAGGAGCACGCATGGCCGGCTTCGATCCATCCCAGAAGTCCTGCATAATTTTCCTCCTACTGTCACAGATGCGTAGAAACCGGCTTTCGCCAGAATCCTGGCGGAGAGGTTGGACGAGGTCGTATCCGAGGTGACCCCAACAGCCTCTTACAGGTCAGCGACACGTTCCCATGACCGAGAATACTCTAACTCTGGTTCCAGTAGACGGAATCGTCCACCACCAGTGTCGTCTCGGCATGACAAAGCCAGACGGGCGAAGAATTCTCGTGACGGGGAACAAATTCTTGTCCACTCTCGCCTGGGACCACGAGTGACCTCCCCTTCGCATGAGGTCGCCCGAGATCAGGTCGAGAGTTGCAGGTCTATTCATGGTCCTTATGTCGGTTGTAAAGCTTTCTCGCCTGGCCTTCGTGCGGTCGTTTGGCCAGACAAGTTTAAACCAGGGGCAATAGAGAGATTTGACGGAACTCAGAATCCATCGGAGTACCTTCAAATTTACATCACTACTATTCAGGCAGCGGGTGGCGATGACCGGGTCGTGGCCAACTATTTGCCTACAGTCCTCGAAGGACCAACAAGAACCTGGCTGTTCAATCAGCCCGAGGGTTCGATATATAACTGGGAAATGTTGTGCGACACCATCCTCAACAATTTCCAAAATTGTTATCAGAAGTTGGGAAAAGAGGACGACCTCCATCGACTACGACAAACTTCGACTGAAACTCTTCGTTAGTTTGTCAAGAGATTTGTTGGGGTGAGAAATAGCATCCCGAACATATCTGATAATTTCGTTATCAGGGAGTTTAAGCACGCCGTTTGATATCAGAGATTCACTGAGGATTTGCTCATCCACCCTCCTCGATCAGTAGCCGATCTTTTCGATATGGCTGATCGATATTACGACGCGGCCGAGGCCGTTGAGTGGAATCAAATGGTGGACAAAGGTAACTTACCACCTCAACCAGGTCTCAAGGATGTGAAGGGGGAGGATTCGAACAAGAAGCCGGAATCTTCATCAGGCGGGAAGTAGAAGAAATTAAAAAGGAGTCGATCTGGACAGTTCGCAGTCACAGAGAAACCTCCATCGACCAAAGGTAACAAACCTTCGTTCAAAAATAAAACTACTTCTGGTGGTCACAATACCGACCAGCCAGAGAAGTCGACTAACCTGCAGGAAGGCAAGAGATGGTGTCCACTCCACAACTCTGCAGGCCACGACCTCAAGAATTGCCGGAGTTGGTTCAATCAGTTGGATGACTTCTACCAGGGGATCGGACCTATGCCGACCTTGACACCAAAAGAACAGACTTGCAGGCTAAGAGACGCCAGCAGGGATGAAGAGATGTCCTACCAGGTACCTCGTAATCATGTTAATGTTATTTTCGGAGGTTCCTCCTCTTTTGTAACAGCAATTAAAGCTTTCTAACGAGAGGTGAACCAAACGGAGACTCCCCTTGGTGAACCTCAGTACCCCCGTTGGTCGGATACCCCTTTGACGTTTGATCGCTCTGATTGCCCTATGGGGCTTACTCGACCATTGAGGCTACCTTTGGTCATAACCCCAATTATCAGTAATGCGAGAGTCGAAAGGGTCCTGATTGACGGAGGTAGTTCCTTGGACATTTTATTGGTCAAGGCACTCGACGAGATGCAAATTCCTCGTTTGAAAATCAAACCCATAATTCATTCATTTTATGTGATAATTTCTGGTCCCTCTATGATGCCATTGGGACAGGTGGTCCCGGCCACACTGGGTGAACCAGATAACTTCCGAACAGAATTAGTTACTTTTGATGTAATTGATTGTGATTCGGCTTATAACGCGATCTTTGGTAGGCCAACTCTTACTAAGTTCATGATGGCTACGCACTATGCTTACCAGTGCGGCAAGTTGCCCAGCCCCAAGGGCGTTATTTCGGTCCTAGGCAGTCGCAACGTGGCATTGACATGTGATCAGTTATCCCTGGAGATGGTAGATCAGCTTCCCCTCCGAGAAGCCCAGATTGCCACAGTGTCCACTGATACGATCAAAGCCGCTCCTCGATCAGATGAAACATTAAAACTGGTTTCGTTGTACCCAGATGATCCATCCAAGACAATTCGGGTTGGATCAGGCTTGGATGACAAATAGGAACTTGAGCTCATTGCTTTCCTCCGAGCTAATGCAGATGTGTTTGCGTGGAAACCATCCGACATGCCCAGTGTCCCAAGGGAGGTAATCGAGCACAGGTTAGTAATTCGACCTGGACAGCGACCAATAAAGCAGAAGCACAGGTTTGCTGTTGATCGGCAGGAAGCCATCCAAGTGGAGTTAGATAAACTCCAGAAGGCCAGGTTTATTCGCGAAGTCGATCACCCAGAATGGCTTGCAAATACGGTCATGGTCCGCAAGTCAAATGGCAAGTGGCGCATGTGCGTCGACTACACCAGCCTAAATAGTGCCTGTCTGAAGGATGACTTCCCCTTCCCCTCATCGACCAGCTGATTGATTCTACTGCGGGTTGCGAACTGATGAGTTTCCTGGACGCTTGCTCGGGATATCATCAAATTAGTATGCCAGAAGAAGATGAAGAGAAGACTGCCTTCATCACACCATTCGGCACCTACTGCTATGTTAGAATGTCGTTTGGTCTCAAGAACGCTAGTTCCACGTACCATCACTTGATGCAAAAGACCTTTCTTTCCCAGATGGGGCGTAATCTTGAAGCTTATGTAGACGACCTGGTTGTAAAAAGTTTAAAAAGTTCGTCTCATTTAGATGATCTTGCTGAAACCTTCTGTAATTTGAATCGATATGGAATAAAGTTAAATCCGGAGAAATGCTCTTTCGGGGTTTCATCTGGAAAACTTCTTTGTTTTCTTGTTTGTTCCAGAGGAATCGAGGTTAATCCTGAAAAAATCAGGGCTATCGAACAAATGAGGTCTCCCTCGACCATCAAAGATGTTCAACGCCTAGCAGGTCGCATGGCGGCATTGAGCCGGTTCATCTCGTGACCAGGCAAAAAGGGACTACCTTTCTTCAAAGCCCTGCTCAAACACCACAATTTTACTTGGTCTGATGAGGCCAACAAGGCATTTTAGGAGGTCAAAGCATATCTATCTAGTCTGCCAGTTTTGGTTTCTCCCAACAAAGAGGAGCCATTACTCCTTTACTTGGCGGCCACACCTCACGCGGTCAGCGCTATCCTGATCGCAAAAAGAGAAGGTGTGCACAAACCTGTCTACTACGTAAGAGAAGTACTTCATGGTCCTAAGGAGCGATACCCTGAGGTCCAGAAGATACTTTATGCACTACTGATGGCTTCTCGTAAGCTACGACATTACTTCCAAGTACATAAGATCACAGTGCCCTCATCTTTTCCATTGGGGGACATTGTCCGCAATCCGGAGAAATCTGGTCGGATCGCCAAATGGGCTGTCGAACTCGGAGCGTTCGACATCATTTCACGCCTTGCACCGCGGTCAAGTCTCAGGTCCTGGCCGACTTCGTGGTCGAATGGACTAATCCTGAGCCGCCCGTGCAGGCGTCCGAAGATTTGGAATACCCTGATGACTAGACAATGTACATTGATGGCTCTTGTAGTTTTCAACACTCAGGGGCTGGAGTGGTCTTAGTTACGCCTCAGGGCGAACAGCTGAAGTATGTCATTCAACTACACTTTGTTGCGACCAACAACGCAGCAGAGTTTGAAGGTCTTATTGCAGGGCTCCGGGCAGCAAAATTCCTCGGAGTCCGTCGATTAGTGGTGAGGGGAGACTCACAGCTGGTCGTAAACCAGGTAAACATGGAGTACAGCACCTCCGATGAGACAACGGCTCATTACCTGGGGGAAGTGAGGAGATTGGAAAAACACTTCAGTCATTTCGAAGTCCAATACATCCTGCGAAAGGACAACATTCTTGCAGACCAATTATCCAAAATTGGGTCCTCACGCACATCCACCCCGGCAGGAGTGTTCGTCGAACACTTGGAACATCCTTTGATCTTGACTACGGTCGAGGGTGATCCGATAATAGTCTGCGTTACCAACCTCGGACAGGAACGAGATTAGACCCATCCATTGAGGGTCTATCTCGAACACGGGACCTTGCCTGAGGACGAAACCGAGAGCGATCAGTTAGTTCGAAAAGCTCGTCTATACAAACTTATAGATGGAGTTTTGTATAGAAAAGGTACTCAAGGATTATTCATGTGCTGTATGTCCCAAGAGGAAGGTAAATCCCTCTTGAAAGAAATTCATGACGGTGTTTGCAGTGCACACGCGTCATTCCGAACACTGGTCAGGAAGGCTTTCCGACAATGATTTTACTGGCCTTCGGCACTTGATGATGCCAAGAATATGGTCAAGACATGTCCTCAGTGTCAGTTTCATGCGAGACAGGTTCATCAACCTGCCTAAGCTCTACAAACCATCCCTTTATCATGGCCCTTCGCGGTTTGGGGATGGATATTGTTGGTCCTATGCCACAAGCGGTCAATGGATACAAGTTTTTGTTCGTAGCTATTGACACGTTTACAAAGTGGATTGAGGCTGAACCAGTACGCAACATTACTGCTGCTGCTGCACAAAAGTTCTTTCATAAGAACATTGTGACTTGATTCGGTGTTCCAAATTGTCTCATCACTGATAATGGTTCCCAGTTCGCTAGCGGTCTTTTTCTGAACTATTGCGACACCATTGGAACCACGGTGTGCTTTGCCTCTGTAGCTCATCTGCAGAGCAATGGTGCCGTCGAACGTGCCAACGGGCAAATATTACAAGGTATCAAAAAGCGCGTTTTTGATCGCCTTAAGACACGCTCGGGGGATTGGGTAGACGAGCTCTATACCGTTCTGTGGGCACTACGCACTACTTCTAGTCGAGCCATCGGTGAGACACCTTTCCATCTGGTATACGGAGCTGAGGCTGTGTTACCCATGTAAATTAGTATTGGTTCTGTTCGAACAAATCAATTCGAACAAGTTGATCAGAACGGACAACGATTACAAGATCTAATTCTCCTAGAAGAAAAGCGTGATCGAGCTCTGGTCAAGTCCGCGGTGTATTTGCAAGCTTTGCGCAAATACCATAACAAAAGGGTGCGACCACGTAGTCTTCACGTGGGCGATTTGGTTTTACGTAAAAAACAAAACCAATCTAATCGCAACAAGTTCTCCCCACAATGGGAAGGTCCCTACACTGTTGTCTCGGTGCCGTGACCAGGGTCGGCTCGGTTCGCAATGGAGGATGGTCAAATCTTATCCAATACATGGAACATGGATCAACTGTGCAAGTCTTACGTGTAAGTTCCCCAACCCTTTTCCTTTTCAATTAGCATGATTTAACAAAATCAGTACTTCTAGTTGTTTCATGTGATAATTATTCCTTTTGCCCGTATGTTACGAGTCTGACTCGGGGGCTGGTTGCCGATAATTGTAACACTATAATACCCTGATCGGATTTGCTGGCCGATCTCGTGATCACTTCCAGACAAGACACCCCTCGATAAGCCATTTCTCAATGCACACGGGGCTTGCTGGCATGTCCTTGGTCATCAGGGTGGTTGCCGGTTTGCAATAAGGTCGGGTATTGTATCGAACATGATTGTCGGCCTGGTCGGATATTCCTGGTCGTCGTTACACCCATATTTTTCTTGTGCTTATAATACTAAGTCTTCAGTATACATAATCACAGGAGGGGGCTAGGGGAATATGCTCACAACAAGAAACAAAAAGAAGCGCTTTCTTTCAAAAAATAATGCATACATTCGCATTGTATAAATTGTATCTGTACAGGTACAAGATTTACATTAGGCCAAGCTCTTTCAAGAGATCTTCTACTAGAGGTTTGACTTCCTCCATTATGACCTCAAGCTGGTCTTCACTCTCGACCTCTGCCTCTCCCACCACCGGATTCAGATCAAGATCTGGGCCATGGTGAAGACAAAGCCGACAAAGGATGGCGGAGGCAGCTGATCGCACTCTTGTCTTGATCGC
The DNA here is from genome assembly GCA_019359835.1 of Pharus latifolius. Taxonomy (NCBI): domain Eukaryota; kingdom Viridiplantae; phylum Streptophyta; class Magnoliopsida; order Poales; family Poaceae; genus Pharus; species Pharus latifolius. The sequence continues at coordinate 32,877,153 of CM033328.1, read as the reverse complement.
CTCTTTTTGCCGCCTTGTATCTTCAGGAAGATACTCGAGTAGTGACTCTGCTTGGGTCGCAACCAGTGTGGTCTAGTCGCAAAGGCTAAGGTCGTCCCTTTCGGTTTCGACCACATCAGCCCTCAGCAAACCGGCCACCATCTTCAGTTTTTCCAAGATGTCTCGTTGAGAACTGTTGCAGGCTGAGAGTGATGCACTCAAGTCCTTGTTCTCCCTGCAGACAGAATCAACTTTCGAGTTTTGCAAATCGATGGTCGCCTGGAGATCTTTCTTCTCTTGGCCGAGCTGGCTTATTTGGTCGTCTCGCGCTGCGATAGGAGACCATCACAAACAAGTTCATACGACAAAATTAATTCACTCTGGTTGGAAGTATACTTATAGGAGAGCTGTGACCGCAGTTTTTGGAGTTCGGTCTCCAGGAATGAGATCTTGGCAACTGCCCTGAACTCTTGATTTTCCCGATCAGTGAGGCTTTTGATCAGAAAGGCGTTTTCTTTGTGACAAAAGAGACAATTGTCAAGATAGGACTTACATTCAGGCAAATGAAGAAACATCTTCCTTACCACTGTAGGCGGCTCGTTTCCTCTTGCGTGACCTCGATGCTATTTTCTATAGCCATTGAACTAGTCGCCATACGAGTCAGTTTCTATGACATGGAAGGGGATCAGTTTCAAAGCCTGGATATTCCTATGCAAATGCGAACTTAAAAATCACAAGGGATGATAGGCATACCTCAACATACTCGCTGAACGAGCCACTTTCCGGTTCAGCTAAAGGCTGAGTCGCTAGACTCGCCTTATCCCCAGTAGGAGCGGCAGATGAGTTTTCCTGCTGAGCCTCCTCCATTGCTGGGATCGCAGATTCCAATCTCTGCGATTGGACTTCTGTGGCCATCCCATCTATAATGGCCCAAAGAACTTCCCTGGCTCGTTCATTAGTGGACTTTACACAACTTGATCTTCTTCCTTCTGAGCTGACGTTCATCAGTGGCCAGGATTCTGATCGGATGCTCAAGGTAAGTAAGATTCTTCTGTAATGATATATTTTGTACATCTATCTGGTCAATAGGCTCTTTTAAACATTTCTGGAGCTGAGAGACATGAAACACATCATGTACTCCTGCTAACCCTGAGGGTAATTCCAGTTTATATGATACTTCTCTTTCCTCTTGATTACCTTGAATGGTCCAATATACCTAGGAGATAACTTTCCCTTCACTTGGAATCTCTGTGATCTCTTGAATGGCGTGACCTTGAGATAAACAAAATCTCCTGGTTCAAATGATAATTCTCTCCGTCGATTGTCCGCATAACTCTTTTGTCTTGATTGTGTTGTCCTTAACCTCTCTCTAATGAGTTTGACATGAGCCTCTGCCTCTTCTACTATCTCTGGTCCTATGACTCTTCGTTCTCCTGGCTCATTCCAATGCAATGGGGTTCTGCATTTCCGTCCATATAAAGCTTCAAATGGTGCCATCTGTATACTAGCTTCATAACTGTTATTATATGTAAACTCTGCAAATGGTAAACATTTGTCCCATGATATTCCATAATCTAGTATACAAGCCCTTAGGAGATCTTCCAATATTTGATTTACTCTCTCTATTTGTCCTCCTGTCTGTGGGTGATATGCAGTACTGAAATCCAATTGAGTCCCTAGGGTTTCATGCAGTCTGTTCCAAAACTTGGATGTAAACTGTGCTCCGCGATCTGAGACAATCTTCTTTGGAATACCATGCAATGCTACTATTCTTTGCATGTATAACTCTGCCAATGTACTACCATCATAGACCTTTTTGACTGGTATAAAGTGAGCTACCTTGGTGAGTCTGTCCACTATGACTCATATGGAGTCGTATCCTCCTCGAGTTTTAGGTAGTCCTGTAATAAAATCCATACCAAGTTCTTCCCATTTCCAAAATGGTATTGGTAGAGGTTGTAGCTTTCCAGCTATCTTCTGGTGCTCTGCTTTAACTCGCTGATATGTATTGCAGTTTGCAATGTATTCTGTGATTTCTCTCTTCATATTATCCCACCAAAATCGAGTTTTCAGGTCCTGATACATCTTTGTGTTACCGGGGTGTATCGAGTATGGAGTTTTATGTGCTTCATGGAGAATTAATTCCTTAAGGTCTGTGCTTTGAGGTACACAGATCCTTCCTCGATACCACACAATCCCTTGGTTGTCTTCAGTGAAACCTTGAGCTTTTCCTAACTTGATTCGGCTCTTGATTTTGTAAATCTCCTCATCTTCCTTCTGGGCATTCCCTATCTGTTCTTCAAGTTGAGGCTTTACTATTAGAGTAGCTACCGTTCCTTGTTGTACTACTTCCACTTGATGATTCTGCAACTCTCATTGTAGGTAAGAATTCCTTAGTATAACAGTTTCTTGCAGGTTGTAAACCTTCCTGCTGAAGGCATCTGCTACTACATTAGCCTTTCCTGGATGGTACTGGATGCTAAGGTCATAATCTTTGATCAATTCCAGCCATCGTCGTTGACGCATGTTGAGCTCCGTTTGAGTGAAGATATACTTGAGGCTCTTATGATCTGTAAAAATCTCACATTTATTTCCAATGAGGTAGTGTCACCATATCTTCAAGGCATGTACTACTAGTACTGTTGCTAATTCCAAGTCATGAGTGGGATAGTTTTCCTCATGTGGCCTCAATTGGCGTGAAGCGTAAGCTACTACCCGATCTTGTTGCATTAACACACAGCCTATTCCTTGCTTCAAAGCATCACAATAAACTACAAAATCTTCTTTGCTATCTGGCAAAGTAAGGACTGGTGTTGTGGTCAATTTCTGTTTCAACTTCTGAAAACTTTCTTCGCACTTAGTGGTCCATTCAAATGCAACATCCTTCTTTAGCAGGTTAGTAAGAGGCTTAGCAATTTGGGAAAATCCTTCGATGAATCTCCTATAGTAACCTGCCAATCCTAAGAAACTTCTGATTTCTGGAACTGAGGTGGGTCGTTTCCATTCCTTAATAGCAGAAATTTTTGCTGGATCCATTGAAATTCCTTCTACGGTCAACACATGTCCAAGAAATGCAATCTTTGACATCCAAAACTCACATTTATCAAACTTGGCATAGAATTGCCTTTTTCGTAGCCTTTCCAGGACTAGATGTAGATGTTGGTCGTGCTCTTCTGTATTCCTGGAATATATCAGAATGTCATCTATGAACACTATGACAAACTTGTCAAGGAAATCCATAAATGTGCTATTCATGACATTCATGAAGGCTGCTGGGGCATTGGTTAATCCAAATGGTACCATTGTAAACTCATACCGCCCATATCTGGTAGTGAAAGCAGTCTTTGAGATATCTTCTTTCTTAATCTTCAGTTGATGATATCCAGACTTTAAGTCTATCTTGGAGAATACTTTGGCTCCTCGAAGTTGATCGAACAAGTCATCAATTCTTGGCAATGGATACTTGTTCTTTATGGTAACTTCATTTAGAGCTCGATAATCTACACACATTCGTAAGGTTCCGTCCTTCTTCCTTACAAATAATACCGGGGCTCCCCATGGCGAAGCACTGGGTCTAATGAATCCTTTATTCTCCAAGTCTTCCAATTGGCTCTTGAGCTCTTCTAATTCAGAAACTGACATCTGGTAGGGTCGTTTTGCTATGGGCGCTGCTCTTGGTTTAAGCTCTATAGAGAACTCTATGTCCCTATCGGGTGGCATTCCTGGAAATTCTTCTTGAAACACATCAAAATATAGTTCTACTATAGGTACTTGTTCCAAGCATATCTTCCGCAGTGCTTGAATTGATCCTAGCGGTTCCTTGGTTGATGATCTTTCCGCATAGAATAAAACTTTTTCCCCTTGGCTACTGACAAGGCTTAGGGTTTTCTCTTCACAGTCTACTAGACCTTTATGTTGGGACAACCAATCCATGCCCAATATAATGTCTAGACCTTGCAGTTCCAAAACTAGCAGATTTGCCTTGAATTCTACCCCTTCTATACTGAAGGTTATATTCGGGCAGATTGAGTAGACTGATAGTCTAGCCCCTGGAGTTTGTATAATCATGGGGTACTCTAATGGTGCTATATGCATTTCAATCTCAGATGCAAATGCTTTTGACATAAAGGAGTTTGTAGCACCAGGATCAAATAATATCAAGGCAGATGCAGACTGGATTAGGAATCTACCTAGAAGAATGTCAGTGGCGTTTCCCGCTTCTTGGATGGAAGTGTAGTTTATCTTTCCTCCTGGAGTTACAGTTGGTGTTGTACCTCTTCCTCTTCCTCGATTGTCCATGCTTCCTCCTCTTCCTGGTGGAGTTCCTCTAAACTTTTGTGGTGGTAACACCGGTACTCTGGGTGCTACTAGTTGTGTTCCTGCCTGTAACCTGGCAATGGGTGATGGAAGTCGAATCCAAGGACAAAATTCCCTACGATGTCCACGCTGTCCGCAGTGGAAACAATGGATGTTCATGTGAGGGCAGTCCTTTTGGAGATGATTTCCTCTGCAGTTTGGGCACAACGCCATTGCTGGTCTAGGAGTCTGATATGATGGTCAAAAACTGGAGGCGGTAGGGACTCTCCCTCTAGTTGAGTTTAGTTGTGGTCGCACTTGTTGAGGCATCCTTCTCTTCCGACTCTCTCCCTCTATATTTTCCTTCTCTATAGACTGAAAGTTTTCCTGTAAACTGGGTTGCTCATTCTGGGGAGAATTGGAACTCTGAGATCCTTGTTAAAACAAAGGGTCTCTCGCCATAGTATCTTCTTCCTGCGAAGTCTGTTCTCTTCCTTCTCCGCCACTTCGGGATCTCCTTCTTGTATCAACCATGATGGCTCTGGAAAGGGTTCAGACCGGTCTAACTAACTAGGGCCAGCTAAGACAGCAGTGCATAAATTAATGCAAACTATTTTAATGCATGAAATACTTAGGCTACTAGCCATAGTACACAAATTAACCATTGCAAAAGCAACAGCGAATTACAAGGCTATCAAGAGCATCCACCAGCTCTATCTATACCACCCCCAACTAAACAAAACACGCTTTTACTATCTTACTGATTCTTTTTAGAAAACCAACAGGATTTTAAAATAAGGGTTTTTAGGAGCTACAAAGCTCATTATTTTTCTCAAAATAAAGTTTTTAACAACTAATTTCTAAATAAATTACGTTTTCCTGGCGCAGCCAATCCCTAAAGGTGTCGTCCTACAGTCAAGTTCTCATGCTGCTCTAAGACCTTTTCCAACAGGACACCTAAAAGGATTGATAGTCTAAAATTTAGGTATCAGTAATATCTTTCTTGCTCCAACAGAATACCTATCTCGATTCCTATTTTAGATATTACTGCAGAGAATTAGTAAATTTAGGTATTCTCTCTCCTCTACTTATTTGTTTTTGTGTTTAGAGATTCTGTTGGAGAGAGTAGAAATTTAGGTATGGAATCTTTTTAGGGAGATATGTATATGAGGATATAGAGATCCAATTCTGTTGGAGAAGGTCTAATACCATAGCTTTGTCGCGCCCCGAAACTGGGACTACGACTACTCCCGTGGAGACCTAGCTTGCTGTAGCTAGTCCCATATATGCATACCTTTGACTTCCCAGGATAAGTCAAACACAGGAGTATATTCACATTGTAGTAGAAAAACTTACAAAATATTCAAGCAGTGTGGCCTGCTGGCCTTAATATTACATAAAGAGATTACAATACCTTTGCGGCATTCAAGGTTTAGTTAAAGAAAAATAAAACTTCTACACAGCGGATGATGGGTGTCCCTTTCACAGTAAGAAGTTGACAGCAGAACAACACCTCAGGGATGTGGCAGAACTGGCTCTCCTTCGTCTTGTTCCAAGAAATTCTCCACGCCTTCTTCTTGATCGTGGTACACTCCATCTTCTGGGTTGAAGTTGCAAGGGTGAGTACTTACGTACTCAGCAAGTCATAGGTAAGAGTAGGTACATATAGTAGTGTTGTTATGAACCTAGACTAGTCAAGAATTATGGATGTTTGTAAAATAATCTTTTCTTTCATGTATCATCTCATGGCAGCACTTTTCATAACATAGCATCGCTATTTATGTTCACTAAATTATAGCTCTACCGCAACACGTCGACACACGACAACCCACGGCAGCACCCCTTATCATGACAACAGATGTCATTTGGGTAATCTTGACTTATCAAATTTTATTTAGAAAACATACTTGTGCCTCACCCCGTGGATTTAATCCACCGCAGCAGACTCCTATAAACCTGGGAGCTCGGAGTATTCGAATACTTTTTTAACTCTGCAGAGAGGTACCAATTTACCCGCAAGATATTCCACTTTCATGCCCTTCCTATCAAAATGATTGGACCCCTGGCTCACTTCATACTGTGAGTGGCAAGGTGGAGATAACAAGAACTTTTGTTATGTTTCACACACAAGTCACCCCCGACCCTGTGGATCTCTCGTGAACCACAGTTGTGGCGGGTTGTATCCAAATCCCCACCCCTATGCATATTCCCATTACTGGGTCAGCGTGCAAGATCACCTTCAGTGATATGTGTGGGAGCCGTACTCCGTGCAAATCGTGCATCACAGCGCATCTCCTGCAGGGGTTTCATGTGCGTTCCGCATAAGTACTTGTTCAGGCCTGTCCCATACCAGACTTGCGGTTAGCACGTGTTTCATGCCACTAGACGCACAACACAAGGTTCTAGTCCTTATATGCCAGTGACCAGACCATCCACAACCATGCACCTTCCATGCCTGCTATCCTTTGCAGTTAAGCACCTCCAGTGCTACAGCCATCCATACCAAAATTCTGGTCACGGCTAGGGGTTTTATTTCATGAATATATATAAGTACATATAATAGTTCATGGCTCACTAATTGATCTTTTCACATTTCATAGGCATCCAGCCTAGTACTGTCAATTCACAATTCAACCATTCTCATGCAATACTATTTATATTCAAGGTCTTATCATAGCAATTCATAAAATATATATTCCAGATGATCAAGACTATGACTTGCCTTCCGCCTCATAAGAAACAGTAGTTGATGTCAGGTCAGTAGTGAAGTCCTCGAACTCTGGCTCCGACTCTGAGCAAAGATTAAGCAAACAACCAAGAATCACAACCTTTTCAATACATTATTATACTACATGCAATAATGTAAAGATGAAATGTCTCGATGATTCTGGGATAATTGGATTTAGAAGTTGATTAGTGCTAACTCATAGAATTATGGCTGAAAATAGATGCTAGGGACTTTTAGGGTTCCAGAGTAAGGAAATGACATTAAGTTCGCAGCTGGTTTGCCCAAAATCGATGAATGTCTTCAGGTTGACATTCAGTTCAAGGCATCGACAAGGATCAATGGTTGATAGAGAGCTCAACTCAAGTTGTGATAGAAGAAGAAAATGTAGATCACAACCTCAGGAGTCTAAGGGACAAAGTCATGCTTGAAATGCACATTTGGAAGGAAGTGAAAAGGGCTAATGCCACTGGCTGGCATAGACTGGCATTGGACTAACATGGCCAGAAACTAGGGCTTGCCATAACGTTTTATCTAGGGTTCCAAATGATGCACCACTTTGTCTGGGAGGTAGGCTTTGATAATAGAAATAATTCACTCAACAGGATCTAGGGCAGGAGATGGCTAGAAAGTGATGAAAACCGGCGAAGAACACGGTGGCTGAAGTTTCAAATCTTGGCACTGGACAGAGATTAGGGCATAGCTATAACTTCTGATTTAGACCGAATTGGAAGTAAAGCTAGTAGACAAAATTGCTCTGGAGATTGAGACGCATCTAGTGGACAAGGTTGATGGAGTTGGATCGGCCATAATCATTTTTCCGGTGAACGGCGCCGGAGAAGATGACACTGGAATTGGGCATTTTTGATACAGGTCAATTGAACTCAATTCCTTGCTCAAGGACTATGATGGATGCATATGGAAGCTGTTGGCACCATCAATTTAGCCGGAGCATCACCGGAGAAGCCTGGCGACGAGCGCCGGCGACTGGTGAAGCTCAAACTTGGAGAAAGCTTCGATTCAAGCTCAATTCTAAAATCTGGATTTACTATTTTGCTAAATGAAGTTCACTGATCATTTTACTCTACTGGATCGAAGGCTAATTCGTATTGAATTGAGTTGCAAAGCTGGAACAGTGGTTTTGGCATTTCCCAGTGATCACCGGTGATGAGATGCATGGGGCTTCAATTAAATGATACAGCACAGATAATAAGATGTGGGGAACTCACTGGTGGTGTCAATTTGGAGATTGGAGCAGTGGAGTGTGCTAGTGTCGTCGACCTCCTCGGTGGCTCGCCGGAGAAGATGACAACAGCGAAGAAGTTTTGGTAATTTGCTGAGAAAATTTGGAAAGCAGTGTTGGTGATGAAGGAGTTGCTATTTATAGGCAAAGCAAGGTGAAGCGAAGCTCAAGCTCACTGCTTGGAGCTAAGATGCTTGCGCCGGTGAAGGAGAAGGCTTTGGGTTCAAGCAACGGCGAGCAAACGAGAAGGTGCAGCTTCTCTTTGGTGCGCAAGCTACTGTTGTGCTGGACAAGGACTGCCACGGTGATGACTGAGGTGTAGACATGTGCACCCATGCAAACTCAGGTGAACATGAGCGCTGCGAAGGTCGGCGGCGACGATACAACGACACAGCGCTTTGGTTGCGGTCGCACGGCGTTGATCGAAGCTATGCAGGCTGTGGTCGAGGTCGATAATGAGTACTGTGCTCCGCTGGCTGAGGTCGAAGAGGATGCGAGCTCTGGTCGCGAACTGCTGCTGCTCCGATCGTGAATAGTGGCTGTGGTCGAACCAGGGACCTGATTGCAAGAATCTTTGTTTGAATTCTGGACTGATTTGTAAATTCTGATCTAGAGATAGTTGATTTGCAATCTGATTTCACAGATGGGTATAAACTTATACCTTATACTCATCCAGCAAGATATTTGGTAAAATATGGCATGATTTGATGATTTTCGATATAACCCGAAAATAGGGTACTTTCGGGTAAATTAAGATCTAAGTTTCGATTGATTTCGAATTCTGGCATCTAGGATGAGATTTTGGAATCTGGACAGAAGGGAAAATTGTATAAAATAGCATTTGGAAGAGATTTACTGAAGAAATTCTGAATTTGGAGTTAATCTGAAGATTTCAGCCTTTTTGGGTTTCCAGATATCAAATAAAGGACTAAATTGCGATACAATTTGGACTGTTCTGTGAAAAAGGCTTAGATGATATAATTTGGCTGCCACCTTTCTAGATAAAGGTATTGGCATACCCATGATCATAATCCAAGAATAATCTGGTCTGGATTAGGTCAAGATTTGGCTAAATCTGAGTTCAGAGTATTTAGGGTAATTAGGATATTAAGTAAAATCATGTTTTCGAAAACAGAAAAGGATTGATAGATCTGGGAGTTAGAGATGGAATTGAATCTGGCTTCTGAAGGCTTTTATGTTCAGAGTAACTGATAGATCATATCTGAGTAATCTGATCTTGATTTGGGTTCACTGGATAGATTTGAGGATTTTAGGGTTTGAGATAGATACTGATCTGGCTACTACTACAGATGCATGCATGCATGTTTTTCATGGAAGGAAATTTTTACCCCTAAACTCAGGGTGTTACAGAATATACACAAATGAATGCAAACATTCAGGATTGTGAGGAATCTTACCAGAATCGCCCCTTCTTTCAGAAGAGGAGGTGTTGCAAGTCCTGAGGCTTCATAAGCTTCAGGCACTAGGGTTTCACCCGTAACCACAGGATTATCAGTGGTCACGGGGCCCATTGTAGTCATCTCTGTCCCTGTGGACAGAGACAGGACCTCACTGGTTTGAGGAGCGATCGCCTTCCTCTTGCGGCAAACCAGAGGAATGTCATCCTCCTCGTCCTCGCTCCCTTCACCTTGTACGACGAAGAAGTAATTTCTACTCATACCTGGGGTTATAGGAGGCACTGAATATCTTACCGCAGCCATTTTCGCAGTAAGGGGTTTCTGCTACGAAGAAGCCTCTCCCACAATCTTCTTGGACATCTTGGGAGCAGGTTCCTTCGCCGCGTGCTTTGAAGAGGTCCTCTTCACCCTCTTCACGGCTGGTCTCCCCAAGGGACCAACGTCCTCGCTTGGACGCGAAGCCTCAGCAAACTTTCCCAGAAGCTATGTTATTCCAAATGTTCTCGTTAATACATGACAAGCGAATGGTCTACAACAGAACTTGTTAAAGAAAGGCCATACCTTTCGACGCTCCTGTTTGAGATCGTCGCAAGCATTGATTAGGCTTTGAGGGCAAGGCAATCCCTTGGCACCCTCCACAGCGGCGCTGTACCCCTTGAGGAGATAATTTGTCCTTTTTTCAATCTCGGATAAGGGCAGAGCTGCGTCGCAAACGAGCAGGTTAACAAATATGACATTTTTTCAGTAAAAATGTATGTTTTGTTGAGTAGGAGACATACCGTTGTTGTAATCCAGAGTACTATCTGCGATGGACTGGATTTCCCAAGCGGGATGAGCCCTTTCACGTAGGGGGCTTATCCGATTCTTCACAAAGTCGCGTATGATGTCGCGCGCCGTTAGTCCTTGCTGGACTAAGTGAAGAATGACTTGGGCCTGCTTCTTCTGCTCTGCGCTCAGAGTAGGAAGGGAGTCCAGCTCACTGGCCTTCTCCGGTCGATGCACAGTCCGCTCTCTGACGGAGGGGTACAGTAGAACCATTTCTGGTACCACCCGTGGATAGAATCCTGAAGGGGTGGGAAGGGGTACTCCTTCTTCTCCCTTATTCGGAAGTAGATGCACCCGGCGGCATTGGCACTCTTCGACCAAGCCGAGTAGTAGAAACGTCGGAAGAGCTCCACGCTTGGGAGCACTCCGACGAAGGCTTCGCACAAGTGTTGAAAGATCGCCAAGATAAGGACAGCATTTGGGTGGAGATTCACTAACTCCAACCCATAATGCTCCAAGATTCCCTTCAAGAACTGGCTCTCAGGGAATTGGAACCCGCAACGCAGGTACTCCTCAAAGACCACCAATTCGCCCTCTTGGACGATTGGAGTTCCTTGGTCCTTCTCTGCTGGCCTCCAGTTGAACAGCAGCCGCGGAGGGAGAATCTCTTCCTTCTCAAGGGCCACCATGCTTTCTTCGGTGTGGTGAACAGATAGGCTCCAGGAGGCCATCTCTTTCGAAAGATTGAGAGGAAAGGTGGTGACTTTGGAGTCGACGGAGATGAGGAATGAGGGTTTTGTGTGGCGAGAAACTCTAAGGCAAATGAAGGGTTTCTGCTTGTGTGGCTTCCTCAGGAAGCTACCTTCTCCTTTTATATGCCCGAGGCAACCCTTTGTTGAATACTTTATTAATTTCCCATAATGGGTGCCTTCTATCTGGAAACCCGTTATGCACTCCCTACAGTGAATCTGGAATGAAATATTTTTTTTATTTTCATTTCGGATCCGGGGGCTGGGGTGCACACAAAGACATGAAAATTTTGCAAATATTTTGGGGGACATGATCCTTCATGTCTTTTGAAAAGCTAATTTGTATGTGTTGATCACAATGCATTTCTGTGATCGCCTCAAAGTTTGCATGTTGATCACAATGCCATTCTGTGATCGCTGCAACTAGGTAATCGCAACGTATGCGATTATCACTCGATTAAGGCATTATGTTTTGATAGCAGCTTCAGTATTGATCGCGGCTTCAGTACTGATCGCGGCTTCGGTTCTGATCGCAGTTTTAGTTCTGATCGCAGCAGCAGTACTGGTCGCGGTATGACACATTAATGCGTTTCAGATCGAAAGACTTGTTACCTCAGATTTACCTGTGTATGTTTGGTCGTAAAGACATTCCTTATGACCATGTTTTTGTACAGAGATTGTGAAGAGTTTCAATTCAAACTAACTCTTGCATAATTCTTCTTGAGAAGGCAAGTTATGTAAGGTAAAAGAAATTTTTATTTCTAGTAATCCTTGCATATTAAAGGGATACAGGCGACCAGAGCATCGACCTGATCCGAGAGGAGTTTACAAAGTTCTCTTAGGGACATATTAGCATCAGTGGGATCAACACTGGCTGCCCCTAGAGAATCAGCAACTACTCTAAGCCTATCTACATCATCCCGAATCAGAGAAGCACTACTATTCCTGATCGTATCGGAGAGTTCTTGCTGCTGTCGAGCATAGTCCCTCTCCAAGCGGAATTGGTGTGCCTCTTCGTGGGATCTGTCAAAACATTCTGCCAGGTGCAGAATGGCTGAAGACATCTCTTTGGTCTTCTTCTCCAGAGCCTCTTTTTCCTCCTGGAGAGTTTGTTTGAGGGAAAGAGGTTGGACCTCAGCAAGTTGGTCGCTGGGGGCTCCAGAAATTTTCATCTCCTATGCATAAATGTGTTAGTTTTACAAGATAAAACGACCAGCAGAAGAGATGAAAATAATTACCAATCCTCACAAGTGAGAGGATGAAGTATTTCCCCCAGAAAGTAGATCACCCCACAAAAGTTGGGACCCATCAGGTCGTGGAAGTGCAACTTTCCCACGATAAGATTGCTCACCTAGCAAAAGCTGAGGATTATCTGGTCGCGGGAATGCAACCTTCCTACCAGAAAATTGATAACCCATCAAAAGATGGGGATCGCTTGATCGCAATGGAGAAAGCTGAGAAGAAGGCTTTGAAGGATTATTATGGACCTCCAAAGGTGGAGATGAAGGTTCGACCTGCCGAGTTGCATGGACAGGAAGGACTACAGGGGCCAAAGGAAGAGAGAGCAATGATGCATCCCTAACCCTTGTGCCGCTGGAAGATCCCTCGTCAACCTTGGGTTTCTTCCCTGGAGGAACCAGATCTTCGGTCATCTGTGAATTTCCAAAAAGCATGTTGGAAATGATCAGAACATAAGATGGCAACTTGAACCAAGGGTTCCAGAGGAGACTTACCTTCTGGAAGTCCTGGTCGAATTCAAGTGTCACTTCCTCTTCATCGCTCTCAATCTCAATGATGTTCTTGGAGCCTTGATCTGCCATTGAGGTGGAAACAGAAGAGAAGAGAAGATAGCTTTGGAAAAGACTTAGCTAGGAAAAAACTTGTGAAGTTTTAGGGCTAAGAGGCTTCGGTATTTATAGCCCCCAAGGGTGATGGTTCATTTTTTGAATGCCTCGAGTTCTTAAAACACATTTACAGTTTTATCTCAGGTTAAAAGGCAATTCCGCGGCGCTATCATTACCTGTCAAATACAACCCAGAGTCCGTCTCGGGAAATAAACCGCCACACTTAGTGCGCCACTAAGTATGGGAGTTGAATCGTCGGGTCACTTATCCGATGTAAGATTTAAATTTGAAGTAAATATGTCCTTTTGTTTTCTTCAAATTTGGGGGCTAGCTGACGAGGATTGTTACCCGAGCTAGTTCAGACTAATGTACATCTGGTTTAAGACAACTTCGAATTAGACAAGTGTCCGGAGGTCCGTTGCTATGATTTCAGACGGCTTGAGAAGCGCGGACACATGGTCGCAGGCTTTGTGCGATCATGAGGCCGCAGACAGTACGCGGTCAGGAGGTCGCAAGACAGTGCGCGGTCAGAAAGATAGTGCGTGGTCAGAAGGTCATTGACTACTATCGACCAGGATAACTCGAGATTGCTTAAGCTCTATAACAGGCATATCCCGAGAATCACTAAGATCCTTCCACGTACGAAGACAACTACCAGGAGGTTAACTCGTGCGGTTATCCCTTAATTGCACGTGTTAAGCCTGCGTAGGGGTTAAGTGCGGTTATCAAAACTGCACTCGAGCAACCGTTCAAAGCCGTTGTGCATTGGCGCCCTTTCGACCAGTATAAAAGGGTGCACAAATGTACCAGACGGGGACACCTTCAACGGATTCAAGAGACATCAAGATCTGACAGATCGAACAGATTTGAGAGATCGAACAGATCTGAGAGATCAACATCAACAAGCTTCCATAGGCTAGTTTAGTCATTTTCTAGACAATCACACGGAAAAGATCTTCGCCTGTGATGATTTTTTCCACAACTTTGTAACCTTTTTTCCATACATAGTGAAATCACAACAGGACGTAGGGCTATTACTCCCACCATCGAGGGCCCGAACCTGTATAAATCTCTCTGTGTTCCAACTGACATTGCTCATCATCCCTTTCCGGAGGGACACCCTGAAAGGCCTCAAAACTCACAAATTCTGCATAAGTTCGACTAAGGACGCCGAGTCTGAATCGTCGATAGTTATATCTATTCAGATCGAATTACAATTCCGAACAGAGAACAAATTCCTTTTCGAGGTCGCGAACCAAACCATGGTCGCAAAACCTTTCCGAACTCGGTTATGGTTGCGAAGCCGTATGCGACTCGACCTGAAGATCCTCCTGGATCACAATGTTTTCTCTCTTTGCAATTTGATTTGCCTGGAGATGCAAGACTAAATGATTGCTGGAAGCTGATTAATAGCAATCTTATGAAGTATGAAACTAATAGGGTTTATAAGTCTTTGATGTGGGGTGTTTCCTGCAAATCCCATTTCCAAACACTGTTGGAAAAATCACTGTCTTCTCAAGATTAAAGTTTTCTTCTGGATTTTTATTTGGGAGAGATTGAATACCAGAGCTGTAACATCCCTATTTTTGACTATCTTTTCTGCTTGCGAGTCAGCATATCTTCTTTGGAATCCCTGATATCTTAACCCTATCTTGATCTTAGGTATGCCACTACCTTAACCTAAAAAGTTGGTAGCTAAACTTCACCCCCAGATCGTTTTCACGTTTCAGTCCAAAAGTGTTTCAATTTAGTCCTTTTCAGAAGCTTCAGAAAACCTGAAAAGACTAAAAGTCCCAGATCATCTCAAAATCCAAATCTGATCAAGTGATTACCTTTCTTTCGTTTTTCTGAACATTGTTCCCTTTTGGAAGAATTCCAGAATCTCGACCAAAACCTTAGTTTCAGCCTTGACGAAAGTTTCAAACCCTAATTACCCTGTTTACCCTAATTACCCTGTTTTCGACTTTTGTCAAAAACACCAGATGTTATCGGATTTCACCATTTTTCCTGCTGGATGAGTCTAAGACATTTAGTAGCACTCATCTGCAAAATCAGAATTCAAATCAGCCCTTCAGATCTTCAGAATTGCAAATAGGCCCAAATTCCCGATCCAAAACCTTCACAGTTCAGTCCAAATCGTCACATTTCAGTCCAAAACCTTGCAAACAAGCCCCTGGCCTTTTCTTCGACCGCGACCAGTGTTCGTTCGACCAGCGCCTCGCCGCTTTGCCTCACCGTTGAACTCGCCACCGGCGAAGTTCCTCGCGCTGCCACCTTCACGGCCACGTAGCCACCAACCTTGCACAACTGTACCGCCACCGTGGAACGCTTCAACCACACTGTGCCGTGTTCTTCCCCACGCGTGCCTGCTGCTGCCAGAAGCCTCACGCCACATGACTGCCATCCCAGAGATCGTCGCCACACCACCCTGACAGAATCCTGTTTCCCCGCGATTCATAGTCTCTGGCAGAACCCCGTCGTGTCCCGAAGTACCTCGATGACCGCTCCAGCGCCAGAAGGAAGATCTCCCCGGCGATTGCTGCTGCTCCCGAGAGCTTCACCCCACGGCTATATAAAGCCCTCCCTTTGCCCAGCATCTCTTCACACCACCCGCATTGTAAGCCTTAGCCTCCACCACCAGAGAGCTGTTGAGTTCTCCAGCGCCGCCGTGAAGACTTTCTTCTCCGGCGAGTTGCTTCTGAGGCCACCGGTGCCAGCTTCGCCCGAAGCTTCTTCTCCAAACCAATGCCACCAGTAAGCTCCCTTCATCCCTCTCTTCGTACCATAGTGTTCAATTGGCCCCCGGCTATCGCGCCCCGAGACTGGGACAACGACTACTCCTGTAGAGACCTAGCTCGCTGCAGCTAGTCCCATTCTCACAAACCTTTGACTTCCCAGGATAAGTCAAACACAGGAGTATATTACATTGCAACAGAGTACTCACAAAATATTAAGCAGTGTGGCCTGCTGGCCTTAATATTACATAAAGAGGATTACAATGCCTACAAGGCATTCAGGGTTTAGCAAAATATTTAACTACACAGCAGAAGATAGGTGACCCTCCCACAAAAGAGAAGTGGACAGCAGAACAACACACTTCAGGGTTCTGGCGGAACTGATTCTCCTCCTTCTGGATCCACGTAGTATTCCGTGCCATCATCTTGATCAAAGTAGGCTCCATCTATTGAGTTGAATGTTGCAAGGGTGAGCACTTACGTACTCAGCAAGTCATAGGTAAGAGTAGATACATATAGTAGTGATGATATGAACCTAGACTAGTCAAGAATTATGGATATTTGTAAAATAATCTTTTCCTTTCTCATCTCATCTTTTGGCAGCACTTTTTATAATATAACATCATCAATCATGTTCACTAGATTATAGCACTACCGCGACACGTCGACACACGACAGCCCACGGCAGCACTCCTTATCATGACAACACATGTCATTTGGGTAATCTTGATTTAAACATATTTTATTTAGAAAATAGTACTTGTGTCACACCCCGTGGATTTAATCCACCGCAGCAGACTCCTATAAAACCCGGAAGCTCGGAGTATTCGAATACGTTTTTAACTCTGCAGAGAGGTACCAATTTACCCGCAAGATATTCCACTTTCAAACCTTTCCTATCATAACAAAATGATTGGACCCCTGACTCACTTCATACTGTGAGCGGCAAGGTGGAAATAACAAGAACTTTTGTTATGTTTTACTCACAATTCACCCCCGACCCTGTGGCTCTCAGCGAGGCACAGTTGTGGCAGGTTGTATCCAAACCTCCACCCCTTTGCTTATTCCCATTACTGGGTCAGCGTGCTTGATCACCTTCAGTGATATGTGTGGGAGCCGCGCTCTGTGTTTATCGTGCATCACTACACATCTCATGCAGGGGTTTCATGTGCGATCCACATAATTACTTGTTCAGGCCTGTCCCATACCAGGCTTGCGGTTAGCACGTTGTTCATGCCACTAGACGCACAACACAAGGTTCTAGTCCTTATAT
This sequence comes from Pharus latifolius, assembly GCA_019359835.1. Lineage (NCBI taxonomy): Eukaryota > Viridiplantae > Streptophyta > Magnoliopsida > Poales > Poaceae > Pharus > Pharus latifolius. The sequence goes on along the minus strand of CM033328.1, from coordinate 32,860,126 downwards.
GCCAGTGACCAGACCATCCACAACCCTGCCCCTTCAGTGCCTGCATTCCTTTGCAGTCTAGCACCTCCAGTGCTACAGCCATCCATACCATTTTTCTGGTCACGGCTAGGGGTTTTATTTCATGAATATAAGTATATAAATACATATAATAGTTCATGGCTCAAAACTTGTTTATTTCACATTTCACAGATAACCAGTCTAGTACTGCCAATTCATAAATCAACCATTCTCAATCATTCACATGCAATATTGCCTATATTCAAGGTTATATTATAGCAACATTTAAAATATAGGTTCAAGATGACCAAGGATATGACTTGCCTTCCGCGTCGTAAAATACAGCAGTCGATGACGGGTCAACAGCAAAATCTTCAAAGTCAGCTTCTGAATCTGCTCGACGACAAACAATCACACAATAATTACTTATAATATTTAAAATGTTTTATGACTTATATGCAGATATGCACAACAAGCATGATTGAACTAAACTGGAGATAAGTTGAACTGCAAACTGAACTGAGTCGAGATTCTAGGGTTTCAAGGAATTTGGGCTAAGGATGGTGATTAGATAATCTTAGGGTTTCAGGTTTTCAATAGGGATATCAATTTTGTGACTGGTTTAATCAAAACAGCGAATGTCAACAGATCGACATTCGGATCAAAGCTTGGACATAGCTTTAAGAAAAGCTAGAATGCTTATCTCAAGTTGTGGTAGTAGAAGAAAATGTAGATCACAACTCTACAAATTCAATGGACAAAGTGGATTTCAATTTACACAACCAGAAGTGGGTAAACAAGGTCAATGCCACTGGCTGACAAGCTCTGGCATAGAGCTGACAATGCCAAAAACTAGGGCTTAGCATAACTTTTGATATGGAGCTCCAAATGATGCACCACTTTGTCTGGGAGGTAGGCTTGAGTAACAGGAACAATTAAGTCAACAGGATCTAGGGCAAGAAATGGCTGGAAAGCAAGAAATTTGATGATGAACAGAGATGAACTGGCTGCACTGGAGCAGTTCTGGACACAAACTTGGCATGGCTATAACTTCCAATCTAGGCCGATCTAGGTGTCGGGCTAGAAGACAAAAGTGTTTAGAAGATCAAAGCACACATACTAGACAAAGTTTCGAGGGCTGAAATGGCTGGAACAAGCTTTCCGGGTCATCGGCGCCGGAGAAGAATCACTGGATTTGGGCATTTCCAACACAGGCCGTTTGAACTCGATTCCTTGCTTGGAGAGCATCTAGGAGGTATAGGGAAGCTTCTGGTACAATTGTATTGGCCGGAGGATCACTGGAGAAACTTGGCGACGATCGCCGGCGACTGGTAGAGCTTGAATTTGGGGATACCTTCGATTCGAGCTCAACCTGGGGATCTGGATGCTTAGGCTTGCTAATTAGAGCTCACAGATCAATTTGCTTCACAGGATCGAGGGCTAATTCGAAGTGATTTGGTCTGCATTGCCGGAACAGGGCAATCGGGAATTCCGGCGATCACCGGCGACTGGATGCAATATAACTCAATTAGATGGTACAGCACAATGAGGGAGATTAGGGAAACTTACTGATGCGGTTAATTTGACAGAAGGTGCTGCGTAGTGTGCTGGCACCGTGAAGCTCTTCGACAGCTCGCCGGAGAAGACGACGACAGTGAAGAATTTTGAGAATTTGGTTAAGTCCTGGGGAAGAGGAGATGACACAGGGTACTGGTGGCTTAAATAGAGCAGTGGGCGAAGCTTACAAGGATTAAGCAGCATTGAATTTGATGTCAGTTGATATGAGTTGCCGGGCGCAGATGTAGCAACGGCGAACGGTGACGCGACGGCGCACTGGCGAGACAAAGCTGTGCTACATTTGGACTCAACCATGTCGGGCGGTGCAAAGCGGTGGCGACAACGGCTGGCAAGGCAAGCTACGTGGCAAGAAGATGCTGACAACAGTCACTGCTGGTCGCGCGGGGAAGCAGGCACTGGTCGTCGACGTTGCAGCGGCGCTGCCACGGCGATGGCTGAGACACTGACGCGTGCGCAACAGGAAGAGCAAGCATGCACGAGCACAAATGCAAGCGGAACATGGCCGGCGGCGAGCGTGCACGGCGCAAGGAAGCAAAACACGGCGATCTCTGGTCGTGTACAGCAGTATACGGCCTGGTCGAAATTGGACTGATTTGCAATATTTGATTTTCACATTTGGACCAATCTGTAATTCTGGAGATTTGGAAGGTTAGAGTTGAATTTGATTTCACTAATCTGATAAATTATATTCAACAGGATATTTGGCAAAGGTAAATGATAAAATTTGATACATTTGAATAGTTTTTGATACAAACTGAAAATAGGGTAATTTAGGGTAAAACAAGATTTAAGTTTTGTCGATTTCGAATTCTGGCATTTAGGGTTCGATTTTGATATTTGCACAGAAGAGAAACTTGTGGCAAATAGCATTTTGAGAAACGACTGGAGATTTTAGCCTTTTTGGGTTTTCAGATATCAGATAAGGACTAATTTGCGATAACCCTTGGACTGATTTGTGAAAAGAGTCTAGATGGTGAAATCCAGCTGTCAACTTTTTAGATTAAGGTATTGACATACCCATGATTATATTCCAGGAATAATCTGGTCTGAACTTGGTCAAGATTTGGATTAAATCTGTATTTCTGAAACTTAGGGTATTTGGGTAATATAAGGTATTTCTGTTTTCGAAAACAGAAGAAGTTGATAAATCTGGAATTTAGAGATAGAATTGGATTTAGGTTCTGAAGACTTTTAGATTCAGGATAACTAATAGATCACATCTGAACAATCTGATCTTGATTTGAGGTCACAGGATAGATTTTGGAGATTTTAGGGCTTAGGATAGATACTGATCTGGCTATTGCTACTGATACATGCATGCATGCTATTGAAGAAAAAGGAAATTTTCACCCCTAACTCAGGGTGTTACACCGGCGAACCTCAACGCCGGCAATCACCGGAAAAACCGAAATCCCCTGTTCCCGTAATGCCGAGTGATTCAAGCCAAATTGATCCTCGTGCCAGTAGAGAGTATTGATCAGTGAGCTAGGAGAAACAAACCTGCAAGCTTGGAATCGCCAATTTTGCCCCGAGAGCCAGATTTCCACGTTCGAGCCTCGGCAGTTCGCCGGAGAACGCCGCCGTGCTTCTCTAGCCAATCTCTGGCAAAATTGAGTGCACCAATAGCCTTGTGACAGCCCCTAGATGCTTCCCGAGCGTGGAATTGAGTTCAAACGCCCTGGAACGAAAACCCCCAAATCGGTGCCTTCGTCTTCGGCCCCGATCGCCGGAGTTCATTTTCCGGCCAAACTAGCCGGTGAAACCTTGTCATTTAGATCGATCTCAACCCCCTGAGCAATTTTGTCTACTAGCTCGACTTCTGGATCGACCTGAATCAAAAGTTATGGTCATGCCAAGGTTGCTGTCCAGTGGTTCAATTCATGTTCAGGCCACCGTGTTTGCTCACTGGATTTGGCCACCCTCCGGCCACTTTCAGCCTTTGAGCCTGTTGAGAGTTTTGTAGCTATTATCAATGCCTAAACCCTAGACAAAGTTTTGCATCAATTGGAGTCCTGAGTCAAAAGTTATGTAATGCCCTAGTTTCTGGCCATGTCTAACACTATGTCAGTGCATGTCCACTAGTGGCATTGGATGATTTAGACTTGTTTCATTTGAGCAATTGAAATGTGACTTTGTCCAATAAGTCCTTTGAGCCATGATCTACAACATTCCCTACTATCACATCTCCAGAAAACAGACCTAGAACCAATTTAGGGCAATGTCAAGCCATGAGCCGAATGTCAGCCCTTCGACATTCAAGTCCTTTTGAGCCCATCTCTTCGACCAGTGTCAAGTGACCTTGTCTAAACCATTTCCCTGCATGCATGATGTATTTACATATTATTTTCTAGTGCTTGTATGCTTATATAGTATGTATGTGTTGTTTGTACCCGCCGTGGAACCAGACGTTGAAGGAGCAGAGGAGATCCCCGAAGATTCATTTGAGCAGCTAGACCCGTCACTGCAAGGCAAGTCTCAAACCCTTGATCATGTCTCACCTACTATTTTGAAATGAAGTATGTTAACTGTTTTCAAGTATATGCATGCCTTAGATTCAAATAAGAACTATGTTTCAATAAAATGATTAGATATGACCTGAATGATTGTAAAGCCCCTTTTGACATTGAATATCCCTGCACCCTTGTTACCCTAGAATATCATGCTTAGGCTATGCTATGTTAAAAACTATATGATAAGTGTTGAATGGTCACATATGAGAAAAGCATGTTCAAAACCCTTTTGTGAAAGAAAGTATGATTGGAATCGATAGTGAGGATGGTTTGATCGGATGGTGCTGTGTGCGCACTGGGAATGTGAAAGACTCCTCACTAGAGATTCATAAGGACTAGAACCTTGTGTTGTGCTTCTATGCGGCATGAAAAACGTACCAACCATTTTCCTGTTTATGGGACGGGCGCAACTTAGTAGCTTTCTTTAGTGTTAGCTTTTCCCTGCAATGGTTGTCGGTCCAGTTTCTTGCGAGGACTGGTGGGCCGTAGAAGGCCATGAGTGATGTGAGTTCAGAAAAATCATGAGAGGAAAAGGTGGAAAGAAGGAAGACGCCCTATGCCAGATTAAGTCGTGCGCGACTGTAATCAAGAGAGGCTATGTGTCTTGCGAGAACATAGACCCAGGCTAGGAAGTAAGGCAGTGGGGAGGACCCACAACGGTACTTGAGACTTAACTGTCTATTTACCGGGCAGGGAAATAGTTAATACTAGGACTGTAAACTGTTGTGTCATCTCGGCCTTGTCACATGCGTAAAAGTCGTATGAAGCTGATCCGACTTGAAAGCCGAATGATTGGTGGATTAAGGTGGTGCACCTTTGCAAAGTTTAAAAAGTATCGGATACTCTGAGCTCCCAGGTCATGGAGTCTGCGCGCTGTGAATTCTATTCACGTCGATGCAGCACAAGTAGCTTTTGGAAGGTTTTTTTTACAAAATCTGAGTAAACTGGTGACTCATGAAAGACCACCACACATAACATTTCTGAAAACCTAGCTTAGGATTTTACAAGTCTCGCTTTCGAAAATAAAGACCCTTTCTTCAAAGCTGTATGTGGAAATCTATTATATGTATGTACAAAGCCAAAGAGCCATTCTTTGAGAAATTCCCCCTCATCTATATATACATGCATTGTTACTTGGGACTTGTTGAGCACCATGTGGACAATGTGCTCACCCTTGCTTTTACAAACAAATTTAGAAGAAGGATTCGTCGACCCCGAATCTTATGGTCTTGAACCCAATGTGGAACAAGAAGAAGAAACTGAAGACCCATCTGGTTAAAGGGTTATGCACCAAGGTGGAGTTCGATGTGGAGAAGGCCCGTGCAACACCGCTGCTGCTGAAAAAGAAGACCAATGAAGTCCTTTTGTTTATCATTATTGTTTTATTTTGTGCCGACCTTTGTGTCGAAAACTCCTTAATTTGTATTAACAATTAAGTGCGTCATTTTGGCGCTAAGTTATTATAATGTTGGTCCTTGTGATCAGCACTTGTTTTTAATTACTCACATTTTTATATAATGCATCTTGTTGTTGTGAGCTGCAATGTACCTTTTCTGAGTGCAACCCACCTGGGCGGTTGCCACCGGATTCCTCAAATGAGGGTCCGACAAGAGCCATGTTGGATAAGAAGAATTTTGTTATTCATACAAATATCTGTGAATTATGTACTCATGGGGATCTTGAAACTCATTTTCATATCTTCTTTGAGTGTCCCTTTGCCATTTGTTGTTGGAACTTAATTGGTTTTAAATGGATCCTCAATCCCTCATTTATGGATATGATATGGATGGCAAAAAATGATAATATAGCTCTTAAACATTTTTTCATGGAGGTCACCATGGTGGCAATTTGGAACATTTGGAAGATTTGTAATAAGAAGATATTCCAATTCAAGGTCTCTAATACTTTGGATTGGAAAAGGGCTTTTATTTCAAATTTAAATCTGGTTGCCTTCCGTTTACAGGAGAGAATTAGACTTCAAATTGTTAGATAGCTTGACCTTTTGTAATCTTCTTTCTCTTTTCGCTTTTTGGTTTGCTGATACTCTCTCCTTCATTTTTATATATATATAAATTTAGCAGTAGGCTTCTTGTCTACTGCCTTTGGTCAAAAGTAGTAATGGAAAAGACCGAGGGTCCCCTCCGCTCTGGCAGCGGTCTCGCATAACCACAAGAACAGCCCCATCCAGACATGGACATTGGTCGTCAGGTGGTTAAGTGCTATCTCGTGCTCATGGAGAAAGTCTCAGAGTACGGGGTGGACCGGGACCCGGAGGCCCGCTTCCACGAAGGCCGGGAAGGCCACTACCTCCCCGTCCCGGGGACTCAGAGTAACCTCCTCCGCCCCTAGGACACGGATGTCCTCTCCTACAAAGACCCTCTGGGAGACGAGGGTGCTCTGGTCCTCCGTAGTAAACTCCGTAGCCTCGAGGAAGTTGGAGGTGACCTCCTCCGAAGCATTGTCTGCTGCTTTCCCGAGCGCCTTCGATGCGACCTCTCCGTGTCTTCCCCGGAGAGGTTTCCTAGCCAAGAGAGGTCACTCAAGAAGACATTAGCTGGAAAATGAAAGTGGGAGAAAAGGCTTGCCCTCTCCAGTGGCGGGCCCCCCTTTATATAGACCATTGAGGCGGCCCTGATGGCTGCCACATGTCAATCCAAGAGATCCAAGCCGTGACTATGAAGAGGCACACGAGAATTGAAGCAACATGCGACCCGCTTAAAAAGCATTTCCCTCTCCTAGGAGAGGAACGTTTTGTCCCTGAAGATCTCTCCGGGAGAGGCATGTTCCCCCAGGAAGTGTTAGCTTGTTGCACCACCCCGACGAAATCAAATGCCCTCCGGGGTGCGGGGGGTTGCTGTTGGGGGAAATATTCGTAGTAGGTGATATCCCTCCCCCGACCCGGGAGAGCAATCTCTCTCCTTTGGTCCTCTTTCCTTCGGAGTAGGAGCCACCATCCTCCGACCCGAGGAAGGAGCCCCTCTCCTCTGTTCCTTCGTTCTCCCGACTAGGAGCCTCCCTCCACCGGTCCTCCCTCTGGAGTAGGGGCCGCCCTCCTCTTGCCTGGGAGAGGAGCCTGTCTCCTCCAGTCATCCGTCCTCCGGAGTAGGAGCCGCCCTCCTCCGGCCTGGGAAGATGAGCCTCTCTCCTCCAGTCTGCCGTCCTCCAATGTAGGAGCCGCCTGTAGATGATTGGGACTTTTGTCCTTAGTCGAACTTACGTAAATGTTGAAGAATAATGTGAAGCCAATCTAAGGTGAATATCAGGTAAATTAAGGTATCTATGTCAGAGGAAGAAATGAATTTATACAAGTTCGGGCCCTCTGATGATGAGTAACAACCCTACGTCCTGTTGGGATTTCACTATGTAATACGAGGATTACAAGAAGAGAATTAAGAATGTTCTTAGGTAAACTAAGAACAATCTTGTACTCTTTTGCTTACAGTTAGTGTGAATCTACTGTGGCTAGTTCTAAAGTCTTGTGTCTTGAATCTCCTGCGTTGTCCTGATCTCTCCTGGTGATCCTCCTTTTATTGCTCGTTGTCGGTCGTCCGTTACAAAATCAAAGGGTCACTGAGAGGCAGACGTGAGCCGGCCGTAATGTACAATTATGCCTGTTTATGATTACGCCTTCATCTTCTTTATGGTTACTATAAACTTAAAGAGTTAAAATATCTAAGACGACGGTAGTGATGAAACAGGTCAACCACTATTCATGATTGAATGAGTCTAATCATATAGCTGTTAAATGTTTTATCTCTTTAGTAAGCCATGGTCGCATATTAACTACGACAATGCACAGCTATTTTCATGTCCTTCACGACCCAGGCAATCAGGGGAAAATGTCTCCATGTCCACGGTATTCGTGAGACCTGGTGGATATCTAAAGGCTACAAATCCCATGACATCACAGAATGAGACCATGAAATAAGCTATGTCCAGTATGTCTTGGACTATTCTACTTTCTCCCTCTTGTGCTCCTGAGGCCATTGAGAGGTAATAATCTCGTTCTATAACCCTTACAACTATAGAATGGTAAAGGTGACTAACTCGGGTTATAATCCTCATTAGCTAGCCCCTGAATTTGAAATAACAATATATATATACTTTGTTATTTTAAATTCAATCATTTTGTAAATTCAATTATAAATATTTTGACGTTTCACCTTCTTCTATAACAAAAACACATTCCTTTTTTCCACTGCGTGTCACTTCATTTCCCAAGATGATCTTTGGGTGCAATTTTGATAGGTCATGATGAAGCCTTCTGCTACAACTTGAGACAAAACTTAATGCGTATTTTAAGAACTCGATGCTTGAGAACACGAACCGTCACCTCTGAGTTTTATAAATACTTAGCTTTTACGTTCTAAATTTTTCAAGCTTTCATTTGTTAAGTCTTTGAACTTCTTTTGTCTTTTCTTCTCTATTCTTGTTCTAATGACGAACCAAGGTTCTAAACAAGTTGTTGAGAGTGACGAAGAGGAATTAGGAATAGAAGATAGTCTTATGTAGGCATTTCAAAAGGTAACTCTTCTTTTGAAGAATCTGCATTAATCTTTCTTCCAGTGCAACATTTTTCAAAATAATGTTTTCTGGACTTCTTTAGTAACTTGAGGGTTCCACTACCTTAAGGTAGTGAACTGGTGATGATATTGGATCATCTAGTGGATCCTCATCGAAGAAACTAATGAGGTACGAGGAGTTAGCTGCCACTGCTTCTCAAACGATGGTGTTAGCCCCTTCTGCTCAAACCGATTACGACAGAAGGAAAAAGGTTGACAACCTACAGTCTTTGACTATTGGCTCTTATCCTTCTGAATTAAAGTTGAGGTATTGATTATCTCACTAACTGAGTTGTTTAACCAAGAAATAACTCAAACTTTAATCGAATATGCAGGGCGGATGGTACTGTTCTTGTACCAATCCCTTCTGTGGTCCAGCCAACATCTGCCACTAAGGTAAGTACATTTTCTTCCTCAATTCTTCTTGTATGCGACCTGGATTAAACCTTTTGTCCATAGGAGGACAAGGCATGGTGGGTTCTCAGCGAACAACTTGCTGAGATCCAGGTTCTTCTGAGGGAATAGACTGCTTTATGCAAAACTCTCCAAGAAGAAAAAGAAGAGATCGAGGAGCGTTTCATTAGGTGAGGACTCAACCTCGAGACTGCCTTCAAGGTCGTTGAACGCTTGAGGGAAAATTATAATAGGGCTCGTGAGTACAAGGTTGGCTCGCGAGGAGAGAGATCTTGTGCGAGAGTAGAGAGAACTCTCTGATGCAATAAGAGCTAACTGTAGTCTCACAATAAAAGATGATGTCGAAAGATTAAGGAACGTCGCTGATTATCTTGGGGCAGCTAGTGTTAATCCTACTAGCGATAACTTGTCCCTTGGAGAACTTTGTATTTTGCTTTTGGATTACGTTGACTCTTTGGTCGCCAGTAGCCCTTTCTTGTGTAAATACTGTAAGATTTAAAGTCATTTTCTTTACACTAAGAGCTTTAGTTGATTACGTATAATCTATAATCATTTTTTAATATCCAATTTCTATCTTTGCCATCAAAAAATAATTGCAGGAAAAAAATCTCTACGAGAAAAAAAATGACTGCAGGCAAATATATCTCTGCGACCATAACATTCACAGGTAATGTAACTATAACCAAGGTCACGGAAATAAAAAATCGAGACCATAGAATTCCTGGCTATAGTATGAGTGACTGACAGCTAGCCCCCGAATATGAAACAAAAAGATTTTTCGGATTTCAAAAAATATTTATTTTTGTTTTCGGATTCCAATAGGTCCAAAGAAGGAATTTGGGTGTGCTCGTCAGATCCATCATGGGAAACATTTAATACCAAAGACGGGTGCAAGGGTGACTTACAGTTTCCAAAGTCTCAAAAAACCCTTCGTGCAAACCTCACTGTCTTACACCGCAAAAAACTCTCTTCATCCAAAACCCCTTCTTCGTCAATCCTGATCAAATGGCATCCTGGAGCCAATCCAACTTTTGTGACAATGAGAGTCTGGAGATATTGGAGAAGGAAAACATTTTACCTTCGAGGCAATTGATCGTATGTCGCCTGACCGAGAAAGAAGAAACACCAATTGTTCAAGAAAATGAACTGTGCTTTTCGAAGATTTCTTACGCTGCGGATTTCGTCTTCCAGAAAGTGATTTTTTTGCATAGCGTTCTCAATCACTTTGGTCTGGTAAATCTTCACCCCAACTCTGTATTGAGTTTGTCCATATTCCAGCATTTGTGCGAGGCTATTGTTGGAGTTTTGCCAAGCATCGCTCTTTTTCGCCGTTTCAACCTTTTGGTGGTCCAAGAGTGCAAATGCTACTGGATGTATCTACTTCCGCTTGAGGGAGAAAAAAGATTACCCTGTTGTTCCTTTGAGGGATTCTATCCATGGCTAGAGTCAGCGATGGTTCTACTGCACTACTCCTGAAGAAAGCAATCTCTGGTTCGAGAATCGTCGGCCAGAGAAAAGCAACGAAAAGGACTCCACCCCTGATCTTAACGAAGAGCTGCAGAAACAAGCCTACACTATCCAATGTCTAGCATAGGAAGGCTTGACAGCTCAAGACGTGATTCGGGACTTTATCAAGAACCAAATTAGTCCATTGAGGAAAAGGGTGCACCCTGCTTGGGAGGTGCGCTCTATGCAAGATGAGACCTTGGACTATGAGCAAGGTAAAGCCGTTTCTTGTAGATTGGAAATTTATCTTCAATCTAGATGTGCTTATTGCATGTTCCCAAACAGGTCTTCCTTCTACTGAGGTTGAGAGGAGAACAAATGCTCTTTTGAAACTTTTTAATCTGACAACAGAAGGGGAGTTGAATGTGCCAAGACCGCAGAGTCTGGTCTATGGTAGCGACAAATTACTACAAGAACAACGAAAGGTAAGATCTCCTCCTGTAAGCTTGTATATATATGTTTTTTCTTTTGAATAATAGTGATCGAAGAAATGCATTTCGATGTAAATAGTTGCTTTTGGGCCAAACAACTGGAACAAAAAGGATCATTGATGATGCTGGGACTTCTGGGGGTCCTTCAGCTAAGAAATTGAAAGAACTCCTTCCAAAGGGAAGAGTCAGTTATCGATGGGGAAGTCTGCAGCCCCCAGAAAATCTAAAAAGGCAACCAAGGCAACATTGTCCAAGGCCGTTAAATTGAGTTTAGCGGCCAAAACGGTAAAATTATTTAGCCTTCACCTTTCTCCAGGTACACTTGGAAATTATCCCTCAATCGTACATGGAGAAGGAAGCGAGGAGGAAGAAGATGACATCCCCCTCATCCTACGGAGAAAAAGATCTGCAGAACACTTGAAGAGAACATCTAAGAAGATGTTCACCTCACTATTATCTCCTGGAAGTGAGGCAATGAGTTCCATTGGACTCAATTTCAGGAAACAGATAATTACCTCTTTAGTTGTATGTGAATATAGTCTGAGCTATTCATAACCTATAATGAATGTTCAGGGCAAGCTCCACCTCCATACAATCGACTTCAATTCCTGAAATTGAAGCAAGTGTGGTTGAGGAAACAGCTACTACTATGGCGGAAACTCCTTCCATAGGGTGTGTTGCGGGTTCATCTGCAGCACTAGATGTAACTACATCCACTGATGTTCCCATCATCAACAAGGTCGTGCAAGAAGTTCAATCCTTAGCACTTGTTAATGATGAAAGTATTGATGTCGCGGCTACTCCTATGACCATGAGAATGGAAAACCAGCCTTGGATTGCATCTGTTCCCATGGTCGCAGAAGTCCTCCCTCCCCCTAAGCAAGGAGAAGAGAATGTGGAAACTGCGGTTCAGCCTACCGACGCTCTGCATTCTGCTCTGGAAGTGAGTCTTCCAATTGCTGAGCAGGCACAAGATGACTTGGGATATGATATTTTGCTCAAAGATCTCATACAGGTAAGTAAATCTTTACCCGATGCCTTTTAATGTTTTATCTGAGCAATATTTTCAGACATTTGTTTCCTGTATAGAACTCTGCGTGCCACTCGACCTTGGTAAATTCTTTGATAGAGCAATTCAAGGTCGCTCAAGAGAAATGCAAGCAACTAGAACAGTAAGTGTCATGCTCTAATTTCATTCTTCTATGAATTAGAATGAAACTTCTTTTGTTGTTTGCAGGAAAAATTCTGCCTTATTAAAGGAGGTTGCTATAGAACGCTCCAAGAAGGAGATTGCTGTAATAAAAGCTTTAGAGGAAAACAGCAAGAATCTTGCTGAAGCTTTATCATCTTTGGAGGAAAATAAGAAGGCATATGCTACTCTCCAAGAAACAATGCAAGCCGATTTGAATTGTAGGTTTACTTTTGCAACATTTTCCATTGCATTTTCAATTTTCTATGAACTAATCAAATCTATTATGCTTCTTCAGATAAAAAAGAATTAAACTCCAAATTGACTGAAGAAAGGAAAGCTTTTGAAGAGAAATTTATCAGGCGAGGGCACGATCTCGATAAACTTCAAAAGATAGTTGATACTCTCATAGTGGCTACAGAAAAAGCTAAAAATACAACAAAATTTTCTCAAGATAAGAAAACTGATTTGGAAAATATCATCAACAACTGTAGTATGATTGAAAAGGCCACTCTTGAGAAGTTAAAAGAAGTCGTAGACTCAACCGAGGCAAAAGCTATCGATCCTGAAAAGGATAACATGTCTCTCGAAGAGTCTTGTACCTTGGTCACAGCTCAAGCTGATTCTCTGGTCGACAACATCCCCAAGTTTGTGAAGAGATATAAGCAAACAATCAAGATCGACATTGGTATTGCTGCTTCTTCTATCTTGTGCAAGCTCAGACATCACCATGGGCCGAATTTTGATCTTAACTCAGCAGTGGAGGATGTCACCTTTGAGAATGAAGAGCAGATGAATGCGACCATACCTGAGGTCAAGCCTATAGTTGAAAAACTATTAAAGAACCTCAAGCTTGCTTAAAGTTTTCCTCCACATTGTAAATACTTATTTTGATAATGAAAAAAGGAATTCTTCGATGTATTAAATTACCTGCAAACAAGTATACACAAAATGGAAAATGCAAATGCATGCTTTAAAAAAATTTAAAACCATAAGAACATGATAAACTTTAAACTTTATGTTATAGTTATATTCTCCTAGCCCCCTCCTGAGATTATTAATGTTGATAATATAGTATAGTAATGTCAGGTTAGAAAACATCCCTAGAGAGTTTCTTATGCGTTGAGAAAAAGAAAAGCCTCGACTAGAGTTTATTATGAGATCTCAAGAATAACCAACTCAAAATAAATGTTAAAGCTTGTTATGAATTGATGGCCACCCGAATGATTAGAAACATACTAGTAAGTCTCATATGCATTAAGAAACGGGTTATTTAGAGATGTCTTATCTAGATGCAACCATGAGATCAGTGAGTGAATCCACTTTAAACATTGTAATGAGATGATTATGTAAGATCAACTCCAAGCTTAACTTGAAGAAAACAGAGGACAAGAAATAAAGAATACAATCATAACATAGATTGAAAGAAACATTTTATTATTAAAAGAAACATGCTAATTGAACAGGAAAATGGTAATGGAAAAAACTTACACAGAAAATTTGCGCAATTGATCTATATTCCATGAATTGGTTAAGATCCTTCCATCTTCCATAGCTAATCGAGCCGATCCTGGTCGCGGGATTGAGATCACAGTATAAGGACCTTCCCACTGAGGAGAAAATTTATTGCAAATTTGGACTGGTTTTGGATTTTTCTTAAAACCAGGTCGCCCACATGAAGACTACGTGGTCGCACATTTTTACTGTGATATTTACACAAAACTTGTAAATATGCAGCAGACCTAATCAAGGCTCGATCACGCTTTCTTCGAGAAGAGAAAGTTCATTTTCTCGAGCATCACTTTGGTTATCAATATCCAAGTGAGATAGGCGAGCTGAACCAAGTTGAACACCAAAGACTAGTTGGAAAGGTGTTTCACCGATAGCTCGACTAGATGTGGTACGTAATGCCCTTAAAACTGAGTAGAGCTCATCTACCCAAGCCCCCGAGCGCAACTTTAGGCGGTCGAAAAATCGTTTCTTGACACCCTGTATTATGTGCCCGTTGGCATGTTCTACTGCACCATTGCTCTACGGATGAGCTACAGATGCGAAACAGACCTTGGTTCCAATACCATCATAGTAGTCTAAGAAAAGACCGCTGACAAACTGTGAACCATTGTCTGTAATGAGATGACTTGGGGCTGCAAATCATGTCACTATGTTCTTATGAAAGAACTTCTTTACGGCAGTAGCAGTTATATTGCGAACTAGCTCAGCTTCAATCCACTTAGTGAATGTATCAATGGCTATGAATAAAAACTTGTACTTGTTGATCACCTTAGGCATTGGCCCTACAATATCTATTCCCCAAATAGTAAATGGCCAAGTTAAAGGAATAGCTTGCAAAGCATATGCTGGCTAATGAACTTGCCGAGCATGAAATTGACACTGTGGGCATGTCTTGACCAACTACATGGCATCACTAAGTGCCGACAGCTAGTAATAATCGTTAGATAATACAGGGTGCGTAAGAAGCATGTGTTCCACATATGCCTCCATGTATTTCGTTAGAAGGGATTTGCCATCTTCTTGAGAAATACACCGCATAAGGACTCCTTGAGTGTCCTCTCTATATAAAGTTCCCTCAACGAGTCTATACATGCGTGCTTTTCTAACTAATCGATCACTATCGGTTTCATCCTCAAGCAAGGTCCCATGCGCAAGATAGATTCTCAATGGATGAATCCAATCTGCTTCTTGCTCTAAGGTCGTGACGTTAGTTATCGCTTTTGACCCTTCTTTGATAGAAGGGGATTTTAAGTGCTCAATGAACACTCCTGCCAGAACGGATGTGCGTGAGGACCCAATTTTTGACAATCGGTCTGCGAGAATATTGTCGCAGAATGAATTGGACTTTGAAATTAATGAAGTACTTTTCCAGTTTCCTCACCTCATCCAAGTAATGACCCATTGTCTCATCGAAGATGCTATACTCCTTGTTTACCTGGTTTATGGTTAGCTGTGAGTCCACCCTCACCACTAATCGATGGACTCCAAGGGATTTGGCTGCTCGAAGCCCAGCAAGAAGACTTTCATACTCTGCTGCATTATTAGTAGCAGCAAAGTGTAATTATAGACATACCGGAGTTTATCACCTTGAGGTGTTATTAAAACTACTCCAACCCCCGAGTGTTTATAATTGCGAGAACCATCAAAATACATCGTCCAATAGTCGAAATTATCCAAATCCGCCATGTCTTGTTCCTGTGGTGCGGGATTAGACCATTCAACCACGTAATCTGCAAGAACTTGGGATTTGATTGCTACTCGAGCAGTGAAATGGAGATCAAATGCTCCAAGTTCAACTGCCCACTTCACAATTTGACCAGAGACTTCTGGGTTTCGGAGAATGTCCTCTAAAGGAAAGGACGATGGCACATAAATTGTATGTGCTTGAAAGTAATGCGAAGCTTTCTAGAAGCCATTAATAGAGCATAAAGGAGCTTTTGGACTTCAGGGTAACGCTCCTTCGGTCCATTAAGCACTTCACTTACATAATAAACTAGTCATTGAACTCCATCTTGTTCTACGACCAGAACTGCACTGATCGCATGAGGAGTAGCAGCCAAATAGATGATTAATGATTCTCCCTTAACAGGAGAAACCAACACCAGAGCACTAGTGAGGTATGCTTTTACTTCTTGAAAGGCCTTTTTGGCTTCATCTGACCATAAAAAACCATTGTGCTTACGTAGAACCTTAAAGAAAGGTAACCACGTTCTCCTAACCATGAAATGAAATGACTTAAGGCCACCATTCAACCAGTTAGACTTTACACTTCCTTCGTGGTCGAAGGGGATCATGTTTGCTCAATGGCCCGAATTTTTTTGGGATTAACCTCAGTGCCTCTGGAACAAACAAGGAAACCCAAAACTTTACCCGAAGAAACCCCAAAAGACCACTTTTCAGGATTCAACTTTATTCCATGTTTATTCAAATTACAAAAAGTTTCAGTAAGATCATGTATGTGACTAGAGCTCTTAAGGCTCTTTACAACCAAATCATCCACATAAGCTTCTAAATTACGCCCTATCTGAGAAATAAAGGTCTTTTGCATCAAGCGCTGATACGTGGAACCAGCATTCTTGACCCCAAATGGCATTCTACTGGTGATGAAGGTAGTCTTCTCTTCATCTTCTTCTGCCATGCTAATCTGATGGTAGCCTGAGTAAGCATCCAGGAAGCTCATCATTTCACATCTCGTAGTGGAATCAATCAACTGATCGATGCAGGGAAGAGGAAAATCATCCTTTGGACATGCATTGTTCAAACTGGTGTAATCGACACACATGCGCCACTTAGCATTTGATTTCAGGACCATGACCGGGTTCACGAGCCATTCGGGATGGTCGACTTCACGAATGAAACCAGGCTGCTGGAGTTTATGTAACTCTGAAGGAATAGCTTTTGTGCCGATTAGGAGCAAAACGTCTGAGTTTTTGCTTTATTGGTTGCTATCCAGTTCGAATGGCTAACCTGTGCTCAATTACTTCCCTTGGGACTCCAGGCATGTCTATGGTTTTCCATGCAAACACATTCACGTTAGCCTGGAGGAAAGCAATGAGCTCTAGTTCCTATGTATCATCCAGGTTTGATCCAATCCGAACAGTTTGAGATGGATCATCTGGGAATAAAGGAACCATCTTGAGTTTTTCTTCTGGTTGCAGGGATCCCTTGACCGCATATGGTGCCGAGGTCACAACCTTCACATCTCGTAAAGGAAGTTAATTGACTAGTTCTAGGGAAATTTGATAACAAGTTAAGGCTGTATGTTGACTGCCCCTCACTATGATCACGCCATGAGCACCTGGGACCTTGACGCATTGATAGGCATAACGCGTCGCCGCCATGAACTTAGCGAGAGAAGGCCTACCAAAAATGGCGTTATAAGCAAAATCAAAATCAATTACATTAAAAGTAATTAATTCCGTTCGAAAATTCGCTGGTTCTGCAAGGGTTATTGGCAGCACAATCTGTCCAATTGGTAACATATAGGAACATGGAATTATTCTGAAAAATGGCTGTGCCACTGGCTTTATCTTCGAACGAGAAATTTGCATCTTGTCGAGAGCTTTGGCAAACAGGAGATCTAACGAACTCCCTCCATCAACCAATACTCACCCTACCTTAGCATTGCTAATAGTAGGGGATATCACCAAAGGGAGGCACTGAGGTCGTGTCAACCCCTTAGGACAATCTTCCTGACTAAAGGTTAGGTAAACCTCCGACCATCAGGGAAACTGAGGCTCTCCCAAAGGAACGTCAGTACTGTTTACCTCACGACTAGCATTTTTATACTGATGCTTAGAAACATAAGATGAAGAACCACCAAAAATAACATTAACGTGATTTTTAGGTACCTAATATAGCATATCTTCATCCACATTAGTGCCTTTGTTCCCACTGGTTTGTCCTTAACTTGGTATTGTAGGCATAGGAGTTTTACTTTGATAAAAATCATCTAGCCTTTTTAAGAAAGTTCGACAATTCTGGAGATCATGTGATGAAACATTGTGGAACGGACACCATTTCTTCAATCCCTGCGGTTTAACTCGATTGTCTGCTTGGTCGCTGCAACCAGCAGAAGAGACTTTGTTAGTTTTAAATGGAACCTCCTTACCTTTCCCTTGAGGCTGCTTGTCGAGGACGGTAGCCCCTCAGAATTGGTTGGTTCTGGCTTTCTTCACCTTTTTTTATTTCCCGCCCGCAGATGTCTCAGGTTTCTTGCCTGATTTATCCTTCTTGTCAGCTTGGAGATCTCATTGAGGTGGAAAATTCCCCTTATCCACCATCTTATTCCACTCAACGGTCTTAGCCACATCGGAATAACGATCAGCCATGTCGAAGAAGCCCGCGACCGATCCTGGTGAATGGATGAGCAAATCTTCAGTAAACCTCCGATACCGAACGGCATATTTAAATGCCCTGATAACGGAGTTGTCAAAAATGTTGGGAATAGTATTTCTTACCCCCACAAATATTTTGACAAACTGGCAAAGAGTTTCTGTGGAAGTCTAGTGCAAGTGATGAAGATCGTCTTCCTTGCCAGGCTTTTGATAACAATTCTGGAAATAGTTGAGGATTGCATCACACTACATTTCCCAATTCTAAATGGATCCTTCAGGCTGATTAAACAACCAGGTCCGTGCTGGACCTTCCATAACAGTTGGCAAATAATTCGCCATAACCCGCTCATCATCACCAGCCGCTTGGATGGAAGTGATGTAAATCTGTAGATATTCGGAAGGATTTTTAGTCCCATTGAATCGATCGATTGTTCTGGGCTTAAACTTATCTGGCCAGATTACTGGACGTAATCCTGGTGAGAAAGCCTTGCAACCCACGTATGAAGGACGTGGCTGCTGTTCCTCGTGACCTCCATCAAGGTCGTAGAATGAACTGATCTATGGCCCCAAGCATGAACACACCGGTTCATGATTACGATCGCGAGAAGAATCTACTAGCAGTCCTAATCGCAAATGTACTGGCTCAAGTCGTAGATCACTAGAATTACCTATCCGCCTGGTTTTACGATAGCGTGCTGATGGAGTGTGTCCACGGGAATGCTCCCGGCTTGAGTGTTAACTATCCCTCTCACGAGAACGAGTCACTGATCGTGAGGACGATGTCGGAGTCACAACAGTTGCTACCTCATCAAGGTTATCCGCCAAGATCCTTGCAAACAAAACTCTATCATCAATCACCAAATCTGAAGGAGGAAAGCGAAAAGTATCTGCAATCACACGAATATGCTCTTGTGTGCTCCTTTGAGGCGCCATGGGAGTTATCGTACCTTCATCCATTTGAGGACAGGCTGGAGCTGATAAGGGAGTTTGATCCTGTCTGCGACCATGATGATGTCATAGATGAGACGTTCTAGGTGCCAAGTCACGAGCTGTAGCATCATGGTGAGATTGCGCAAGTTGCAGAGCTTGCTCTATGACCTTATGAACCTCGGCCTCTCATTGCTCACGAGCTATATCTTCCTCCAGTTTGCGTTCTTCTTCCTCCCTGGTAGCATGTTACTCAGGGGTCTCCTCAGAAAGCACAGCAACTTCCCAGGGAACCGAAGTCGGAGACAGGGAGAGCATCTCCTCATTTGAGTCAGACTCAAAATCAAAGATAGAATTCATGTATTCTGGAGCAAAACCTTCCAGACTGAACTCAAGGTTCTCATCTCCAGCATCATCTGGATGATGGGTTCTGGCACGTATTCACCATTTGATGTGATAGGACTCACAGGAGGTGCACGTACTGCCTGTTCAGGTTCTTGACCATGGATCAGGTCTTGAGGATACTCCTCATAGTAGGCCCTGAGGGAACTTCATTTTCTTCCATGTAAAGAGTCTCATCCTCCATGTTAAGATCATCATAATCTGCAAGATCAAAATCATTTTTGGAATCGTAAACTCTTGACATGGCTTACCATAATTCCTGATGAATAAAGTCACCTTGAAGTAGGCCCCATGGTGGGCGCCAGCTGTCGACGATTGGGACTTTCGTCCTTAGTTGAACTTACATAAATGTTAAAGAAGAATGTGAGCCAATCTAAGGTGATTCTCAGGTAAATTAAGGTATCTATGTCAGAGAAAGAAAGAAATTTATACAGGTTCGGGCCCTCTGATGATGAGTAACAGCCCTATGTCCTGTTGGGATTTCACTATGTAATATGAGGATTAAAAGAAGAGAATTAAGAATGTTCTTAGGTAAACTAAGAACAATCTTGTACTCTTTTGCTTACAGTTAGTGTGAATCTACTGTGGCTAGTTCTAAAGTCTTGTGTCTTGAATCTCTTGCGTTGTCCTGATCTCTCCCAGTGATCCTCCTTCTATAGCTCGTTGTCAGTCGTCAGGTACAGAATCAAAGGGTCGCTAAGAGGTAGACGTGTGCCTGCCATAATGTGCAATTATGCCCGTTTATGATTATGCCTTCATCTTCTTGACGGTTTCTATAAACTTAAAGAGTTAAAATATCTAAGATGGCGGTAGTGATAAAATTGGTTCAACACTATTCATGATTGAATGAGTCTAATCATATAGCCGTTACATGTTTTATCTCTTTAGTAAGCTATGGTTGTGTTTTAACTACTACAATGCATATAGCTATTTTCATGTCCTTCACGACCCAGGCGATCATGGGAAAATGTCTCCATGTCCACGGTATTCGTGAGACCAGTCTCTGTGACCTCGATATTTGTGGATATATAAAGGCTACAAATCCCGCGACATCATAGAATGAGACCATGGAATAATACGCTATGTCCAGTATCTCTTAGACTATTCTATTGTCTCCCTCTTGTGCTCCTGAGGCCATAGAGAGGTAATAATCTCGTTCTGTAACCCTTATGACTATAGAACAGCAAATGTGACTAACTCGGGTTATAATCCTCGTCACCGCCCTCCTCCGGCCCGGGAAGAGGAGCCTCTCTCCTCCGGTCCCCCGTCCTCCATTAGGAGCCTCCCTCCTCCGATCCTCCATCATCCAGAGTAGGGGCTGCTCTCCTCTGGTCTGGGAGAGGAGCCTCTCTCCTCTGGTCCTTCGTCCTCCGGAGTAGGGGCCGCCCTCATCCGGCTCGGGAGAGGAGCCTGCCTCCTCCGGTCCTCTGTCCTCTGGAGTAGGAGCCTCCCTCCTCCCCTTTGGGAGAGGAGTCTCTCTCCTCCGGTCCTCCATCCTCCGGAGTAGGAACTGCCCGCCTCCGGTCTGGGAGAGGAGCCTCTCTCCTTCGGTCCTCCATCCTATGGAGTAGGAGCCTCCCTCCTCCGGTCCAGGAGAGGAGTCTCTCTCCTCTAGTCCTCCATCCTCCCGAGTAGGAGTCGCCCCCTCTGGCCAGGGAGAGGATCCTCTCTCCTCCGGTCCTCCGTCCCTGGGATTGGGGGCACTGAAGCCGAGGGCAGCCACGTGTCCGAGATCGGTGCCCTGTGCTGCGCCAAAAGACCATAACGCCCTTGATCCAATGGTCGTGGCTACGGTAGTTTGGTAATTTACGTCGTTTGGGGTCTATATATACCCTTGTACCCCCCTTGTAATCTAAGACATTCATTTGTACTCAATACACAAAAACCAACAGGCGTGCTTAGGAGCCCTCTCCCCAGGAGAGAGCCCCCCTAGCTGACTCGTGTCGGGAGCACGTCGACAGGACTAGGGTCTCCACTGAAACTTGAACCTGTATAAACCTTCACGTCAATTTCTATGATTGTCCAACACCGAGTGACCTGTCACACGGTCAGCTCGTGTTGTCGAACACATAACAAACACATCATCAAACCTGCCGGGGTACTTTTAATACTACGACAGACACGCTTCATCAACTGAATCTGACCTATAGATGATTTTGTATAGAAGTACGTGTCTACACAAATGCGTAAGAGCTAATCACGTTGAAATCAGAGTTTTTAGGCACTCAAAACCCTAAGAACCTTCAGTCTAGGATTCAATTGTTAATTTTTTGAAACCTTAGTACCAAGTTGAAAAAGGCCAAGACACATAAACCCTTAACCCTAGGCGCCAAGACCTCACTGAAATTATACAAGAACCAAAGGTCCTATTTGCAAAATGGCCAAAACATCAAAATTGTGAGGAGGAAGAGAGAAGAGAGAGGATGTATTGCAAATAATGAATTCAAATTAAATTGGGGAATTCCCCTCTTAGTCATATACAAGAGCCACTAGTGGGCTTGGGCCTTCATGGGCCTTGTCGTGGTATTACGGATAACCCGGCAGGTTTCGTGGAAGATCCTAGCGAAGAAAATACGACGCGGGCTGACCGGGTGACCGGTCCTCCCCCATCGGGCAAACACAACAAGTGACACAGAGATTTATACAGGTTCGGGCCTCAGTGGAGACCCTAGTCCTGTCGGCGTGCTCCCAACTGGAGTTGGCTAGGGGAGCTCTCTCGGGGGAGACATGGCTCCAGAGCACACTTGTGAGATTGTCTATTCCATGTAATAATGAGATATCATCCTTTACATGAGGTGTACAAGGGCTTATATAGCCCCAAAAGAAGCAAAAAGACTAAACTATCCCGCCTGCCACTGTTGGATCGAGGCGTAGCAACGTCCTTCTTCCGGCCAGGGCCCTCAATGCTTGATAGGTGTCCGCCGATTCCCGAGGCATTTCTCAAGTGACCATCATGTGACTCGGGATCGGAGACCCCTATTTCTGGAAGGACGGCAGCACCCGGGACAAGCCACCGGGGGGCCTTGTCCCTGGGCAAAAGGCGGCGCCCGGGACAAGCTACCGGGGGCCTTGTCCCCAGGCAAATGGCGGCGCCCGGGACGAGCCATCGGGGTCAAGCCACCGGGAGGCCTTGTCCCCGGGCGAATTGAACAGCCTCTTACCTGGGCTTAGTCTCGTGGAGATTTCCCCCAACAGCAGCTCCCCATGCCCTCCGGGGACGATGCTTGAGTTCCCGGAGGGGATGGTTCGTGTCACCGGGAAAATCTTCGGGACAAACCACTGGGATCGTGACGCTTCGATTCCAGCGCCGCGCGTTCCTTACCGCGCCGTCGTTCATTAAGGTCTTCTCTCGATGGGAGTGCGCCGCTCGGCCATAATGGTTGCTCGCGGTTCGAACCAGCGACGCCTCATTTCATGCGCCCGTCCCTTCATTTCCCGCACGCTGTTTGAATTGAACTGCGCGGATGCACCACGAAGGGCCACGTGGCACCCATCGGGGTCTCGCTTGGCCCCTATAAATAGGGTGTTGGGGGGCCCAGAGAACTTCATTCCAAACTTCAAACCTTCAAACCCTCTTAGTGCCCTTAGCTCTTCCGGTAGCTCTCTCCCAGAAGTCTAGTCCCGGAAGCTTAGCCACTGGAAACTTCACCCCTTTTTCCTTAGCCCTAGCCACCAGAAGTACCAAATGGGACCCAAGGGCCGTGCTAAGGCTGCGGAGGTACCCCCGGAGGAAGTCACTGCGGACTTCCTCTGGGCCTCCGAGTTCACATCTGGGGACTTGGAGTCCTTGGTGGACCGGGGGGTAGTTGCGGACGGGGACATCCGGATCCCCGCGAAGAAATATGGAGCCCCCCACCCTAGGCCCAGGGAGGTGGTGGCCTTCAAAACTTTCCTCGAGGCCGGGCTGCGGCTCCCGGTGCATCCATTGCTCCGGGAGTTTTTGAAGGAGTACGGGTGGCTTTGAACCACCTAACGCCGAACGCGTTCGTCCGGATGGGCCTCTTCATTTGGCTCTTCGAGACGGCCACCGAACGGGAGCCCACGCTCTGGCTGTTCCGGTATTTCTACGAGCCGGCAGCGAGGAGCTCCCACCTGGTGAAGGGAGGGCCAAAGTCTCCCTTTGGCTCGTTGATGATCCAGTTGCTGCCGTCCCGGGTGGCGGAGTACCCGGTGGCGGCCTCCCAGGACCACTGGGGGGACTAGATCCGGAGGTAGTTCTACATCCGGGTCAGGGACAACGAGGTGGTGTACTCCCCGGAGACACCCTCCTACAGTCGGTCATCCGCTCCCAAGCCCCCGGTGTGGACCGAGGAGGAGCTAAAGCTCCTCAGCAAGGTCATGGGCTCCCGGGGCGTCCACTCTATGAGGGACGCCACCGAGGAGTTAACGCTGCTGAAGATCTCCGCCTTCTCGCACGGGAGGAGGGGGATCGGGATGTGCCCGGCCTAGTGGCCCCCGCAGAAGCCGATGACCCGATGTAAGCTCCCGGTCACCTTGCTCGTTTCCTTTTCACGTATTTTTCTAACTCTTATCTTTTGCAGTCCGGCCGTACCCGGCCGCCCGGGAGAAGGCGGAAAACCTCCTCGGGAGGTATTACGCCGACGAGCACGAGCGGATCATGCGCGTCATGGGGGAGGGCCCTCCCCGGAACCTGGTGGGCGAGGCCTTCGGGCTGAGGCTACCGGTGAGAACGCCCCTCCCCACCCTCGGTTCCCACAAGAGGGGGAAGGAGGCCACCGGGGGCTCTGAGCCAAAGCGGGCCAAGGCTCAGAAAGCCCCCGGCCCATCGACGACTTTGGGCTCCACGCCTGTGAAGGCCCGGGACGCAGCCCACGGAACAGGGCGCGTGCGGGCGCCTCCCCGGCAGGAAGCGACGCCACCTCCCCTGGATAACCCCGGAGAGGCTCGGGGGAAGGAACCAGCCAATAACGGGGGGCGTCCGATTCGCCGGATTACGCCCCCTCGCCACCTTCGGCGATAGCCCTCCCAGCGGCCCCGGCGCTACCGGAGCTGGAGAGGCTGGAGGTTCGATTCGCGGAGGCTTCTGCTCCGCGCGTTGAATGGCCGGTAGACGAGGGAGGAGCCCCTCGATCTATGAGGCCCTCCCAGCGATGGAGATCCCGAGGCCCCACGGCCTGGAAAAGGGAAGGGGCTCCTGATGCCTCCCCGGGGAGGGACCCCCTCTGAAAGTTCTGTGGCTACCTCTTTTGCGGCCACTTCCTCGGCGGTGAAGACGCTAGCCACTGACACCCCGGTCCACATCACCCCCGCGACTCTTGCACGGTGGCCCGTCGTTGGTCGCGATGGGTCCAGCGCCGGGAGGGAGACCCCCCTGCTGTCCGCGAGGGAGGTCGACTGGTACGCGGAGAGCCTACAGACCCGGAAGGTCCAGGACTATGTCTCGCAAGGGACACTCCGCGAGCGCTTCGGGGAGCTTCAATCCCTCTAGATCCAGGTACTTTCTCGAGTCGGTAGGAGGTTTCCTTCGGCGATCTCAACTCGAATTTTTCCTAACTCTTGCACTTGTAGGGGGCCGCCATCACCTGGGGGATTGAAGCGCGCTTCAGCCGGGCGCTGCAAGACGCGGAGGGGAAGGCCGCTGCCTACTTGGAGGAGCGGGACGGCGCCCTCCGGGAGTTGGCCCGGGTCTGGGCCCAGCTCCACACCTCCGAGACCGTCAAAGACCGGCTCCGGAGGGAGGCCAAGGCGAAGGAGGATGCCCTCTGGGAGCTCGAGGGCGCCAGCATCTGGGCCGTGACGGACGCGGGCCGCTCCGTGCGCTCAGCCCTCGAGGGGCTTGGAGTGAGCCCGGGCTCGGGGAGCAGCTTCGAGGCAGCCCCGGCGACACTCACGAAGGCTATGCGTTTTCTCAACGCACAAGTCTCCGTGAACCTGGAGGTGGGGATGCCCGGGCGCGGGGCCGGGCGATCCCTGTATGAGCCTCCCCCCCGGGTCTAGATAGGACCCCTTTTTGTTTTTAGGTCTTTTGCTCCCGGTAGCTTCTTAGAGGAAGCCCTGACCCCTTGTACAAAGACATTTTGATGCAATAGAAATTGAATTTTTTCCTAAGTCTAAATGAATGAAATGTACCTGGTTTCCTGGGAGGTTACTCCCGGGCGAAGGTCCCGGAGAAACTCCCCGGGGATGAGGCCTTTGAGCCTCGGTGGGTGTAACCCGGGGGATGCCCAGGCCGCCTTTATTTTGCTAAGTCTCTTCTCGGGGGCATTTCCTGGGAACCGATCCGGTTGCGGTGGCGTCCAGAGTGGCACCTGGACAACTTTGATAATCACCGCGCTGAGCTATCCCCTCCGTGACCAGGATCCCGGAGGGTTCCCCCGCTTCGAATACTTCCACCGGCGGGCTACGAGTATTGGCCCGAAGACCTGCTTCGGGAGGCCCAGCGTCGCATACGCGGCTTGTACTGAGACCTGGCCCGGGAGATATCCGAAGGTCTCTGGGATTATTAGACATAGGAACTTTCCGGGTTACACCCCGGGTTGTATCGTATCTGATGTAATGATGCCCACCGGAGGGGGGAAGATGTCCTCCGGTGAAATGATCTTCAATAAAGCTAAGTTTGCTTGTGTACTTTGATTTCTTCAATAGAGCTAAGTTTGCTCGTGTATTTTGCCTTCTTAGATGGTCCGGAAAGGGGTGATTCCTGGGTGCTCCTTATCCCCCCCCTCCACAGTGGGCCGGAGGGGAGCTCCGCGCGCTGTGGGGATGACAAAGCTCCCGGGGTAAAGACCCATCATTTAAGAATTTTTCCAAGTTTTCCCAAGGTTATAAAAAATTTCCGGGAACAATCTTTTCGAAAGCCCCGGCGGGATCCTCTGATCGCCGTAAGAACGGGGAGCCGGGGATGGATCTCCGGAGAGAGATCGTCTGAGAAAATCCAAAAGATTCCCAAAGATAATTTTTTCGGGAGACAAACCTCCGGTCGCTGTGAAGACGGGGAGCCGGGAACAATGTCTCCAAGAAAGATATCCGTGAATTCCGAAATTCCAAGAAATTCTCCGGGGTAAAAAACCTTCCGGTCACCGTGAGAACGGGGAACCTGGTGAGTCCTCCGGGAGGCTCAATGTTTCCGGGAATTTTCCCGGGGGAGAACCCTCCGATCGCCGTAAAAACGGGGAGCCGAGAGCGAAATCTCCGGGGAAGAAAATCCAAGAAAGTCCGAGGTGAAATTCCCGGGGGTAATTTTTCCGGGAGATAACCCTCCGGTCACCGTGAAAACGGGGAGCCGGGAACGAGATCTCCAAGAAAGAATATCCGAGAATTCCGTCTCGCTGAGGAGACAATCGACTCCCAGAGGAGGATGTGCCCGATGACGGGTCTGAGTGTTTGGGTAGGGGACTAGTCTCCCAAATTGACTCGTTACTGCGGTCCTTGAGGACCGGGTTGTCGCTTACACCCTCAGTCCACGAGGGGTGATCGTAAGCCGCCCTACGGGAGTGGTACTCCCATTGTAGGGACTTGTTGGGTCGTGATAGCCCACTTCCTCATGGGGAGGGCATCCTTGTTGAGAGGGCATCCTCACGGGGAGGGCATCACCGTGATAGACGGTAATGTGAAAACCTGTATTGAGACAGAGCTAAAGAAAAAACCAGTTGTATTGATAATGAACTGAAGTACAACGCCTCCCCCCGCGAAATCGCGACAGGGGAGGGAGCGGTGAATACAATGTCCCCCCTCCCCTTCCGGTGTAATCGCTTCGGGGGAGGGGACGAGCCCGTAGGCTAGACATAGAACTTGCAAAGTAAACGCACGTTCCACATGTGCTTCAGCTCCTACTCTTGAAGGTTGGAGAGCTTGTAAGCCCCCGAGCCCAGGACTGCCGAGATTCTGTAGGGGCCCTCCCACTTGGGGGAGAGTTTGCCCTGGGCTTGGGGGTTCGTGACGCGCTTGAGGACAAGGTCCCTGAGCCGAAAAGCCCTCTTGCGCACACGCTGGTTGTATGCGCGCGTGTAACACCTTAGTTTTGGGGGTGAAAAGTTTTGCATAAAAACCCTGCATGCATGTATCTCTATAGTAGTAGCCAAATCAGCTGAACTCTAATCTCTCCCAAAGCCTAAAAATCTTCAAAATCCACCCTTTGGATTCAGACTAAGATCTGCCTATCCAGATCTAACCTACCAGTTACTCTGAAGATAAAAGTCTTCAGGAGCCAGATCAAATTCGGACCCTAACTCTCAGTACCTAAGTCTCTCTCTGTTTTCAAAAACAGGAAAATTCAGATTTACCCTAAGTATCCCAATTTCCAGATAACTGAGTAATCTTGATTTAACCCTATCCAAACTCAAGTGTCTCTTGGATTATGTTTCCGATATATCCTCAACTTAGTTCAAAAAGTTTGGAACCAGATTAATTCATCTAAACACTTTTCGCAAATTAGTCCAAATTTTACTGCGAATAGTTCCTTTTCTGTTTACCTGGAAGCCTGAAAAGGCTAAAATCTACGAATCAACTCAAACTCCAGAATTTCTTCAGGGAACACCTCCCAAATGCTATTTGATACAGGTCTCCTTTTTTATCAGACTTCAAAATCTCTCTCCAATCACCAGAATTCGAGATCGACAAAATCCAGATCTATTTTACCCTAATTTTACCCTATTTTCGAAAATTGGTGAAATCCCTCAAATCTTATCAAACTTTCTCCAAATTTGAGCTAAATGAGTATTAATAGAAATATTATACTCAGCCATGGAATCAAATCTCAAATTAATCCTCTTTAAGACCAGATTTACAATTTAGTCCAAAACCCATCAAAAATCATCACAATTAGGGCCCTGGTTCGACCTCGGGTTGGTTTTAGCGACCAGAACCAGAGAAACCGACCAGAGCCTCCTATTTCGACCACTCCTTGTGTTTGCGACCTCAGCAACTGGTTTCGACCTCGACCACTCCTATTACTTAGACCGTGGTTGCACCAATCGACCTCACCTACCACACGCGACCACTAGCTAGAACACTGTAGCATAGACCTGTTACTGTTTACTTGACCAGCTGTTGTCGTTGCTTCGACCTCCAACTACAGTACCTCATCTACTCGCCTGCCGCCATGTGTGTGCTCGATGATTGGCACTGTGGATCTTCTCGGGCTGACCTCATGGCCAGCTGATTCTCCCCGATTGTGCACGCCACCGGCAACGTTTCAAACAGAAAAGCCTGGCCACGTGGAGTCCATGCCGAAGCCAAACATCTATTCACCTTCACCTCCACCAGAGCAGCAGGTTAAAGCCCCTAATCCAGCTGTAGGCCGTCACTTCACCGGGATTCAGCCGAGTTGTCACCTCCAGCCCGCTTCACTTCCCGGTGCATTTCCAGCCGTTGCAGCACCCCCCCAAATCGCCTATAAATACCCCTTGGGACTTAGCCAACTCCACCACACAGCAAAACACCAGAAATCGCCACACTTCATCGTGTCTTCTCTTCTTCGGTGAGCAGCAAGGAGGAGCTACGGTGCCAAGCCTCTACACTACTTCCCCCTCCAATCCAGCTACTTTAGTAAGCTCCTCTTACCTCCCTTATCATACTCGAGCATGGAATTGACTTCAAACCTCTCCAGTCGCCGGCGATTTCCTTTTCTCTCCAGCAGCTCCGAAGAGCAATTAAACCCTAACCAGAGTGAATTAGCTCTTGAGCCTGTGATCAAACATGATCAGTGGACTTTTTTGAACACATCTAAGCAACCAGAATCACCAATTTTGCTAAAACTTGAAAAACCCCAAATTTCAACCTTGCATGTTCACTGTGCTTGCTGATTTAGCTTATCTGTTGAATGTTTAGCTAATCCAACTTCACACCTAGCCTTGTTATACCCCAGAGACCATCCTCAAGCAAGGAATTAAGTTCATTTGCCCTAGAACAGAAATGCCCAATTTCTGTGGCTTCTTCCCTAGCTCCGGTCGCCGGATTTTGTTTCCGGCCGTTTCAACCCTAACCACCATGTCTAGTAGATGTGCCTTGACCCCATGAGTATTTTTGTCTTCGAGCTCGACACCTGGATCGGCCCAGGTGAAGAGGTATCGCCATGCCAAAGTTTTATCCAGAGACTGTTTGGAACAGTTCGGCCACTGTGTTCTTCGCCGGATTTCCTTGCCTTCCAGCCATCTCCTGCCCAAGACCTTGTTGAATAGATTGTTCCTGTTGCAAATGCCTAACCGCCAAACAAAGTGGTGCATCATTTAGAGCCTTGAATCAAAAGATATGGCTAACCCTACTTTCTGGCCATGTCGACCCTATGCCAGGCTGTGTCAGCCAGTGGCATTAGCCCTGTTCCCCCACCTCTGGTCATGTAAGACAGAAATTACTTTGTCAAATAACTGCCTCACTACTGTGTGCACCATATGCTTGAATCAAAACCTACTTTGGCCACTGGAAACTATTCAAACAATGCCAATGCTATTCTTGGGCACTGTCAGCCTATGTCAGCCAGTGGCATTGAGCCTTTTCACCCACTTCCAGCCATGAACTTTGGAAATAACTTTGTCCCTTAGACTCCTGACGTTGTGATCTGCACTTTTCCCTACTGTCACAACTTGAGTTGAGCCCTCTATCACCCATTGACCTTATGTCAATGACTTGAACCGAATGCCAACCTAAAGACGTTCGTTGTTTTTGGGTGAACCAGTCACAACCTTGATATTACCCTGATATTTTGGAACCCTGTAAACCTTGACAACTAATATTAACCCTGGTTTCCATAGTTTAACTCTAATCGCTTCCAAACCTTGTATCACCAGAGTATTTCACCTTGCATTATTGCATGTAGTGGGTTAGTAAGAATAGGATTGATTGTAATGCCTGTTTGCTTGTTTGATCTTGTTCAGAGCAAGACCCCGAGGTTGAAGATCTTGTCGCTGAACCGTCATCAACTGCTGATACTTACGACGCGGGAGGCAAGTCATACTTTGAACATATTGAACCTATATTTTATGAATTGCTATGCTATTCCATGAGTAGATATCTCATTAATATTGCATATGTTGAGATCAATAATATTATGGCAGTGATAGATTGAATACTTGAGGAATGTGAACTTGTTAAGATAGAAAGCCATGAACTAATAAAGGTATATACATATACAATTATATTCATGAAATAAAACCCCTAGCCGTGACCAGTATTTTGGTATGGGATGGTGGTAGCACTGGAGGTGCTTGGCTGCACTGGATGTGCAGACACTGAAGGTGCATGGTTTGTGGTATGATTTGGTCACTGGCATATAAGGACTAGAACCTTGTGTCATGCGTCTAGTGGCATGAAAAACGTACCAACCACTTACCTGGTATGGGACAGGCACAATCTAGTAGCTTTCTTAGTATTAGCAGTTCCCTGCATGGCTTGTCGATCCAGTTTCTCGCGTGGAAACTGGTGGGATGCAGTTCGTCCATGAGTGATGTGAGATCAGAAAAATTATGAGAGGATAAGGTGTAAAGAAGGAAGACGCCCTACGCCAGATTAAGTCGTGCGCGACTGTAATCAAAAGAGGCTATGTGTCCTGCAGGAACATAGGCCCAGGCTAGGAAGTAAGGCAGTGGGGAGGACCCACAACGGTACTTGGGACTGGATTGTCCATTTACCGGGCAGGGATGCTGTTAATACTAGACTGCGAAAACATTGCGTGAGCTCGGCCTTGTCACGTGCGTATAAGTCGCATGAAGTTGCCCCGACTTGAAAGTTGAGTGAAAAAGTGGATTTAAAAAGAGGTACACCTCTGCAGAGTTAAAAATGTATTCGAATACTTCGTGCTCCCGAGTTTTAGGAGTATGCCGCGGTGGATTAAATCCACGGGGTGTGACACAAGTATTGTTTTATAAACTAAAACTTGTTAGTTCAAGATTACCCAAGTGGCATGTGTTGTCACGATAAGGGGCGTTGCCGTGGGCTGTCATGTGTTGACGTGTCGCGGTAATACGATAATCTAGTAAACATGTGTTAGCTAAGAGGCATGTGGATTTTGCCGTAAGCATATGATAACTAAGAGGCATGTGGTTTATGCCCTAAGTTTATGAAATACTGACATGAGTATAAGATTGTGTTGGGGGAAATCTCCACGGGACTAAGTCCAGGTAAGTTGTCAAGGTTGCCCGGGGACGTGGCCTCCGGTGCCCTCCCGGGCGCCGCCTTTTGCCCGGGGACGCGGCCTCCGGGGCCTCCCCGGGCGCTGCCTTTTGGCTCTCGGGACGGGGCCTCCGGGGCCTCCCCGGGCGCCGCCTTTTGGCTCCCGGGACGTGGCCTCCGGTGCCCTCCCGGGCGCCGCCTTTTGCCCAGGGACGTGGCCTCCGGGGCCTCCCCGGGCGTCGCCTTTTGGCTCCCGGGATGGGGCCTCCGGGGCCTCCCCAGGCCCGTGGCCTCCGGTGCCCTCCCGGGCGCAGCCTTTTGCCCGGGGACGTGGCCTCCGGGGCCTCCCCGGGCGCCGCCTTTTGGCTCCCGGGACGTGGCCTCCGGTGCCCTCCCGAGCGCCGCCTTTTGCCCGGGGACGTGGCCTCCGGGGCCTCCACGGGCGCCGCCTTTTGGCTCCCGGGACGTTCCCTCCGGTGCCCTCCCGGGCGCCGCCTTTTGCCCGGGGACGTGGCCTCCGGGGCCTCCCTGGGCGCCGCCTTTTGGCTCCCGGGACGCGGCCTCCGGTGCCCTCCCAGGCCTCATCGCCCTCCTAAAGGTAAAGTATTGAACTGTTTATCACGCGCAGGTCACGCGAGGAGCACCTCGGGAACTAGCGACCACCTGTCAAGCATCCAAAGCGTTTGACCGGGAGAAGGACGGTCCTACCCTTCAATCCGACGGTGGCTTCCGGGGTAGTTTAGGTTTTTTGTTGCTTTTTGGGGCTATAAATAGCCCTTGTACCCCTCTGTTGTAAGGGATCGGTTCATTTGTTGGAATAGCTAAGCTCACAGGCGTGCTCCGGAAGCCTCTCCCCCGGAGAGAGCCTCCCCAGCCGACTCCAGTAGGGAGCGCGTCGACAGGACTAGGGCCCCCACCGGGACCCGAACCTGTATAAACCCGTGTGTCATTCTTTGTGCTTGTCCGGCGGGGGAGGACCGGTCATCCGGTCAACCCGCGTCGCGTAATCTTCGCTAGGATCACTCTCAAAACCTGCCGGGGTATTCGCAATACCACGACAGTTGGCGCCGACCGTGGGGAGTCGTGACAAGACGCCATGGCTCCCCCAAGAACAAGGGCTCGCACCCTTCCCGGTGATCCGGGTCTCGGAGACCCGGCGCCGTCCGCCCGGGACATTGCTGTCCTGGCGATCCCTTCCGGAGGCGACCTGGCCCAGGTACCGCCTCCCTCTTTTCCTCTTAACTTAGGTGCTTCCACCTCCAGGTCGTTCCCGGTGACCGCGGGGACATCGGCCGGGACAAGCGTCCCCCCGATGGCTCCCCCGGCTCCCCGGGACGCCCTGCTCGAAGCTCTCGTGGAAGGCCAGCGCTCTATGGACGAACTCCTTAGCGTGTTGGCGCGGCCTCCGGCCCCCACATTTGCTTCGCACCCATATCCGGGGATCATGCCCCCGTTTATGGGTTACCCGGCGGCCCCTCCGGCCTCGTGGGGGTTGTCCGCCCCGTATGATCCTGCCGGGGGGTTCCCTCCCCCTGCGGGATATACGTCCGGACCCTTCCCGGCACCCGGGCCCGTCCCGGTACCGGGAGGTTACTTCATGCCAGGGCCGTTCGTGGCACCAGGGGGGTACCCCGTTCCCGGCCTGATCCCGGGGCCGGGAGCCCACTTCTTGCTGGGGATTTACCCTGCGCCGGGAGCCAGTCCCGCCCCCCGCGTTGCGTTTACCGCACCGGGGGCGGTCGACAGAGCAGCCCCCGTGCCGCAGCGGACTTCCCCTCGCATGGGCTCCCCGGTTCCGGACGCCGCCACCAGGGCTCCCCCCTCGCCGGTTCCGGGTGTTACAGGGCCTGCCCCCTTCCCGATTCCGGTCGTGGCCACTGGGGCCCCCTCCACTTCGATTCCAGGCGTCGCCGCGGGCGCCCCCTCCCCGGTTCCGGATGATACAGGGGCTTCCCCCTTCATGGTCCCGGGGGTCGTCGCAGGGGGCTCGCCCTAACCGGCTCCGGAAGCTACAGCGCACGAGCTCCCTCCCTCGGCGGGACAGGTCCATTTCGTCCCGGGGGAGGTCGAGCGAATGCGTTCACCAGAGCGCGGGGAAGAACTTCCCCCCGGCCGCGGGCGCGGGGAGCCTCGCTCTCGCATCGGCCGGGGGAAGAGACCCGCCGAAGAGCCAACCTCTCCGGCGGAGAGCCCGGACGTCCGAGAATTCAGCCCTGGTCCGGAGGAAAAACGTCGCCACCGCCATTCTGGCGGACCTCTCGGACCGCTTCCAGACTCAGACAACGAAGGTCCCGTGAAAGAAGATAGCGACCGAGGCTCTCCCCGGGAAGTGCAGGGGGCCAACCAGCCCCTGTGCCGAAGACTTCGCAGCATCAGGTGGCCGCGGCCCTACCGCCCGCCACACATCGAACATTATAACGGCGAGGCAGACCCTTGCGAGTTTGTGCAGGTCAACTCCACTGCTATCTCCGCGGCCGGGGGGGACGAGTCAGTATAGTGCAACGTCTTCCCCCTTTACCTCTCCGGCGTCGCCCGCTCCTGGTTCTACAACCTGAAGGCCGGCTCCATCAAGTCTTTCTCGCAGCTCAAGCGGGAGTTCTGTGCCAACTTCCAGGGGAACTACGTGCGTCCCCTGGACTCCTCGCAGCTGTATACTGTCCGGCAGAGGACTGGGGAGACCATCAGAAGCTTCTTCAAGCGCTTTGCCCAGGTGAAGAGCAAAGTGGCCCACGTCCCCGACTCTACGGTCATCGAAGCCTGCAAAAGCGGCATCCTCCCGGGGGAGCTCCACCGAAGGCTCTCCCGGAGCTGCCCCTCTTCCGCCGACGAGCTCTTCAACATGCTCGAAAAGTACGCTCGAGCGGAGGAAGACGATATCTGGAAGAAGACCCAGGGGGCTCCCGCCCCTGTCGACCGGGGGGCCAGGGATCCCAGCAAATGCTCCAGGCAAGGGGGGCGTAGCGAGCCACGGCCTCGGGACACCTTTGTCCTCGAGGGCGGTGGCGGCTCGCGCGACCCCCCAAGGACCAACCGTCCCTTCCCCAAACCGAAGGGCCATGGGGGAGGACAGTCTTCGCGCGGCCGGGAAAGCCCCGCGGGGAGAAGGCTGGAAGGACCGTGGTGCAGCCTCCACAGGTCCAATACCCACGCTACCCGAGATTGTAGCCAGCTGCTGTAGCACTTTGCGGACTTCCTCGACCAGCGTGAGCTTGGGGGGGGACTCCGGCCTCCTTGCTCCCTCGGCCAGCTGTTCCGGCCCTTCCTGCTCCCACGGGGGGCCAGCAGACGCAAGAGGGGGAGCCTTGTAACACCCTGAGTTAGGGGTGAAAATTTCCTTTTTCATCAATAGCATGCATGCATGTATCTGTAGTAATAGCCAGATCAGTTTCTATCTCAAGCCCTAAAATCTCCAAAATCTATTCTATGACCTCAAATTAAGATCAGATTGTTCAGATGTGATCTATCAGTTACTCTGAACTTAAAAGTCTTCAGAACCTAGATCCAATTCTATCTCTAAATTCCAGATTTATCAACTCCATTCTGTTTTCGAAAACAGAAATACCTTATATTACCCAAATACCTTAAGTTTAGAAATACAGATTTAATCAAAATCTTGACCAAGTTCAGACCAGATTATTCCTGGAATATGATCATGGGTATGTCAATACCTTAATCTAAAAAGTTGACAGCCAGATGTTATCATCTAGACTCTTTTCACAAATCAGTCCAAGCCTTATCGCAAATTAGTCCTTATCTGTTATCCGAAAACCTAAAAAGACTAAAATCTCCAGATTAACTCTAAATTCAGAATTTCTTCAGCAGATCTTTTCTAAATGCTATTTGCCACAAGTCTCTCTTCTGTGCAGATATCAAAATCGAACCCTAAATGCCAGAATTCGAAATCGACAAAACTTAAATCTTATTTTACCCTAAATTACCCTATTTTCAGTTTGTATCAAAAGCTATCCAAATGTGTCAAATTTTATCAATTATCCTTGCCAAATACCTTGTTGAATATAATCTACCAGATTAGTGAAATCAATTTCAGTTTAAACCTACCAAATCTCCAGATTTACAGATCAGTCCAAAACTCAAAGAATTAAAACTGCAGTTCAGTCCATTTTCGACCAGGCCAACTGCTGTACACGACCAGGAGCCTCGCCGTGTTCCTTGCGCCGTGCACGCTCGCCGCCGGTGAAGCTTTGCCGCACTTGTGACCGTGCATGCCAGTGCGCACGTGTCCTCGCTCCAGCTGATGCCGTGGCAAGGCCGCTGCTACGTCGACGACCAGTGCTTGCTCCCGCGCGCGACCAGCAGTGATGTTGTCAGCATCTTCTTGCCACGTAGCTTGCCTTGCCAGCCGTTGTCGCCACCACCTTGCACCGCCCGACATGGTTGAGTCCCAATGTAGCACAGCTTTGTCTCGCCAGTGCACAGTCGTGTCACCGCTCGCCGTTGTTGCATCTGCGCCCGGCAACTCATTTCAACTGACATCAATTCAATGCTGTTTAATCCTTGCAAGCTTCGCCCACTGCTCTATTTAAGCCACCAGTACCCTGTGTCATCTCCCCTTCCCCAGGACTTAACTAAATTCTCAAACTTCTTCACTGTCGTCGTCTTCTCCGGCGAGCTGTCGAAGAGCTTCACGGTGCCAGCACACTACGCAGCACCTCCTGTCAAATTAACCGCATCAGTAAGTTTCCCTAATCTCCCTGATTGTGCTGTACCATCTAATTGAGTTATCTTGCATCCAGTCGCCGGTGATCGCCGGAATTCCCGATTGCCCTGTTCCGGCAATGCAGGCCAAATCACTTCGAATTAGCCCTCGAACCTGTGAAGCAAATTGATCTGTGAGCTCTATTTAGCAAGCCTAAGCATCCAGATCCCCAGGTTGAGCTCGAATCGAAGGTATCCCCAAATTCATGCTCCATCAGTCGCCGGCGATCGTCGCCAGGCTTCTCCAGCCATCCTCTGACCAAATTGACTATACTAGTAGCTTCCTTATACTCCACAGATACTCCTTGAGCTTGGAATTAAGTTCAAACCTCCTACAGCAAAAACCCCCAAATCCAGAGTTTCTTCTCCGGCGCCGATGACCGGAAAGCTTGTTCCAGCCATTTCAGCTCTCGAAACTTTGTCTAGTGTGTGTGCTTTGATCTCCTGAACACTTTTGTCTTCTAGCCCGACACCTAGATCGGCCTAGATTGAAAGATATAGCCATGCCAAGATTTTGTCCAGAACTGTTCCTGTGCAACCAGTTCATCTCAGTTCATCATCAAATTTCTTGCCTTCTAGCCATCTTTTGCCCTAGATCCTGTTGAATGATTTGTTCCTGTTATCAATGCCTACCTCCTAGACAAAGTGGTGCATCATTTGGAGCTCTAGATCAAAAGTTATGCCAAGCCCTAGTTTCTGGCCATGTCAAGATCAATGCCAGACTATGTCAGTCAGTGGCATTAGCCCTTTTCACTCCCTTCCAGATGTGCATTTTGGGCATAACTTTGTCCCTTAGATTCCTGAGGTTGTGATCAACATTTTCTTCTTCTATCACAACTTGATTTGAGCTCTTGAATTATATTTGCCGCTAAACCCTAGTTTTTTTGACACTATCCCAGTGCATGCCAGCCAATGGCATTGGCCTTGTTCACCCACTTCTGATTGTGCTTTCTGAAAGCCACTTTGTCCACTGAATTTGTAGAGTTATGATCTACATTTTCTTCTACTGTCATAACTTGAGATAAGCTCTCTAGTTTTCCTTGAAGTTATGTCAGAATCTTGATCTGAATGTCAATCTGCTGACATTCGCTGTTTTTGATCAAACCAGCCACAAAACTGATGTTCTTATTGTAACCTTGAGATCCTAAGAGCATCTACCACCCATCCGTAGCCAAATCCTTGAAACCCTAGGTCTCAACTCAGTTCAGCTTGTAATCTCAATTATCTCCAGTATCGTTCAGTCACTCTTGTTAAGCATATCTGCATATAAATCCTAAATCATTTTAATATATAAGTAATATTTGTGTGTATTGTTTGTTTGTCGCCGAGCAGATTCAGAAGCTGAGATCAAGGACTTCGCTGTTGACCCGTCATCAACTGCTGTTTCTTACGACGCGGAAGGCAAGTCATATCCTTGGTCATCTTGAACCTATATTTTAAATGTTGCTAAAACATAACCTTGAATATAGGCAATATTGCATGTGAATGATTGAGAATGGTTGATTTATCAATTGGCAGTACTGGACTGGTTATCTGTAAAATGTGAAATAAACAAGTTTTGAGCCATGAACTATTATATGTAATTATATATTTATATTCATGAAATAAAACCCCTAGCCGTGACCAGAAAAATGGTATGGATGGCTGTAGCACTGGAGGTGCTAGACTGCA
Source organism: Pharus latifolius (assembly GCA_019359835.1). NCBI lineage: Eukaryota > Viridiplantae > Streptophyta > Magnoliopsida > Poales > Poaceae > Pharus > Pharus latifolius. Next base: position 32,822,308 of record CM033328.1, on the reverse strand, counting down.
AAGGAATGCAGGCACTGAAGGTGCAGGGTTGTGGATGGTCTGGTCACTGGCATATAAGGACTAGAACCTTGTGTTGTGCGTCTAGTGGCATGAACAACGTGCTAACCGCAAGCCTGGTATGGGACAGGCCTGAACAAGTACTTATGTGGATCATACATGAAACCCCTGCATGAGTTGTGTTGTGATGTTTGACTTGGAGGCTGACTCCTACTATCACTGAAGGTGATCTGATATTTGACCCAGTAATGGGAAAATGAGGTGGGGTGGAGGTTATGATACAACCTACCACAACTGTGTTTCGCTGAGAGCCACAGGGTCAGGGGTGAATTGTAAGTGATGCATAACAAAAGTTCTTGTTATCTCCACCTTGCCACTCACACATGGTTGTGAGAAGGGGTCTAATCATTTTGATAGGATGGGCTTGAAAGTGGAATATCTTGCGGGTAAATTGGTACCTCTCTGCAGAGTTAAAAACGTATTCGAATACTCCGAGCTCCCGGGTTTATAGGAGTCTGCTGCGGTGGATTAAATCCACGGGGTGTGACACAAGTACTATTTTCTAAATAAAATATGTTTAATCAAGATTACCCAAATGACATGTGTTGTCATGATAAGGAGTGCTGCCGTGGGCTGTCGTGTGTCGACGTGTCGCGGTAGTGCTATAATCTAGTGAACATGAATGATGATGTATATTATGAAAAGTGCTGCCATGAGCTGAAATAAGATGAGATGAGAAAGGAAAAGATTATTTTACAAATATCCATAATTCTTGACTAGTCTAGGTTCATATCATCACTACTATATGTATCTACTCTTACCTATGACTTGCTGAGTATGTAAGTGCTCACCCTTGCAACATTCAACTCAATAGATGAAGCCTACTTTGATCAAGATGATGGCACGGAGTACTACGTGGATCCAGAAGGAGGAGAATCAGTTCCGCCAGAACCCTGAAGTGTGTTGTTCTGCCGTCAACTTCTTTTGTGGGAGGGTCACCTATCTTCTGCTGCGTAGTTAAATATTTTGCTAAACCCTGAATGCCTTGTAGGCATTGTAATCCTCTTTATGTAATATTAAGGCCAGCAAGCCACACTGCTTAATATTTTGTGAGTACTCTGTTGCAATGTAATAAACTCCTGTGTTTGACTCATCCTGGGAAGTCAAAGGTTTGTGGTTTGGGACTAGCTGCAGCGAGCTAGGTCTCTACAGGAGTAGTCGTTGTCCCAGTCTCGGGGCGCGACAAGCCTTCAGAAGCTCTCCCCTTTCAAACTTCGCAGCGGCACATCAACGTCATCGTGGGAGGATCTGCCTCTGGGCGGGACTCTAAGCGCCAGCGTAAGGAGTACGCGCGCGAGGTCAAGGTTGTGGGGGTGCTACACGCGTCCCCGCCACCGAAGTGGTCGGACGTCCCCATCACCTTCACGGCAGAAGACGCGCGGGGGGTTCGCTTCCCCCACGACGACGCGCTCATTGTCTCCGCGACCATCTACAACTGCCGTCTGGCCCAGATCCTGGTGGACGGCGGGAGCTCCGCCGATGTCTTATTCCTGAAGGCCTTCAAAGAAATGCAGGTGGATGAGAAGCTCCTGCAGCCCGCTGTCGGGCCCCTGCAAGGCTTTGTCCCGGGGAAGGCGATCCACCCCGTGGGCAAGGTAGATCTTCCAATGACTTTCGGCACCCCGGAGAACTACCGGACCGAGCTGGTCCGCTTCGACGTGGTAGACCTCCCCTCCTCCTACAACGCGATTATGGGGAGGACGACAATCAACCGGCTGGGGGCTGCCACCCATCAAAATTATCTCTGCATGAAGATCCCCGGGCCACATGGCGTGATCAACGTCCGGGGAGACCAAGACATGGCCCGTGCTCTGTACGAGCGCGCTGCGGCCACGATCGGAAGCGTCAACCTCATAAAGACGCCCGGGGGGGAGGCTTCTCCCCCGGAACTAGGTGCTGCTGCGCCGCCGCTCGGGAGGCCCCTCCTCAAGCCGCGTCCGGAAGGGGGCCTCCGGAAGGTCCTGCTGTCCTCGGGCAACGAAGACAAAACCGTCCGAATCGGGGCGGAGTCCCCGAGGAGCACGCAGCGCAACTTGCAGCTTTTCTGCGCGAAAACTCCGATGTTTTTGCGTGGAAGCCGTCAGACATGCGGGGCGTCGCCCGGGGGGTCATTGAGCACAAGCTTGCAGTAGCCCCCGGTCACCCCCCGGTCAAACAGAAGCTGCGGAAACTCTCCCTCGAGCGCCAAGAGGCAATCGAAGCGGAGATCACCCGGCTCCGAGAGGCGGGGTTCATTCGAGAGGTCTTGCACCCCGAGTGGCTCGCGAACCCCGTCCTCATCAAGAAATCAACCGGCAGGTGGCGGATGTGCGTGGACTTCACCGACCTTAACCGCGCCTGCCCCAAAGACAACTTCCCGCTCCCGCGGATTGATCAGCTCGTCGACTCCACTGCGGGGTGCGAGCTCATGAGCTTCCTAGAAGCCTACTCAGGCTACCATCAAGTCCGGATGGCGGAAGGAGACGAGGAAAAGACGAGTTTTATTACTCCCCTCGGAACCTTCTGCTACATCCATATGCCCTTCGGGCTCAAGAACGCGGGGGCGACCTTCCAGCGCCTTATGACACTGGTTTTCAAAGAGCAAGTCGGCCGCAACGTTGAAGTCTACGTAGATGACGCGGTTGTCAAGAGTCCCTGCGCGGCCTCCCACATTGACGACCTGGCTGAAACCTTCCAGAACCTCCGCGCATTCGGGCTCAAGCTGAACCCGGAGAAGTGCGCCTTCGGGGTGCGCGGGGGGAAGCTCCTAGGTTTCCTCGTGTCCCAGCGGGGCATTGAGGCAAACCCCGAAAAGATCCGGGCATTCCTAGACATGCCCCCGCCGCGCTCCGTCAAGGATGTCCAACGGCTCTCCGGCCGCCTAGCCGCGCTCAGCCGCTTTGTCTCCCGGTCGGGGGAGCGGGGCCTCCAGTTCTTCAAGATCCTCCGGGGGCTCGAGGGGTTCCGCTGGACCCCCGAGGCCCAGGAGGCGTTCAACGACCTCTAGAAGTACCTCACGAGCCCCCCAATGCTCATGAGTCCGTCCCCGGAAGAGCCCTTGCTCATCTACCTCGCCGCGACCCCCGTTGCCGTCAGCGCGGTCTTGGTGAAGGAGCAAGGGGGGCAGCAGCGTCCGGTGTACTACGTGAGTGAGGCCCTCCAAGGGGCCAAAACTCGATACACGGAAATGGAGAAAATCTGCTACGCCCTCCTCATGGTGTCCCGGAAGCTTCGGCATTACTTCCTGGGGCACCCCATCACCGTCCCGTCGTCCCTCCCCCTTGGGGAGGTACTGCGGAACAAAGAAGCCACCGGCCGGATAGGGAAGTGGGGGGCTGAGCTCGCCCCCTTCTCCCTGTCCCTTACCGGCCGCTCCGCCATCAAGTCGCAGGTTCTCGCCGACTTCGTCGCAGAGTGGACTCCCGCCTCTGGGTCCGGGGACGAAGATCTCCCTGTGCCGCCCCGACGCAGTGATCATTGGACCCTTATGTTCGATGGGTCGCTGTGTCTCGCCGGGGCTGGCGCGGGAGTAGTCCTCCGGAGCCCCGAGGGGAAGGAACTCGAGTACGCCGCGCGGCTCGAGTTCCCCGCAACCAACAACGTCGCCGAATATGAGGCTTTGCTCCTCGGGATGCGCCTCGCGCGCTCCCTGGGGATCCGGCGCCTCTTAGTCAAGGGAGATTCTCAGCTCGTAGTTTTCCAAATGGAAAAGTCTTACCTGTGCCATGACGCAAACTTAAGTCTTTATTTGCAGGAAGTGCGAAAGATGGAGAGGCATTTCGACGGTCTCGAGGCCCGGCATATCCCACATAGGGACAATGACCGGGCCGACGCCTTGGCCCAGGCGGCCAGCGCCCGGGAATCGCTCCCCAAGGGGGCTTTCCTGGAGATCATCACGAAGCCCTCGGTGGCCTCCCCGGACACGGACGACGAGCCTCATGTCCCGGAGGTCGCCGAGATCACCCGGACTCCGTCTTGGATGGACCCCCTCATCTCCTTCATCAGGGGGGAGGGGGACCCTCCTAGTGAGACCGAGGCTAAACGTCTCCGGGCTAAAGCCCGGGCATATCTCCTCCTGGAGGGGAGGCTCTACAAGCGGGGGGCTTCCGCCCTCCTGCGCTGCCTCCCCCGGCCGGAGGGACTTCAACTTCTCAAAGACATCCACGCGGGGAGCTGTGGTTCTCACCTAGCCCCGCGTACCATCGCAGCCAAGGCCCTCCGGCAGGGCTTCTACTGGCCCACGGTCATGCGCGACGCGCGAGACCTCGTCTCCGCGTGCGCGGCATGCCAGAAGATGGCCAAGGGCTCGAACCTCCCCCCTATAGTGTTGCAGACAATCCCCATCACTTGGCCCTTTGTGCGCTGGGGGATGGACCTCTTAGGGCCCTTCCCCCCAGCGCCCGGAGGATACAAGTATGCGGTAGTCGCAGTCGACTATTTTACAAAGTGGGTTGAGCCGGAGCCTTTGACCAGCATTACGTCCCGGGCCGTTCAGCGCTTTTTCTGGAAAAACGTCGTATGTCGTTTTGGTGTCCCCCGGGAAATCACCGTGGACAACGGGACCCAATTCGACTCGGCTTATTTTCGGGAATTCTGTGAAGGCCTGGGGCTCGTCATCCACTTCGCCTCCGTAGCCCATCCCCGGAACAATGGGGCTGTCGAGAGGGTCAACGGCGTGATCCTACAGCGCGTGCGCGAGAGACCTTTCCGCCTTGGGGACCTTGTCCTCAAGCGCGTGACGGACCCCCAGGCCCAGGGTAAGCTCTCCCCCAAGTGGGAGGGCCCCTACAGGATCTCCGCGGTCCTGGGCTCGGGGGCCTACAAGCTCTCCAACCTCCAAAAGCAGGAGCTGAAGCACACGTGGAACTTGCGTTTACTTCGCAAGTTCTATGTTTAGCCTTACGGGCCTGTCCCCTCCCCTGGGGCGTTCACGCCGGAGGGGGAGGAGGGACGCTGTATTTCCCTCCCCTTTCGCGGCTTCGCAGGGGGAGGCCCTGTACTTCATTTCATTAGCAATACATGGGTCTTGCTTTGCAAACTGTCTCATTGCAGGTTTTTCCCATTACCGCCCCTAGCGGCGATGCCCTCCCCGCGAGGATGCCCTCCCCGCGAGGATGCCCTCCTTGTGAGGATGCCCTCCCCGCGAGGAAGTGGGCCAGCCCCAACAAGTCCCTACAACGGAGCCTGCACTCCCGTAGGGCGGCTTACGATCAGCCCTCGTGGACTGAGGGTGTAAGCGGCAACCCGGTCACAGTGGCCGTGGTAACGAGTCACTTTGGGAGACTAGTCCCCTGCCCAAACACTCAAGTCCCGTCTTCGGGCATTTCCTCCTCCGGGAGTCGATGTTATTCCCGGCTCCCCGTTTTCACGGCGACCGGAAGATCAGCCCCTTGCGGCTTGATTGGATCTATCTTCCTCCTCCGAGAGTCGACGTTATTCCCGGCTCCCCGTTTTCACGGCGACCGGACGATTAGTCCCCAGCGACCTTATTCCCGGCTCCCCGTTCTCACGGCGACCGGATGAATGCCTCCCGGAGGCCCTATTCCCGGCTCCCCGTTCTCACGGTGACCGGACGATTGTCTCTCGGAGAAGTCGGATTTCTCGGGCATTTTCTTCCCCGAAGACCCTATTCCCGGCTCCCCGTTTTTACGGCGACCGGACGAGTGTCTCCTAGGAAGCTCGCCTCTGGAAATCCCATCGGGTTCTCTTGGACATTCCTCCCGCTCGAGGCCTTCTTCCCGGCTCCCCGTTCTCACGGCGGCCGGATGATTATCTCCCGGAAGGTCTTTTCCTTGAAAACCTCGCTTTAAAATTTTCTAACTTAGAAAATTTCCTATGCAACAGATAGCTTCCTTCCCGGGGGCCTTGTTACCCCCACAGCGCGCGGAGCTATTCTCCGCCCCACTGTGGGCGGGGGGGATAAGGAACCCCCGGGTGTCGACCGCACCGCCCACGAAGAAACTTAACTCATCCTTGTTAAGATGAGTCGTCCAGACCATCCAAGAAGAAGAAAATAAAGAGGCGCAATAAAAGGAAGCAACAACACAGCGCTTTATTGATCAGCAAACCCGGAGGACATCTTCCCCCTCCGGTGGGCTTTGAAAATGATACAACACGGGTTCTAACCCGGGGGATTCTCTAAGCCCTAAGGCTCCTACGCCTAATACTCCCGGAGGCTCTCTGCTAGCTCCCGGGTCAAGTCTCGGTACAGCGCCCGCACGCGGCGCCGAGCGTCCCGGAGCACATCTTCAGGCCAGAACTCGTAACCCGCCGGTGGAAGTATCCGGAGGGGAGGGATCATCCGGAGTCCCGGTCGCGGAGGGGACAATTCGGCAAGATGATTATCAAAGTTGTCCAAGTGCCACTCCGCACGCCACCTCAACCGGATCGGTTCCCGGACACTATCCTCGCCGCGATTCCCGGATATGAGGCTTATAAAAATTGAAGCCGCTTGGGCGTCCCCCGGGGAGCCCCTCCCGGACCTTCGCCCGGGAGCAACCTCCCGGGAACCCTGGTAACAGTAAGTTCATTTCAAAGACTTAGAAAAAAATTCTAACCATTGCATTAAAGATTTTTATGTACAAGTGCCCGGGGCTTCTTCTAAGAAGCTACCGGAATCAAAATCCAAAAACAAAAAAGGGCCCTAGCTAAGACCCGGGGGGAGGCTCGTACATGTTCATTGGCGTCCTCCCCCCGGGGGGCTTCCACCGAGGCCGGGGCTGGGGCGTCTCCTGCCGGAGGCGCCGGAGCTGGGAACCACGCCCGGATGATCCGGTCGTAGAACCCTTCGGCGAGCTGCTCGACCTCCCGGCGCGAAGGCTCGAAGGAGTCCGGGAAGCTTCGGGGGATGCGGCCCCTGATCGCCCGGGCGCCGACCCCCCGGAACTCAACGAGCCCCGCAGCGGCCGCGACGATGGGGATCGCCCGACCCCGCGCCCGAACATCGGCAGCCTCCGGGATGGCGGAGACCTGTGCGTTAAGGAAACGCACAGCCTCCGCGAGGGTCGCCGGCGGCACCTCTCTGCTCCCGGAGCCGAGGCTTACGCCAAGGCCCTCGAGGGCCGTCCGGACGGAGCGGCCCGCGTCCGCCACCACCCGGACGCTTGAGCTCTCGAGCTCACGAAGCGCCTCCTCCCTCGCCTTGGCCTCCTCCCGGAGGCGGGCGTTGATGGCCTCGGAAATGTGAACCTGGGCCCGGACCCGGGTCAATTCCGCGAGCGCCTCGTCGCGTTCCCGGAGGGCCTCCTCGCGCTGCCCTACGGAGGCTGCGGCCCGGCCCTCCGTCTCCTTAAGCAGCCGGGCGACCCGCTGCTCAAGGCCCCAGGTAACAGCTGCCACCTACAAAATACATAAGAGTTAGGAAAATTTCAAAGTGCAGGGGGATGAGCGAAGGTGTTATCGACTCGGGTTACCTGGGCCCCGAGGGACTGAAGCCCCTCGAAACGCTCGTGGAGCGTCCCTCCCGCTACGAAGGCCTGCACCTTCCGGGTATGCAGGCCCTCCGAGTAGCGGGCGACCTCCCCCGCGGGGAGTAAAGGGGTCTCCCGTCCGGAGCCGCCGGCGCGGCCAGCGGGGGGTCCCCGGACCTCGAGGTCCGGTAACGCGGCCGGCGTCTTCGTCGACGAGGTACTGCCCCCCGAAGACGTGGCCGAGGAGCTCTCGGCGGGAGCCTCCGCCCGGGGGGGAACCATCAAGCCTTTCCCTGCCCCGGGCCGGAAGGTTCTCGGGGCCCCCTCCTCTGGAGGAACCTTGTAAACCGAGGGGCCCCCTCCTCCGGAGGAACCTCGTAAACCTTTTGGCCCCCGGGGCATGGCCTCCGGCGCCGTCCCGGGCGCCGCCATTGGCCCGGGGACGTAGCCTCCGGGTTCTCCCCGGGCGCTGCCATTTGGCCCCAGGGACATGGCCTCCGGTGCCGTCCCGGGCCTCATCGCCCTCCTAAAGGTAAAGTCTCGAATTGTTTGTCACGTGCAGGTCACGCGAGGAGCGCCTCGGGAACTAGCGACCACCTGTCAAGCATCCAAGGCGTTTGACCGGAAGAAGGACGGTCCTACCCTTCAATCCGACGGTGGCTTCAGGGGTAGTTTAGGCTTTTTGCTTCTTTTTGGGGCTATAAATAGCCCTTGTACCCCTCTGTTGTAAAGGATCGGATCACTTTTATTGGAATAGCTAAACTCACAGGCGTGCTCCAGAAGCCTCTCCCCCGGAGAGAGCCTCTCCAGCTGACTCCGGTCGGGAGTGCGTCGACAGGACTAGGGCCCCCACTGGGACCCGGACCTGTATAAATCCTCATGTCATTTCTTGTGATTGTCCGGCGGGGGAGGACCGGTCATCCGGTCAACCCGTGCCTCGTACTCTTCGCTAGGATCGTTCTCAAAACCTGCCGAGGTATTCGCAATACCACGACAGTTGGCGCCGTCCGTGGGGAGTCGTGACAAGACGCCATGGCTCCCCCGAGAACAAGGGCTTGCACCCTTCCCGGTGACGCCGGTCTCGGAGACCCGGCGCCGCCCGTCCGGGACACCGCTGTCCCGGCGCTTCCGCCCGGAGGCGGCCTGGCCCAGGTACCGCCTCCTTCCCTTCCTCTTAACTTAGGTGCTTCCACCTCCAGGTCGTTCTCGATGACCGCGGGGACCTCGACCGGGACCAGTCTCCCCCCGACGGCTCCCCCGGCTCCCCGGGATGCCCTGCTCGAGGCTCTCGTGGAAGGCCAGCTCCGCGCTCAGCGCTCTATGGATGAGCTCCTTGGCGTGCTGGTGCGGCCTTCGGCCCCCACATTTGCGTCGCACCTGTACTCGGGGACTATCCCCCCGTTTATTGGTTACTTGGCGGCCCCTCCGGCCTCCGGGGGTCTGTCCGCCTCGTATGATCCGTCCGGGGGGTTCCCTCCCCCAGCGGGATATACGTCCGGACCCTTCCCGGCACCCGGGCCTGTCCCGGTGCCGGGAGGCTACTTCATGCCAGGGCCCTTCATGGCACCAGGGGGGTACCCCGTCCCTGGCATATTCCCGGGGCCGGGAGCCCACTTCACGCCGGGGGTTTTCCCTAAGCCGGGAGCCAGTCCCGGCCCCCGCGTCGCGTTTATCGCACCGGGGGCGGTGGACAGAGCAGCTCCCGTGTCTCAGCGGACTTCCCCCCGCATGAGCTCCCCGGTTCCGGACGTCGCTGCGGGGGCTCCCTCCTCGCCGGTTCCGGATGTTACAGGGGCTTCCCCCTTTCCGGTTCCGGTCGTTGCCACTGGGGCCCCCTCCACTTCGATTCCAAACGTCGCTACGGGCGCCCCCTCCCCGGTTTCGGATATTACAGGGGATTCCCCCTTTCCGGTCCCGGGGTCTTCGCAGGGGGTTCCCCCCAACCGGTCCCGGAAGCCTCCGGGCCGGTAGCTATAGTGCATAAGCTCCCTCCCTCGGCGGGACAGGTCCGTTTCGCCCGGGGGGAGGTCGAGCGAATGCATTCACTAGAGAGCGGGGAAGAATTTCCCCCCGGCCGCGGGCGCGGGGAGTCTCGCTCTCGCACCGGTCGGGGGAGGAGACCCGCTGAAGAGCCAACCTCTCCGAAGGAGAACCCGGACGTCCGAGAACTCAGCCCCGGTCCGGAGGAGAAGCGTCGCCACCACCACTCTGGCAGACCTCTCGGACCGCTTCCAGACTCAGACAACGAAGGTCCCGTGAAAGAAGACAGCGACCGGGACTCTCCCCGGGAGGTGCAGGGGGCTAACCAGCCCCTGTGTCGAAGACTTCGCAGCATCCGGTGGCTGCGGCCCTACCGCCCTCCGCACATCGAGCACTATAACGGTGAGACAGATCCTTACGAATTTGTGCAGGTCTACTCCACAGCCATCTCCGCGGCCGGGGGGGACGAGACGGTATAGTGCAACGTCTTCCCCCTCTACCTCTCCAGCATTGCCCGCTCCTGGTTCTACAACCTGAAGGCCGGCTCCATCAAGTCTTTTACGCAGCTCAAGCGGGAGTTCTGCGCGAACTTCCAGGGGAACTATGTGCGCCCCCTGGACTCCTCGCAGCTGTACACTGTCCGGCAGAGGACTGGGGAAACCATCATAAGCTTCTTCAAGTGCTTTGCTCAGGTGAAGAGCAAAGTGGCCCACGTCCCCGACTCTACGGTCATCGAAGCCTGCAAAAGCGGCATCCTTCCGGGGGAGCTCCACCGAAGGCTCTCCCGGAGCTGCCCCTCTTCCGCCGACGAGCTCTTCAACGTACTCGAAAAGTACGCCCGGGCGGAGGAAGATGACATCTGGAAGAAGACCCAGGGGGCTCCCGCCCCCGCCGATCGGGGGGCCAGGGATCCCCTCAAGCACCCTAGGCGGGGGGGGGGGGGGGGCATAACGAGCCACGGCCTCGGGACACCTTTGTCCTCGGGGGCGGAAGCGGCTTGCGCGACCCCCCGAGGGGCAACCGCCCCTTCCCCAAGCCGAAAGGTCATGGGGGAGGACAGCCTTCGCGCGGCCGGGAAGGCCCCGCGGGGAGAAGGCGGGAAGGACCGTGGTGCAGATTCCACGGGTCCAGTACCCACGCTACCCGAGACTGCGACCAACTGCTGTAGCACTTCGTGGCTTTCCTCGACCAGCGCGGGCAGGGGGGAGACCCCAGCCTCCTTGCTCCCTCGGCCAGCTGTTCCGGCCCTTCCCGCTCCCGCGGGGGATCAACAGACGCAGACGCAGGAGGGGGAGCCTTCAGAAGCTCTCCCCTTTCAAACTTCTCAGCTCCACATCAACGTCATCGTGGGAGGGTCCGCCTCCGGGTGGGACTCTAAGCGCCAGCGTTAGGAGTACGCGCACGAGGTCAAGGTTGTGGGGGTGCTACACGCGTCCCCGCCACCTAAGTGGTCGGACGTCCCCCTCACCTTCACGGCTGAAGACGCGCGAGGGGTTCGCTTCCCCCACGACGACGCCCTCATCGTCTCCGCGACAATCTACAACTGCCACCTGGCCCGCATCCTTGTGGACAGCGGGAGCTCCGCCGACGTCCTATTCCTGAAGGCCTTCAAAGAGATGCAGGTGGATGAGAAGCTCCTGCAGCCCGCAGCCGGGCCCCTACAAGGTTTTGTCCCGGGGAAGGCGATCCACCCCGTGGGCAAGGTAGATCTTCCTGTGACGTTCGGCACCCCGGAGAACTACCGGACCGAGTTGGTCCGCTTCGACGTAGTGGACCTCCCCTCCTCCTACAACGCGATAATGGGGAGGACCACCATCAACTGGCTGGGGGCTGCCACCCATCAAAACTACCTCTGCATGAAGATCCCCAGGCTGCATGGTGTGATCAACGTCCGGGGAGACCAAGACATGGCCCGTGCTCTATACGAGCGTGCTGCAGCCACAATCGGAAGCGTCAATCTCATAAAGACGCCCGGGGGGAGGCTTCCCCCCCGGAACTAGACGCCGCTGCGCCACCGCCCGAGAGGCCCCTCCTCAAGCCGCGCCCGGAAGGGGGCCTCCGGAAGGTCCTGTTGTCCCCGAAACCAACAACGTCGCCGAGTACGAGGCTTTGCTCCTCAGGTTGCACCGCGTGTGTTCCCCGGGGATCCGACGCCTCCTACTGAAGGGAGATTCTCAGCCCGTAGTTTGCCAGAAGGACGAGCCTTACCTGTGCCATAACGCAAACTCCAGTCTTTTATTTGCAGGAGGTGCGAAAGGTGCATAGGCACTTCGATGGCACCAGGGAGGTACCCCGTTCCAGGCCCATTCCCGGGGCCGGGGGCCCATTTCATGCCGGGGGTTTTCCCCACGCCGGGAGCCAGTCCCGCCCCTTGCGTCGCGTTTAACGCACCGGGGGCGGTCGACAGAGCAGCTCCCGTGCCTCAGCGGACTTCCCCCCCCATCGGCTCCACGGTCCCGGACGTCATCGCGAGGGCTCCCCCTTGCCGGTCCCGGATATTACAGGGGCTTCCTCCTTTCCGGTTCCGGTCGTCGCCGCGGAGGGCTCCCCCCTTGCCGGTTCCGGATATTACAGGGGCTTCCCCCTTTCCGGTTCCGGTCGTCGCCGCGGGGGGCTCCCCCTTTGCCGGTCCCGGATATTACAGGGGCTTTCCCCCTTTCCGGTTCCAGTCGTCGTCACAGGGGCTTCCCCCTTTCTGGTCCCGGTCGTCGCCTTGAGAGGGCCTTTCGCGTTAAGGACCTTGTCCTCAAGCGCATTAGGCCCCCCAAGCCCAGGGTAAGCTCTCCCACAAGTGGGAGGGCCCCTACAGGATCTCCACGGTCCTGGGCTCGGGGGCTTATAAGCTCTCCAACCTTCAAGAGCAGGAGCTGAAGTACACGTGGAACTTGCGTTTACTTCGCAAGTTCTATGTTTAGCCTTACGGGCCTGTCCCCTCCCCCGGAGCGTTCACGCCGGAGGGGGAGGAGGGACACTGTATTTTCCTCTCCTTTCGCGACTTCGCAGGGGGAGGCCCTGTACTTCATTTTTATTAGCAATACATAGGTGTCGTGGTATTGCGAATACCCCGGCAGGTTTTGAGAGTGATCCTAGCGAAGATTACGCGGCGCGGGTTGACCGGATGACCGGTCCTCCCCCGCCGGACAAGCACAAAGAATGACACATGGGTTTATACAGGTTCGGATCCCGGTGGGGGCCCTAGTCCTGTCGACGCGCTCCCGACCGGAGTCGGCTGGGGAGGCTCTCTCCGGGGGAGAGGCTTCCGGAGCACGTCTGTGAGTTTAGCTATTCCAATAAAGTGAACCGATCCCTTACAACAGAGGGGTACAAGGGCTATTTATAGCCCCAAAAAGCAGCAAAAAACCTAAACTACCCCAGAAGCCACCGTCGGATTGAAGGGCAGGACCGTCCTTCTCCCGGTCAAACGCCTTGGATGCTTGACAGGTGGTCGCTAGTTCCCGAGGCGCCCCTCGCGTGACGTGCACGTGACAAATAGTTCGAGACTTTACCTTCAGGAGGGCGGTGAGGGCCGGGACGGTGCCGGAGGCCAGGTCCCGGGAGCCAAAAGGCGGCGCCTGGGGAGGCCCCGGAGGCCACGTCCCCGGGCAAATGGCGGCGCCCGGGACGGCACCGGAGGCCGCGTCCCGGGAGCCAAAAGGGGGTGCCCGGGGAGGCCCCGGAGGCCACGTCCCCGGGTAAATGGCGGCGCCCAGGACGGCACCCGAGGCCGCGTCCCGGGAGCCAAAAGGGGGTGCCCGGGGAGGCCCCGGCGGCCACGTCCCCGGGCAAATGGCGGCGCCCGGGACGGCACCGGAGGCCGCGTCCCGGGAGCCAAAAGGCGGCGCCCGGGAAGGCCCCGGAGGCCACGTCCCCGGGCAACCGTGCGACAACTTACCTGGACTTAGTCTCGCGGAGATTTCCCCCGACAGCAGCCCCCCATGCCCGCCGGGGACGATGCTCGAGTCCCCGGTGGGTATGGTTCAGGTCACCGGGAAGATCCTCCGGGCCAAGCTACCGGAGCCGCGACGCTTCGGTTTCCGTGTCCCACACTTAAAGCCGCGCTGTTTTGCCATAAATGCGTGCGCGGTTCGAACCGACGCCTCGATTCACGCGCCCGTCCCTTCGTTTCCTGCGCACGGTTTGAACTTCTACGGTCCAGATTAATCCGCGGGTGCCACGTGGCGTGCATCTAGACCACGGCCCGCCGCTATAAATAGGTCCTTGGGGGGCCCGGAAACTCATTCCAAATTCTCAGCCCCAACAATTTTTGCTCTCCCGGTAGCCCTCTCCTGGTAGCTTTCCCCGGTAGCTTTCGCCGGTAGCTTTTTCCGGTAACAGGCGTCCGGGAGTTTCTAGTAGTAGCCTCCTGCAAAGTTAGCCACCAAAAAGAAAACTAACCTCATGGCACCCAAGGGTCGAGCGAAGACCACGGAGGTGCCGCCGGAGGAAATCCCTTCGGATTTCCTCTGGGCGTCCGAGTTCACGGCCGAGGACGCCGAGTCCTTGGCCGAAAGGGGCATCGTTGCGGCCGGGGACATCTGAGTCCCCGCGAAGAAGGACGGAGCCCCCCGCCCCAGGCCCGGGGAGATCATGGCCTTTGAGGCCTTCCTCGAGGTGGGGCTCCGGCTCCCGGTGCATCCCATGCTCCGGGAGTTTCTCAAGGAGTACGGGGTGGCTCTCAACCACCTCACCCCGAACGCGCTTGTCTGGATGGGCCTCTTAATTTGGCTCTTCGAGACAGCGACCGGGTGGGAGCCCGACCTTCGCGCCTTCCGGTACTTCTACGAACCGGCGGCGCGGACCTCCCACCTGGTGAAGGGGGGCCCCAAGTCCCCCTTCGGTTCGGTAATGGTCCAGATGCTGCCGGCCCGGGTAATCGACTACCCGGCGGCGGCCTCCCGGGACCACTGGGGGGATTGGGTCCGGAGGTGGTTCTACCTCCGGGTCCGAGACGACGCGGTGGTGTACGCCCCGGAGGCCCCCACCTACAGCCGGTCGTCCGCACCAAAGCCGCCGGTGTGGACGGACGAGGAGTACGAGCTCCTCGGCAAGGTGATCCTCTCCAAAAAGACCCGCTCGATGCGGGACGCGGCTGAGGAGATGGCTCTCCTCCGGATCTCCCCCTTCTCCGGCGGGAAGAGGGGGATCGGCATGGGCCCCGAGCAGCGGCCCCCAGTGAAGTCGGTGACGCGGCGTAAGCCCCCGGAACCCGCTGCGTTGTTCTTACAAAATTTTTAAGAAATTGACTAACTCTTTACCTCTTGCAGTCCGGCCGTACCCGGCGGCGCGGGAGAAGGTGGAGAACCTCTTGGGGAGGTACTTCGCCGATGAGCACGAGCGCGTTGTGTGCGCCGTGGGCGAGGGCCCCCCAAAGAACTTGGTAGCGGCGGCCTTTGGGCTAAAGCTGCCGGAGAGGAAGCCTCTCCCCACCCCCGGTTCACACAAACAAGGGAAGGAGGCGGCCGGGGGCACGGAGCCCAAGAAGGCTCGGTCCAAAAGACCACCGGCCCATCGACGACGCCGGCAGCGACACCGGCGAAGCCCCGGGACGAGACCCCGGGGAGCGAACGTGCCTGGGCACAGTCCCGGAAGGAGGGACACCTCCTCCCCCGAAGGGCCCCGTCGAGGCGCGGGGGAAGGAGGCGACCGCGGGCGGGGTGGCGTCCGACTCGGTGAACTACGCCCCGTCGCCGCTCACGGTGGAGCTCCTCCCGCCCCTTCCGGCCTCTTTAGAGCCGGAGAGGCTGGAGGTGTGATTCGCGGGGGCCTCGCCCCCACGGGACTGGCCGGTGGACGAGGGGGGGAGCCCCTCGGTCTGCGAGGTTCCTCCGGAGGAGGGAACCCCGAGGACCTTCTGGCCCGGGGCAGGGAAAGGCTTGATGGTTCCCCCCAGGGCGGAGGCTCCCGCCGAGAGCTCCTCGGCCACGTCTTCGGGGGGCACAACCTCGTCGACGAAGACGCCGGCCGCGTTACCGGACCTTGAGGTCCGGGGACCCCCGCCGGCCGCACCGGCGGCTCTGGGCGGGAGACCCCTTTGCTCCCCGCGGGGGAGGTTGCCCGCTACTCGGAGGGCCTGCACACCCCGAAGATGCAGGCCTTCATCGCGGGAGGGACGCTCCAAGAGTGTTTCGAGGGGCTTCAGTCCCTCGGGGCCCAGGTAACCCGTCGATAACGCCTTCGCTCATCCCCTGCACTTTGAAATTTTTCTAACTTATGTATTTTGTAGGTGGCAGCTGTTACCTGGGGCCTTGAGCAGCGGGTTGCCCGGCTGCTTAAGGAGACGGAGGGCCGGGCCGCAGCCTCCGTAGGGCAGCGCGAGGAGGCCCTCCGGGAACGAGACGAGGCGCTCGCGGAATTGACCCGGGTCTGGGCCCAGGTTCACATTTCCGAGGTCATCAACGCCCGCCTCCAGGAGGAGGCCAAGGCGAGGGAGGAGGCGCTTCGTGAGCTCGAGAGCTCAAGCGTCCGGGCGGTGGCGGACGCGGGCCGCTCCGTCCGGACGGCCCTCGAGGGCCTTGGCGTAAGCCTAGGCTCCGGGAGCAGAGAAGTGCCGCCGGCGACCCTCGCGGAGGCTGTGCGTTTCCTTAACGCACAGTTCTCCGCCATCCCGGAGGCTGCCGATGTTCGGGCGCGGGGTCGGGCGATCCCCGTCGTCGCGGCCGCCGCGGGGCTCGTCGAGTTCCGGGGGGTCGGCGCCCGGGCGATCGGGGGCCGCATCCCCCGAAGCTTCCCGGACTCCTTCGAGCCTTCGCGCTGGGAGGTCGAGCAGCTCGCCGGAGGGTTCTACGACCGGATCATCCGGGCGTGGTTCCCGGCTCCGGCGCCTCCGGCAGGAGACGCCCCAGCCCCGGCCTCGGAGGAAGCCCCCCGGGGGGAGGACGCCAATGAACATGTATGAGCCTCCCCCCGGGTCTTAGCTAGGGCCCTTTTTTGTTTTAGGATTTTTTGATTCCGGTAGCTTCTTAGAAGAAGCCCCGGGCACTTGTACATAAAAATTTTTAAAGCAATGAAGTTAGAATTTTCTCTAAGTCTTTGAATTGAACTTACTGTTACCAGGGTTCCCGGGAGGTTGCTCCCGGGCGAAGGTCCGGGAGGGGCTCCCCGGGGGACGCCCAAGCGGCTTTGATTTTGCTAAGCTTTCTCTCCGGGAATCGCGGTGAGGATAGTGTCCGGGAGCCGACCCGGTTGAGGTGCCGTCTGGAGTGGCACTTGGACAACTTCGATAATCATCGTGCCGAATTGTCCCCTTCGCGACAGGGGCTCCGGATGATCCCTCCCCTCCGGATACTTCCACCGGCGGGATACGAGTTTTGGCCTGAACATGTGCTTCGGGACGCTCGACGCCGCGTACGGGCGTTGTACCGGGACTTGACCTGGGAGCTAGCGGAGAACCTCCGGGAGTATTAGGCGTAGGAGCCTTAGGGCTTAGAGAATCCCCTGGGTTAGAACCCGGGTTGTATCGTTTCCGAAGCCCACCGCAGGGGGAAGATGTCCTCCGGGTTTGCTGATCAATAAAGCGTTGTGTTGTTGTTTCCTTTTATTGCGCCTCTATTTTTTCTTCTTGGATGGTCTGGACGACTCATCTTAACAAGGATGAGCTAAGTTTCCTCGTGGGAGGTGCGGTCGACACCCAGGGGTTCCTTATCCCCCCCCGCCCACAGCGGGCCGGAGAATAGCTCCGCGCGCTGTGGGGGTAACAAGGCCCCCGGGAAGGAAGTCACCTGTAGCATAGGAAATTTTCTAAGTTAGAAAATTTTAAATTGTTTTCAAGGGGAAGACCTTCCGGGAGATAATCGTCCGGTCGCCGTGAGAACGGGGAGCCGGGAATAGGGTCTTCGGGGAAGAAAATGCCCGAGAAATCCGACTTCTCCGAGAGACAATCGTCCGGTCGCCGTGAAAACGGGGAGCCGGGAATAGGGTCTCCGGGAGGCATTCATCCGGTCGCCGTGAAAACGGGGAGCCGGGAATAACGTCGACTCCCGGAGGAGGAAGATGGATCCAAATAAGCCGCAAGGGGCTGATCTTCCGGTCGCCGTGAAAACGGGGAGCCGGGAATAACGTCGACTCCCGGAGGAGGAAGATAGATCCAATCAAGCCGCAAGGGGCTGATCTTCCGGTCGCCGTGAAAATGGTGAGCCGGGAATAACGTCGACTCCCGGAGGAGGAAGATAGATCCAATCAAGCCGCAAGGGGCTGATCTTCCGGTCGCCGTGAAAACGGGGAGCCGGGAATAACGTCGACTCCCGGAGGAGGAAATGCCCGAAGACGGGACTTGAGTGTTTGGGCAGGGGACTAGTGTCCCAAAGTGACTCGTTACCACGGCCACTGTGACCGGGTTGCCGCTTACACCCTCAGTCCACGAGGGCTGATCGTAAGCCGCCCTACGGGAGTGCAGGCTCCGTTGTAGGGACTTGTTGGGGCTGGCCCACTTCCTCGCGGGGAGGGCATCCTCACAAGGAGGGCATCCTCGCGGGGAGGGCATCGCCGCTAGGGGTGGTAATGAGAAAGACCTGCAATGAGACAGTTTGCAAAGCAAGACCTATGTATTGCTAATGAAATGAAGTACAGGGCCTCCCCCTGCGAAGCCTCGAAAGGGAGGAAAATACAGCGTCCCTCCTCCCCCTCCGGCGTGAACGCCCCGAGGGAGGGGACAGGCCCGTAAGGCTAAACATAGAACTTGCGAAGTAAACGCAAGTTCCACGTGTGTTTCAGCTCCTGCTTTTGGAGGTTGGAGAGCTTGTAGGCCCTCGAGCCCAGGACCGCGGAGATCCTGTAGGGGCCCTCCCACTTGGGGGAGAGCTTACCCTGGGCCTGGGGGTCCGTCACGCGCTTGAGGACAAGGTCCCCAAGGCGGAAAGCTCTCTCGCGCACGCGCTGATTGTACGCGCGCGCTATTTCTTGCTCGTAGATGGCGTGGCGGAGGAGCGCTCGGTCGCATTCCTCCTCCACGAGGTCGATCTCCAGACGCTGGTTGGCCTCGTTGGCCTGGTATGCTAAGGGAGTGGCTCCCTCCAGGAGCTCCACCCGTAGTGACCGGAAGCCAATCTCCGGGGGGAGGACTGCCTCCGCCCCGTTGACCAGGGAGAAGGGAGTACGCCCCGTCGCCCGGGACGGGGTCGTGCACATGGAGCAGAGGATGCTAGGGAGCTCCTCTGCCCATGCACCCCGCTTAGAAGCGGTTTGCTCGAGTCTCCGGCGCAACCCCTGTAGGATCACTCCGTTGACCCTCTCGACAGCCCCATTGCTCCGGGGATGGGCTACGGAGGCGAAGTGGATGACGAGCCCCAGGCCTTCACAGAATTCCCGAAAATAAGCCGAGTCGAATTGGGTCCTGTTGTCCACGGTGATTTCCCGGGGGACACCAAAATGACATACGACGTTTTTCCAGAAACACCGCTGAACGGACCGGGACGTGATGCTGGCCAAAGGCTCCGCCTCAACCGACTTTGTAAAATAGTTGACTGCGACTACCGCATACTTGTATCCTCCGAGCGCTGGGGGGAAGGGCCCTAAGAGGTCGATCCCCCAGTGCACAAAGGGCCAAGTGATGGGGATCGTCTGCAGCGCTATAGGGGGGAGGTTCGATCCCTCGGCCATCTTCTGGCATGCCTCGCACGCGGAGACGAGGTCTCGCGCGTCGCGCATGACCGTGGGCCAGTAGAAGCCCTACCTGAGGGCCTTGGCTGCGATGGCACGCGGGGCTAGGTGAGAACCGCAGCTCCCCGCGTGGATGTCTTCGAGAAGTTGAAGTCCCTCCGGCCGGGGGAGGCAGCGCAGGAGGGCGGAAGCCCCCCGCTTGTAGAGCCTCCCCTCTAGGAGGAGATATGCCCGGGCTTTAGCCCGGAGACGTTTAGCCTCGGTCTCACTAGGGGTGTCCCCCTCCCCCTTGATGAAGGAGATGAGGGGGTCCATCCAAGACGGAGTTCGGGTGATCTCGGCGACCTCCGGGACATGAGGCTCGTTGTCCGTGTCCGGGGAGGCCACCGAGGGCTTCGCGATGATCTCCAGGAAAGCCCCCTTGGGGAGCGATTCCTGGGCGCTGGCCGCCCGGGCCAAGGCGTCGGCCCGGTCATTGTCCCTGCGTGGGATATGCCGGGCCTCGAGGCCGTCGAAATGCCTCTCCATCTTTCGCACTTCCTGCAAATAAAGACTTAAGTTTGCGTCGTGAGACATGTAAGACTTGTCCATTTGGCAAACTACGAGCTGAGAATCTCCCTTGACTAGGAGGCGCCGGATCCCCAGGGAGCGCGCAAGGCGCATCCCGAGGAGCAAAGCCTCGTATTCGGCGACGTTGTTGGTTGCGGGGAACTCGAGCCGCCCGGCGTACTCGAGTTCCTTCCCCTCGGGGCTCCGGAGGACTACTCCCGCGCCAGCCCCGGCGAGACACCGTGACCCATCGAACATAAGGGTCCAATGATCACTGCGTCGGGGAAGGTCGGTGAAGTCCATGCACATCCGCCACCTGCCGGTTGATTTCTTGACGAGGACGGGGTTCGCGAGCCACTCGGGGTGCAAGACCGCTTGAATGAACCCCGCGCTCTGAGGGAGAGTTTCCGCAGCTTCTGTTTGACCGGGGGGTGGCCGGGGGCCACTGCAAGCTTATGCTCAATGACCCCCCGGGCGACGCCCCGCATGTCTGACGGCTTCCACGCAAAAACATCGGAGTTTTCGCGCAGAAAAGCCGCAAGTTGCGCTGCATGCTCCTGGGCGAGCTCCGCCCCGATCCGGACAGTCTTGTCTTCGTTGCCCGAAGACAGCAGGACCTTCCAGAGGCCCCCTTCCGGACGCGGCTTGAGGAGGGGCCTCCCGGGCGGTGGCGCAGCAGCATCGAGTTCCGGGGGAGGAGCCTCCCCCCCGGGCGTCTTTATGAGGTTGACGCTTCCGATCGTAGCCGCAGCGCGCTCGTACAGAGCACGGGCCACGTCTTGGTTTCCCCGGACGTTGATCACGCCATGTGGCCCGGGGATTTTCATGCAGAGATAGTTTTGATGGGTGGCAGCCCCCAGCCGGTTGATAGTCGTCCTCCCCATAATCGCGTTGTAGGAGGAGGGGAGGTCTAATATGTCGAAGCGGACCAGCTCGGTCCGGTAGTTTTCCGGGGTGCCGAAGGTCATTGGAAGATCTACCTTGCCCACGGGGTGGATCGCCTTCCCCGGGACAAAGCCTTGCAGGGGCCCGGCAGCGGGCTGCAGGAGCTTCTCATCCACCTGCATTTCTTTGAAGGCCTTCAGGAATAAGACATCGGCGGAGCTCCCGCCGTCCACCAGGATCCGGGCCAGATGGCAGTTGTAGATGGTCGCGGAGACAATGAGCGCGTCGTCGTGGGGGAAGCGAACCCCCCGCGCGTCTTCTGCCGTGAAGGTGAGGGGGACGTCCGACCACTTCGGTGGCGGGGACGCGTGTAGCACCCCCACAACCTTGACTTCGCGCGCGCACTCCTTACGCTGGCGCTTAGAGTCCCGCCTGGAGGCAGATCCTCCCACGATGACGTTGATGTGCCGCTGCGAAGTTTGAAAGGGGAGAGCTTCTGAAGGCTCCCCCTCCTGCGTCTGCTGACCCCCCGTGGGAGCGGGAAGGGCCGGAACAGCTGGCCGAGGGAGTAAGGAGGCCGGAGTCCCCCCCCTGCTCACGCTGGTCGAGGAAGTCCGCAAAGTGCTGCAGCAGCTGGCTACAATCTCGGGTAGCGTGGGTATTGGACCTGTGGAGGCTGCACCAAGGTCCTTCCCGCCTTCTCCCCGCAGGGCCTTCCCGGCCGAGCGAAGACTGTCCTCCCCCGTGGCCCTTCGGTTTGGGGAAGGGGCGGTTGGTCCTTGGGGGTCGCACAAGCCGCCTCCGCCCTCGAGGACAAAGGTGTCCCGAGGCCGTGGCTCGCTACGCCCCCCTTGCCTGGAGCGTTTGGGGGGATCCCTGGCCCCCCGGTCGACAGGGGCGGGAGCCCCCTGGGTTTTCTTCCAGATATCGTCTTCCTCCGCTCGAGCGTACTTTTCGAGTACATTGAAGAGCTCATCGGCGGAAGAGGGGCAGCTCCGGGAGAGCCTTCGGTGGAGCTCCCCCGGGAGGATGCCGCATTTGCAGGCTTCGATGACCGTAGAGTCGGGGACGTGGGCCACTTTGCTCTTCACCTGGGCAAAGCGCTTGAAGAAGCTTCTGATGGTCTCCCCAGTCCTCTGCCGGACAGTATACAGCTGCGAGGAGTCCAGGGGACGCACGTAGTTCCCCTGGAAGTTGGCACAGAACTCCCGCTTGAGCTGCGAGAAAGACTTGATGGAGCCGGCTTTCATGTTGTAGAACCAGGAGCGGGCGATGCCGGAGAGGTAAAGGGGGAAGACGTTGCACTGTACTGACTGGTCCCCCCCGGCCGCGGAGATAGCAGTGGAGTAGACCTGCACGAATTCGTAGGGGTCTGCCTCGCCGTTATAGTGTTCAATGTGTGGCGGGCGGTAGGGCCGCGGCCACCGGATGCTGCGAAGCCTTCGGCACAGGGGCTGGTTAGCCCACTGCACTTCCCGGGGAGAGCCCCGGTCGCTATCTTCTTTCACAGGACCTTCGTTGTCTGAGTCTGGAAGCGGTCCGAGAGGTCCGCCAGAATGGCGGTGGCGGCGTTTTTCCTCCGGACCAGGGCTGAATTCCCGGACATCCGGGCTCTCCGCCGGAGAGGTTGGCTCTTCAGCGGGTCTCTTCCCCCGGCCGATGCGAGAGTGAGGCTCCCCGCGCCCGCTGCAGGGGGGAAGTTCTTCCCCGCGCTCTGATGAACGCATTCGCTCGACCTCCCCCGGGGCGGAACGGACATGTTCCGCCGAGGGAAGGAGCTCGTGCGCCGTAGCCTCAGGAGCCGGTTGGGGCGAGCCCCCTGCGATGACCCCTGGGGCCAGAAAGGGGGAGGCCCCTGTATCATCCGGAACCGGGGAGGGGGCGCCCGCGGCGACGCCTGGAATCGAAGTGGAGGGGGCCCCAGCGGCCACGACCGGAACCGGGAAGGGGGCATGCCCTGTAACACCCGGAACCGGCGAGGGGGGAGCCCCCGCGGCGGCGTCCGGAACCGGGGAACCCATGCGGAGGGAAGTCCGCTGCGGCCCGGCGGCTGCTCTGTCAACCGCCCCCGGTGCGGTGAACGCGACGCGGGGGGCGGGACTGGCTCCCGGCGCAGGGTAAACCCCCGGCAAGAAGTGGGCTCCCGGCCCCGGGAATAGGCCGGGGACGGGGTACCCCCCTGGTGCCACGAAGGGCCCCGGCATGAAGTAACCTCCCGGTACCGGGACGGGCCCGGGTGCCGGGAAGGGTCCGGACGTATATCCCGCAGGCGGAGGGAGCCCCCCGGCAGGATCATACGGGGTGGACAACCCCCCGGCGGCCCCTTGCGGGGGCATGTTCCCCGGATATGGGTGCGACGCAAGTGTGGGGCCCGGAGACCGCGCCAACACGCTAAGGAGCTCGTCCATAGAGTGCTGGGCGCTGAGCTGGCCTTCCATAAGAGCTTCAAGCAGGGCGTCCCGGGGAGCCGGGGGAGCCGTCGGGGGGACGCTTGTCCCGGCCGAGGTCCCCACGGTCACCGGGAGCGACCTGGAGGTGGAAGCACCTAAGTTAAGAGGGAAGGAGGGAGGCGGTACCTGGGCCAGCAGTGTCCCGGGCGGACGGCGCCGGGTCTCCGAGACCCGGGTCACCGGGAAGGGTGCGAGCCCATGTTCTTGGGGGAGCCATGGCGTCTTGTCACGGGTCCCCACGGACGGCGCCAACTGTCGTGGTATTGCGAATACCCCGGCAGGTTTTGAGAGTGATCCTAGCGAAGATTACGCGGCGCGGGTTGACCGGATGACCGGTCCTCCCCCGCCGGACAAGCACAAAGAATGACACACGGGTTTATACAGGTTCGGGTCCCGGTGGGGGCCCTAGTCCTGTCGACACGCTCCCGACCGGAGTCGGCTGGGGAGGCTCTCTCCGGGGGAGAGGCTTCCGGAGCATGTGTGTGAGTTTAGCTATTCCAATAAAGTGAACCGATCCCTTACAACAGAGGGGTACAAGGGCTATTTATAGCCCCAAAAAGCAGCAAAAAACCTAAACTACCCCGGAAGCCACCGTCGGATTGAAGGGCAGGACCGTCCTTCTCCCGGTCAAACGCCTTAGATGCTTGACAGGTGGTCGCTAGTTCCCGAGGCGCCCCTCGCGTGACCTGCACGTGACAAATAGTTCGAGACTTTACCTCCAGGAGGGCGGTGAGGCCCGGGATGGTGCCGGAGGCCAGGTCCCGGGAGCCAAAAGGCGGCGCCCGGGGAGGCCCCGGAGGCCACGTCCCCGGGCAAATGGCGGCGCCCGGGACGGCACCGGAGGCCGCGTCCCGGGAGCCAAAAGGCGGCGCCCGGGGAGGCCCCGGAGGCCACGTCCCCGGGCAAATGGCGGCGCCCGGGACGGCACCAGCGGTCGCGTCCCGGGAGCAAAAAGGCGGCGCCCGGGGAGGCACCGGAGGCCACGTCCCCGGGCAAATGGCGGCGCCCGGGACGGTACCGGAGGCCGCGTCCCGGGAGCCAAAACGGGTTGCTCGGGGAGGCCCCGGAGGCCGCGTCCCGGGAGCCAAAAGGGGGTGCCCGGGGAGGCCCCGGAGGCCACGTCCCCGGGCAAATGGCGGCGCCCGAGACGGCACCCGAGGCCGCGTCCCGGGAGCCAAAAGGCGGCGCCCGGGGAGGCCCCGGAGGCCACGTCCCCGGGCAAATGGCGGCGCCCGGGACGGCACCGGAGGCCGCGTCCCGGGAGGCAAAAGGCGGCGCCCGGGGAGGCCTCGGAGGCCACGTCCCCGGGCAACCGTGACACAACTTACCTGGACTTAGTCTCGCGGAGATTTCCCCCGACAATAGGTCTTGCTTTCCGAACTGTCTCATTGCAGGTCTTTCTCATTACCGCCCCTAGTGGTGATGCCCTCCCCGCGAGGATGCCCTCCCCGCGAGGACACCCCTCCCCGCGAGGACGCCCTCCCAGTGAGGATGCCGTCCCTGCGAGGATGCCCTCCCCGCGAGGAAGCCCTCCCCGTGAGGATGCCCTCTCCGCGAGGAAGTGGGCCAGGCCCAGCAAGTCCCTCCTGTAGGACGGCTTACGATCAGCCCTCGTGGACTGAGGGTGTAAGCGGCAACCCGGTCACAGTGGCCGCGGTAACGAGTCACTTTGGGAGACTAGTCCCCTGCCCAAACACTCAAGACCCTTCTCCGGGCACTTCCTCCTCCGGGAGTCAACGTTATTCCCGGCTCCCCGTTTTCACGGCGACCGGATGATCGGCCCCTTGCGGCCTGATTGGATCTATCTTCCTCCTCCGGGAGTTGACGTTATTCCCGGCTCCCCGTTTTCACGGTGACCAGATTATCGGCCCCTTGCGGCCTGATTGGATCTATCTTCCTCCTCCGGGAGTCGACGTTATTCCCGGCTCCCCGTTCTTACGGCGACCGGATGAATGCCTCCCGGAGACCCTATTCCCGGCTCCCCGTTCTCACGGTGACCGGATGATTGTCTCTCAGAGAAGTCACGGATTTCGCGGACATTTTCTTCCCGGAGCCCTTATTCCCGGCTCTCCGTTCTCACGGCGACCGGACGATTGTCTCATAGGAAGCTCGACTCCGGAAATCTCATCGGATTTTTCTTGGATGTTTCTCCCCCAAGGGGCCTTATTCTCGGCTCCCCGTTCTCACGGCGACCGGACGCTTGTCTCCCGGAAGGTCTTTTCCCAAGAAAGCTCGTTTTAAAATTTTCTAACTTAGAAAAATTCCTATGCTACAGGTGACTTCCATCCCGGGGGCCCTGTTACCCCCACAGCGCGCGGAGCTATCCTCCGGCCCGCTGTGGGTGGGGGGGGATAAGGAACCCCCGGGTGTCGACCGTACGGCCCACGAGCAAACTTAGCTCATTCTTGTGAAAAGGAGTCGTCCGGACCATCCAAGAAGAAGAAACAAAAAGACAATGAAAGAAGAAGCAACAACACAGCTTTATTGATTGTCAAACCCGGAGGACATCTTCCCCTTCCGGTGGGCTTCGGAAACGATACAACCCGTGTTCTAACCCGGGGGATTCTCTACTCCCTAAGGCTCCTACGCCTAATACTCTCGGAGGCTCTCCGCTAGCTCCCGGGTCAAGTCCTGGTACAATGCCCGTACTCGGCGCCGAGCGTCTCGGAGCACATCTTCGGGCCAGAACTCGTATCCCACCGGTGGAAGTATCCAGAGGGGAGGTACCATCCGGAACCCCGGTCGCGGAGGGGACAATTCGGCGCGATGATTGTCAAAGTTGTCCAAGTGCCACTCCGGACGCCACCTCAACCGGATCGGCTCCTGGACGCTGTCCCCGCCGCGATTCCCGGAGACAAGGCTTAGCAAGATTAAAGCCGCTTGGGCGTCCCCCGGGGAGCCCCTCCCGGACCTTCGCCCGGGAGCAACCTCCCGGGAACCCTGCTAACAAAACATTCAATTCAAAGACTTAGAAAAAAATTCTAACTTCATTGCATTCAAAAAGTTTTTGTACAAGTGTCTGGGGCTTCTTCTAAGAAGCTACCGTGATCAAAATCCTAAGAAAACAAAAAAGGGCCCTAACTAAGACCCGGGGGGAGGCTCATACATGTTCGTTGCCGTCCTCCCCCCGGGGGGCTTCTTCCAAGGCCGGGGCTGGGACGTCCCCCGCCGGAGGCGCCGGAGTCAGGAACCTTGCCCGGATGATCCGGTCGTAGAATCCTCCGGCAAGCTGCTCGACCTCCCACCGCGAGGGCTCGAAGGAGTCCGGGAAGCTTCGGGGGATGCGGCCCCCGATCGCCCGGGCGCCGACCCCCCGGAACTCGACAAGCCCCGCAGCGACCGCGATGACGGGGATCGCCCTGCCCCGCGCCTGAGCGTCGGCCGCCTCCGGGATGGCGGAGACCTGTACGTTGAGAAAACGCACAGCCTCCGCGATGGTCGCCGGCGGCACCCCCGAGCTGCTCCCGGAGCCTAAGCTTACGCCAAGGCTCTCGAGGGCCGAACGGACAGAGCGGCCCGCATCCGCCACCGCCCGGACGCTCGTGCCCTCGAGCTCCCGGAGCGCCTCCTCCCTCGCTTTGGCCTCCTCCCGGAGGCGGCCGTTGACGGCCTTGGAAATGTGAACCTGGGCCCAGACCTGGGACAGTTCCGCGAGGGCTTCATCGCGTTCCCGGAGGGCCTCCTCACGCAGCCCTACGGAGGCCGCGGCCCGGCCCTCCGCTTCCTTAAGCAGCCGGGCGACCCGCTGCTCAAGGCCCCAGGTAACAGCTGCCACCTACAAAATATAGAGTTAGAAAAATCTCAAGTGCAGGAAATAACTGAAGACGTCATCGACTCGGGTTACCTGGGCCCCGAGGGACTGAAGCCCCTCAAAAAGCTCATGGAGCGTCCCTTCCGCGACGAAGGCCTGCACCTTCCGGGTGTGCAGGCCGTCCGCGTAGCGGGCGACTTCCCCCGCGGGAAGCAGAGGGGCCTCTCGCCCGGCGCCAGCATCGCCACCGGTGGGGGGTCCCCAGACCTGCGTGTCCGGTAACGCGGCCGGCGTCACCGGCGTCTTCGTGTCCGAGGTCTCCTCCGAAGACGTGGCCGAGGAGCTTTGGGCGGGGGTCCCTGCCCGGGGGGGATCATCAGACCTTTCCCCGCCCAGGGCCGAAAGGTCCTCGGGGCCTCCTCCTCCGGAGGAACCTCGTAGACCGAGGGGCGCCCCCCCTCGTCCACCGGCCAAACCCGCGGAGGCGAGGCCTCCGCGAATCTCACCTCCAGCCTCTCCGGCTCCAAAGAAGCCAGAAGGGGCAGGAGGGGCTCCACCGAGGGTGGCAACGGGGCGTAGTTCGCCGAGTTGGACGCCGCCCCGCCCACGGCCGCCTCCTTCCCCCGGGCCTCGATGGGGCTCTTCGGGGGAGGAGGTGTTGCTCCCTTCTGGGCCGGTGCCCGGGCACGCTCGGTCCCGGGGGTCTCGTCCCGGGGCTTCGCCGGTGTCGCCGCCGGTGTCGACGATGGGCCAGGGGTCTTTTGGACCCTGGCCTTCTTGGGCTCCGAGCCCCCGGCCGCATCCTTCCCCCGTTTGTGCGACCCGGGGGTGGGGAGAGGCTTCCTCACCGGTAGCTTTAGCCCGTAGGCCGCAGCGACCAAGTTTCGAGGAGGGCCCTCCCCCACAAGGCGCACGACGCGCTCGTGCTCGTCGCCGAAGTACCTCCCGAGGAGGTTCTCCGCCTTCTCCCGCGCCGCCGGGTACGGCCGGACTGCAAGAGGTAAAGAGTTAGTCAAATTTTCAGAAATTCGTAAGTATAATGCAGCAGGTTCCCGGAGCTTACATCGTGTCACCGGCTTCACCGGGGGCCGCTGTTCCGGGCCCATGCCGACTCCCCTCTTCCCGCGCGAGAAGGGGGAGATTCGGAGGAGAGCCATCTCCTCGGCGGCGTCCCGCATTGAGCGGGTCTTCTTGGAAAGGACCACCCGGCCGAGGAGCTCGAACTCCTCGTCCGTCCACACCGGCGCCTTCAGCGCGGACGATCGGCTGTAGGTGGGGGGCTCCGGGGCGTACACCACCGCCTCGTCCCAGACCCGGAGGTAAAACCATCTCCGGACCCAGTCGCCCCAGTGGTCCCGGGAGGCCGCCGCCGGGTAGTCGGCCACCCGGGACGGCAGCATTTGTACCATCACCGAATTGAAGGGGGACTTGGGTCCCCCCCTTCACCAGGTGGGAGCTCCGTGCCGCCGGTTCGTAGAAGTACCGGAAGGCGCGAAGGGTGGGCTCCCGCCCGGTCGCCGTTTCGTAGAGCCAGATGAAGAGGCCCATCCGGACGAGTGCGTTCTGGGTGAGGTGGTTGAGCGCCACCCCATACTCCTTCAGAAACTCCCGGAGCATGGGATGCACCGGGAGCCGGAGCCCCGCCTCCAGGAAGGCCTCGAAGGCCACGACCTCTCCAGGCCTGGGGCGGGGGACTCCATCTTTCTTCACGGGGACTCGGATGTCCCCGTCCGTGACGACGCAGCGTTCGACCAAGGACTCGGCGTCCTCGGCCGTGAACTCCGACGCCCAGAGGAAATCCGGAGGGATTTCCTCCGGGGGCACTTCCGTGGTCTTTGCTGGACCCTTGGGTTCCATGAGGTTAGTCTCTTCTTTTTTCTTCGGTGACTAACCTTTCAGGAGGCTACTACTAAAACTTCCGGACGTCTGCTACCGGGAGCTAACTACCGGAAAGAGCTATCGGGAGAGGGCTACCGGGAGAGCAAAAATCGCTAAGGCTGAAAGTTTGGAATGAACTTCCGGGCCCCCCAAGACCCTATTTATAGGGGCGGGACGCGGTCTAGATGCGCGCCACGTGGCACCTGCGGAGCGCGCGAATCGTGCATGGGAAACGAAGGGACGGGCGCGCGAATCGAGGCTTCGGTTCGAACCACGAGCGCATTTATGTCAAAACGGCGCGGCCATAAGCATCCGGCACGGGAATTGAAGCGTCACGGTTCCGGTGACTTCGTCCGAAGATTTTCCCGGTAACATATGCTACCCACCGAGGGCTCAAGCTTCATCCCCGAGGGGCATGGGGGACTGCTGTAGGGGGAAATCTCCGCGGGACTAAGTCCAGGTAGGTTGCGTCACGATTGCCCGGGGACCTTGCCTTTGGGGCCTCCCCGGGCGCCACCTTTTGGCCCCCGGGACCTGGCCTCCGGCGCCGTCCCGGGCGTCGCCATTGGCCCGGGGATGTGGCCTCCGGCCTCTCCCCGGGCGCTGCCTTTTGGCCCCTGGGACCTGGCCTCCGGCGCCGTCCCGGGCGCCGCCATGTGCCCGGGGACGTGGCCTCTGGCCCCTCCCCGGGCGCCACCTTTTGGCTCCCGGGACATAGCCTCCGGCGCCGTCCCGGGCGCCGCCATCGGCCCGGGGACCTGGCCTCCGGCCCCTCCTCGGGCGCCGCCTTTTGGCTCCCGGTACATAGCCTCCAGCGCCGTCGAGGGTGCCGCCAACGGCTCGGGGTCCTGGTCTCCGGCCCCTCCCCGGGCGCCGCCATTTGGCCCCCGGGACTTGGCCTCCTGCACCGTCCCGGGCGCCGCCATTTGCCCGGGGACGTGGCCTCCGGCCCCTCCCCGGGCGCCGCCTTTTGGCTCCCGGGACATAGCCTCCGGCGCCGTCCCGGGCGCCGCCATCGGCCCGGGGACCTGGCCTCCGGCCCCTCCCCGGGCGCCGCCATTTGGCCCCCGGGACGTGGCCTCCGGTACCCTCCCGGGCGCCGCCATTGGCCCGGGGATGTGGTCTCCGGCCGCTCCCCGGGCGCCGCCTTTTGTCCCTGGGGGCATGCCCTCCGGCGCCGTCCCGGGCGCCGCCATTGGCTCGGCGACATAGCCTCCGGGTTCTCCCCGGGCGCTGCCATTTGGCCCCCGGGACATGGCCTCCGGCGCCGTCCCGTGCCTCATCGCCCTCCTAAAGGTAAAGTCTCGAATTGTTTGTCACGTGCAGGTCACGCGAGGAGCGCTTCAGGAACTAGCGACCACCTGTCAAGCATCCAAGGCGTTTGACCGGAAGAAGGACGGTCCTACCCTTCAATCCGACGGTGGCTTCCGGGGTAGTTTAGGCTTTTTGCTTCTTTTTGGGGCTATAAATAGCCCTTGTACCCCTCTGTTGTAAAGGATCGGATCACTTTTATTGGAATAGCTAAACTCACAGGCGTGCTCCGGAAGCCTCTCCCGCGGAGAGAGCCTCCCCAACCGACTCCGGTCGGGAGCGCGTCGACAGGACTAGGGCCCCCACTGGGACCCAAACCTGTATAAATCCTCGTGTCATTTCTTGTGCTTGTCCGGCGGGGGAGGACCGGTCATCCGGTCAACCCGCGCCGCATACTCTTCGCTAGGATCATTGTCAAAACCTGCCGGGGTATTCGCAATACCACGACACTGAGGATGAGCTCCAGGACAAGAGAGATGTGGAAGAGTCCCCTGATCTGCAAGAAACTTTCAAAAAGCATGTGAGATGTACTCTCCACCAGAGTCGGAACGAAAAATCTGAATGCTAGAAGAGAAGTGAGTGCGAATCATGCAAGTGAAAGCCTGGTATATTGATAAAAACTGTGAACGATGAGACATGAAGTAGTTCCATGTATATCTGCTATAATCATCAATGAAAATGACATAGTACCTATGCCCACCCTTGGACACAAAAGGAGCAGGGCCCCATACATCAGAGTGCACTAAAGCAAAAGGGTGGCTAGTACAAGAAGCACTAGAACTATATGAGAGTTGTAGCTGTTTACCAAGCTTACAACCTGGACATACAAAATGAAACCCAATCTCGACATGACCAACGACACCCTGACGCATGAGTGTAGAAAGATGCGAGTCACAGAGATGACCCAGTTGATGATGCCACTGAAAGGAGTCAGTCGCAGAAGCAGCAAAAGATGATGATGTAGTAGCGGCAGCAGGACCATGTAAAGGTGGAAGATGAAGATAATATAGCACATAGAGACGATGAGAGGAGTGTCTATGGCGATGGCCAGTACCAAGTAGCCTACCTGTCCGACGATCCTGCACATAGCAAAAAAGCTCATGAAACCCAATGAAACAACCTTGATTAGCAAGTTGCCCCACTGAAATGAGACTCATAAACATTTGCGGAACATGAACAACATTTGGTATGGTAAACTGAGTAGAAGAAAGGCAGCACTGAGAAGTAGCAGGCAAAGGTGTACCACAAGCTGACCGGATGTGTAGGCCATCGATGACAGATTGACACAAGGTCAACTGAGAACCATCTGGTGTGACATGAAAGCTGGCACCTGAATCTAGGTGGTGATCATGTGAATCCGTACCTATCGGTGAAGGAGGCTAAGTGGCCAAACCAAAGGGTGGAGGACCCACCAAAGGGTGGCGGAGGAGTAGTGCCGAAGGTAGGAGTAGTTGGGACGCGCTGCTGTTGAAAGTATGCCTGAAGCTGGGAGTTCTGAAGGTGTAGCTCCTGAAGCTGTGTCGTCAGCACCTGTAGCTGAGTGGTGGAGGAGGAGGCTGCATCCTCCACAGAGGCAACAAACGGAGCAGCACCTCCACGAGGAGGTCGAGGTGGACGCCGGTCTGCAGCAGAGTCACCTCGAGGGTGCGCCAGGTAGGTGGTGCCAACTCAAGGTGAAGCCGGAAGCAGCGCTGAGAAGTATGACCACACTTCTTGCAGTGAGTACACACCACAGAAGCACAGATAGTTGTAGCGGCTGTCACTTGAGAGGGAGCATCAGCAGGCTCCAAAGTGGCGGCGAGGACGGAGAGCTACTGTTGAGAGGAGCCCTGAGCGACTAAGTGCATAGACGGGTCTCCATAGCAAGAATAGTAGTAAGAGCATCGTCCAGGGTTGGCGGAGTCGCACGACCAAGTAGCTGAGCACGAATGCTCTTGAACTCCAGGCAAAGCAGCATGACGAAGGCAAACATGTGGGACCTCACCTGGTGACTATGAACAGTAGTGCAGCTCGAGCAGCTGGCGCTTAGAGGAGGGGCAAGTGCATCCGGAGTAGGCGGCGACGGTGGTGCTCGGTGGCGGGCAGCGTTGGAGGAGAGGTAGTGGCCGGTGACCAGAAGAGGCGTGGAGGAGTGGCGGTGTGGGGATCCACTGCCCCGTACCGAACACCATGATACCGAATAGGGCCCCCTTGTCGCAACTTCCCAGGATTCAGTTGCACACCAGAAATGAATACCACAACCATCAAGGCACATAATTGCTTTATAAAACATTACAAGTTAACAGTTAATAATTGCATTAGTGCCTTACATAAGTTAGCAGCAAATGATTCCAAAATATCCTTTCAACTTTTTAGCAAAACACGGGAGGACTGGAACTCTACTCTTCTCCCACAGCCGCTCGACCTGGGTATGCGACACCTAGACACTTGGATCATAATCGAAGTCTTCGCAGGGCTCGGGCTCATACTCATGTGAGCCCAAGTCACTTGGCTCTTCAACCTTTGATGGAGTAGTTCAGTCATGGGTGAGTACAAGGTACTCAACAAATCACCACTTAACAAATGCAAGTATATATAACATGACAGGGAATTTAAGGAAGGTATTTGAGGTTCTTTTCCAAACCTTATTCACAACCTAATAGTTTATCAACGTGAAAAGTGTTTAAAACAATCTTTGAAAACTTACCTTACATAATAGTTCAAGAGTGAAGAAACTTAAGCCAATTGATAAAACAACTCATTCAAAACTACTTGTGCCTTGCAACATGGATTAAATCCATTGACAATAACATACTCCTAGAACCGGGAGTACGAAGTATTTAAATACATTTTAAACTCTACAGAGGGGTACCGCTTTACCCACAAGATTCCTCAACTTATTACTGTCGACCATGACCATAGGTTTCAGCTCAATCACATTGCTTTAGCATATGAGACTCCTATGGCAGGTTCGATCACGCTACTTTAAGCGCGCAACTGAGTTGAGAATAACACGCTTTTCACCCTACCTTGCTTTTACAGTAGCTCTGCCCTGTAAGAGGTTCACCACAGGGTAATGACCCAGGAATTTCACCACCAGTTGGGGTTCCTAATGCAGTTGTGAAGAATTGTAGGGATCTTCCCTCTCATACCTTTACCCTAACCCTCACTAAATATTGGCCCACGGCGGGAGGGATCTTCCCAAACCGTCAGTGTAAAGTACGGTCAAGAGGGATCTCCCCTCACTGACCTTGTGCATGATTAGTGCTTCTTTGTCAAACTATTATTATCACTATGCACAGCTAGGATAATAGTTCGGCAAGGATACCTAGTCATGCCCGTCCTATACCAAGCTTGTGGAGGTATGTTAACATGCTATTGGATGTTCGACACAAATTGGTTCGTCCTTAGCTATTCAAGAGAGGAGTCCATTTCACTTGTCTTTATACACAATGATCACAACATTATCATGTTACCAAAAGTACAGACTCACATAATTACCTCTCCTCTCCAGAATAGACATTTTTGAAAGACATAAATAGTTTTTGAAAACCATTTTACATGTTCATGTGGATAATTCGTACTACTATTATAGCCTAACCTTGGGCATCAAGGATGTTATACATGGCTTGATAATCAAGGATGGCTTTTCAATTTGGGACAATAACTAAGCAGGTATATTCAAACACACACAAATTTACTCAAATAGCATGCATAATATTTACAAAACAAAATACTTAACTAATTTGAAAGCATAGGATCAACATGTTCAAGGGATGGTGACTTGCCTTGAATTCCCATGACAAAATCTATTGGCTACTCCTCGAGCTCGGAACGAGTGATTTCTAAACGCGAAAAAAACACCGAATAAATCAATCAATCAAAACATGCATAAGTATGAGACTATAAGATGCAAGTACTAAATCCTAACAAGTCTAGGTACTACAATCCAAGAATTCAAGGTGATTAAGGCTGAAACACTGAACTTTCAAAAGTAGAGTATTTAGGGTAAAACAAGGTAAAAACTCGATCCGAAGATGATGGAAATGAGATCCGAGATTTGGATCTGAAAGGAAATTACATATTTGAAAGGTTTGAGCAGAGATGAACCTAATGGCACAGACGGATCTTCGATCAAAAGTCCCTATGCTGGATTTGATAAGATCAAGCCGATTGCACAATACTACCTAATACAACAAAACTGAGATATGGAGATCGGATGGAAAAACAGATCACAGATCCTTGAAGGAAACGACGAGATGAATAAAACGGTGCTGTCGGATTTTCAATCAGAGCATCCTAATGCTGAGAATGACATTGCATGTCAGTGGAACAGACACACAGGTACACACTATAGCAGTGTCAGAGGCTGGCATTGGATGCAGCCATTGGCAGAGGTGGCACACAGGCTCGTCGGCGGCTAGCCGAACCATGGCTGGGGCTAGGCTTCAGTGGCTATGGAGCTTGGACAGCAGTGAAGACAATGGACAAGGTTGGAGAAGGCGGCGCTCAGTCGATGAGCACCAGATCTACGATGAAGTTCACACGATGATGACCAGAGACAAAAACAACGGCAAGGTGACTAAAAAGGCAGAGAGAATGTCTAAGAGTATGCTGGAGAGATGGGGAAGGCAATGGAGGTGATGGTTTGCCCAATGAAGTGGCCAAGATGGCTCTCCACGGCTAGGCAGCACGGCGCTGTGCATGTTGCAACCAGGACAACGACAGCGACATTTTGGGGATGATGAGATGGTCAGAATGGCTTGGACTGTTGATGAGGACACATTGGAGATGGTGAAACATAAGGCAATCGAGAAATGGTGGTCGAAATCGACGAGATTTCCACGGCGGTCGGAAACAGGAAAAAAGAAGGTCGACAGAAAAACTCCGACGAACGACCACGAAGTGAGCTGAAAGTTAACAAAATGCGATTGGAAGCAAGGCGCATCTGGTGACGTGAACAGATCTGGAAACGCACAGCCAGAGCTACTAGACAACAACAGCAACCGGCGGTGACAAAACTTGCATGCAACAAAAATGGTGCTCCGGCAACCAAATGGCCAGACTCCAGTTGTGGAAGACAGTCAGAGAGGTGAGGCGACACATGTGACATACCAGGACAAGCAGACGATGGCCGGAGCTAGCAGAACGACGACAAATGGCACGGCTGCTGGCGCTGGAGTACGCTCTGCCCTACTGACTTGAGCTGCAGAGAGCTTCAAGTCATCATTTTATGTGTGAAAAATGCATGAAATGCAAAAATTCCAAAGGCTAAAGTTTTCTAAGTGTATGAACTACAATCCTACTATTTTACTTGGTGAAGATGAACTGAAATGAGGTGATACACTCTATGTTTTGGTTTATATGCAATGGCATTGGAGGTGTAGCTTGATGGAGAAGCTTTGGTTTGAGGTGTAATGCATCTAACAGGGGTAATTTGGTCTCTACATTGCAATGGCTATGCAAATGGTGAGGTTAGAAGTGTAAATGCATATAACATACTAAAGTCTTGTCTAGGGGCTCATTTGTGATTATAAAAAGTTGTGGGGGCTGATTTGCAAAAAATGTTGGGCTGAAAAGCTGCATTTCTGGTTACTTGTGGCAATTAAAATATTATACAATTTTTAGAAGAATTTTCTATGTATTTTGGATATTAAAACAAATCCTACATGCATGCTTTTAAATAAAAAATTTCATTTCATGTGAATAAATTGTTTCATTTTATGAATGAAAATTATGATATCGTTGGATTTCAAAGATGCCTGCATTAAGATAAGATGGAGCAGATGATTAGGAGATTTACAGATGAATAGGAACATGCTGATAGAGAAGAGATAAAGAAATTAGCTGAGTTGAAACTGGAATGAGCTGAATTTTGAGACTGATTAATCTGAGGACAAATTTTGAAAGGGGGTCAAAAGTAGGATTTTTGGGCTATTAAGGCGGCGCGACGACTCGAGGAACGACGGTGGCGGCAACGACGGTGGTGGCACGACGACTCGAGGAATGAAGGCATTGGCAATGATGGTGAGCCGAGAAGCGGCGAAGTGGTGCTACAACGATGGGCAGCGCGGTGATGAAGGGCCGAGGATGCTGGCTAGCAACAAGGGGCCTGCGATCGCCGGCGGCAGAGAGGAGATGACAGAGCCGGGATCAGAGCCGATCTTTTTGAGAAGAAGAGAGAGAAGAGAGGATATATTGCAGATAATGAATTCAAATTAAATTGGGGAATTCCTCTATTAGTCATCTAAAAGAGCCACTAGGGGGCTTGGGCCTTCATGGGCCTATACACACACATATGCACATATACATTAACAAAAATGGGCTTAGCCCCCATTTTCCCTCTCCCCCAGAGAGCTTGCCAGCGGTGGCTGATAAGTGCTAACTTGGTAGCACTTTTTCCCTAGGCTTAGTATTGAATAACATGCAAAAATCATGCTTAAAACTCCTTTGATGCCACATTTTATGTGTAAAATTTGATTATTTTCACAAATTGGTTTCATGGTGTGTTCATCATGTTTCAGGGTTCAAACTTGCCAAATTTGAGACAATTTTGACTTGAGACCCACACGATCAAAAATCTAATTGGAGAAGCAAAAAGACCTAGTCAAAGTTGAATTGGCGGGTAAAAGATCCTATCAATACGAATCTCGGGCGAAAAAGGACTTGTACTCGAAAATGGAATCTCGGTCGAATACAACACTATTGAAAAAGACTCCCGCTCGGTTTCGGTCACGACACGTGTCTAGCCGTAATTGCGACACGTGTCCCGGTCATGTTCGATTCGGTTTCGACCACGACGCGTGTGTGGCTGCGATTACGCTACGTGTGCTGGTTGTGTTCGAATTGGATTCCTTGGCTTTTTACTGGTCAGTTTTGATCCATACCGGTCATGTTGAGTCAGGTTTGATCCAAACTGGTCGTAATTGGGCCGATTTGAAGCGGGTTTGACTAGGACTGGTCGTTTGTGAGCCATTTTTATTCAGTTTTGACTCAAACTGGTCAAGTTTGATTGGTTTTAGCCAAATATGGTTGGTTTTAGTCGTACTGGGTTAGAACTGGTCGAATCTGATCGGTTTTGACTCAGATTTATTCGTTCTTGCACTGTTTAAAGCCAAACTTCATCGGCTGCATGTCAAGGAGTTATTTTTGGACACATTTACCTGTGTGCTATAAATAGAGAAACTTTTGGCTCAAATTAAGAATCTTTTTCTTTGGTTTAGAAGCCATTAGGGCTTAGTCTTTAGTCTAGTTTTCTTAGAAGAGCCCTCCTTCTCTATTTTTATTACTTTTGTAAGCCGGTAAGGATGACAATTTCAATTCTCAAGCAATCAAGTAAGTTTTTTATTTTTTCTTATTGTTATTTCGGCATTATTATGGCTTTTAGAGATTAGATCCCCTCTAGGGTTAGGGATGACCTAATCCTGAAGGCGTGATTCTTCCTCTGTCTTTATTTCAAGTTTTGGAGTAATTTCAAGATGTTTTCCTACTCCAAACCCTAAATTCTCATTTCGGCAACAGATGTAACAGTTGAGCCTTAGCAAGTGACGAGGACATCACTAGCTCGGATATGAACAAGGCTCCATCCACTCCTTCCACTACTTCCTCGCCACCACGAGAAGATCAAGGAGAACGGCGAGTTATCATGCATATACTCACCAGAAGATCGGGCATCGGTGTAGTCATCCTCAACCCAAGCATAATC
This sequence comes from Pharus latifolius, assembly GCA_019359835.1. Classification (NCBI taxonomy): domain Eukaryota; kingdom Viridiplantae; phylum Streptophyta; class Magnoliopsida; order Poales; family Poaceae; genus Pharus; species Pharus latifolius. Next base: position 32,784,781 of record CM033328.1, on the reverse strand, counting down.
TCCTGCAAAAGGTTAGTACCAACACGAGGAAAAGCAACATGCATATACTCCCCTTCTTGAAAGCTATCATGTAGGTTCAAAGGAAAACTAGAGGAACTTGACGTGAAATGATTAGTGCTATGGCAATCCTCTAGTTGATCACATTATTGCTTGTTATCACTTTCCTGCAAAAGATTAGTCACAAGTGGGGACACGGCAAGAGGCCGTTTTTCCAAAGAAAATTCTTTACCCTTGCAATTATAGACATTAATTTCAGATATATGTCTTTCAAGTTCAATTTGATTTTCAGCCTCACAAGGAAGATTAAACAATTGAAACAAAGAATTATATTCCTTAGCAACAAGAATGTCCTGAATTTCCTTATCAAGCTCACCTATGAATCTAATCTCTTTAGCTTCCTTGGTTTCCTCTAAACCACAACGCAACAAGTATGTTTCTAATTCTTGGTAGTATCCTGTTACAGTGTTATTACCCTGTTTTACATGTTGTAGTTTTTTAAACAAAAATTCAGCATAGAGTTTACTGAAAAATCTATCTCTCATTAGCCTTTTCATGTCTTTCCAAGTGTGAGGTAACTTATTACATGCACACAAATCCTTCCACCACATTGATGCAAAAATAGTTAAAGCACTAGCGGCACTCCTAATCTTTCGTTTATTATAGATTTTATATCGAACAAAAATTTTGTCTACCTCTATTTCCCAATCAATATATGCATCAGAATGAAATCCGTTATAAGAAAGATGGGTTGGAATGATTTTACCCGTACTCGTGGGGAATGATGCAGCAATGGTGGTGTGGCTCTCTTGCACTCTCTCCCTGTGGCAGAACATATCAATTTGTGTTTCAATCTCCTTAAATTCATCACCTGCTATGATTAGTAGAAAACAAGAAACACACAAGAGTATATTTCCCTATCAACTACTAGGTGGCAGACAAGGAACAAAAGTCACTCTTGCTCAAGCTTCTTACCTAGCTCTTACAAGTTCTTACCGAAGAGAACAGGAGGTGTAACTGGTGGCTGCTTCGTGATAACTTAAACTTGAGTGTGAGCAAAGCGATTGTAAGGTGCCGTACCCGTATGGTTAGTAGATGTGGAGCTTGAATAGGCTATTATATGTGTAGAAACAATTCAAGATCAATAATGCAAGATTGAAAATTAGTCCAAAGTAATAGTTAATGTGCAGGAACTAGCCTAGACTCAGACCTAGCTCAAGCAAGCAACTAGCAACATAAAGGACTAGAACCAAAAGATGCACCACAGAAAATTCTCCTCTTTTGCTACACACATTTTTCTTCTCTGATATTTTTTTGTGCGGCTCTTTTTTTTTCACTTGCCTTTTTCTTACTTCTTTTCTTTTTATAAACAGTGCGGCATTTGTTGCACTTTGCCTTTTTCTTTTGGGCTGCACAACTAGGATAGAAATGTTGTTTAGCAATTTTGGGCCCCAAGAGCTCTGAATTAGATGATCTGGTCAACACCAAAGTTGTAGAGGATCATTTTATCTTTCCAACAAGTATAATTACATCAAAAACGGTGTTGGAAATCAAAAGATATGGCAATTTTACCGAAACTGTCCCAGATTGAGTAATTTGAATCCGAATTGGACTAGAGTTTGAGGACTACACAACTAACTTTGCCCAAATTTTATCATGATGAACACGGCCGAATTTGAAGATTACCCCAACTAACTTTTTGTGGGATTTGTCACAGTGATTCCAGAAAATATAAATTTATCCCAATCCGAGTTCAGATGAAAGAATTATGATGAAAATACTAAAACAGATCTATTAGATTCAAACTCTACACCGTCGACATTAACGGCCTGATATCTCATATATGGAATCTGACTTCGACTTCAACAGAAAAGTTGTAGAGCACAATCTGGTGTTTGCAGCAAGTACAAGAATGTGAAAATCTGAGTTAGTATGAAGAAGATATGATGAAAACAACAAACTGGACAGTGGCAGATTAGAATTGGATGCGACGACGAGGAGATCGATGTGGAATTCGACTCCGTGACGAGATGCAAGACTAAACTAAGAACCAGCACTTGACAACGATGGATGAAAATTCAAAGATGCAAACTGAAAAGAACGATGCAAGGCAAATGACGATGGTTTGGACAGTGGAAAATAAATCTTTTTGTAGGACAATTTTTTGGACTCTACGTATGAAATCAATCTACTAAACTAAGATAGATAAATTCTCACCACTCAACCTGAAGCTCTGATACCAACTGATGAAGACACGGATGCCCGATCTTCTGGTGAGAAGGATAACTTCAATTTGATGGAGAGTGACCTTGGCGATCCGGCTACCAACCAAACAAGACTAGACGCCCTGGCAATCGCTAAACCACACTCACAAGTCGTTATCAACCGTGCCAAGACGCGGCTGACCTGATCACGAGGATTGATTCCTACAAGCAACCGAAGAACAACCAAGAACAAGATAAAAGCAATCTGAAATTGCAAATATGGATGAAGCACACGATAAATTTGAGGTTGTGTAACTTGTAGTTGTTGGTCTAGCTGACACAAGAATACAAGGATGAAGTTTCACACATGGGGAAAACTAATCTAAACAAAACCTGAGAAGAACGGGAAAGGTGATGGCCATATGTAACAGGGGTGGCGGCCAAGGAGGTGGACGTGAAACCCTAGCGGAACACGGGCCTTGGGCCCAAATTAGAGGCGGTACAGCACCCGGTAGAATCTGTCCATGAATTATTTCATCGATTGCGGGCGTTCTAGATGGAATTTGGAAGTGGGGAAAGATCCATTGGAAAAGTGGCGTCGTGGGCTTCTCCGTAAAGTGCTCATTCACCCCAAACGGACTCCGTACGCGGCCTGGGCATCCGTTTGAAGTTGGACTACTGATGGATGGCCGAGCTGGACTTGCGGATGAGTTCGGCTCGATCTTGGGCTGGGCTTGATGCATCGTGAGTTGCTCCACCTTTGATGTAGCTCGCTGATCCTCCGGTTTGGCCGTAGTGAATTGCTCAGCACGTGGATTCATGCCGACTCGCCGTTCTCCTTAATCTTCTCATAGCGGCAAGGAAGTAGTAGAAGTAGTGGAAGGAGTGGATGGAGTCTTGTTCATATCTGAGCTAGTGATGTCCTCGTCATCCTTAAAAGTGCAATTTCTCATGATTCTTTGCTTTCCAAGGATACTATTAGCTCAGCATGTATATTAGATGTTAGAGTTGATTGTGACTCCCCTATTGATCCATTTTTAGAGTCACAGACTTCTACCTCTTATACTAGCGATAATTCAATTATTGATTCGTGGTTAGATTCAAATGCTAGCATTGTGGACACTAGTACTTCATGTGAAAAATTTTCAAATGATTTAATTATTGATTCACATGCTTGTACGGATGATACTAGTAACTCATACCATGATTCATTTAGTGACTCATCTTTGTGCCATGGTGTTAGTACTAGTCACTCTTCATTTGATATGCCTAGCTCATCTAGTGATTTTAGTGTTATGCCTTCTAGTTCATCTACTTACGATGATATGCCGTCATGTTCTTATCACATTTCATATGTTGACGCAGAATCATCTCAAGAACTTAAAATTGAAAATGATGAACTCAAGACTAAAGTAAATAGATTGAGTAAAAATCTTACTAGATGTCATGTGAGTAGTGTTATGCTTGTTAAATCCCCTTTAGATCATAAATATTTATCTAAAAAGGGAAAATTAAATCATGCACACTCAACTAGTAAGAGGCATCATATACTTTATCACACTCATACAAGTTCATTCAAAAAGCCCTCTCGTAGTTCATGTTTATCATATCACTTAAAAGGGCAACATTCGTATAAGTGTGCTTCTAATTCTTTTAGAGTTGGTTCTTTTGGCTCTTATTTGATTTCTTACTCTAGAAAGGGTTTAAATGCAAAACCAATTGATTGTCATTTTCAAAAACCTAAAGATAAAGAAATTTGGGTACCAAAAGATTTATGCGACAAGGCTAGACGGCCTCATATGGTTTGTGTACCAAAAATGGCTTAACTCTTTTTGAAGTTTTTATAAAAAGAAATCCTAACTTTAAAAACTAATTGCATTGCATTTTCTCCTTTTATTCTTTGTTGTTTTAATCTTCTAGGCAAATTATGTAAAAGAATGAAAATTTGAAACTTCTGTTGCTACATCTTTAGGGGTAATAATTTATGAATGCTTCCGTTGCTCATCATACCCCTATATGAGAAAATTTTCAAAATTGCAATTATAAGTTTTTAAATTGAGCTTATTTTGTCAAAATGTCAAATTTTCACTCGAAACGCCAAAATCATCAATTTCTATCTAAATGGTCTTCAAAATGTATTTAAAAGGTTTTTAGAGGCTTTGGACGAAGAAATGATGTTAAAAAGTATTTCTATTAAAAACTAGCCCCAAAAGGATCTTCGAGTATCTTGTTTTTCAACAAAATCGTTTTCGAACATAAATCAAAATCCATTTGATTTTTTGCCAAAACTTGCTTTGAAAAACTCCTAGATACTCTTAATCTGAAGAAGTTTGAAATTGAAAACTCTCAAAAGAGTTCTCATTTCAAAGTTATGGGTATTTGAATCTCACCGAAAACTTGAATTGACACGAAATACCCTAAATATGCAAAACATGAGTTTAGTTATTTGAATGGTCTTTATTTGTGAGCTCTGGCTCAAATTGACTTGACCAACTCATGTAAGCCCTTTCATGTCAAAAATCCAATGAAAATCAAATTTGAACTCAGTTTGCAAAAGTTTGTCAAATTTCAGCCTTCTTGCTTGACACAAAGTTCATTTGACCATAACTCTTGATTGAAAAATCGTTTTCGGAAAATTCTTTTTGGAAAATGTATTTGATGCATTGATAATCATTTCTGAAAATTTTCATTTGATTGGATTTGATTTGAGCAAAATTGACTCCTTTCTCAAATCAAATATGAAACTTGCAAAATTCAGTTTTCTCATAGTTTTGGGCTGATTTGTCATTTTCTTATCTCTATATTGGTTGGCTGTTTGAAGAAAGTTTCTATATGATATTTTATCCTCTATGATTGATATTTTTTTATAATTTATTTCGAAATTATTGGAAGTCATTTGCATAGATTTTCAGGTGCTTTTAAAAGTGTAAAATGATTTTCTCAAACCTGAAATCTGAAACTTTAAATCTGACCAACATTTTTCTTTTTCATATCTTATTGTTGGATCAAATTTTGGCTTCATCACAAAAGGCAATCTAGTTTCTCATTGCATCATTTATCTCCATAATTTATTTTGGAATTTTTGGAACTTGTTCGCATATGTTTTGATGATTATAAAGAAGCCAACATGTTTAAGAAAATTTTTGTCAATTTGGATGTTAATCTCTCAATTCTTTCAAATGACTAAAATATTTGAATCTTAGATCTTCATGGAAAGTGTTTGTGTTGATGTGTTCTATCTCTATGAAACTTTCCATGCGTTTTGGTATTTATTGGGATGTTTTCTCGATTTGAGTTCATTCGGATTCTTGTTGAACTCTTGATTTTCAAATAGATCATTTTAATCTCTTGCACATTTTTCATGACCAAACTTGGATGACACATTTAGGGGGAGCAACTTCAAAGTCATTGAATCGTTGCATACCCTAATTGTGCTCATGTATCAAATTATGCACTTGTTTGGTAAAAAGGGTCATTTTCGAGCAAAAAGGTGAAAAATGGCTCAAAATGTTCAAAAAATTCAAAACTACCACAAAACCTTCAACAATACATTTAAAATATGTTTTCAAAGGTTTTGAAGCTGAAACAAAAGAGTTTCGAGCTAAAATGCAAAATTTGGACAAAATTGAAGATTTCGGGATTTTGTTTTGGACCAAAACGACTTATTTCCATAAAACAAGTTGGGTTGAGTTTTCACCAAAACTTTCTTCATGAAACACTTAGAATTCACTCACCCAAAGTTAGTTCGTATTGAACTTTTTCTGAAAAGACCTACGGTTTTCAAATTATCACATATCTTAGGTCGCTCGAAAACGACTATCGACCCAAAAATACCCAAAAGGGCATTTTTGTGAATTTGGCTATTTGGACTGGACTTTCTTCCATGTCTTGGTTTGTAATAGTATTTAAAACTCATCCAAGTCCAAATATTTGAGAAAAATCCATGTTTCATCAAGAATTGAAGTTTTCGTGAACATCACTTTTGTTTTACCCGTTTTACCCCAAAATCCCTTTTGAGGATAAAATTCAAGATCCTTATTCAAATCAAATTCATCCAAATGGTATCCAACTCAATTTTTGAAGCAAATGTGCAAAAATCACAAAATTCAGAAGCTTCACCTGTTTATCTGAACCGTCCATACCTTGTCCGCCCAACTCAGACTTTGTCCGGCCTTAGCAAACCTTGTCCGGCTTGTGTGCAAGTTGGATGGTTTCTTCAAGTTTTCAGTTGTCTCTTTTACTCCCTGTCTTTGTCAAATCCTTGCTTCCAATTTTTCCCACATTTTGCATTTCCCCATGATTCATTTGCTGATATTTGAAATGCTTTTTGATTATGTTTTTAAATATCATGTAAAGATTATTTTCATGAATTTGGAGCATATTCAAATAAAATTGAGTTTTGAGTTTCTTTTGGAAATTTGAACATTTCAAGAGGTCATATGCTTTTCCCTCAACCTTGTGACCTAAACATGTTTCGACAAACCTCCTTTTGGCATATTCCTCATTTGTATGTCTTTTTGTGTTTAATGCCAAAAGAAGTGAATTTTTGAGGATTGAATCTATTTTTTCCAATTGAGTTGGTTTAAAAGCATAAAATCTTTTCTTATATCAAATGATTTTCAAAATGAGAAGTTTGACACAATCTTCATCACATCATTTAATCGAGACATTTTTTTTGTCAAATATATATTGATGACATTATTTTGGTTTCCACTAATGAATCACTCTGTCAACAATTTGTTTTTGAGATGATGCTTAGGGAAATTGTAACATCCTGAGTTTTGGGGTGAAAAGTTCTTTCTTAAAAATCATGCATACATATGTCTCTTCTAGATCAACCAAATCAGCCTCAGCTTTATTCCGTTCTAGCCCTAAAATCTCCAAATCTATCCTGTGACCCCAAGTCAAGATCTGACTTGCCAGATTTGATCTATCAGTTATCCTAAATCTAAAAGCCTTCAGAACCCAGATTCAATTCTATCCCTAACTTCCAGAATTATCAACTCTTTTCTATTTTCGAAAACAGAATATCTGTTATTACCTTTTACCTTAAGTTTCAGAAATCCAGATTTAATCAAAATCTTAGCCAAGTTCAGACCAGATTATTCCTGGATTATGATCAAGGGTATGCCAATACCTTAATCCAAAAAGTTGGCAGCCAGATTTTACCATCTAGACTCTTTTCGCAAATCAGTCCAAGAGTATCGCAGATCAGTCCTTTTCCCAGATTTTCTAAAACCCAGAAAAGGCAAAATATTGCAAATCATCTCCAAATTCAAATCTGATTCAGGGAATACCTCCCAAATGCTTTTCAATACAAATTCTTCTTTTATGAGTATCTCAAAATCAAACCCTAAATTCCAGAATTCGAGATCAATAAGTTTCAGACTTATTTTACCATAATCTACTCTGTTTTCAGTTCATATCAAAAGACATCCAAATGTCTCAAATTTTATCTTCTAGCTGTGTCAAATCATTTGTGGAATTAAGTATACCAAAACAGCAGAATCAATTCCAGATCAAACCTTCCAAATCTCCAGATTTACAGTTCAGTCCAAATCAAGAATTGGAAATTGCAATCAAGCCCAAATTCGACCAGGACAGCAGCTGCTGTGCACGACCAGAGATCGCCGTGCAATTGTGCCGCGCTTGCTCGCCGCCGGTGAGGCTTCGCCGCACTCGTGACCGTGCATGCTTGTGTGTACGTGTCCTTGCTTCAGCCGTGCCGTGGCAACGCCGTGGCAGCGCCGTTGAACAGCATGTGCTCCTGCGCGCGACCAGCAACAGGCTTTTGTCAGCAACACTGCGCCACGTTGCTTTGCATTGCCAGCCCTTTTCGCCACTGCCTTGCACCGCCCGACATTGAGGAGACCCGATGTAGCACAGCTTCGCCTTGCCAGTGCACAGTCGCGTTGCCGCTCGCCGTTGTTGCAGCTGCGCCCGGCAAATCTTGTCATCTGGCACAAATTCAATGCTGTTTAAACCTTGCAAGCTTCGCCCACTGCTCTATTTAAACCACCAGTGCCTTGTATCATCTCCTCTTCATCAGGACTTAGCCAATTTTACAAATTCTCTCGCTGTCGTCGTCTTCTCCGGTGAGACCAGCTCGAGGCCTCACGGTGACAGCTCATTCCACATCATCTCTTGCCAAATTGACAGCATCTGTGAGTTCCCCTCATCTCTCTCATCGTGCTGTATCACTTAATTGGATTTCCTTGCCTCCTATCGCCGGCGATCACCGGAATTTGCTGAAACTTGAAGAATGCCCTGTTCCGGCAATGCAGGCCAAATTACCTCGAATTAGCTCTCGATCCTGTGGAAGAAAATGATCAGTGACTCATTTCCAGCAAGCCTATGCATCAAGATCTCCCGATTGAGCTTCAATCGAAGCTTTCCCCAATTTTGAGCTTCTCCAGAAACCGGCGATCGTCGCCAGTCTTCTCCGGCCATCCTCCGGCCCATCTAATTGTACCAGAAGCTTCCCTATACCTCCTAGATGCTCTCCAAGCTTGGAATCGAGTTCATTCGACCTGTAACAAAAACCCCCAAATGGCAGTGTTCTTCTCCGGCGTCGATCACCGGAAAACCTATTCCTGGCCATTTCAGCTTCATCCACTTTGTCATTCAGGTGTGCTTCAACCTCCTGAACATATTTGTCTTCTAGCTCGATCTCTGAAACTGCCCAGAATTCAAGTTATAGCTTTGCCAAGTTTTTGTCCAGAATTGCTCCAGTGCAGCCAGTTCATCTCTGTTCATCATCAAATTTCTTGCTTTCTAGCCATCTTCTGCCCTAGATCCTGTTGAATGATTTGTTTCTGTTATCATTGCCTACCTCCCAGACAAAGTGGTGCATCATTTGGAGCTCTAGATCAAAAGTTATGCCAAGCCCTAGTTTCTGGCCATGTCAAGATCAATGCCAGACTATGTCAGTCAGTGGCATTAGCCCTTTTCACTCCATTCCAGATGTGCATTTTGGACATAACTTTGTCCCTTAGATTCCTGAGGTTGTGATCAACATTTTATTCTTCTATCACAACTTGATTTGAGCCCTTGAATTATATTTGCCGCTAAACCCTAATTTTTGACACTGTCTCAGTGCATGCCAGCCAATGGCATTGGCCTTGTTTACCCACTTCTGATTGTGCATTTTGAAAGCCACTTTGTCCACTGAATTTGTAGAGTTATGATCTACATTTTCTTCTATTGTCATAACTTGAGATAAGCTCTCTAGTTTTCCTTGAAGTTATGTCAGATTCTTGATCCGAATGTCAATCTGCTGACATTCGCTGTTTTTGATCAAACCAGCCACAAACTGATGTTCTTATTGTAACCTTGAGATCCTAAGAGCATCTACCACCCATCCTTAGCCAAATCCTTGAAACCCTAGATCTCAACTCAGTTCAGCTTGTAATCTCAATTATCTCCAGTTTAGTTCAATCACTCTTGTAAAGCATATCTGCATATAGATCTTAAATCATTTTAATATATATAAGTAATATTTGTGTGTATTGTTTGGTTTGTCGCCGAGCAGATCTAGAAGCTGAGATCGAGAACTTCGCTGTTGACCCGTCATCAACTGCTGTTTCTTACGACGCGGAAGGCAAGTCATATCCTTGGTCATCTTGAACCTATATTTTAAATGTTGCTAAAACATAACCTTGAATATAGGCAATATTGCATGTGAAAGATTGAGAATGGTTGATTTATGAATTGGCAGTACTAGACTGGTTATCTGTGAAATGTGAAATAAACAAGTTTTGAGCCATGAACTATTATATGTATTTATATACTTATATTCATGAAATAAAACCCTTAGCCGTGACCAGAAAATGGTATGGATGGCTGTAGCACTGGAGGTGCTAGACTGCAAAGGAATGCAGGCACTGAAGGTGCAGGGTTGTGGATGGTCTGGTCACTGGCATATAAGGACTAGAACCTTGTGTTGTGCGTCTAGTGGCATGAATAACGTACTAACCGCAAGCCTGGTATGGGACAGGCCTGAACAAGTACTTATGTGGATCGTACATGAAACCCCTGCATGAGTTGTGTTGTGATGATTGACTTGGAGGCTGACTCCTACTATCACTGAAGGTGATCTGATATTTGACCCAGTAATGGGAAAATGAGGTGGGGTGGAGGTTATGATACAGCCTACCACAACTGTGTTTCGGTGAGAGCCACAGGGTCAGGGGTGAATTGTAAGTGATGCATAACAAAAGTTCTTGTTATTTCCACCTTGCCGCTCACAGTATGAAGTGAGTCAGGGGTCCAATCATTTTGTTATGATAGGAAAGGTTTGAAAGTGGAATATCTTGCGGGTAAATTGGTACCTCTCTGCAGAGTTAAAAATGTATTCGAATACTCCGAGCTCCCGGGTTTATAGGAGTCTGCTGCGGTGGATTAAATCCACGGGGTGTGACACAAGTACTATTTTCTAAATAAAATATGTTTAATCAAGATTACCCAAATGACATGTGTTGTCATGATAAGGAGTGCTGCCGTGGGCTGTCGTGTGTCGACGTGTCGCGGTAGTGCTATAATCTAGTGAACATGAATGATGATGTTATATTATGAAAAGTGCTGCCATAAGATGAGATGAGGTATGAAAGAAAAAGATTATTTTATAAACATCCATAATTCTTGACTAGTCTAGGTTCATGTCATCACTACTATATGTATCTACTCTTACCTATGACTTGCTGAGTACGTAAGTGCTCACTCTTGCAACCTACAAATCAATAGACGGAGCGATCAACAATCAAGATGAAGGCGTGGAGAACTTATTGGATCCAGAAGGAGGAGCGTCAGTCCCGTCATTTCCCTGATGTGTGTTGTTCTGCCGTCCACTTCTCTTTTGTGGGTGGGTCACCTATCTTCTGCTGTGTAGATGTTATTTTGCTAAACCATGTATGCCGTGAAGGCATTGTAATCTCCTTATGTAATATTAAGGCCAGCAGGCCACACTGCTTAACTATTATGTAAGTTACTCTGTTGCAATGTGATATACTCCTGTGCTTGACTTATCCTGGGACGTCAAGGGTATGTGTATGCTATGCATATATGGAACTAGCTGCAGCGAGCTAGGTCTCTACAGGAGTAGTCGTAGTCCCAGTTTCGGGGCGCGACAGAAATCGAGATGAAAATGATTGATGGGCAAAGTTACTTCCATGCACGACAAAACAAGCAACTCAAGAATGGAATGTTCAAGAGTAAATTCAAGCATGTGAAGCAATCGCTCAAAAGCCTCGAGATGGAAGATGATCAAGCTATTACAACTCTCAAGGCTACAAATGAACATCTTGACATGGATGAACAAGAAAAGCGGTCAATTCTAAACCCTATCGATCTTTAATTGATAGTTTGGTTTATTTTACCGCATTTTGACCCATAATCATACTTAGTGCTTGCATATATGCTAGATTCCAATTATTTACTTAGAAATGTCATATGATTGCCATTAAATGCATTCTTAGGTAAATTGAAATGCAATCCTAGATAGATCTTTGATATCCAAAAGTACATATCTTGAATTACTTGATTATTTGGATTCGGATCTTATGACTTGCAATATAGATCGAAAGAGTACATCAGATGGTTGTTATGCTTAAATTCTTATGGATGAAACATTGGATTATAGAATTTCTTTTGAATAGATGCCACTTATGAAATATTGAAAGTGTCGTAAAGATGGTGAACAATTTAATGCAAAACTCTCGCTTATAGTATATTGATATACGACATCATTGTATAAGAGACTTTGTGACATAAAGAGATTTAGAGATATATCATGATATGACAAATGTCATCGAAGTAAAATTCAATGGCCCCCAAACATATTGCTTGTCAACATTTAAGTTTTTAACTCTTCCTTTTTGTGCTTGATGACAAAGGGGGAGAGATATTTGAGGGTCTTAGATAGTTGAGAGCTTTAGGGGGCAGAGAGTTTGGGAATGTTTGGGAGAGATAGTTGAGGTAGTTGATGAAGAGGGAGAGATAGATATCATTTAATATTAGATTGATATGAGAGACATTATGTTGAGATCATTAATATTGATATTTGGGAGAGATAATTGAGTTAGAGAAAATTGAGATAAGTTGATATTTTGGAAGATGACTTGGTTGAACTTGTACTAAATTGTCATTCATATCTCTTAAATTAAATGATTAAATGCTTTGCTCAGTTCCAAAATATTATTGCATATATTGAGGGGGGAGTTGAGCATATATTTTGGATTTATAGAAGTTGTTGTCATCAATCATCAAAAAGGGGGAGATTGATGGATCTAGGTCGATCTAGGTATCTATGTTTTGATGATTAATGACGTTTTGGATAAATCCTTAATGATTAAAGTTAATCTGGAGAATAATAGCTTTGATGATTAAATGACAAATTGAATAAATCCTGGTTTAGCACAAGAACATTGAATTGTGATTTGTTAAATCCTGAAGTTTGATGACTCCTTATTGTGGTTTTGATATCGATACACATGTTGATGGGGAGCTCGTCATATTAGTCATCTATGCTGATTGCTTTCATGACGTAACTAGTATAGATCGTGTGCGTATGTCTTTATCATATATGGATCTATATGATTGTATGATTCATCTCTTACTATCTGTTGAATGTGGTTTTGTCATTTCACCGGAAAGAGAAATTATTGAGCTAACTCCTGTGTGGAGTAATTTCTCTGGTGATGAATGACAAACTGATTATGAGACTAATGTTGTGCATTGAGTGTATGTGTTGTAGTCTCAGATTGGTCGCGAGATGAAAGCAAGCAAGGGCATGAAGAGGATGATGCCGACATGAGTCATCTCAAGCAAGGTCAAGCTTAGCGAGGTTGAGCTTTGGGAGGACAAGCGGTGAGTGGTCGAGCTTCATGAGGTCGAACTTCACCGAAGGTAAAATCCAAGATTAATGATTGTTTTCTTAGGATTTTACCGGTCTCGGTGTTTGGAGGTAGACCGGGTTGATAGGATTCTTTTTGCTAGTTTGACCGTACTATTAAGGGGGGTCGGAAACTAGTAACTTGAATCTATCTAGTGTGGAAGCTCAAATGTATTCATATCATCTTGCACTAGTGATTTATCACCTCTTGCATTGCTAAAAAGTCTAAGTGTGGTTTGTGTTGCATTAGAGAAAATATTTTGAAAACTGCACTTAGTTGTGGTCACCAGCTAGAGCAATCTATTTTATATTCTAGAGCTGGTCGTGGTCGTGTTTGCCTGTTTGGCTGTATCTTTATTTGGAGTTTGGTTGTGGTCGTAGGAGTTCAAACTGGTTGTACAAGTTTTCAGCTCGATTGCGTACGCTTGACCAAATCCACTTGACCACCTGTTTTCGACCAGATGTTCCACCTGTGTGGTCATAGTCGTTGCTGAGTGTCAACAAACATACCCGTGAGAAAACAGACAAATTGCTTTAGAAATGACATTTGTGTTGGACATTTTGGCAATAGGAAGGTTTTTGAAGTTCCTAGAAATATCTAGGCCTATCTAGGTCTTACTTCTGTTGACAAAATTGTAGCCCTTTGAGATATCTTTCCAACAAGCTAAAAATCACCTCAATCCAATCTATAGATCAAAAGTTATGCTTATTTTACTGTCAACTTACATGGCCTAGACTATGTCCGGGCATGACCGGACTTTGTCTGTCCTATACAAATTTCTTTGAGCTAAATTGGATATGTAACCATAGACATTTGCATCCGTCCGGAGGCTTTTGTCCGGGGTAGGCCGGACATTGTCCGCTGTGGCCGGACAATGTTCGGTCTGTATAAAAATTGTGAGGTGTTAACAGAGACAGATATATTTGTCCGGGAGCTTTTGTCCGGGACGGGCCGGACTTTGTCCAGCATGGATGGACATTGTCCGGCCTTTACAAAAAATCCCCCAATGGTAACTGACAATTTGCAACGGCCAAAATTTGTTGTACTGGCCGGACAGTGTCCGGCCTGTACAAAATTTCTCCTGTTCGTGGCAAACGGCTAGTTTTCTTTGAGGGCTATATATATCACTACTACAGAATTCATTATTACAGTCGGGTTAAAACAGTCATCACAGACAGTTCTTACCCATCAGTGATATTCGAGTCAGTGATAATCATGTACTATAACTGACGGTTTTGAACCGTCTGTGATCTTTTCCTTCACAGACTGTTATAAGATCAAAACCGGCTGTGATCTTTCCCTTCACAGACTATTATAAGATCAAAACCGTCTATGATACTCATACTACACAGACTGTTATAACATCAGAACCGTCTGTGATACTCCTAATACACAGACTGTTATAACATCAAAGCCGTCTGAGATACTCATACTACCACAGACGGTTCTGATCTCAGAACCGTCAGTAATAATATGAGTATCGCAGATGGTTCTGATGTCAAAACCATCTGGGATACTCACATTATCACAGACGGTTATGAAATCAGAACCGTCTGCGATAATCACATTATCAGAGACGGTTATAACCTCAGAACCATCTGTGATACTCAAATTATCAGAGACGGTTATAACCTCAGAACCGTCTGTGATACTCACACATTATTACTGACGGTTCTGAGATCAAAACCGTCTGTGATACTCAAATTATCAGAGACAGTTATGACCTCAGAACCGTCTGCGATACTCACATTATGACTGACGGTTCTGAGATCAAAACCGTCTGTGATACTTATATTATCAGAGACGGTTATGACCTAGGAGCCGTCTGTGATAGCGTCCTTATCACAGATGGTTGTTTCAGAACCGTCTGTGTATTTAGAGTATCACAGACGGCTTTGAGGTCAAAACCATCTGCGATATTGTCATTATCAGCGACGGTGGTAATCTTGGAACCGTCTGTGATTGTTTCCTTATCACAGACGGTTTATAATCTCAGAATCGTCTGTAATAGTGAGATATCACAGAAGGTTTTTAGGTCAAAACCATCTGTGATAGTGTTATAATCTCAGAATTGTCTGTGATAGTGTGATATCACAGACGGTTCTGAGGTCAAAACCATCTGTGATAGTGATAGTGTGATATCACAGACGGTTTTTAGGTCAAAACCATCTGTGATAGTGTCATTATCGGTGACGGTTATAATCTTAGACGGTTTGTAAGATCAAAACCGTCTGTACAAATAGCATTTCATATATACAGTTAATGAATTTCATACATGCACAGTACTCAAATATATACAGTTCATTTCATACATGCACAGTACTCAAATATATACAGTCTCATATATACATGCACACAACTTAGAAACATGTACAATAGCATTTCATATATACAACACAGAACTCAAAAATATGTACAATTGAGAGTGAACAAATAAATGTAATCGACAATTAAAGTCAGTGTGTTAGATGTACAAATAAATGTAAGGCCGCACTAATACGAACCTTGCGGGTCCCTAAACTTCCCCTTGGTTGATATGACCTCCGCAAGGAAAAACTCAGCTAGCATCCCCCAGACAATACCAATCTCCCGAGGGTCAAAGCTTTCCGAAGAGAAGTCGACCCCTACAGCAAGAGTTGGTACAGAAAAAATTAGCTCAATGCAGTTGTAAATTCTGCCAAATCGATACAAAGGGGAGCAGTTGTATACCTCGGGGAAATCTGGGCGGTGAGGGGTGATGATCAGGTCATACATGTGGCGCATCACGTAGAACCCACATGTATTGTCGTCCAGCTGCTGATGGCACTGCCAATTTACCGACCGAGAGTTAGCTGGGGACACGTTATAAAGTAAAACAGATGCCAGTTGAAATTTGTACCAAAAATTGTAACCACGGAAACTTATCGGCTCGCTGCTCGTGTTGTCGCCCTCCCTCGACCAAGTAGTTCGTGAAAGCCCTGTAGATAGTCAAAATTGACAATTTGAGGATAGTCGAAATTGACAATTTAAGGACAGTAAATCTAGATGCATGCAAGACAGGTCCACATGAATATCATCACCTTTCGAATACATCTCGTGCGCCGCAATACGAGTACCCTTTCCTCTGCAATGAATCAAGGTAGAACACCTTGTTCCTTTTCAGAATAAGTAGTAGCAGGATCCAGTGGTAGCTACATGTTACACGTAAAGAATTAAAAATTTAATCTAAGTTTGGGGGTGTGCACATGGAGACACTAATCTACAGGTGAAGTACTGATGAAAGCACTCACCTCTGGTTGTAGGGTACAAGTATGTACTCCTTGTCGACCTGAGTAAGCAACCCTCTTTTGATGTAGTCGACAACGAAGTCTGCGTCGGTCCTAAACATCACCTCGGCGACCATCTGGGGGTCCAAGAAACCAACAGGTATGCCCTTAGATTTGGCATAGCTGGTCATGCAGCTGCACGGAAGTAACCAATTAATAAATGACATATATCCGTATATGCACGAACAGGCGTAGGATAGTAGGATACTTACAGCACCCAAGACCGTAGGATTGACAAGTCGAGCGCATCTTTGTTCAGTAAATTGTGCAGGTCTTCGAAGGTCACCGGGTAGGTCCCAACGTCGTTATGGAACTCTGCCACGGTGTACTTGACCATGATGTGCGTCGAACGCTGCGTCCTGGTCTGGTTTGTCCTCCTCTTGTACCATGCATGCAGGCTCTGGCATGCTAATCCTATGCTCAAAATTGCGGAATCGGAGGCCATGGGCATGCCCAAAGCTAATGGCATGAGAGCTGGCGCACTCTTCTCACTCTCCTTCGCCGGTCTCTTCTTTTCTTTTCCCCTACTAGCCAGCTTCTTGAATGGTTGCCTCCTATTCGGAGTCAGCTTCGTCATCGGACCCGTTGGTTGGCTTCTCGGAGGGGTCGGCTGGCTAGTAGGCCGTGTGTCGGTCTGTGATGTCTGTGATGTAAGAAGCTACATATTTGGACACTAACTCTGAGGGCTATTATTACAGTACGAATTATGAAACTGGTGGGGGAATTACCTCATCCAGGACAATGTCTTTCTTGGGCCATTGCACGAACGTGTGCACTGCATCCCCGAGAGTGGTAATCTCATCGTTCGGCGGTTTCTCCAACGGAAAACCCTTGCAATGGTCAAAGACACTGCCCACAGGACCCGTGCAAAACCCTCACATAGAGGGGCACTGTGGATTGTGGCCCCCGCCGTGCATGGTTGAGCCATCCCACGACCAGCCTCGATCGGCAAGAGACCGGCCAGCACCATAAGCTTGCAGGAGGCGGGTTCCTACAAACAGTGCGCATTAACATATTGAATTTCACCGCTTTTCACTTTCGAATGAATTAACATAGACAAACGGTCATTACTTGCGGAAAGTCCACCGGATACTTTGGAGAGGGCTCCATCTACGAAGACCCCAGCGTAGACGCGCAGCTACTACGGTGACCAAGAATGGGGGTCGGTACTTCCGATGCTACAAGGGGGGTGCCCGGGGTCGCCTTTCTTAGATCTTCATACATGGACTGCATCTCCGACAACTGCTGCAGGAGTGCTTTGTCCCGAACAGCGAACTCCGATCGCATCTCCTCCTTGAGCCGTTCATCGCGGGCTTGGTGGGATCTCTTTCTCCTCTTAGCCGCCTCCTCACCATCAGGGAAACCATGCCTCCAAGGCACAGTGGCACCGAGGCCGCGCACGCAGCCTGGATGCTCCTTGTTTCCTAGCGCCACTGTGAGGATATCCCTGTCCCTCCTCGGGTTGAACTCTCCGGATGCCTCCTGCGCACTTAGCGTCACCTGCAACAGGAGAACTTAGCAATAGAACCCATTGCATGTGTGTTATGAGGATAGTATGTGATCGGACAATCTTACCAGCCGGTCGATCACTTCCCTGTCCGCAGGGTTATTTACAGAGACGCTTCCGGAGGAGGTCATCATCGATCTTGCTCGGCACCAATTGCAGGAGCGCACGTCCATTATGCCCACATAAGGACTGCCGGCCGAAGACTGGGAAGCCTCCTCGTCCTGCTTCCTCCACAACGCCTTCTTCCCCACATACCCACCACTGCCTAGTCTGTGTGGGTGGGTATTCTTGGCCTGGTTAGCCTGGCCCTTCGCACTAAGCTCCTGGAACTCTGGCTTGGCCTTCTTCTCGATGAACTGCTACCATGCCTCGGGAGTCACGAAAGGGAAGTCATCGAAGGGGGTCTTCGACTCCTTCACATAGCGCCTAACAAGGTGGCTCTTGAAGTTCCTCAATGCCTTGTTTATTGACATCAGTGTCCTCCGGCGGATGGTGAAGTGGCGATCCTCGGGAATGTGAAACACCGCCTGCATTTCTTCCCACAGCACATCCTTGCACTCTGGGGGTACTTGACCCCAGTTGGAGGTGGTGATGGGCACCCGCTCCCTTGCCACTTTGCCGCATAGTGAGCGGTACTGACCGACAAGTTTGTCCGGAGCTTCCAGCACACCATTGTCGTCGAACTGGACGTGCTGCTTTTCCCGCTAGTCCAGACGCGCGCATGTCGTCTGGCCTCGCCCCTTTCTCTTCTGCGGCTGGGTCACGGTGGATGCGGCGACCTCTGGCTCAGGTGTCTCATCGCCAGCGAGGTCACTCTGACTCCCCGAGTGGTGCATTTCGCCACCAGACATATCAGTTCCTAATATAAGTGAAAGAGAGAACAGTTTAAGTAAATCTGCAACTAATAATTCTATAACAAAACCCATATACTTATAATTAACCAAGAATGATAGAAACGGTGGGGAGGCGATGGAGGTGATCGCGTCGGAAGGCGGGAGGGCGATGGAGGTGATCGCACCTGATGGTGGAAAGGCGATGCAGGTGATTGCGACGGACGGAGAGGAGATGGAGGAGATCGCGACAGACTGTGGGGAGGCGATGGAGGTGATCGTGACAGACGGTGCGAGGGCGGAGAGAGCTTGGGAAAACAGTTGCAAAGTCTGGAAATGAGTGGGACAAAGCCCGCCTTGAACTATGTACTGCGTAGAGATTATCACAGTCGGTCCACCATTCACAACCGTCTGTGATATTATTATCACAGTCGGTTCTCACGTCAGAACCGTCTGTGATAATCTCCATAGGGATAATCTCCAGAGAGATTATCACAGACGGTTTTGAGTTGAGAACCGATTGTGACTGAGATTATCACAAACGGTTTGGACTTGAGAACTGACGGTGCATGTTAAGAACTCAAAGTGTCAGACACTGTTGGGAATATCACAGTCGGTTCTATATTCATAACCGTCTGTGATAATATTATCACAGTCGGTTCTCAAATAAAAACCGTCTGTGATAATCTACATAGTAAGAGATTATCACAGACGGTTTTGAGTTGAGAACCGACTGTGATTGAGATTATCACAAACGGTTTGGACTTGAGAACCGACCGTGCACGTTAAGACTTGAAGCGTCGGAGACGTTGTTGGGAATATCATAGTCGGTTCTATATTCATACCCGTCTGTGATAATTCATAACCGTCTGTGATAATCTCTCTATTGAATGTAAGTTTTACAACTTGAAATTGATCTGTAGCTCTTCAACTCTGAATGCTCAAAAACTTGTTTTAAATGAACACTTAGATATTTCAAATGCAGTCCAAATGCTCTGTAAATTGATTACAGTGTACGTAGATCCGAAAATTGGTTACAATGTGGAGCATGCTCAAATAAATTTAACATACAATGTGGAGCATGCTCAACTTAATGTTACATACAAATGGGGACTTTGACTGACAATTTCCACATACACAGCCATGTTATCCTCAACTTTCCACTTGCCGCGGCCCTGTAAAGATGAGAATTACAGGAGATATAAGCTATACCGATGGAAACAGAGAGATAAGGACGTACGGTTGATTACCTTTAAAGTATAACCCTTCCTGGTGATCCATAAGCACGTAACTGGTTTCATCGGTGTCTTCAGTATCGACCTGTACGCCATCTCCAAATGGAGGAATGTCATCAAATTGATTGTATTCCTCCTCGCCTACGACATTTTCAACTCCAACAATCCTTCTCTTGCCATGAAGGACGACGTGCCACTTCTTATTGGCCGGATCAGTGACATAAATGACCTGAATGGCTTGCTTTGCAAGTATGAATGGCTCATCTTTAGAAGCAACTCGATCGAGATCTACAGAAGTGAAACCGTAACTGTCAACCTTCACACCCTGTGGGATTTGGACCCATCGGCATCGAAACAGGGGAATCTTGAACAGTACATAATCGAGCTCCCAAATTTCTTTAATGAACCCGTAGTACAAGTTCAATCCACGTACTACCGTTGTTGGGCCTGTCTCACTGAACTCCTCATGGAAAGCTTCTACGCTCACTCCACTAGTTTGCACAGTGCTCTTTCGATCTTGAGCTTTCGTGTAAAATGTGTACCCATTGATGTCGTATCCCTGCCATGTATGTACAGTAAACGTGGACCCTTTTGCCAACCATTTAAGGTTGTCACTTGCGGACTCTCCGGTGATTCGCACTTTCATCCACGCGTTGAATTTACTGTTATGTTCTCCCATGATCCAAACCTCGGATCAGCGAGGATTGTCTTGTCGTAGCATCTCCTTGTGCTCGTCGATGTACGGAGACATCTCCATCATGTGTTGGAAGACCCAAAAATGAGCTTTCGAGTACATATCGAAATCAGGAGTGATGGCTCTCCGTCCAATAGTGCCAACACCATCAAGCCTCCCCTCGTGACGAGACATAGGAACTCCTATTGCTTCTACCTCGGCCATGTAATCGACACAGAACTCAACAACCTCTTCCGCTGCATAACCTTCGACAATGCTACCCTCGGGCCGGGACCGATTCCTCATGTAGGCCTTAAGTACACCCATGTACCTCTCGAATGGATACATATAACATAGGAACACGGGTCCACATATCTTGATTTCTCTGACAAGGTGGATGGTGAGATGGACCATGATATCAAAAAACGATGGAGGAAATACATCTCAAGCTGACAGAGAGTTCGAACCACCTCGCTCTACAGAGAATACAGTCCATCGGGATCAATGACCTTGCAAGAAATTGCATTGAAGAAAAAACACAGCCTCGTGATCGTCTCTCTGACCTTATGCGGCAGAATACTCCGGATGGCAATAGGAAGCATTTGTGTCATCAACACGTGACAATCATGAGACTTTATACCCAGCAATTTCAAACCGCCCATGGACACAAACTTTTTCATATTTGCGGAGTAACCCGATGGAACTTTAACACCATAGAGACACTTACAGAGTTATGTCCTCTCAGCCTTGCACAAAGTGTGGCATGCGAGGGGAGGTATATACGGCCTTTATCGTCCTCTCTCGGTGCTAGCTCGGGCCTGATTCTCATTTCGATCATGTCACGCCGCACATTGACGCCATCCTTTGTCTTCCCCGGAATGTTCAGCAATAGGCCGATTAAACTGTCGCAAACATTCTTCTCTACATGCATGACATCAATGCAATGACGAACCTCTAAATGCTCCCAATGCGGTAAGTCCCAAAATATCGATCTCTTCTTCCAAGAGTTCTTCGTGCGGGGTTTCAATTTACGACCCTTTCCAAACACAACATCTATGTCCTTCACCCGTGAGTAAACATCTTTCCCGCGCGTAGGCTTCGGGGCTGAACCATCTTCCTTGTGGCCGTCAAATTCCCTCTTCCTCTTACGATACGCGTCATTCTTCGGAAGAAACCTACAGTGACACATGTACACTATTTTCCCGTAATTCTTCAGCCACACGCTCTCAGTCTCATCTTCGCAGTGGGGGTAGGCTTTGGCTCCTTTCGTACTACGGCCCGACAAATTTTCAAGGGTAGGGAAATCGTTGATGGTGTAGAATATCATAGCACGTAGGATGAAGGTCTCTCATTTGTATGCGTCCCATACCTGCACCCCTTCGTTCCACATTGTTAGGAGATCCTCTATCAATGGTGCTAGGTACACATCAATATCATTTCTGGGTTGTTTTGGTCCTGAGATAAGTAGAGACATCATGATGTATTTGCGCTTCATACACAACCAATGAGGAAGGTTGTAGATACACAAAAGAACCGGCCAAGTGCTATGCCGACTGCTCATGTTACCAAAAGGATTAATTCCATCGGTACTCAACCCGAACCTTATATTCATCAATTCTGCTTTGAAGTTAACAAATTCCCTGTTGATGTTTCTCCACTGCGAAGAATCAGATTGGTGTCTCAGCTTTCCATCCTTCTTCCGGTCTTCCGAGTGCCAACGCAGTAATTTTGCCTCTTTACGGTTTGCAAACAAACGCTGCAAGCGGGGAATGACAGGCAAATACCACAACACCTTAGCGGGAGGTCCTTGCTTTATCTCAGCGCAGTTGCTGTCGTCGGTTCGGTCCTTACGCTTATAGCGGGATGCGCCGCACACCGGACAAACATGCATATCCTTGTAGTCGTTACGGTAAAGGATGCAATCATTAGGGCGTGCGTGTATCCTTTTTACTTCCATTCCCAAAGGACACAACAGCTTTTTCGCTTGGTAGGTGTTTTTTGGCAACTCGTTTCCTTCCAGGAGCATGTCCGCCAAAAGATCTAACAGTGCCGTGAAACTCTTGTCAGTCCAGCTGTTACTTGCATTCAATTTTAACAGTTCAAGCACAGAGGCCAACTTTGTGTACTTCGACTTGCAACCAGGGAACAACGGCTTTTCTGAGTCCTCAATCAAGCGCTTGAATTTGCCAAACTCCCTTTCACTGTAATTTCCTTCCACATCACGCAACATGTCATCTAAATTGTCATCCTCTGGCATATCCTCGTCAAAGTCGTTGTTCAGATCCGACATGTCCTGTTCCTCAACCTGAGTGGCACTTGTTTCTACAGTTGGCTCTTCTCCATGGTGGACCCAACACGTGTACCCCTTTTTGAAACCACGTCGGATCAAGTGGGCGACAATTTGAGATGAGTTGGTGAACATCTTAAGATTCTGGCAGTCTACACAAGGACAGTACATATATGGTAAACCCTTCTTCTCCATGTCTTGCTCAGCAACCTTTTGGAAATCAAAAACACCTTTCATGTATTCCTCACCCACTCGGTTGTCATTATACATCCAGTCTCGGACCATTTGCAATTAATCAAATTCATACACATGCTAATTAGTAATACTCTATGTACGGTCGACACGCAATAAATTATATAAATCTAGCTAGCTAGTGTTTGATGCGGAGTTTGCGGTATAAATAGGTAACTACTACTTGAACTGCAAGCAATTAGTTGGGGGCGTGGATAACACACATCATAAAGCAATTAAATAGCCACAGTACAGGTCGAAAATGAGTTACAACCAAGATTTGCTACTGTAGCTTCCCCTCCCTCTCACTCTAATTTGATCAATCGATGGAGATCGATATTGATGATGAAATCAAGTAATGTGTATGCCTTGGGAGCAAGTACCAACCCTGGATCCTCAAATTTTTGCCCCCAAATGCTCCCCCGGCCTTTCAAGATTTCGCTCTTCCTTGCCCCTAATCTCTTTAAACTGAACAGTGTATGTCGAGCAAGAGTGTACGACTAGCTCAAAACATCTGCCAAAAGACCTTTTATACCAGGTTCAATATAGACGTTTCTATATAATACCGTCAGTAATATCGGTGCATTTTTGAAGAACAGAATATCAGTGACGGGTTTCACTTTATTAAACCGTCGATAATATTAGTACATTTTGTGTAGAACTATGACAGAAATATCACAGACGGTTATGAGCTCAAAACCGTCCACTTTAATATCACAGTCGGTTTTTAATTAAGAATAGTCTGTGATAATTACAATATCACAGACAGTTCTGAGCTCAAAACCGTCCACTTTACTATCACAGTCGGTTTTTACTTCAGAACCGTCTGAGATTATCATTCTCGGTTTTTACTTTAGAACTGTCTGAGATTATCATTGTCGGTTTTTACTTCAGAACCGTCTGTGATTATCACAGTCGGTTTTTACCTCAGAACCGTCTGTGATAATTATAAAATCAACACTCTGCTCTACTATCACAGATGGTGATAAGGTCCGAACCGTCTATAATATCCTGGATTGTTTGCAGTCGAACCGTTCGACTAGTGGTCAGTTGTTCCACTTGTTTTTCATATTTGGTTCTATCTTATTTTCAATGTTAGTATTTAAAAAAATGAACGTTGAGACTATTTGGTTTTATCTTGTTTTTCATATTTGTTGTATATATATGTCTGTGGATGTTCAAAGAATTTTGAGACTATTACAGTCGGTCCTGAAATTAAAACCGTCTGTAATGTTACTATCAGAGACGGTTTTGAGTTAAAAACCATCTTGATTGCAGCAGTATTTTCTTGTTAACATTTTCACATAGAACATCATTTGGTGATTATCAGTTACATAATCAATCGAAAAGCCAGATATATAAGGAAAAGAAATTTCTTATTTCTTACAATCTTTGCATACATAAGGGATACAAGTGACCAAATTAGCATCGACCTGTTCCGAAAGTAATTTATAAAGTTCTCCTAGGGACGTATTGGCATCAGTAGGATCTACACTGGCTGCCCCAGGAGAACTACCAATGGCTCTAAGACTATCTACATCATCTCTCAGCAAAGGAGTGGATTTGGCATCAGTAGGATCATCTAAGAAATTAAAGCTGATGATACAACAAAGGTGTTGAAGAGGGAATATTAGAAGGATTGTTGTGGATCTCCAAAGGTGGAGATGAAGCTACAACTCATAGCACTCTACCAAGTGTAGAATGGCAGAAGACATCGCCTCAGAGCGCTTCTCCAGCGCCTCTTTTTTTTTTTGAGAGTTCTGCACAAGGCAGCTTTCTCCTCCTGCACATGCATGGGTTAGTTTTGAAAGACATAACAACCAGCAGAGAGGGTGAAGATGATTGCCAAGATTTAGAGTGGATTTGGACGTGGAAGTGTGCACCTTACCCCAGAAAGTTGATCATCCAAGAAAAACTGATGATACAAAGGTGTTGAAGAGGGGATATTGGAAGGATTGTTGTGGATCTCCAAAGGTGGAGTCGATGCAACTGGAGGGGTTGCAAGGGGCAATGTGGCAACACAGGCCTCAGCACCCTCTAGAGTCTTCGCTGCAGCTCCACTGGAGGATCTTTCATCATTTCTAAGTCTCTTCTTTGGAGGGAGCATTTCCTCAGGCACCTGTGGATTTCAAAATGCATTTGTTTCGAGGTAATCAAGTCATAAAAGAAAGATCTGCATTAGAGTTTCAGAGAGGACTTACTTTCTGAAGATCCTGATCGAGTTCATTCCTTATCTCTTCCTCATCACTCTCAATTTCAATAACCTCATCAAGGTGGGAGTTGAGGAGAGAATAAAGATAGGGATTTAGGAGCCTCGCTATTTATAGAACCAGAAGGTGACGGTTCATATGTGCGGGTGCCTCGAGTTTTAAAAAGCGCACTACTGGTTTTCAAGGTCAATAAATTCATGATAACTTCTCGGGAGATAAACTGCAACATGGCAAAGGAAGTTGAAGAGTCAGATTACATAATTCAATGCAAATTAAATTTGAAGTAAATAATTAAGTCTCTTCATCTGCGCAGTTATTATGTGCGGTTATCAACAATTGCATGTAGAGAATTCGATGCATGGGCACTGTTGGGACTATCACAGACGGTTGGGATATCAAACCATCTGCTTTAATATTACAGACGATTCTCATGTCCAATCCGTCTTTAATATGCCTGTGGAATATTGAACTGTTCGACTTCTACAAATACTTGTACCCTCCCTGGAGTTTTGCTTCCAGTTGAACCATTGAGAATTTGAAAGAAGTTGAGAATTTGAAGCGTCGATCACTGTTGGGACTATCACAGTCGGTCCTTACATAAAAACCCTCTGTAATGTTATTATCACAGACGGTTTCAAGTTAAAAACCGTCTGTGATATTGAAAGAAGTTGAGAATTTGAGGCGGCGGACACTGTTGGGACTATCACAGTCGGGCCTTACATAAAAACCGTTTGTAATGTGACTATCACAGACGTTTTTTACCTCAGAACCGTTTGTGATATTCAAAGCACGTTGATATATAACTCGAGGCGTTTGGCATGCCACAATGCCATCCAGCCAAATAAGCCCAACTTCTATATTCTTTTTATATTATTTGCATGGGACCTGCGACTTCTATATTGTTTCTATATTATTTGAAGGGCTCCGATGGACTGCCCTCACAAGCCAAAGATCGCGATAGTCGTTCCTTGATCGCACACAGTGCACATACCTTTGTATGGTCGAATGTTCGCCAAAAGCTAAAGAAAGATAAAGAAAGAGGGAAGATAGTATGTAGTCCAAGAATGTGCTGAAAAATTGGAAAGTTGACATAAGAACAAAGTTTTCAATAATTTTTTTCATCATTTACGAAAAAAAGTAAAAATACAGAATGCTAGGTCAAGGAGTGGTCTTAGCCCTGGCTGCATCTAGAATAAAGTCAGTTTGACTTGCAGCCAGGACGCAGGACTCCTCCAGCTACAAGTTGTCCTTCTTAGGATCAACTACTACCGCGTCAAGAAGGCCTGTGACCTCCCTCAGCTTCGCGATGGTATCCTTCATAGTCAAACCGCAGCCAGCGATGGTCATATCCGCGGCTTTCTTCTCCTCGCGAAGACGCCTCGTCCTCGCCCTAGCATTGTCACCATCCGTCTTCATGCGCTGAATGCGCTGGAAGAGATCGTCAAGGTCAAGCCGTAGCCGAGTGTGCTTCTCCGTAAGGAGCTTGTGCTCCTCCTGGAGGGCCCTCAGCTTGGCTTTCACCTTGCCCGAGTCTTCCACGGCTCCCCTTCCCTGTGCAAATCAACAGGTCAAGAATGTATTGAACAGGGATTAACAATACAGGGGTAAGTCCAAAAGACTGAGAGTCCTTACCAGGGAGGGCGAGGCTGACGATGCCATCGAGGATGCCATTAATTGGCGCAGAGAAGCTAAGGAGTCAAACAGTCTGGGAATTATAAAAACTTGTAAAGTAAATCACAATTTTTCCACTGTGAATTTATAGAACTTCCAAAGTGATGCTTCGTGCTCTCCTAGGCGCCGCGCGCGAAGATCGGAGACAGAAATGATCACAGTTGAGAATTCGAAGCACTAACACTTTTTCAGTCGGTTCAGACCTCAAAACCGTCTGTGATAACTACACTATCACAGTCGGTTCTTAGTTCACAACCTACTGTATATATCACAGTCCGTTCTGAGTTCCGAACCATCTGTGATATTCTAGTTATCACAGACGGTTCTCAACTGTGAACCGATTGTATCTATCACAGTCGGGTTTTAGGTTATAACCGTCTGTGATAAGTAGACTATTACAGACGGTTTTGTGTTCAGAACCGTTTGGTTTACTATCACAGTTGTTTTTGACATCAGAACCGACTATGATAACTAAACATATTCTCATGACAGGCCTTCGCAGACGGTTTTTCATTAAACAGTTCATAACCGTCTGTGATGTGCCGTCCTGGATGCCTGTTTCTATGGTAGTGTATATTGTGTTTGCCTTCATTTGAGGTTGCTCAAGAAGTTGATATCACTGTGTATAAGCTAGCCAAGTCCATTGCATGTGTTCTATTGCATCTAGAGGCTAGATTTGAGCTAAAATCTTGAGTGGATTTGAGAGAGAGCCTTTGTGTGAGGCTAAGAGTGCTTAGTGTGCTTAATCCACCATTTGCAAGCTAGTGCTAGTGTGTGTGCATACACTTGCATCATTTGAGCTTCGAGCACGTGATTTGTTCAAGTGAAAGGGTCCGACTTGTTACTCTTGGCGATCGCCTTCGCCTATACGGTGTCGGAGCAGAGTTGCGATCTCTCGGGTTGGAGTTTGTTGGAGAGGCCGACAAACGACGTGTGAAAGGTTTGGTGCTCGCTTATCCTGTGTGGAGAAGGAGCAACCCGAGTGAAACATCCTTTGTGGATATAGAAGCGAGGCTCACACGTGAGTGCTTCAACAAGGAGTAGGGGAGACCGGGCGAGTCTTCGAGACCTCGGTAAAAATCATTGTGTCAATTGTCTCTCTTTTGTATAATTCGTATCCATATTGACAAAATTGCTTGATTTACTATTGTTGCATGTTATATTGAATATTTGATATTGTTGAATGCAACTAGATATTTGATTGTTAAAACTTTGCAACCCTAGGTTATCCTAAACAACTTTGAAAAATTTCTTAGTGGGGAAAGAATTTTTAAAAACCTACTATTCACCCCCCTCTAGTCTGCATCCTTGATCCTACACCTTCGTAGTCGAAGGGGATCGCATTTGCTCAATGGCCTGAATTTTTTCGAGATTAACCTCAATGCCTCTTAAACAAACAAGGAAACCTAAAAGTTTGCCCGAAGAAACCCCAAAAGAGCATTTTTCCGGATTCAACTTTATTTGATGTTTATTCAAATTACAAAAATTTTCAGCAAGGTCATCTATATGGCTAGAGCTCAAGGCTCTTTACAACCAAATCATCAACATAAGCTTCTAAATTACACCCTATCTGAGAGAGAAAGGTCTATTGCATCAAGCGCTGATATGTGGAACCAGCATTCTTGAGCCCAAATGGCATTCTGATGTAGCAGTAAGTACCAAATGGGATGATGAAGGCAGTCTTCTTTTCATCTTCTTCTGCCATGCTAATCTGATGGTAGCCTAAGTAAGCATCCAAGAAGCTCATCATTTCACATCCCGCTGTGGAATCAATCAACTAATCGATGCGGGGAAGAGGAAAATCATCCTTCGGATAGGCATTGTTCAAACTGGTGTAATCAACGCACATGCCCACTTACTGTTTGATTTTAGGACCATTACCGGATTCACGAGCCATTCAGGGTGGTCAACCTCAAGAATGAAACTAGCCTGCTGGAGTTTATCTAACTCTGAATGAATAGCTTCTTGCCGATTAGGAGCAAAATGTTTGAGTTTTTGCTTTATTGGTCGTTGATCGCGAGGATGATGTCGGAGTGTCAACAGTTGCCACCTCGTCGAGGTTATCCGCCAAGATCCTGGCAAACAAAACTCTGTCATCATTCGCCAAATCCGAAGGAGGATGGTGAAGGGTTTCTGCAATCACACAAATATGCTCCTGTGTGCTCCTTCGAGGTGCCATGGGAGTTATCATAGCTTTATCCATGGAGGACAAGCTGGAGCTGAAGATGGAGTTTGATCTCACCTGCGATCATGATGATATCATGGGCAACATGTTCCAGGCGCTAGATTGCGAGCTGCGGCATCATGGAGAGATTGCGCAAGTTGCAGAGCTTGCTCTGTAACCTTACGAACCTTGGCCTCTCACTGCTCACGAGCTGCATCTTCCTCCCATTTGCGCTCTTCTTCCTCCTTGGCAGCACATTGGTTAGGGGTTTCCTCAAAAAGCACAGGAACTTTCCGAGGAACCGATGTCGCAGGCGGGGAGAGCATCTCGTCATCTGAGTTAGACTCAAAATCGAAGATAGAATTCAAGTTTTCTAGAGCAAAACCTTCCAGATTGAATTCAATATTCTCATCTCCCGCATCATCTGGGACGATGGGTTCTGGCACATATTCACCATTTGATGTGGTAGGACTCAAAGGAGGTGAATGTTCTGCCCGTTCAAGTTCTTGGACATGGACCAAGTCCTGAGGATACTCCTCAGCAGTAGGCTCTGAGGGAACTTCATTTTCTTTCATGTTAAGATCATCATAATCTGCAAGATCAAAATCATTTTCGGAATCGTAAACTCTTGACATGGCTTACCAAAGATCCTGATGAAGAAAAATACCTTGAAATAAGGCCACAAGGTGGGCGCCAGCTGCCGACGATTGGGACTTTTGTCCTTAGTCAAAATTATGTAAATGTTAAAGAAGAATGTAAATCCTATCTAAGGTGAATCTCAGGTAAATTATGGTAGCGATGTTAGAGGAAGAAAGGAATTTATACAGGTTCGAGCTCTCTGATCATGAGTAATAGCTCTACGTTCTGTTGAGATTTCACTATGTAAAATGTAGATTACAAGAATAGAATCAAGGATGTTCTTAGATAAACTAAGAACAATCTTATATTCTTGAGCTTACAGTCAATGTAAATCTACTGTGGCTAAAGTGATGAGTCTTCAATCTCTTTCTCGCTGTGTCATTTTCCTATCTCGATCTCTCCCTCCTTTTATAGCTCGTTGCCTGACTTCAGTTACGGGAATGAAGGGTCGTCGAGAGGTAAACATGCACCAGCCATAATGTGCAATTATGTCGGGTCATTAGTGCTTTATAATGGTTATAAGGAACTTGAAACAGTCTAACGGTGGTAGTGGAAGAATGGCTCATATATTGTTTATATGATTGAATGAGACTAATCATATAAACGTCAGTCATCTTAACTCTCTAGTAAACAGTTGTCGCATATTAACTATGAAAATACACAGTCTTCACGACCTGGGCGACAACGGGGAAATATCTCCATGTTCGCAGTATTCGTGAGACCATAGTCTCTTGCGACTTCGGGGTTTGTGGATATCTAAAGACTACAACGCCCGCGACTTCACAAGTTGAGACCATGGAATGGGTGGTGTCCAGTACATCTTGGACTATTCTATTGTCTCTCTCTGAGGTGCCTGAGACCATAGAGAGGTAATAATCTCGTTCTGTAGCCCTGGCGACTATAGAACAGCAAAGGTGACTAACTCGGGTTATAATCTTCGTCAAGAGGGGTGGGGCGGCAATGCGGCGTGTAAAGAGGTGGGGATGGCGGAGATGAGGAGATGAGGAGGAGGAGGAGGAGATTTGTTAGGGTTTGGTGGTGTGGATCGTGGAGAGTAATTAGATCTGATCCGACAGCTCTGAGAGGTTCTGTTTTTATGGGCTAAAATGGGTCATTGTGGGCTAGTTGGACCCCTTTTAAATATGGAATTATTAGATTTAATAGAAAGCTAAAGGCAAAAATGTTGTTTAAAAAAAACTTATAAGGGGTAAATTTTCTGAAATTACTTGTGGGGGTATAATATAATTAATGCTACTTCTCGGGTTCATAAAATTTCCCCAAAATTTTTATGTGATTAGATTAAATTGACCTAGACTATCTAAAGACTTATAGGCTGCACTATTACATGCATATTCTAGAAATACACAATCGACCATTTGTAGTCCTAGGTTTTCTCTTTTTCTATTGTGCCACGTTAATCTCAACTAAACAACCCCAAGCACACAAAAAGAATAAGTTAGGTTTTCTTCCCTGAACGGCAACTTGAAGGCCAAAGGAGTACGAAGGGCCCGAACATCCTCCCCCACAACTAAATCTATCTAACCTACTTACTTCATTCCATAATTTCATTCAAGAGATCTTGAGAAAAAGAATTGGGTGTCCACCGACCTGAAACAACATGTTGATGGTTATAATAAACCAAAGCTATTGTCTTTAAAAAAATAACTAACAGGGACTCCCAAGCATGGGCGATCTTGTAGGCGATCTGGACTTTACATTGATTTCTTGATTGATCTGCTTCTTCTTTGGATTGGTTCTTACCTGGATTGGTTCCTTCCTTCTGTTAGCTGGTCCTTTTGAAGGTGTTTCGTTTGTTGTTTCATGTGGATTCATGGCGTCTCTTTCTTCTTCTCTGGATTGGCCCAAAGGTTTGCTTTCTAGAAGGGATATGAGAGACATGTTTTGCTCTCCGGTTACTAATATCACTCGGTTTGCTGCTAAAGATTTCTTTTTAGTGGCCTCCTTTGGGAGAAGGAAGTTTTGTCCCTCTGAGGTTTCATTGAGTACTATTCTTGCTGGTTTTTTGGGGGAAAGGCTGAGGATTTTAGAGTGTTGGGTCTGACTGATTGGAGCTTTAGATTTTCTGTTTGCGATAAAAGAATTGGCTTGGCCATTAATAAAATCAACAAGATCATCATCAGGATTTTTCTATCTTCTCTCCTTGGAATAATGGGGGTCCTCATTGGCAAAGAGAATTCAATAAATGGTTGATTGAACAAGATAATGATTGGAATTTGGTTATCTCTAAAAGATTCAATAGGAACAAATTTCCCTCTTCTTCTGGGCCAGATAATTTTCGTAAGTCGGTGTTTGATCGTTTGCAATTTCCCCCTGAAAATTGTTCTATTGGTTTGGTTATTTCTTCTTCGGTTCGTTCTCATTCCTTCAGTGATCTCAGCAAGAAGACCCATTTTTCTTATTTGAATTTGGGAAAGTCTAAAATTTGCTTTAATTGTCTGGCTCCGGGGCATTTCAAAAAAGAGTGTATCTCTTTGGTTCGGTGCTTGAGTTGTTTCAATTATGGTCATATTAAACACTTCTGTCTTAAAACACTTATGGAGTCGAAGAGGAAAAAGCTTTTGTTCCCAAAGCCATTTGGTTAAGCAGGGTTTTGCTTCTGGTTCTGCCTCTCCTTTCACGCCTTTTGTTTCTGGAGGCTTTATGGATCGGACGGTGGATGCGACCCTCTTGTTTGGCACTAACCATTCTTTGATGGACCAGATGGCCTTGATCAAAGGAAAGAAAATTACTCACCATTATGATAGCTTTTCTGAGTTCTTCGGGTCTCGTGTTAATCCCCCTGTCACTTGAAGTGTCTCTTCGCCTGCTCCAATCTCTTATTCTCCTTCTTCGCTGTTTCTTCTGGCCTCATTTCTCTCCTCGGTGCTCATTGCTTCTTCAATCAAAAACATGGCTAATTACTGGGTTAATCCCACTCAGTTTCTCAGAGTGGGTTTGGAGGAAATTGTGGTTCAGGGTCACCTCTACGTACTCTATGCGTCTTTCCTAGGAGAGAAACCAATGAGAATACTGCTATTGTGGATGTTGTGCTTGAGGCGGTGGATCCAATTCATGTAGTTGGTAACTACCTTCAGAACAATAGACAAATTCAGGCTCAGGTTTACCCTTCTGGACTTGGAGACGCTTCAGTTCGTCTCCCTTCTATTCTGTAGAGGGATATTCTTATTCATGAAGGTCTTCATGTGGATGTTAATTTCATGCTGTTCTTCAATCGTCATGATGAAGGCGTTAACTCTAGGTCTGGCATCTCCTTTTGAACTTCCCTCTGGATTTTTGGTCAGTTTCTACTCTGAGCAAAGCTGTTTCTACTTTTTGTTTCCTTTGTGAATGGGATAACGATTATCAAAGGACTGGTGATAGGTCTCATGCTTTGGTCAAGTGTCTAGTTACGGCCCTTGTTGATATCCCTCGTTTTCTAGTGATCAAGGAACCAAGTGTTTCTCTTGGACGTAGCTGGACAGCTTAGGTGATTATTTGCCATTCTCACCCCACTAATGCTCTTGAGGGTAATGAGGATGATTCGGATGATCCCCATCCTCCGCTGGATAATGCTAATGATAATTTAGAAGATTTGGACATGGATGACCCTGAGGAGCGGGATCCTGATCAGGATCAAGATAATTTGAATGAGGCTGGTGATCTGGTTTGGGATGCTCTCGTTCCTCAGCAATTGGAGGTCTGGGATGCCTCGGAGGATTTGGAGGTCTCTTCTTCCTCTTCAGCTTATTCTCTGTCTTCCTGTCTTCCTGTTGGAAACTGCTTGCTGGCTATTTGTGGAACTCTTGGATTTAGACTTTCCTCCATTAATTCTCTGTTATGCTTGAGGAGCTCTTGGTCTCTGTTTAACTCCTCTGCTTCAAGGACTTTCTCTTCTTCAGGGTTCTGGTTGAAGTCTAAGAAGTCAGTTTTGTTTTCTGGACTGTCCAAACCTAAGAATAAGACTCCTTTGGTCGTTTCTGGTCTTCGTCGCAGTCCTAGATTGGCGGCAAAATTTAAAGGCTTCAAATCTGGGTCGGTCTTGCCTCCTGCGCTTCAACTCCCGATTGAAATGCTGGAACCTATTGGTTCGTTTTGTGGGATCCCCCTGGAGTTAATCTCCAAGGACAAACTGATGGCTCCTGTATGTCACGCCCCGCCTTCATAGGGGAACACGACTACTCCCGTGAGGACCTAGCTCACTGCAGCTGATCCCAAACCATTTGACTTCCCAGGATGAGTCAAACGCAGGAGTATATTGAATCAGTTTAACCTTCATTACATTTAGCAGTATGGCCTAGTGGCCTTATTACAACATAATAAATTACAAGCCATTACGGCATAAATAAATCTGGTTGCAGTAAAACAACTACTTGTCAGAAGCTAAGTGAACCCCCACAGCAAGAAGTTGAATGCAGAGCAACACTCTTCAGGGCTTGGACGAAACAACTGGCTCTCTTCCTTGTGGATCCAAAGGTTCTTGAAGCATTCGTCTTGGTCATGGAACACTCTGTTTGTTGGATGGTGGATTGCAAGGGTGAGTACTTACGTACTCAGCAAGTCATAGTAAGAGTTTATACTTATAATAGTGATGATATGAACCTATGCTAGTAGAGAAAGGGGGAAGTTGCAAAATACCTTTTCTCTTCACAATTCATATTCATGGCAGCACTTATCATAACATAATATCAATATCTTTTGTTAACTCTTAAAAGCACAGATGAGATAGGTCTAACAAATTTTATTTGGAAAACATACTTGTGTGAATCCACCATGTGTAGACTCCAGAACCTGGGAGCTCAGAGTATTCGAATACATTTTTATAACTTTACAAAGGTGTACCTCTTTCTAAATCCACTTCTTCACTCGGCTTTCAAGTCGGGCCATCTCCATGCGACTTTTACTCATGTGACAAGGCCGAGATCACACAACGGTTTTGCAGACTAGTATTAACAGTATCCCCGTCCGGTAAATAGACAGTTAAGTCTAAAATACCGTTGTGGGTCCTCCCTACTACCTTTCTTCCTAGCCTTGGCCTATGTCCTCGCAAGACATATGACCTATGGTTGCAGCCGCGCACGACTCAATCCAGGCTTAGGCTGACTTCCTTCTTTACTCCTTATCCTCTCATTATTTTTCTGATCTCACACCACTCACGGCCATCTGCGGCCACCAGTTTCCACGCGAGAAACCGGACCGACATACCATGCAGGGAACTGCTAATACCAAGAAAGCTACTGGATTGTGCCTATCCCATACTAGGCAAGTGGTTGGTACATTTTCATGCCGCACTAAAGTACAACACAAGGTTCTAGTCCTTATATGCCAGTGACCGGTTCATTCCATAATCCCTGCACTCGTCAGTGCTACCACCGTTCCATACCAAACGACTCTGGTCACGGCTAGGGTTTTATTTCATGAATATACATATATACATATATATTAGTTATGGCTCATTACTTGATAATTTCACATTTCATAGGAATCCAGCCTATTACTGGCATTTCATATCTCAATCATTCTTTCACATGCAATATTAGTTATATTAAAGGTTATATTATAGCAATTCTTAAAATATAGGTTCAAGAGGTTCAAGAATATAACTTGCCTCTTGCGACGTAAATATCTGCAGTTGGCATCGGGTCGACAGTGAAGTCCTCGAACTCAGCTTCTGGATCTACTCAGCAACAAATCAAACACACAATGATTACTAACTATATTAAAATGTTTTATGATCTATATGCAGATACGCTTGCTTTAGAGAAGGAAAAGGATTGGCGATTTAGGGATCGAATGCATCTATATGTCGAGGCTAGGTCGAAATGATGGAATCAGGAGGATTTGGACTAAGATTGGATGTTAGAGACTCTTAGGGTTTCAAGGCATAAGTCTTGACATTTGGTTCACAGCTGGTTTCCTCAAATATAACGAATGTTAGTAGGACGACATTCGGTTCGTGGCCTGACATTGTCAAAGAATGGCATAGGTATGATTTGAAGAATTTCCAATTGACAAAACAAGTTTGGCTTAAGGCATTGGGTGCACAACTGAAAAAAATAGCTAAATGACAAAATGGTTTCTACAGAAAAGTCTAGGAATTCACAGAAATTACAGACAAGTCCTTGGCACAGAGAGTTGATTGCTAGAGCACTGTCATTTCTTAGGGCTTGAACGTCTTGAGAATTTGCCCATGTGTTGCTTCACCAACTTTGTCAATCAGGTAGGCGAGGTTACAAGGATGTTGCTGGCGAAGTTAATTGGACAGTGGCGGTGAGACGACGACAAACGGCAAGGTCGAACTCGTCGGCTTTCAAGAACAAGGGCGAGATACGATGACAGCGAGCTAGGGTGGATGAATCAAGAAATTGATTGAGGGCTTATGATCCTGGAGTGGTGCTGATCGTACTGGAGGAAGGAACTTAGCTGAGGTTGTGATTTGAGGCTTGCCGGCGTTACGGCCGGACTCGAAGAAGATAGCAGATTGGGCAACGGTGCTCTAAAGCGATACTGGTTAAATGGGCTCGTCTACACCATCTACATGATACAAGGAACGAGTTGGTGTAGCTGGTATGGCCGAGGACACGATGGAGCGGGCTGGCGACGTGCGACGGTCACGGCAGCGCACGAAGATTAAGAAATCAGTAAACACGGGGTAATTTCAAAATTGGATTGAACAAGCTTGCTCAAGGGGCTCTAGTGATCATTTAGTTCTACAGAAAGGGAGGTTGATTCGGTCTGCAAGTGGGTGTGATGAGAGTAACAGGGCAAATGCAATTCAAGGCGATCACCGGCGTTGAGGTCCACCAGAGTTCAATTGGGAGCTATAGCATGATGAGATGAGCATAAGACACTTACTGGTTGAATCAAATTGGAAATTGGTGCTGTGAGTTGATCTAGCATCGTGCTCCTCCTCGGCGGCTCACCGGACAAGAAGAAGAAGAAACGAGAAGAAGGTGAGATGAATTGAGACTTAGCTGAGTTTTGATTGTGATGGAGATGTAGCTAATCACAGGTGATCTTAAATAGCCACGGGATGATGATTACAAGGGTGGTAATCGTGGAACTCGTGCCGGCGAAGCGGCTGGTCGAAGCAACAGCGACAATGGCGCGACGACGACAGGCGGTGCTGCAACTGACATTTTGGTCGGTACTTTGGGACTTGGCGCTGGCCGGTGCAAAGTGGAGGCAATGAAGTTAGCTCGGCGTGGCAACATAGCGTGAAGCTACTGACAAGGTTGTTGTTGGCGGTGCGTGGTCGTTGCTGGTGCTGCACGCGTGCGGTTGTAGCTGGTTGCTGGTGCTGCCACGGCGATGGCTCTGGCGCAGTCACGTGCGCGCGTGCTGGGACAAACAAACACGAACACAGGCGATAGCAGAACTTGGTCGGCGGTGAAGAAACATGGCGAGGCTTGGCGCTGGTTGAAAGCATGCCGGCGGGTGTGGTCGAAGCAGGAGTTTGGACCAGATCGCAATTATAGAAAATTGGTTTGGACCGATTTGTAATTCTGGCAAAAGACTTAGATTAAACTGAGATTGAGCATACTGCTGTGGCTTAATAAATTCAACAAGTAATTTGGTGAAGACATAAGATAAGATTTAGGGTTTCTGCTCGATTTTGATTGAAAACAAAAATAGAGTAATTAGGGTATTTGAATCTGGATTTTGTCGAAACTGAAATTCTGAGACTTTGGATAAGATTCTAAGATCCTTACAAAAGGAGATTTTGTATTGAATAGTGTTTGGGAGGTATTCCTAGAATCAGATTAAGATTTGGGGCTGATTTGTGGCTTTTAGCCTTTTCAGGCTTCTGGGGAAATCTGAAAAGGATCAATTTGCGATACTTCTTGGACTGATTTGTGAAAATGGTCTAGATGATGGAGTTTTGCTGCCAACTTTCTGGATTAAGGTAGTGGCATACCCTTGACCATAATCCAAAGATAATTTGGGTCAAGATTTGGTCAAATTAGTAGTTGAATTTCAGAGTACTTAAAGTAATTAGGATATTAATTAATTAATTCCGTTTTCGAAAATAAATTGAGACTGATAATTCTGAGAGTTAGAGATCGAATCTGATCTGACTTCTGAAGGCTTTTCTACTCAAGGTAATTAGTAGGCCATATCTGGATGATCTGATCTTGATTTGGGTCTAAGGCAATGATTTTTGAGATTTTTGGGCTTCAGAAAAGAATAGATTTGAGATGATCTTGCTACTTCTAAAGAGACATATGCATGCATGATTTTCCATGAAAAATGACGTTTTCACCCCAAAACCAGGGTGTTACACTATAATCCAAGATTGAGATGATTAACGGGATGGATTGGGTCTTTGGGGTTAGTTGGAGAACCTTTTTTTGGCTAATTTCTTGGATGGCTTGTTTGGTCATCCCTCTGAATGCTTTTCTCTATTATTTTGTTGCTGGTGTTGGAGCAATCTCGTTTCGAGATCATGACTTGGTTCTATTTTGCTTGTTATCAGATGAATGCTTTTAAGAAATTCAGTATTCTTAATTGGAATATTAGATGTATTAACACTCTGGATAAAAAGATTGCTGTGCGATCTAAAAGTTTAGAAGAAAAGTGTTCCATTTTATGTCTTCAAGAGACGAAATTAGAGGTGGTTAATTTGTTATTGATCAAATCCTTTTGCCTAAAGAATTGGAACGAATTTGAATATATCCCTTCTAGGGGTAACTCAGGGGGCATTCTGACGGCTTGGAATTGCACCATTTTTCAAAAAGTGGATGTGATTCATTTTGATTATTGTCTTTAGGTTACTCTCATGAACAAAATATCTGGAAAGATGTGGATGATTTCTAATGTTTAAGGTCCTTGTTGCTCCAGGAAGAAAATTGAGTTTTTGAATTGGTTCCGTAACATTTCAGCTCCATCCTATTTGCCCTGGTTAATCATGGGTGATTTTAACCTTTTGCATTTCTCTTCCAATAAGAACAAGGGTTTGTTTAAATATGGGGAAGTTGATCTCTTTAATGAAGCTATTAACCATCTCCTTCTGGAGGATTTGCCTGTCAAAGGTAATAAGTTTACCTGGTCTAATATGCAAGCTCAACCAGTTTTGGAAAAGCTTGATTGGTTCTTTGCAAATGGTGTTTGGCTTAAGGAATTTCTTAACACGATTGTTAAATCTTCTGCTAGGACAGTTTCGGATCATTTGCCATGTACCATTCTGGTTTCTTCTCTCCCTTATTCGAAGTTATTTAGATTTGAAAATTTTTGGGCCTCTACTCCTGATTTTTTGAGTGTGGTTCAGAGTTCTTGGAATTCTGGGCTCATGGACTTTAATGAGGCTAGAAGAATGAACACCAATTTTAAACTTTTGCGTAGAGTGTTGAAGCAGTGGAGTAAAAAGTTTAGGTTCTCTCAAGCTCAGGTAGATTATTGTTACTACTCTCTTAACCTGCTAGACGGTCTAGAAGAACAGAGAGATTTATTCAGACAGGAATTTAACTTCAGGATTTGTTGCGCCCCAACCTAGGGACTACAACTACTCCCGTGGGGACCTAGCTCGCTACAGCTGATCCCATACATGCATACCATTGACTTCCCAAGATAAGTCAAACACACGAGTATATTTATATCACAGCAGAGTAACTTACAAAATATTTAAGCAGTGTGGCCAGCTGGCCTTAATATAACATAAAGAGATTACAATGCCTTCGCGGCATACATGGTCTAGCTAAAGCAAAATAAAAACAACTACACAGCGGATGATGGGTGACCCTCCCACAGTAAGAAGTTGACAGCAGAACAACACATCAGGGTTCTGGCGAGACTGGCTCTCCTCCTTCTGGATCCAAGAAATTCTCCACGCCTTCTTCTTGATCATGGAATGCTCCATCTACTGGATTGTAAGTTGCAAGGGTGAGTACTTACGTACTTAGCAAGTCATAGGTAAGAGTATATACATATAGTGGTGTTGTTATGAACCTATGCTAGTCAAAAAGTGTGGATGGTTGTAAAATAATCTCTTCCTTTATATCTCATGGCAGCACTTTTCATAACATAGCATCGCTATTCATGTTATCACTAAATTATAGCAGTACCGCGACACGTCGACACACGACAGCCCACGGCAGTACCCCTTATCATGACAACACATGTCATTTGGGTAATCTTGCCTTATCATATTTTATTTAGAAAACATACTTGTGCCATACCCTGTGGATTTAATCCACCGCAGCAGACTCCTATATACCTGGGAGCTCGGAGTATTCGAATACGTTTTTAACTCTGTAGAGAAGTACCAATTTACCCGCAAGATTTTCCACTTTCATGCCCATCCTATCAATATGATTAGA
This sequence comes from Pharus latifolius, assembly GCA_019359835.1. Lineage (NCBI taxonomy): Eukaryota > Viridiplantae > Streptophyta > Magnoliopsida > Poales > Poaceae > Pharus > Pharus latifolius. The sequence goes on along the minus strand of CM033328.1, from coordinate 32,744,626 downwards.
CCCTTCCTCACAACCATGTGCGAGTGGCAAGGTGAAGATAACAAGAACTTTTGTTATGTTTCACTCACAATTCACCCCTGACCCTGTGGTCTCACGCAAACCACAGTTGTGGCAGGTACTCCCCACCACCCATACTGCATCTTCCCATTACTGGGTCAGTGTGCATCATCACATTCAGTGATATGTGTAGGAGCCACACTCCGTGCAAATCGTGCATCACATTCCATCTCATGCAGCAGTTTCATGTGCGATCCGCATACTTACTTGTTCAGGCCTGTCCCATACCAGGCTAGCGGTTAGCACGTTTTTCATGCCACTAGACGCACAACACAAGGTTCTAGTCCTTATATGCCAGTGACCAAACCATCCACAACCCATGCACATCCAGTGCTACCACCATTCCATACCAAAACCCTGGTCACAGCTTGGGGTTTTATTTCATGAATATATATATATATATAAGTACATATATAATAGTTCATGCCTCACTATTTGATCATTTCACATTTTACAAGCATCCAGCTTAGTACTACCAAATTATATCTTAACCATTCTTTCACATGCAGTATTACTTATATTCAAGGTTATATTATAGCAACTCATAAAATATAGGTTCAAGATGTTCAAGACTATGACTTGCCTTCTGCATCGTAAGAAACAGCAGTCGATGTTGGGTCGACAGCGAAGTCCTCGAACTCTGCTTCTGGATCTACTTAACAACAAATTAACACACAATGATTACTAACTATATTAAAATGTTTTATGATCTATATGCAGATATGCTTTAAAGAGAAAAACTAAATGATGTTGGGGTTGATCGAGATTGCAAGCTGAACTGAGTCGAGATTCTAGGGTTTCAAGGAATTTGGGCTAAGATTGAGTACTGGATGTTACTAAAGTCTCAAGGCATCAATATTGACATAGGGTTTACGGCTGGTTTGGTCAAAAACAACGAATGTCAGTAGATCAACATTCGGTTCACGGCCTGACATAGCTTTGGTTGGCTTTAGAAGACTCTTCTCAAGATATGGCAGTTGAAGGAAGTGTAGAACATGGTTCTACAAACATGGTAGACAAAGTTGATTTCAATTTTCACAACCAGAAGTTGTCAAATTGGGTTAATGCCACTGGCTGACACAGAGCTGACACTGGCTGGCATGAACTGAAACTAGGGCATAGTTTCTGGAGTGTTTTAGGGCTTCAATTGCTTCGCCAACTATGTCTAGGAGGTAGGTGAAGATAACAGAAACACAATGCAATTGGTTTCAAGACCTAAGATGGCCGAACGGTTATGAACTCCAGCGAAGAAACACGGTGGCCGAACTGTTCCAAACAGCTTCTGGACAAGACTTTGGCATAGCTATAACTTCTAATCTGGGCCGATCTAGGTGTCAAGCTAGAAGACAAAAATTCTCATGAGGTCAAGGCACATCTACTAGACAAAGTGGTTAGGGCTTCAATGGCCAGGAACAAATTTCCGGTGGACGGCGCCAGAGAGAAGAAGGCACTGAAATTGGGGCTTTTTGATTTAGAGGGTTTGAACCTATTTCCTTGCTTGGAGAGTGAAAGAAGGGTATGAGAAAGCTACTGGTAAGTTCAATTTGACTGGAGCATCACCGGAGTAGCCTGGCGACGAGATCCGCGACTAGTGAAGTTCCAATTTGGGGATAGTTTCAAATCAAGCTCAATTGATGCTTCTGAGCTTACAGGCTTTCTATATTTAGCTCATTGGTCAATTTAGTCTACAGGTTTGAGGGTTAATTTGAACTAAATCGAACAGCATAGCTGGAACAGGGGTTCTGGCAATTCCGGCAATCACCTGTGATGAGGTGCATATGAACTCAATTCAAAGCTATAGCACGATAAGGGAGATGGGAGGAGCTTACTGGTGCTTTAATTTGGATGAAGGGGCTGCGGTTGAAGATGTCACCGTGAGCCTCCTTCTATGATCCTCGGAGAAGATGACGAAGACGGCGAGGTTAGAGAGTTAGCTGGTTCTGGTGTGTGAAGTTGAGCTGAGTATGGGGTGGCTTTTATAGGCACGGTTAGAAGCTTGCTACGCTAGAGGCTAAGGAACTTGTGCCGATGAAGCTTCGGGTTGAAGCAATGGCGGCAACGACACACGCACGCGTGCAGGTTCAACTTTACCGTTGGCACGCGTGCCGCTGTTGCGCTGGACATCGGTGCTACCACGGTGATAAGTTAGATGCGGACACGTGCGCGCATGCAAGCACAACCGTGTACGAGCACAGGCGAGCGCAGTGCTGACCGGCGGTGAAGAGCACGACGACACAGCGCACCTGGTCGCGGTCGCAGCAGCGCTGGTGGAAGCGGGCACGGGTTCTAGTCGTGGTCGAACACTATGCCGGATGTGGTCGAAAGAGCTGAGAGCTCTGGTCGAAACAGTAGGCTGGGCTGATTTGCAATTCTGATTTTTGGCTTTTGGACTAAACTGTAAAATCTGGGATTGGAGGACTAGGGCTGATTTGATCTTCAAGATTCTGGCAAACTTTATTCAACAAGGTATTTGGCAAGGGTATTTGATAACATCTGGCACATCTGAGTAGTTTTCGAATAAAACGAAAATAGGGTAATTAGGGTACTAATAACCTGAATTTTGTCGAAACTGTAATTCTAAGACTTAGGGTGAGATTTTGGTGTTCCGACAAAAGGAGAATTTGTATTGAATAACATTTGGGAGGTGTTCCCTGAAACAGATTTGAATTTGGAGTTGATTTGAAACCTTTAGCCTTTTCAGGCTTCTCGAAAATCTGAAAAAGACTGATATGTGATACTTCTTGGACTGATTTGTGAAAATGGCTTAGATGACAAAATCTGGCTGCCAACTTTTTAAGTTAAGGTATTGGCATACTCTTGATCATAGTCCAGGGATAATCTGGTCTGGATTAGGTTAGGATTTGGCCAATTCTAAGTTCAAAGTATTTAGGATAATTAGGATATTAATTTAATTCTTGTTTTCGAAAACAGAAAGGAATTGATAAATCTGGGAGTTAGAGATGGAATTGTATCTAGCTTCTGAAGGCTTTTAATCTCAGGATAGATAGTGGGTCATATCTGGGAAGTCAGATCTTAATTTGGGTTCACAGGGAAGATTTTGAGATTTTTGGGGCTTAGGATAAAATAAGTCTGGGCTGATTTGACTGATCTTGAAGAGACATATGCATGCATGACTTTTTATGAAAAGGACTTTCACCCCAAACCCAGGGTGTTACAGGATTATTCTCAAAAAGCATATTAGTGAACTTCTCAGAATCAGGAATGTCTATTGGAAACAAAGAGGCCATATTAGATGGGCGAAATTGGGAGACAAAAACACTAGATTCTTTCATTCTGTGGCTTCCAATAATTTTAGAAGGAATTACATTATTTCCTTGAAGGATGACAACGACATAGATCTTCTTGATCATGCAGATATGGCGAATCATCTTGGGTCTCTTTCAAAAACAGATTTGGCTCTTCGGAATACTCAACTATGCTGTTTAATCTTGAGGAGATGGTTCCTGCTTTTCGCGAAGAGCTTTCCTGCCTTGAGTTGAATTTCTCTTCTCAAGAGGTTGATTAGGTGGTGTTTAGATTGCTAAAAATAAAATCCTGGGTCCTAATGGCTTTAACGAAAATTTTTTCAGAGCTAGTTGGCCTTTCATTAGGCATGACTTCTACGATCTTGTCAGAAGTTTCTTTGATGGAGATACTGAATTATATAGATTAAATTCTTCTTTTGTTACTTTAATCCCAAAGAAACAAGGTGCTGTTAATGTCTTTGATTTCAGGCCTATTAATTTGTTGAATAGCTCTTTGAAGATCATTACCAAGATTCTTGCTAATTGCCTTCAATCAGTTATTCCTCTGATTGTACATCGTAATCAATATGGTTTTATTAAGTCTAGAACCATTCAGGATTGTGCAGCTTGGGCATATGAATATGTTCATATTTGTAAGACCTCTCAGAGAAATTTTTCCTCTTGAAACTTGATTTTGAAAAAGCTTTTGATTTGATTGAACATGAAGCTATTCTGGAGGTGTTAAAGTCTAAAGGTTTTGGTGATTGATAGTTAAATTGGATTTGTATCATTTTGAATTCTGGATCTTCCAAAATTCTGTTAAATGGAGCTCCCAGCAATCAAATAATTTGTAGAAGAGGTGTCTGTCAAGGTGATCCTCTTTCTCCGCTGTTGTTCATCATAGTTGCTAATCTTTTACAATCTGTTTTGAACCGGACTAAAAACTTGGGTCTTCTTAGCATTCCGGTGTCAGTCGTGGGAAATGAGGACTTCCCCATTATTCAGTATGCTGATGACACCCTCATTATGGTCAAAGCTGATGCTAAGGAATTATTTCTACTTAAAGCTCTCCTTAATTCTTTTGCCAGCTCTACTGGTTTAAGAGTTAACTTTCTAAAATCGTTTTTAATTCTGATCAATTTCTCTGAAGATTTGACTAGGAGTTTTGCCGGAATTCTTGGATGTCAAATTGGTTCTTTTCCATTTACTTACTTGGGACTTCCGCTTGGAGTGGTTAAGCCAAGGGTTGAATATTTCGACAGGGTCATTGACCGTATAGATAGGAGATTATCTGGATGGCAATTCTCCTTCCTTTCATTAGGAGAAAGGTTAACTCTTATTAATTCAGTGCTTTCTTCCCTACCTATGTTCCTAATGTCAACCCTGAGAATCCCTTTTTCTTTCATCAATAAAATTGACAAGATCAGGAGAGCTTTTTAATGGAAAGGTCATTCTAGTTGTTTGGGAGGTCACTGTCTGATTGCTTGGGACAAAATTTGTAGATCTAAGAAGAATGGTGGTCTTGGAGTTATTAACTTGAGATCTCAGAATATGGCTCTTCTTCTGAAATTTCTGTTTAAATTTTTTAATAAGGATTCAGCTCCTTGGGTTCAGCTTCTTTGGAATGCTTACTACTTTCAAAATTTGCCTTTAGATTCTCAAATGATTGGGTCCATTTGGTGGAAAGACATTTTGCATCTTTTGGTCATTTTTAAAGGTCTCTTTTCTTGCTCTTTGGGGAAAGGAGATACCTGTGATTTCTGGAATGATTTTTGGAGCTCAGAAATTCTATCTCACAAATGGCCGGAATTATACTCTTTCTCTTCCTGAAATTTCAAAGTTCAGGATTTTTGGAATTTAAACTTGGATGTTGATTGTTTTCATCTCCCCCTATCTGAATTGGCTCTCTCAATTTCAGCAAATGCTCTTGCTTCAGCAGAGTCATGTGGAAAATAATCATTCAAATGATGGTTGGTTCATGCTCTCTAACAGCTCCTTGTCTTTTCAAACAAGCAAGGTTTATAGAAGTTTGATGGGTGTTTGTGCTATTCATCCCATTTTTAAAGACTGTTGGAAGAATCATTCTTCTATAAAACTCAAAGTCTTTTTCTGGATCTTCCTTTGGGAACGCTTGAATACTAGAGAGAGGTTAATTAGGAGGAACTTGGTTATTCCTTCTTTGGACTGTAAATTATGCGAGGATGGATGTATTGAAACTCATACTCATATCTTTTTTCAATGTGGTTTTGCTAAACAATGTTGGTCTTTCATTGGAATAAACTGGATGGTGAACTAGACGGGGAACTGCTCTCTTTTGGACATTGTTGGAAATTTTCGAGATTATATTGTTCCCTTTAAGGATTTTTTCTTGGAGATCATTTTATTGCCATATGGAACATCTGGAAGATTAGAAACAAGAAAATTTTCCAATCTCAGTCTCCTAGTTTTTTGAATTGGAAATTGGCCTTCAGGGATGATTTGTTTCTTTTGGCTCAAAGAGTCCCGGAAAGAATTAGAATTCAAATCCTTTCTTGGTTGAATCTTATGTAATCTGTTTTTTCTTTGGACTATTGTAACCTTTTATTACTTTACCTTTATATATATTCTAGCAGTAGGCTTCTTGCCTACTGCCTTCCATTAAAAAAAAATCTATTGTCTTTTAGCTATTTGGTTTCCATTTCTTTTTTATAAATTTAAAGGAGAAGATTTCGTTATGATTGGAAATAAACCTTTTGTATCTTCATCCATAGATTCTTTATTGGAACTTATTCAATTGGAATGCTTAATCCAATGCAAAATTATACTCAACTCTATATTCATAATCCAATTTGTATTTTGGATGAAATTTCAATTAGTCTTTGGGTACAAATGGAAGAATGATGTTCTTCCTCAATATGCTATTGATGAGAGGAAAAGGGTAGAATATAAGTTTTAATTGAAATATAAAAAAAACTTAAGAACACATTGAGTATATCATTTTATATTCAGTTACTAATAAAATGAATTGCACTTTTACCACTAAATTGTACCTGCCACATATATTTTTTCCTCAGATCAAGCGTCTCCTGAAAGCTTCCTCCATTCCTATCCATTAAAAACTTCCTATTGAATTTTGTGTAAGCAACAACCTTTTATTCGTGATTGGCAATGTTTTAAATAATGATTATTGTGTTGTTGCAATGTCACTTGAAAAAATGCTATCGCATATCACAAGTTTTTTTTTATAAATAACCCATATTAAAAAATTAATCCCAAAAGTGACCCAGAGTTGCAAAAATTTACAAATTTGGGCCGCCACATCAGCCTGTCAAGCACTGGGAGCTCGACAAGCTCACTGTCGCTTGGGACCAGCTTGTCGAGCACCCAGCGTTCAACAGCAGCCCTTATCGACCACAGACCAGGCTTGTCGAGTGCCCAGCACTCGACAAGTCTTCGACCACTTCGAACACAGTTGCAAAAAGGGTTTTAATTGCGGGGGAGCAGGGATTCGAACCCGAGCCATCAATGTGAGAGCCGGATGTTCCCACCTGCTGAGCAAGGAGCCTTTATCTGTTTTAATAGTACTGGACTTTATAATATTGAGTGACTTGTATATGTATATGTATATGTATATGTATATGTATATGTCTATGTATAAGTATGTACATGTAGTACCACATTATATATATATATATACATACATACATACATACATACATACAAACATACATACATACATACAAACATATACATGTATATACATACACATATATTTATACACATACACATATTCATGTATATACATATACATACACATATACATGTACATGCATATACATACACATATACATGTACATACATATACATACACTTATACATATACTTATACATATACATATACATATACATATACTTATACTTATACTTACACATATACATATTGTAACACCCTGAGTTTAGGGGTAAAAACTCTTTTTCATGAACATCATGCATGCATGGATATGTAGCAGTAGCAACATTAGTTCAACCATAATCCCTAACCCTAATCTATCTTAAGTCCTAAAATCTCAAAATCTTCCCTGTGAACCTAAATCTCAAAATCTTTCAGATATGATTTATCAGTTACCCTGAGCATAAAAGTCTTCAGAAGCCAGATTCAATTCCATCTTTAACTCCCAGATCTATCAATCCTTTCCTGTTTTCGAAAACCGAAATTCTAATTACTATCCTAATTACCCTAAATACTCAGAACTCAGATTTAGCCAAATCTTGACCTAATTTAGACCAGATTACTCTTGGATTATGATCATGGGTATGCCAATACCTTGATCCAGAAAGTTGGCAGTCAGATTTCTTCATCTAAGCCTTTTTCACATATCAGTCCAAATTATATTGCAAATCAGTCCTTTATCTGATATCTGGAAACCCAAAAAGGCTTAAATCTTCATATTAACTCCAAATTCAAATCTATTTCAGGGAACACCTCCCAAATGCTAATCAATATAAAATCTTCTTTTATCAGAATATCAAAATCACATCCTAAAGACCAGAATTCGAAATCAATCAAAACTCATATCTTATTTTACCCTAAAGTACCCTATTTTCAGTTTATATCAAAAATCACCAAATCATGCCAGATTTTACCAAATCTCTTGCTGGATGAGTATAAGGTATAAGTTTATACTCATCTGTGAAATCAGATTGCAAATCAACCATCTCTAAACCATAAATTACAATTCGGTCCACAGCCAATTTTCAGAATTTGCAAATCAGTCCAAATGGCTGTCTTCGACCAACAGCCACAGCCACTGTTCATGATCAGAACTCTCAGCTTCCACGACCATATCTGTACTTTACGACCAGCGCTCGCCTTCGACCTCAGCCAGTGTTGCAGTACATTCCTTCGACCACGACCTCGGCTAGCGTTGAACAGTGCTTTTGCAACCGCGACCACGCCGTGTTTCGCCGCCAAGCAGCGCCGCTTTAGTAGTGTTTTTCTCGCAACCACCTTTGCACGCACACGTGTTCGCATCGCAGACATCATCGTGGCAGTCCCCATCCAGCTCACCAGCTGCTGCACGCCAGAGAGAAGCTTGTTGCTCGCCATTGCTTCAACCCGAAGCCTTCTCCTTCACTGGCGCAAGCTTCTTAATCTCCAAGCATTGAGTTGAGCATTGCTTCATTGCCTTGCATTTAAATAGCAGTCTCGAGCAGCTTCCTTGTCACCAGTACTTTTCCCTAGACCTTCTCAGCATTTAAACAAACTCCTCCTTGCTGCAGTCATCTTCTCCGGCGAGCTCAACACAGAGGCTCATGGTGCCAGCTTCACCCACTACACCAATCTCCAAATTGACACCACCAGTGAGTTCCTCGTATCTTATTATCTATGCTGTATCATTTAATTGAACTCTCATGCATCTCATCGCCGGTGATCGCCAGAAATGCCAAAATGCCCTGTTCCAGCTTTGCAACTCAAATTAATTCGAATTAGCCTTCGATCCAGTAAGAGTGAAATGATCAGTGAGCTATTTTAAGCAAACCAGTAAATTCAGATTGTGAAATTGAGCAAGAATCGAAGCTGTTCCCAAATTGGAACTTCACCAGTCGCCGACGATCGTCGGCAGGCTTCTCCGATGATTCTCCGGATAATCTAATCATGCCAACAGCTTTCTTTATACTTCTCAGATACTCTCCAAGCATTGAGTTCAATTGACCTGTATCAAAAATCCCCAAATCTTATGTCTTCTTCTCCGGCCACGGTGTTGATTTCCTCGCCGGCGTTGCTTTAGGCCAATTCCCTTCATTTATACTATCTGAAGCTATCCAGGAACTCAACTGTGCCTTCAAGTTGGAGCTTAATTCACCACATCGCTCTGTTGCCATTGAAGCCGTCTTCTTCTCCGGCGCAGCTCGTCGCCGTTCACTGCCGTGCCATCTCCAGTTGAGCCCAATGCTTCAAGCAATGCCATTTAGTCCTAGCTAGCTCCAACGACGCCAAGTTTCAGTAGCACAGCACCAGATTGCAGTTTGAATGTGTTACCTTTCACTGCCGTGCCACCAGTGTGCCGCCCGGTCGTCGCCGGCCATCGCCGTCGATGCCACCTTGTCCAGCATCTTCGTCTTGATCTCCTGAACATTTTCCTCTATTAGCTCGACCCCTGAATCTGCATAGAAGTGCCAGTTATTGCTATGCCAAGATCTTGTCCAGTAGCTTCATTGTGCTGTATCGCCACCATACTTCTCCACTGATTTTCATCACCATCCAGCCATCTTCAACCTTGGAAGCTATTGAATCATTTGTTACTGTTATCAAAGCCTACCTCCCAGACAAAGTGGTGCATCAATTGGAGCCCTAGATCAAAAGTTATGGCCAGCCCTAGTTTCTGGCCATGTCAGTTCAATGCCAGGCTATGCCAGCCAGTGGCATTAGCCCTTTTCACTTCCTTCCAGATGTGTATTTTGAGCATAACTTTGTCCCTTAGACTCCTGAGGTTGTGGTCTACAATTTCTTCTTCTATCACAACTTGATTTGAGCCCTTGAACTGCATTTTATGCTTAGCCCTAGATATTGACATTGTCAGCCCTATGCCAGAGCTTGTCAGCCAGTGGCATTAGCTCTTTTCACCTCTTTCCAGTTGCGCAAATTGAAAATAACCTTGTCCCTTAGACTTGTGGAGTTTTAATCTACATTTTATTCTACTACCATAAGTTGAGATAGCTCCTCTGTCATCCATCGACACTATGTCGATGTCTTGAACCGAATGTCGACCTAAAAGACGTTCGCTGTTTTTGAGCGAACCAGTTGCAACCTTGATATCATTCTGATATTTTGAGACCTTTGGAACCCTGTAAACCTTTGAAAACTAATCTTAACCTTGGTTTCCATATATTAACCCTAATCAACTTCTAAACCCAATCATTTCAGAACCATCCAATCATTTCAGAATCATCGAAACATTTCATCTTTGCATTATTGCATGTAGTATAATAATGTATTGAAAAGGTTTGTGATTCTTGGTTGCTTGCTTAATCTTTGCTCAGAGTCGGAGCCACGGTTCGAGGACTTCACTGCTGACCCAACGACAACTGCTGTCTCTCACGACGCGGAAGGCAAGTCATAGTCTTGATCATCTTGAACCCATATTTTATGAATTGAGATGATATGACCTTGAATATAAGTAATACTGCATGTGAAAGAATGGTTGAGATATATTTTGGCAGTACTAAGCTGGATGCTTGTGAAATGTGAAAAGATCGAATAGTGAACCATGAACTATTATATATGTATTTATATATATTCATGAAATAAAACCCCTAGCCGTGACCAGAAATTTGGTATGGATGGTTGTAGCACTGGAGGTGCTTAACTGCGGGGGATAGGAGGCACGGAAGGTGCAGGGTTGTGGATGGTCTGGTCACTGGCATATAAGGACTAGAACTTTGTGTTGTGCGTCTAGTGGCATGAAACACGTGCTAACCGCAAGCCTGGTATGGGACAGGCCTGAACAAGTACTTATGCGGACCGCACATGGCACCCCTGCAGGACTTGTGTAGTGACGCACGATTTACACGGAGAATGGCTCCCACACATATCACTGAAGGTGATCTTGCACGCTAACCCAGCAATGGGAATAAGCATAGGGGTGGGGGTTTGGCTACAACCTGCCACAACTGTGGTTCGCGAGAGATCCACAGGGTCGGGGGTGAAATGTGAGTAAAACATAACAAAAGTTCTTGTTATCTCCACCTTGCCACTCACACATGGTTGTGAGGAAGGGTCTAATCATATTGATAGGATGGGCTTGAAAGTGGAATATCTTGCGGGTAAATTGGTACCTCTCTGCAGAGTTTAAAAACGTATTCGAATACTCCGAGCTCCCGGGTTTATAGGAGTCTGCTGCGGTGGATTAAATCCATGGGGTGTGGCACAAGTAATATTTCTAAATAAAATTTGATAAGTCAAGATTACCCAAATGACATGTGTTGTCATGATAAGGGGTGCTACCGTGGGCTGTCGTGTGTCGATGTGTCGCAGTAGTGCTATAATTTAGTGAACAAGAATAGCGATGCTATGTTATGAAAAGTGCTGTCATGAGATGAGGCATGAAAGTAAAGATTATTTTATAAACATCCATAATTCTTGACTAGTCTAGGTTCATAACAACACTACTATATGTGTATCTACTCTTCCCTATGACTTGCTGAGTACGTAAGTACTCACCCTTGCAACTTACAACCCAGAAGATGGAGCGTACCATGATCAAGAAGATGGCATGGAGAACTTCTTGGATCCAGAAGAAGGAGAGCCAGACCCGTCAAATCCCTGATGTGTTGTTCTGCCGTCAACTTCTTACTGTGGAAGGGACACCCATCATCCGCTGTGTAGAAGTTTTTATTTTGCTTTAACTAAACCTTGAATGCCGTGAAGGTAATGTAATCTTTTATGTAATGTTAAGGCCAGCAGGCCACACTGCTTAATATTTTGTAAGTTTTTCTGCTGCAATGTGAATATACTCCTGTGCTTGACTTATCCTGGGAAGTCAAGGGTATGCTTGTATGGGACTAGCTATAGCAAGCTAGGTCTCCACGGGAGTAGTCGTAGTTCCAGTTTCGGGGCGCGACACATATACAATTCACTCAATATTATAAAGTCCAGTACTATTAAAATAAATAAAGGCTCCTAGCCCAGCCGGTGGGAACGTTCGACTCTCACGTTGATGGCTCGGGTTCGAATCCCCGCTCCCCTGTAATTAAAACCCTTTTTGCAACTGTGTTCGAAGTGCTCGAAGACTTGTCGAGTGCTGGGCACTCGACAAGCCACTGATCGACCACGACCAGGGCTTGTCGAGTTCCCAGCACTCGACAAGAGTGGTCTGTGGTCGACAAGGGTTGTTGTTGAACTCTCGGTGCTCGACAAGCTGTTCCCATGCGACAGCGAGCTTGTCGAGCTCCCAGTGCTCGACAGGCTGATGTGGCGGCCCAAATTTGTAAATTTTTGCAATTGTGGGTCACTTTTGAGATTAATTTTTTAATCTGGATTATTTATAAAAAAAACTACATAAGCTATCACAAAAGCTACCCAACATCACGTTTTTATTTTGATATTATTCAAAACACCACAAAATTTAAAAATATTAAACAAAAATAAAGCAATGTCCAAAACAAAATTGGAAGTTTTTAATATGACCCTCACAAAAGCAACTTAAAATCCAGATTAAAAAATTATAAAATAAACAAATTATTTTAGGAAAAAATTTAAAATATTAAATATGGTTGACTACAATATTAAAAAAAATTAAAAATTATACTTATTGGACCACCAACCGAACTATAGCCTAGCCCAAAACATCATATAGAACTTAGTGGCCACTATTTTTGCTACACACTATAATAGACCATTATTATCGCTGTAGCGACTATAATTGTAAAAGCTGTAGTTTTGCTCGTAGATGTAGCGTCAGTGATAGATGTGATGGATGTCCTATAATTGATGGGGCCTCTTACAAGACATTCACAACCTCCCTCGCAACAGCCCAGGATGCAGTTGCGAACACAGACATACGTATTGTAACACCCTGGGTTTGGGGTGAAAATTCTTTTGCATAAAAAGTCATGCATGTATATGTCTCTTCAAGATCAGCAAAATCAGCCCAGATTTATTTTATCCTAAGCCCTAAAATTTCAAAATCTTCCCTGTGAATTCAAATCAAGATCTGACTTTCCAGATTTGATCTACTATTTATCCTAAGTATAAAAGTCTTCAGAAGCTAGATTCAATTCCATCTCTAACTCCCAGAATTATCAACTCCTTTCTGTTTTCGAAAACAGAATTTATATAATATCCTAATTACCCTAAATACTCTGAACTCTGATTTAATCAAATCTTGACCTAATCCAGACCAGATTACTCTTGGATTATGATCATGGGTATGCCAATACCTTAATTCAAAAAGTTGGCAACCAGATTCCATCATCTAGACCCTTTTCACAAATCAGTCCAAATAGTATCACAGTTTAGTCCTTTTCTGATTTTCTAGAACCCTAAAAAGGCTAAAAATTGCAAATCAACTTCAAATTCAAATCTTTTTCAGGGAACATCTCCCAAATGCTATTCAATACAAAATCTTCTTCTTTGAGAATTTCAAAATCCTATCCTAAATCCCAGAATTTCAATTTTGATAAAGTCCAGATTTCAAATACTCTAAATTACTCTGTTTTCATTTTACCTGAAAACTATCCAAATATCCCAAATCTTATTTTCGACCTCTGCCAAATTATTTTTCTAAACAAAGTTTGCCAGCGATCTGAAGTCAAAATCAGCCCTAATCACTTAAATCTCAGATTTTACAGATCAGTCCAAAACCCAAGTTCTGTAATTGCAAATCAGTCCAGATTCGACCAGAACTCCCAGCCCTTTTCGACCTCAACTGTTGGCACAGTCGACCACAGCTCGCCGTGCTTCTTCGCCACGACCTTCACCGCCGGTCCTCGCCTGTGCCCGTGCTCAACTGTGCTTGCATGTGCGCACGTGTCCGCGCCGGGAGCGTCGCCGTGGCAGCACCAACGACCATGGGCAACAGCACGCGTGACCAGTAGCGACCACAGCAGCACATTGTCAGGAGCTTCGTGCCATGTCGCCACGCCGTGCCAACCTTGTCGCCTCCACCGCCAGCGCCAAGTTCCAAAGTGCCAACCATCGCAGTTGCAGAGCCACCTGCTCGTCGTCGCGTCATTGCCACTGTTGCTTCGCTAGGCCTCGTCGTCGTTGTTTCTTCTATGCCCGGCCAATCTCATCATCGGCGCAAATTTTGTTGCTGTCCCCTCCTCGCAAGCTCCGTCCCAGGTCTATTTAAACACCCCACCATGCTGTGCAAACTTCACTTCACTGGAAAATCGGCTAAGTCCTAATCTTCTTTGTTTCTTCTTCTTCTCCGTCGAGCCGCTGAGGAGGAGAATGATGCCAGCCAAAACCACTGCACCATCCTTCAATCCAACCTCACCAATGAGTACCCCTCACCCATTTCTCTGTGCTGTACAATTTAATTGCACTCCGGTGACCCCTAACACCGGTGAACGCCGGAGTCCTCGATTTGCCCTGTTCCGCAAATGCTATTTAATTTAGCCCCAATTAGCTCACCTGTTAGTAGGGTATTATGATCAGTAGACCCATCCTAGCAAACCTGTGCCTTCAGATTTCAAATTTGAGCTTGGATCGAAGCTTTTCCAGAATTTGCACGCCACCAGCGACCGGCTCACGTCGCTAGGCCACACCGCCGTTCCTTCGGCCAAATTGACCATACCAGAAGTTTCCCTCACCTCCCTCTTGTTCTCACAGTGAGCAACTGTTCTCCAGAACTGCGAATCAAATTTGCCCAAATCCAAGGTCTTCTTCTCCAGCGTAGTTCATCGGAATTCATCTCCGGCCACCGCTGGTGACGCCACCTTGTCCAGAACCTTTGCCTCGACCTCCTGAGCATATCTCTTCACTACCCCTATCTCTAGTTCTGCACAAAATCACAAGATATCGCTTTGCCAAGGATCTGTCCAGAACCTGTGATGTGCTGTGTCACCACCGTCCTTCCTCATCGCCGTTCATCGCCGTCCGGCCATCTCAATTCCTGAAACCACCACCAAAGAGTTCTTGTTGTCTTCGCCTACCTCCTAGACATAGTTGGTGAAGCAATCAAGCCCTAAATCGATCAAATATTCAAAACCCTAGAAATTGGCAGAGCACGGACATTTAGTTCACTGTGTCCAGGGGTATTTTTACAAATTCTTTGAATTCCGGGACTTTCCTGTGAAAACCACTTGTCAAATAGGTACCTTACTGCATTATGCACCATATGCTTGAATCAAACCTCTTTTTGGCCACTGGGAACTATCCAAACCTTGTCAATGCCACTTCTTGACATTGTCAGCCCTTGTCAGTTCATGTAAGCCAGTGGCATTGGGCCAGCTTAACAACTTCTGGTTATGCAAACTACAATCCACTTTGTCCCTAAGTTTGTAGAACCATGTTCTATCTTTTCCTCAACAACCACACCTTGAGATAAGCTCTCTAACTTTCCTTGAAGCTATGCCAGGCCGTGAACCGAATGTCGATCTGTTGACATTCGCTATTTTTGAGCAAACCAGCCACGAACTTGATGTCCATATTGCAACCTTGAAACTCTAAGAGCCTCTCACACCCATCCTTAGCCCAAATTCCTTGAAACCTTAAAGTCTCGACTCAGTTCAGCTTGCGATCTCAATCAGTTTCAGTATCGCTCAGTTATTCTTTTTAAAGCATATCTACATGTAGATCATAAAACATTTTAATATAGTTAGTAATCATTGTGTGTTTGTTTGTCGCTGAGCAGATCCAGAAGCTGAGTTTGAGGACCTCCCTGTTGACCCGACATCAACTGTTGACTTTTACGATGCGGAAGGCAAGTCATATTCTTGAACATATTGAACCTATATTTTAAGAGTTGTTTCAATATAACCTTGAATATAATTAGTATTGCATGTGAAAGAAGGATTGAGTTATGAAATGGCAGTATAAGGCTGAATGCCTGTGAAATGTGAAATGTGAAATGATCAAGTAATGAGCCATGAACTATTATATATGTATTTATGTATATTCATGAAGTAAAACCCCTAGCCGTGACCAGAATTTGGTATGGAATGGTGGTGGCACTTGATGTGCGTGGCTGTGGATGGTCTGGTCACTAGCATATAAGGACTAGAACCTTGTGTTGTGCGTCTAGTGGCATGAAAACGTGCTAACCGCAAGCCTGGTATGGGACAGGCCTGAACAAGTAAGTATGCGGATCGCACATAAAACCCTTGCATGAGAGGGAATGTGATGCACGATTAGCACGGAGTGCAGCTCCTACACATATCACTGGATGTGATGATGAACGCTGACCCAGTAATGGGAAGATGCAATATGGGGTGGGGGTATAGCCCGCCACAACTGTGGTTTGCGTGAAAACCACAGGGTCTGGGGTGAATTGTGAGTGAAACATAACAAAAGTTCTTGTTATCTCCACCTTGCCACTCGCACATGGTTGTGAGGAAAGGTCTAATCATCTTGATATGATGGGCATGAAAGTGGAATATCTTGTGGGTAAATTGGTACTTCTCTACAGAGTTAAAAACATATTCGAATACTCCGAGCTCCCAGGTTTATAGGAGTCTGGTGCGATGGATTAAATACGTGTGGCAAAAGTATGTTTTCGAAATAAAATTTGATAAGTCAAGATTACCCAAATGACATGTGTTGTCATGATAAGGGGTGCTACCATGGGCTGTCGTGTGTCAACGTGTCACGGTAGTGCTATAAATAATGAACATGAATAGCAATGTTATGCTATGAAAAATGCTGCCATGAGATGAGTTATAAAGGAGAGATTATTTTACAAGCACCCACACTTCTTTAGTAGAATAGGTTCATATCATCACTACTATATGTATATACTCTTACCTATGACTTGCTGAGTGCGTAAGTACTCACCCTTGCAACCTGAAATCCAATAGATGGAGCATTCAATGATCAAGATGAAGGCGTGGAGAACTTTGTGGATACAGAAAGAGGAGAGCCAGTTCCGCCAGAGCCCTGATGTGTGTTGTTCTGCCATCAACTTCTTGCGGTGGGGCTTCACCTAATCTTTCGCTGTGTAGTTGTTGTTATTTTGCTAAACCTTTTATGTCGTGAAGGCATTGTAATCTCTGTATGTTGTATTAAGGCCAGCAGGCCACACTGCTTAAATATTTTGTAAGTTACTCTGCTGTAATGTATTATACTCCTGTGATTGACTTATCTTGGGAAGTCAACGGTATGCATGTATGGGATCAGGTGCAGCGAGTTGGATCTCCACGGGAGTAGTCGTTGTCCCCAAGGTAGGGTGCGACAAAAAGTTGGTATCAGAGCAGCATGAGAACTTGACTGTAGGATGACACCTTTAGCAATTGGCTGCGCCAGGAAGGCGTAATTTATCTAAAAACTATTTCTTTGAAAACTCTATTTTGGTAAAATGGAGCTTTGTAGTTTTATAAAATTTTGATTTCAAAGTCTTATTTGGTTTTCTAAAAATTCAATAAGGTAGCAAGAGCACGTTTTGTCAGAGTATCTTAGAGGTTTAGCTGGGAATAGTGTAGATAGAGCTGGTGAATGCTCTTGATAGCTTTGTGTCTCACTGTTGCTTTTGCAATGGTTAACTTGGGTGTTATGTTAGAAGCCTAAGTATTTTATGCATTAAAATAGTCTGCATTAATTTCTGCACTGCTGTCTTAGTTGGCCTTAGTTAGTTAGATCTGCTTGGATTCTTTTCAGAGCCATCATGGTCGACACAAGGAGAAGATCCTGAAGCAGCGGAGAGGACAGAGATCAGACTCCGACAAGAGGCCCAAACAGCTCATACCCAGTTGCTAGCTCAGATAGTTCAGAAATTACCTACTGGAACTACAGAAGGAACCATTGTAGGAGCAAGATTAACAGACTTCCAGAAAACCCGTCCACCAACTTTCTCTAGTGCGACCGATCCCATGGCTGCCGGTAATCGGTTGAGGGACATAGAGAGGAAATTAGATACAGTTCGATGTGGCGACAGAGAAAAGGTTCTATTCAGATCTCATCAGTTAGCAGGAGCTGCAGCAGCATGGTGGATGAATTACCAAGAAGCTCACCTTGATAGAGACAACATTTCTTGGAGGGAGTTCAACGATCAATTTCAGAAATTTCACATACCTATTGGTATCATGGCAGCTAAATGCCGGGAATTTTGCACTTTGATCCAATGAAACAAGTCAGTCACTGAGTATCTGCACCAATTCACACATCTAGCTCGATATGCACCTGGAGACGTGGATATCGAAGAGAAGAAGATAGAACGCTTCGTAGAAGGACTTCAACACTATTTGCAGTACCAAATTGCCTCCCATGAGTTTATAGAATTCCAAACACTGGTGAACAGAGCTTTGAAGGTAGAAGAGAAGAGGAATATGGGAGAAGAGAGCCGAAAGAGAAGGATGCTCCAACAAGCGCGGCCACAGACAAACCCAATCAGAGGAAGAGCCCCTATTGCCTCCAGTTTCCGACCATCTTACCAGACTCCTAGACCAGCAATGACGATTTGCCCTAATTGCAAAGGAAACCATTTTTAGAAAGATTGTCCTCATCCCCATGTCCAATGTTTCACTGTGGACAATATGGACATCGCTGAGATTGCTACCCATGGATTCAACTTCCGATCTCCATCGCCAGATCACAAGCAGGAACACAGCCAGTAGTACCCAGAGCATCACCATCACAGAATTTCAGAGGGACTCCACCAGGAAGAGGAGGAAGCATGGCCAACCGAGGAAGAGGAAGGGGTAGAGCACCAACTACAGTTCAAGGAGTAAGACTAAACTACACCTTGATCCAAGAAGCAGGAAGCGCCACCAACATTCTTCTAGGTAGATTTCTGATCCAGTCTACATCTGCCTTAATATTGTTTGATCCTGGTGCTACAAATTCATTTATGTCAAAAGCATTTGCATCTGAAGTTGAAATGCATATAGAGCAAGTACCATTAGAGTACTCCATGATTATACAAACTCCACGGGCCAGATTATCTGTCTACGCGATCTGCCCGAATGTAACCTTCTATATAGAAGCGGTAGAATTCGTGGCAAATCTGCTAGTTCTAGGACTGCAAGGTCTAGATATTATATTGGGCATGGATTGGTTGTCCCAACATAAAGGTCTACTAGACTGTGAAGAGAAAACCTTAAGCCTTGTCAGTAGCCAAGGGGAGAAAGTTTTATTCTATGCAGAGAGATCGTCAGCCAAGGAACCGCAAGGATCTATTCAAGCATTGCAGAAGATATGCCTGGAACAAGTGCCCGTAGTGCAGCAATACCCTGACGTGTTTCTAGAAGAACTTCCAGGAATGCCACCCGACAGGGAGATAGAGTTCACCATTGAGCTTAAACCAGGAGCAGCACCCATAGCGAAACGCCCCTACAGGATGCCAGTTACAGACTTGGAGGAGCTCAAGAATCAACTTGAAGACTTAGAGAGAAAAGGATTCATCAGACCCAGTGCTTTGCCATGGGGAGCCCCAGTATTGTTCGTGAAGAAGAAGGACGGAACTCTACGGATGTGCGTAGATTATCGAGCTTTGAATGAAGTCACTATAAAGAACAAGTATCCATTGCCAAGAATTGATGACTTGTTTGATCAACTTCGAGGAGCCAAGGTATTCTCCAAGATAGACATAAAGTCTGGATACCATCAGTTGAAGATCAAGAAGGAAGATATACTGAAGACTGCCTTCACTACCAGATATGGTCTGTATGAGTTTACAGTAGTACCATTTGGCTTGACCAATGCCCCAACAGCTTTCATGAATTTCATGAACAATACATTTATGGATTTCCTTGACAAGTTTGTCATAGTGTTCATAGATGACATTCTAATATATTCTAGGAGCCCTGAAGAACATGAGCAGCATCTGCATCTAGTCTTGGGAAGACTGCAAGAGAGACAATTTTATGCTAAGTTTGATAAATGTGAATTTTGGATGTCAAGAATCGCATTTCTTGGACATGTGTTAACGGATGAAGGAATTTCGGTGGATTCAGCTAAGATTACTGCAATCAATGAGTGGAAGCAGCCCACTACAGTTTCAGAATTTAGAAGTTTCTTGGGATTAGCAGGCTACTATAGGAGATTCATCGAAGGATTCTCCCAGATTGCCAAACCTCTTACAAACCTGCTAAACAAGGATGTTGCATTTGAATGGACCGCCAAGTGTGAAGAAAGTTTCAGAAGCTGAAGCAGAAATTAACAACTACACCAGTCCTTACATTGCCAGATAGCAAGGAAGACTTCGTAGTTTATTGTGATGCTTCAAAGCAAGGAATAGGTTGTGTCTTAATGCAGCAAGGACGAGTAGTAGCTTATGCCTCACGTTAGTGGAGGCCACATGAGGAAAACTATCCGACCCATGACTTGGAGTTAGCAGTAGTAGTACATGCCTTGAAGATATGGCAACATTATCTCATTGGGAATAAGTGAGATTTTACAGATCACAAGAGCCTCAAGTATATATTCACTCAGACGGAGCTCAACATGCGTCAACGACGATGGCTAGAATTGATCAAAGATTATGATCTTAGTATCTAGTACCATCCTGGAAAAGATAATGTAGTAGCCGATGCCCTAAGCAGAAAGGTCTATAACTTGCAAGAAGCAGTCATACTGAGGAACCATTACCTACAACAAGAGTTGTAGAATCATCAAGTGGAAGTAGTACCACAAGGGACGGTAGCTACTCTGATAGTAAAACCTCAACTTGAAGAACAGATAGGGAATGCCCAGAAGGAGGACGAGGAGATTTGTAAAATCAAAAGCTGAATCAAGTTAGGAAAGGCTTAGGGCTTTACTGAAGATAACCAAGGGATTGTGTGGTATCGAGGAAGCATCTGTGTACCTCAAAACGCATACTTGAAGGAATTAATTCAACATGAAGCACATAAAACTTCATATTCAATACATCTCGGTAACACCAAGATGTATCAGGACTTGAAAAATCAATTTTGGTGGGATAATATGAAGAGAGAGATCGCAGAGTACATTGCAAACTATAACACAAGCCAGCGAGTTAAAGTAGAGCACCAGAAGATAGCAAGAAAGTTACAACCTTTGCCAATACCACTATGGAAATGGGAAGAAATCGGTATGGATTTCATTACTGGACTACCTAAAACTCAAGGAGCATATGACTCCATATGGGTTATTGTGGGTAGCTCACTTTATACCAGTCAAAAAGATCTACAACAACAGTAAGTTGGCAGAGTCATACATGCAAAGAATAGTGGCATTGCATGGTATTCCTAAGAAGATCATCTTAGGTCGAGGAGCACAATTTACATCCAAATTTTGGGACAGACTTCATGAGACTCTAGGAACTCAGTTAAACTGCAGCACTGCATATCATCACAGAAAGGAGGACAGAGAGAGAGAGAGTAAACCAAATTTTGGAAGATCTTCTAAGAGCTTGTATACTAGATTATGGGACATTATGGGACAAATTCTTACCATTTGCAGAGTTTACATATAATAATAGTTATCAAGCTAGTATACAAATGGCTCCATTTGAAGCTCTATACGGACGAAAATGCAGAACCCCATTGCATTGGAATGAGCCAGGAGAACGAAGAGTCATAGGACCAGAGATAGTAGAAGAGGCAAAAGCTCATGTCAAACTCATCAGAGAAAGGTTAAGAACAAAACAATCTAGACAAAAGAGTTATGCAGACAATCGATGGAGAGAATTATCATTTGAACCAGGAGATTTGGTTTATCTCAAGGTCACACCATTCAAGGGATTGCAGAGATTCCAAGTGAAGGGAAAGTTATCTCCAAGGTATATCAGACCACTTAAGATAATCAAGAGAAAAGGGGAAGTATCGTATAAATTGGAATTACCTTTGGGATTAGCAGGAGTGCATAACGTGTTCCATGTTTCTCAACTCCGGAAATGTTTAAAGGAACCTACTGACCAAATAGAAGCTCAAGATATATCACTGCAGAAGAATCTTACTTACCTTGAGCATCCAATCAGAATCCTAGCCACCGATGAACATCAGCTCAGAAGAAGGAAGATCAAGTTATGTAAGGTTCAGTGGGGAAATCATTCAGAGCAAGAAGCCACTTGGGAGAAGGAAGAGGATATTCAACAAATTTATCCTTATCTTTTGATCTGGGAGGATCTTCAAGTCCTGATCGCATACGGCTTTGTGACCTTAACCGTGTTCGAAAAGGTTTCGCGACCATGAATTGGTCCGCGACCATGGATTGGTCCTCTGGTCGGAATTGTAATCCAATCAGAATATATATAACTAAGTTTATCCGTTTAGGATTAGTTAGTTAGTTAGTTATATGAGTCTAATACGTTTAGGTTATTGAGTGTGATACATACTCATACGATTGGACTATAAATACCTTGTAATAGGTCTAGTTAGGATCATCGAATACAATCGAGTCTAGATTGAAGTCTTAGACACATAGTTCCCTCGACATAGGCAAGTGCGACCGAACGTTCGACGTGTAAGGCCCTCTTTGAAATAAAGAGTTGTGCAATTACTTTGAGCTATGTTTTCGATCATCCTTTGGGTTTCGGTAATTCCGAGTAAGATCCCGTTATTCCGCATATTAGAATCTGGGCGAGCCTAGTGCGAAAACCCAGGCTAGGTCTTAAATGGCTCAAGTTGGTATCAGAGCAACTTTCCTATCCTGTGGATGGTGAAGACTCGTCAGGGTTACAAAACTTCCAGCGAAACTCCAGGCGATCAATTGACGGTTCCTATAGCCGCGTCTCCGACAATATCTGATGACACCTCCATTCAAGTTAACCTAGCCGAACAAGTGGCTAAACTCTCCACCGACATGGAAACTGTGCTTGCTTGGATTAAGCAGCAGGCCATGATCGTACCTCCTGAAGTAGGGAAGGCTATGGGCGTGAAGACTGGTGAAGACTTGCGCAGGGCAGACGAAGATGAAGACGAAGGAGACCATAAGGCTGACGACCTCGCCAACACCTCCTTGGCTGTCGGATCTTTCAAGGTTGACGCTAAGATTGATATACTCATATATGATGGGGAGATCGATGCTGAGAAGTTAGATTCATGGCTCAATCAGCTTGAGACCTACTTTGACCTGAAATGGTTTAGTAGCGCTCAAAAGGTTAAATTTGCATCTTTGAAGATGAAGGACCACGCCAAGACATGGTGGAAGGCCCTTGTCGCCAGTGGTGAAGCTAACGACCTTGTGTGGGGTCAACTCAAATGACTTCTGCGGCAAGAATTTTATCCGATGGGTTACCTTGAAGAGAGATGGGAGCATTGGCACAGATTGTACCAACGGCGCGACTAGACCGTCCAAGACTATACAACGGAATTCCGAAGACAAGCAATGGTCATCGGCATCTCGGGTATTTCAGAAATACACATCTGGACTTCAGAAAACGATCAATGCTGAGCTAAGTCTATTCGGCGTCCAAGACATCGCGACCGCAAGCACAACTGCTATGGTGATCGAGAAGAAGAACAGAACAAATCCCTCAGCGACAAAAGCACGAAGGAAAGTGCGACCTCGACAAAGAAAAAGCCGAGTCCGAAGAAGACCGCTTCAAAATCGGGCACTGGTGCCTTTTGTGAACATTTTCAAGCCGCGGGACATACCAAGGACAAATGCTACAAGCTTCATCCTGAACTTCGACCAAAGAAAAAAGGACCAGGGAAAAGAACAGCCACGGCTGCTGCGACTTCACCCGACGAAGAAGTTGTCCGAGTGAATTTGGTTAATGAGGCGGATACGACCTTGTCTCTGATGTCAATGCCGAAGGAGAAGGGTTCGGATCCACCGAACGACAATCACCTAACGGAGGACTTGTTCACCATCAACATCCAGGTGAAGCACGAAGTGGTCGCAGCGATATTCGATCCCAGAAGTCAGAAGAATCTGGTCTCCGCTGGACTGGTTCGGCGACTTGGTTTGAAGACAACCACACACCCACGACCATATCCACTGGGTTGGTTTACATCTGACGTGAACCAACGATTACAAGTCAGTGTGTGTTGAAATTTGGGATCTCTGCACGATATATCGATGAGGTGCAATGCGATGTTGTACCTATCGATATCTGTTAGGTGATTTTTGAGAGTCCGTATCTGTATGATCGAGACGCTCACTTCCATCAGCGAGCACAAGAGTATGACCTCACCAAAGACAGAGTTAAGTTTGTAATCAGTAAAGACATCCACATCAACACTTCGAACTTGATTACCACAAATCAGGCCAAACGAATCGTTAATGCATGTCACAAGTATGTGCTTGTCATGATTCGACCCATTGGTCAAGGTGAGGGTACTCGACCATCATTGTCGTTGGCATGCCGAGAGGATTCTAGTCGTTTGTCGGGACTGCTGGAGAGATACAATGATCTATTCGGGACTACCCAGGGTCGACCACCGAAACGACCAGTCGAGCATGAAATTTAGCTTGTATCCGATGTGACATTGCCCAATCTGAGTATGTATCGCAACTCAGTATTGGAGAATGAAGAGATCAAGATACAACTTGGTGAGTTGCTAAACGATGGTGTCATTCAACCGAGTAGTTCGCCTTGTGGATCTCCTGTGGTGTTAGTGCCGAAGAAAGATGGGACTTGGCGTATGTGCATCGATTACCGAGCACTGAACAAGATCACCATCAAGAACCGGTATCCCCTTCCTCGTATTGACGACCTGCTAGACCAATTGAAGCATATCGTTGTCTTCTCCAAATTGGATCTTAAGTCAGGATATCATCAAGTCAGCATCCGAGAGGAGGATACGTGGAAGACCGCGTTTAAAACACGACAAGGTCTGTTTGAATGGCTGGTCATATCGTATTGAGTCTGATACGTACTCATACGATTGGACTATAAATACCTTGTAATAGGTCTAGTTAGGATCATCGAATACAATCGAGTCTAGATTGAAGTCTTAGACACATAGTTCCCTCGACGTAGGCGAGTGCGACCTAACGTACGACGTGTAAAGCCCTCTTTGAAATAAAGAGCTGTGCAATTACTTTGAGCTGTGTTTTCGATCATCCTTTGGGTTTCGGTAATTTTGAGTAAGATCCCGATATTCTTTATATTAGAATTTGGGTGAGCCTAGTGCGAAAACCAAGGCTAGGTCTAAAACGGATCAAGTTGGTATCAGAGTGGATCTATTCCAACACTTGGTCTAGGTCTCAATCTGATCAAGTTGGTAGCAGAGCAAATATTGTGTCCTATGGATGGTGAAGGCTCGCCAGGGTTACAAAACCTCTAGCAAAACTCCAGGCGATCATTCGACGGTTCCTACAGTCGCATCTCTGAAGATGTCTGATGATACCTCCGTTCAAGTTAACCTAGCCGAACAAGTGGCTAAGCTCTCCACCGACATTGATACTGTGCTTGCTTAGATTAAGCAGTAGGCCATGGCTGTACCTTTTGAAGTTGATGCTTCAAAAGGCAAGGTTAAGGGGTGAAGATTGCTGAAGGCTTGCGCAGGACAAACGAAGATGACCATAAGGCCGACGACCTCGCCAACACCTCCTTAGCTGTTGGATCTTTTAAGGTCAACGCTAAGATCAATATACCCATACACGATAGGGTAATCGATGCCGAGAAATTGGATTCTTGGATCAACCAAGTTAAGACCTACTTTGACCTGAAAGGATTCAGTTGCGCTCAAAAGGTGAAATTTGCACCTTTGAAGATGAAGGACCACGCCAAGACATGGTGGAAGGCCCTTGTCGCCAGTGGTGAAGCTGACGACCTTGCGCGGGGGTAGTTCAAACGACTTATGCGACAAGAATTCTACCCAATGGGTTACCTTGAGGAGAGATGGGATCATTGGCACCAACTATACCAACGGCGCGACCAATCTGTCCAGGACTATACTAACTGGTAATTGGCATATCGCTGTCCGATCCTCAGGTATATCAGAAATACACATCTGGACTTCAGAAATCAATCAATGTTGAGTTAAGCATGTTCAGCGTCCAAGACATCGTGACCGTGAGCACAACTGCTATGGCAACCGAGAAAAAGAATAAATCCCCCAGCGACAAAGGCATGAAGGAAAGTGCGACCTCGACAAAAAGAAAGCCGAGTCTGAAGAAGAACGCTTCGAAACCAAGCATGGGTGCCTTTTGTGAGCATTGTCAAGTCACAGGACATACCAAGGATAAATGTTACAAGCTTCATCCTGAGCTTCGACCAAAGAAAAAATGGACCAGGGAAAAGAACAGCTACAGCTACTATGGCTCCACCTGAAGGAGTTGTCCGAGTGAATTCTGTTGATGAAGCGGATACGACCTTGTATCTGATGGCAATGCCGACAGAGAAGGTTTTGGATTCATCTGACGACCATCACTCAGTAGTGGACTTGTTCACTATCAACATCCAGGTGAAGCACGAAGTGGTCGCAGTAATATTCCATCTCAGAAGTGAGAAGAATTTGGTTTCCACTGGATTGGTTCGCCGAGTTGGTTTGAATATGACCACACACCCACGACCGTATCCGCTGTGTTTGTTTACCTCTGACATGAACCAACAGATTACGAGTCAGTGTGTGTTGAAGTTTGCGATCTCTGCTCGATATATCGATGAGGTGCAATGTGATGTTGTTCCTATCGATATTTGTCAGGTGATCTTTGGGAGTCCGTATCTATTTGATTGTGATGCTCACTTCCATCGGTGAGTGCAAGACACTAGTACAGAATTGCATTCCGCTATCGGTTCAAAATCGTCTATACTAACGGTTCTCTTACCGCTAGTGATCAGCACGATAGAAGAAACTTAGGTCAACTCTAACGTTTACAGACCGTCAGTACAATAACAATATTCTAACGGTTCTATACTAGCAAACTGTTAGTAAAAAAACTATAATCCCACGGTTCACTACTCGTAAACGTTAGTACTGGTAAATTTCTTCTAACGGTTTGCTACACGAAACCGTCAGTATTATGAACTTTCTTGTATCGGTTTGATACTCTCAACTGTTAGTATTGTTAAATTTCTCCTATTGGATATCTACTTGAAACCGTTAGTACTTTAAACTTTATTCTATCGGTTCAGTACTCTTAACCATTAGTATTGATAAATTTCTTCTATCTGTTCCCTACTCAAAACCGTTAGTAATTTCAGTACTCGCAATGTTCGTATTATAATATTTCTTCTATTGGTTGTAGGTTATTAACCGATAGTATTTCAGAATTTCATCTAACGGTTTATTACTCGCAACCGTTAGTGATAGAAAATTTATTTACACGGAGGGAGCCTTATTCTAACGGTTAACCTGGAACCGTTAGTACTAGCATAAATTTTTCTAACGGTTCTGATTTACTAACCCTTAAAATATGTTACAAGCAGCTACAGGTACAAATTAAAAAGATACACACATTGAACAGATTGAATCAAATTATTCACAGATTCAATTTATTCACAAATATAGCAATACACCAATACAAATACACACATACACCAATTCACACATTGAAAGTATATTACATAAGTCATTTACGATCGATCGTTGATAGCAACTTCATCCATCACATATTGAGCCCAAATTTGTTGCAGCTCCTTTACCTGAGGCAGCTCATATTGGTCTTTCGACATGGCGCTCTGCATGCGTGTATGAAGTTAGGAATGTACGTCACATCCAATGTTCGACTTTGAGTCAGTAAAAATGCTTACCTTAGGGAATTGGGCAAAGTCTGTCCTGATCAGGTCATACATAAACCTCATGACACAGAACCCACATTCCCACGATTGTGGCTGCTGATGGCACTGGGATAATTGCATATGCGAAGACATAAACCCACATTAACTCTAAAGAACTAATTAAGCATAAAATAGAAGACTCATCATGAGTAGTTCCATCCGTATTAATTACCTCATATTCTTTCCAAGAAATTGTTGTGCACTTCGACGCATCATGCCTCCCTCCAGCGGTAACATAATTTTTGAAAGACCTGTATTCAATTAGCATTGCCAGTTAATATGTTATCATTAATTAGCTAGTCAGATCAAAATTTAAATCAACTATGTTACTTACGCGTCTATGTCTCACATGAGGGTGAAAACATGTGCCACCCTGTCGCTTATCGAATCGAGATAGTACACCTCATTCCTCCGAGGGCAAATGATGACGAGGACCCAGTGGCCCCTACATTGTACATAAAAGAGAAGCGTTTCATGTATATGTTAGGCATCACATACAAGAGTGAGTTAAATTAGTAGGAAATGCACTAACCTTTGGTGGTACGGCACAAGAATGAACTCCCGGTCCTGCTGTGCCAATAGTGCCCTTGATATGTATTCCTCTGCATGTGCTTGGTCGTGCTCTGGCATCGTGAGGCTTATTTTCTCTGGATCGAGGAAACCCACCCGTCACATGCCCTCATCGACGCCAGCCTATATGTCGGGGGAAATCTCCACGGGACTAAGTTGCGAAACGATTGCCCGGGGACCTGGCCGCCGGGGCCTCCCCGGGCACCAAAAGGCGGCGCCCGGGACATGGCCTCCGGCGCTGTCCCGAGCGCCGCCATTGGCCTGAGGACGTGGCCTCCGGGGCCTCCCCGGGCGCCGCCTTTTGGCCCCCGGGACATGGCCTCCGACGCCGTCCCGGGCGCCGCCATTGGCCCGGGGACGTGGCCTCCGGGGCCTCCCCGGGCGCCGCCTTTTGGCCCCCGGGACCTGGCCTCTGACGCCATCCCGGGCGCCGCCATTGGCCCGGGGACGTGGCCTCCGGGGCCTCCCCGGGCGCCGCCTTTTGGCCCCCGGGACCTGGCCTCTGACGCCGTCCCGGGCGCCGCCATTGGCCCGGGGACGTGGCCTCCGGGGCCTCCCCGGGCGCCGCCTTTTGGCCCCCGGGACCTGGCCTCCGGCGCCGTCCTGGGCGCTGCCATTGGCCCGGGGATGTGGCCTCCGGGGCCTCCCCGGGCACCGCCTTTTGGCCCCCGGGACCTGGCCTCCGGCGCTGTCCCGGACGCCGCCATTGGCCCGGGGACGTGGCCTCCGGGGCCTCCCCGGCCGCCGCCTTTTGGCCCCCGGGACCTGGCCTCCGGCGCCGTCCCGGGAGCCGCCATTGGCCCAGGGACGTGGCCTCCGGGGCCTCCCCGTGCGCCGCCTTTTGGCCCCTGGGACCTGGCCTCCGACGCCGCCATTGGCCCGTGGACGTGGTGAATATAACGACCAGGGGAAAAGTGAATATAACGACCAGGGGTGTGTGATCAAATCAACAATTATGATCATTATAACACCTAGCCTTGTTTGCTAACCAGTAGCCACTCGGATAACCAAGGACTTGTCAGAAAGCCCCTTGTGCGTTGAGAAACGGCTTATTTAGGAGTGACTTATCTGAAAGTGGTTATGAGATCGGCCAGCGAATCCAACCAGGATGTTATAATGATCTAACCGCGTGCGACCAGCTCCCGAGCTGAATTCACAGTGGATGGGCATAAAGGGAAATATTCATCATATAAAAGCAAAACATTTTTAATTTTATGAAACAAAAAATGCTAATTGAACAGAAAAAATGGGGTTGAGTACTTACACGTAGAACTTACGAAGTTGATCGATGTTCCAAGTATTGGACAAAATTCGACCATCCCCCATGGCTAACCGCGCGGATCCTGGTCGCGGTACCGAGACCACAGTGTAAGGGCCTTCCCACTTCGGAGAGAATTTGTTGCCATTAGACTGATCTTGGATTTTTTGTAAGACCAGGTCGCCCACGTGAAGACTACGTGGTCGCACCCTTTTACTGTGATACTTGCGCAAAGCTTGCAAGTATGCCGCGGACTTGATCAAAGCGCGATCACGCCTTTCTTCTAAGAGGATGAGATCTTGTGACCGCTGTTCGGACTGATTAACCTGTTTGAATCGTTTTGTCCGAACAGACCCAATACTAACTTCCATAGGCAATACAGCCTCGGCCCCATAGACCAGATCACTAGTACAGAAATGCAGTCTACTAACTCCTAACTTCTATCGGTTATTAGCGAAACAGCACAAAACCGATAGAAAATGTGCCTCGCGGTCATAAAAGCCCGACGGATGTATTTTCTCTATCAGTTTCTAAGAAACTTACCGATAGAATAAATAGTATGATTTACTCTAGCGGTGATGAACATATTTGCCGTTAGAAGAGATGCATAAGTACTGACGGAAGAATGTTGTGCGCCGATAGGACTGGTCGACTTCAACAACTAGACTTATTCTATCGCTACTGTATGAATATACCGACAGAGTATATTAAAAATTCCTATCAGCAATATGTAGTTCGCCGATAGAATAGTTGACCTTCTACAAATATTTTTATTCTATCGGTAATGGATTCTTTTACCGTTAGAATATATAGAAAATTGCTTAGAACTGTTCGTCTTCTAATAGTTTTATTCTATCGGTAATGAATGTTTATACCGGTAGAATATTGCACAAAATATCTTAGAACTGTTGGCCTTCTACAACTAGTAATATTCTATCGGTAATGTACGTACACACCGATAGAGTATGTACAAAAATTCCTATCAGTAATATTTATTATGCCGATAGAACCATTCGGCTTCTACAGATGTTTTTATTACTAACGGTATTCTGTTTTCTTACCGATAGAAAATATATAATTGTATAAATACACGGGTATGTCTCTTTCATTCTCACAGTTCATCTGGGGCTCGTAGTCCTAACCCGTAAGCTCCATGGACGGCCGGCGCACCTCTACAGGGGACCGCTGCACCTCCGCACCTCCATTGACGCCCTCTAGACGTCGGCATCCCAAGGAAGGTACGTAAAATTTCTGCAATATTGTTAGATTATTCTAATCCGATTATGGCAATAATTCTGCTTTTTTTGTATCCTTTATTTTGATGTGTCTTCTTTTCAATATGATTATGATCTGTTCAGGTCCTTGGATGATGCTCGTGAGGGGCAACGTATTTCACGGTTCTTCATCGCAGTACGCTGCCTACGTTGGCTTGTTGGCGAAAGAAATGGTGAAGATCACCGTCGAGAGCTGGAAGGACGTGAAGGGCGAGATCTTGGTTGGCTCGGTCGAGAAGATGCTTAAGCCCGGCGTGTTTCTCAAATCAGGACCTATAGAAAGCATCTTACATGTTTTTGCATGCACCAGCTTGTGGCCAGATGTTTACCTGCTTGGAGAAGAAGAATTGTTGTTATTTGCACAGCCATTCTACACCATCACTACACAGAACAACATCTTGGAAGGTAGGTTCTTTTTGTTAATGGAGTTGAGTTGAGTTGAGTTGAGTTGATCGAGTTTGAGTCTGTAACGCCTTGAGTTAGGGGTGAAAACTTCCTTTTTCATCAATAGCATGCATGCTTGTATCTGTAGTAATAGCCAGATCAGTATCTTTCTCAAGCCCTAAAATCTCCAAAATCTACCCTGTGACCTCAAATGAAGATCAGATTGTTCAGATGTGATCTATCAGTTACTCTGAATTTAAAAGCCTTCAGAACCTAGATCCAATTCTATCTCTAAATTCCAGATTTATCAACTTCTTCTATTTTCGAAAACAGAAATACCTTATATTACCCAAATACCCTAAGTTTCAGAAATGCAGATTTAATCAAAATCTTGACCAAGTTCAGACCAGATTATTCCTGGAATATGATCATGGGTATGTCAATACCTTAATCTAAAAAGTTGACAGCCATATTTCACCATCTAGACTCTTTTTACAAATCAGTCCAAGAGTTATCGCAAATTAGTCCTTATCTGTTATTTGAAAACCCAAAAAGGCTAAAATCTCCAGATTAACTCCAAATTCAGAATTTCTTTGGCAAATCTTCTCAAAATGCTATTTGCCACAAGTTTCTCTTCTGTGCAGATATCAAAATCGAACCCTAAATGCCAGAATTCGAAATCGACAAAACTTAAACCTTGTTTTACCCAAAATTACCCTATTTTCAGTTTGTATCGAAAACTATTCAAATGTGTCAAATCTTATCAACCATCTTTGCCAAATACCTTGTTGAATATAATCTACCAGATTAGTGAAATCAATTTCAGTTTAAACCTCCCAGAATTCCAGATTTGCATTTTAGTCCAAAACAAGAAATCGAATATTGCAGTTCAGTAGCATTCGACCAGGCCGTTTGCTGTACACGACCAGGGCTCGCCGTGGTTTCCTTGCGCCGTGCACGCTCGCCGCTGGCCAAGCTTCGCCGCACTTGTGACCGTGCATGCCAGTGCGCACGTGTCCTCGCTCCAGCTGATGCCGTGGCAAGGCCGCTGCTACGTCGACGACCAGCGCTTGCTTCCGCACGCGATGAACGGCTTTTGTCAGCAATCCATCGCCACGTTGCTTTGCCGCGCCAGTAGTTGTCGCCACCGCTTGCTCCATCTTTGCAAAGTCCCGATGAACGACAATGTGGATAGTTGCAGTCCTGTCGCCGTCGCAATCACCGTTCTTCGCTGTGTCTTCACCGCTGATGCTCAGCACGCAACCGGTCTCATCCCCAGTTGCCAATCACTTCGCTGTTTCCCCTCCTTGCAAGCTTCGCCTGCCTATTTAAGCATCCCTATGTTCAGCAGCTTCTCCACACTTCACCAGAAACCAGCCAAGTTCTAGAATTTGCTGTTTTCGTTTTCTTCTCCGGCGAGCCGTCGAGGAAGCTCACGGTGCCAGCTTCATCCGCTGCATCAGCCTTCAAATTAAAGCCATCAGTGAGTTTCCCTACTTTTTCTCTCTGTGTAGTACTATTTAATTGCTCACCGGTGACCCCTAACGCCGGCGATCACCGGAATTGTCGATTGCCCTGTTCCGGCAATGCAGGCTAAATCACTTCGAATTAGCCCTCGAACCTGTGAAGCAAATTGATCAGTGAGCCAAATCAAGCAAGCCTGTGAAGTTGGATTTCAAAATTAAGCAGGAATCGAACCTTTTCCCTAAACCGAGCTTCACCAGAAAACCGGCGATCGTCGCCAGGCTTCTCCAGTGATCCTCCGGCCAATACAATTGTACCAGAAGCTTCCCTATACCTCCTAGATGCTCTCCAAGCAAGGAATTAAGTTCTTGTTGCCTGTAGCAAAAATGCCCAAATCCAGAGTTTCTTCTCCGGCGCCGATGACCGGAAAAGTGTTTCCGGCCATTTCAGCCCTCGAAACCTTGTCATTTAGATGTGCCTTAGCCTCCTGAGTACTTTTGTCTTCTAGCCCGACACCTAGATTGGCCTAGATTGGAAGATATAGCCATGCCAAATTTGTGTCCAGAACTGCTCCAGTGCAGCCAGTTCACCTCTGTTCATCATCAAATTTCTTGCTTTCCAGCCATTTTCTGCCCTAGATCCTGTTAATTTAATTGTTCCTGTTACTCAAGCCTACCTCCCAGACAAAGTGGTGCATCATTTGGAGCTCCAGATCAAAAGTTATGCTAAGCCCTAGTTTTTGGCATTGTCAGCTCTATGCCAGAGCTTGTCAGCCAATGGCATTGGCCTTGTTTACCCACTTCTGATTGTGCATTTTGAAAGCCACTTTGTCCACTGAATTTGTAGAGTTATGATCTACATTTTCTTCTACTATCATAACTTGAGATAAGCTCTCTAGTTTTCCTTGAAGTTATGTCAGAATCTTGATCTGAATGTCAATCTACCGACATTCGCTGTTCCTGATCAAACCAGCCACAAAACTGATGTTCTTATTGTAACCTTGAGATCCTAAGAGCATCTACCACCCATCCGTAGCCAAATCCTTGAAACCCTAGATCTCAACTCAGTTCAGCTTGTAATCTCAATTATCTCCAGTATCGTTCAGTCACTTTTGTTATGCATTTCTGCATATAAGTCATAAAACATTTTAAATATTATAAGTAATTATTGTGTGATTGTTTGTCATCGAGCAGATTCAGAAGCTGACTTTGAAGATTTTGCTGTTGACCCGTCATCGACTGCTGTATTTTACGACGCGGAAGGCAAGTCATATTCTTGGTCATCTTGAACCTATATTTTAAATGTTGCTATAATATAACCTTGAATATAGGCAATATTGCATGTGAAAGATTGAGAATGGTTGATTTATGAATTGGCAGTACTAGACTGGTTATCTGTGAAATATGAAATAAACAAGTTTTGAGCCATGAACTATTATATGTATATATATATACTTACATTCATGAAATAAAACCCCTAGCCGTGACCAGAAAATGGTATGGATGGCTGTAGCACTGGAGGTGCTAGACTGCAAAGGAATGCAGGCACTGAAGGTGCAGGGTTGTGGATGGTCTGGTCATTGGCATATAAGGACTAGAACCTTGTGTTGTGCGTCTAGTGGCATGAACAACGTGCTAACCGCAAGCCTGGTATGGGACAGGCCTGAACAAGTACTTATGTGGATCGTAGATGAAACCCCTGCATGAGTTGTGTTGTGATGATTGACTTGGAGGCTGACTCCTACTATCACTGAAGGTGATCTGATATTTGACCCAGTAATGGGAAAATGAGGTGGGGTGGAGGTTATGATACAGCCTACCACAACTGTGTTTCGCGGAGAGCCACAGGGTCGGGGGTGAATTGTAAGTGATGCATAACAAAAGTTCTTGTTATCTCCACCTTGCCACTCACACATGGTTGTGAGGAGGGGTCTAATCATTTTGATAGGATGGGATTGAAAGTGGAATATCTTGCGGGTAAATTGGTACCTCTCTGCAGAGTTAAAAACGTATTCGAATACTCCGAGCTCCCGGGTTTATAGGAGTCTGCTGCGGTGGATTAAATCCACGGGGTGTGACACAAGTACTATTTTCTAAATAAAATATGTTTAAATCAAGATTACCCAAATGACATGTGTTGTCATGATAAGGAGTACTGCCGTGGGCTGTCGTGTGTCGACGTGTCGCGGTAGTACTATAATCTAGTGAACATGAATGATGATGTTATATTATGAAAAGTGCTGCCATGAGATGAGGTATGAAAGAAAAAGATTATTTTATAAACATCCATAATTCTTGACTAGTCTAGGTTCATGTCATCACTACTATATGTATCTACTCTTACCTATGACTTGCTGAATACGTAAGTGCTCACTCTTGCAACCTACAAATCAATAGACGGAGCAATCAACAATCAAGATGAAGGCGTGGAGTACGTCGTGGATCCAGAAGGAGGAGCGTCAGTCCCATCATTTCCCTGATGTGTGTTGTTCTGCTGTCCACTTCTCTTTTGTGGGTGGGTCACCTATCTGCTGCTGTGTAGATGTTATTTTGCAAAACCATGTATGCCGTGAAGGCATTGTAATCTCCTTATGTAATATCAAGGCCAGCAGGCCACACTGCTTAACTATTTTATAAGTTACTCTGTTGCGATGTGATATACTCATGTGCTTGACTTATCCTGGGACGTCAAGGGTATGTGTATGCTATGCATATATGGGACTAGCTGCAGCGAGCTAGGTCTCTACAGGAGTAGTCGTAGTCCCAGTCTCGGGGCGCGGCAGAGTCCGAGGAAATCACCAATACGTACAAATGTATGTCGACGGCAGTTCCAGCTCCTCGGGCGTCTTCGAACTGAACTCCTATGGTTAAGTCCAATGTGGTTCAGACATTTGCTGTTTTGGATGAATGGATTTGTGATGTATCAGGTGTAACTTGTAGTCGGTAGTTGCATTGTGGCAACCTGCAAAGGTTCCCTTTTATGTAAAATGCATGTATGGGCCACTGGGTCCTCGTCGTGATCTATTGTTAATTTCAGACGTGGCTTTTGTAATATACATCGAATGTGTGAATTGTTGTATTTGTATATTGTTGTATATTTGTGTATCATGTATTGCTAATTGGGACATGAACTTGAATGTGCAGGGAGCATTTGTGTATTTAATTGTATTGGTAGGTAGGTGTGTATTTGTACTGCTGTTTCAGACATGCACTTCAATTTGTGAACTGGCACGTGTATGTTTGTACCTGAATTTGTATTGGTGAACTGGCATGTGTATGTTTGTACCTGAATTTGTGAACTGGCATCTGTAATTTCTTTGGCAAGATGAAGTCCCAACTACCTACGAAAAGTATTTTTGTGTCCCCTAGTTAATCCACAAATTAGCATTTCTTGAAATATATTGCTTTATCTTCTAGTTAAGATCCGTTTGATGTAAGATCTGTTTGATGTTACATTGATATGATTCCTTGAATGTGAGAAATGGCATGTGCATGTTTGTCCCAGTTTGGTAACAGCACCTCCTCTAACGGTAAGTACACATATTTACCAATAGGAAAACACGTATATTTGTTCAGTCATGCATATTCTAACGGTAAATACACATATTTACCGATAGGAAGCACATATATTTGTTCAGTCATGCATATTCTAACGGTAAATGCACATATTTACCGATAGGAAAACACATATATTTGTTCAGTCATGCATATTCTAACGGTAAATACACATATTTACCGATAGGAAGCACATATATTTGTTCAGTCATGCATATTCTAACGGTAAATGCACATATTTACCGATAGAAAAATACATATATTTGTTCAGTCCTGCATATTCTAACGGTAAGTACACATATTTACCAATAGAAAAAGACATATATTTGCTCAGTCATGCATAGTCTAACGGTAAATACACATATTTACCGATAGAAAAACTAATGCTCGAGTGTCATGCATCATCTAACGGTAAGTACACATATGTACCGATAGAAAAACTCATGTGCGTGTTGTGTCATGCATGATCTAACGGTAAGTACACATATTTACCGATAGGAAAACACATATATTTGCTTAGTAATGTATATTCTCTAACGGTATGTGTGTGTTTTTACCGATAGAATATGTGAGCGGCAAATTACCTAAGTTAGTCTGACGGTTATTTCATGTATTTACCGTTAGAAAAATGTCCATTATAAGGAAAACCCCACTCAACCATTGCTGAGCTGCTCTTTAATTTGTTCTGTTGCACTCTGTGTCCCTTTGTTTGTGATGAAAGTTCCACGCTCTCAGCTACACTGCTAGGGTGATCAGCGCAGGCTGGAGGGAAGTTGATTGCGCCCCTCTCTTTAAGGTATGCTTAATCGTCGACACTTATCTCTCTCTCCCTCTAGATCTCCCTTCCTCTCTACTTGCAAGCTAGCTGTATTGTGTAGTTCCAAGTTTGTAGCTCTAAGCTTGGGAGCTTGGTAGCTGGAAATGCGTCATGTTTTAGGAGCTAACTAGCTTGTATTGTGTAGTTAGCTAGGTTAATTAGTGTTAATTTCGTCAGGCTAGGGTTCGACACATGTATCTGTTGTAAGAGGCTATACATGTACATATACATAACTTAATCGGGCAGGTTTCATGCATGGCTTACTCGTTAAATTTTGTTAATTGTAGATGGACAGGAAATATTGGATGTATGGAATAAAACGTACTACTCTTGAATATTTGGATGGTGTGAATGAGTTTATTAAATTTGCTGAGCAACAAAAGGAGAGGAAGGGAGAGAAAAATATGCTCTGTCCTTGTACAGATTGTATGAACTTGAAGAGGTTTAGCAACTCTGATCAAATTAAGAGTCATTTGATTCGTCGTGGTTTTAACGCGCGATACACCCGTTGGATATGGCATGGCGAAGATCTTGAGGAAACAAGCACCACTACTACCAATCAGCACGACTCGGATGTGGATTGCAATAATATCGATGATCATCCCAATTTTGGTAATGTTCATTCCGATGTGCACGTAGATGATGATGATGACAATCTAGATGAGATGTTACGTGATGTAGAGGAAGATTACAACGAAAATGACTTCTGTGAATTTGAGAAACTGATTGCTGACTCTGAGAAGCCTCTGTTCCCTGGATGTGCAACATTTACAAAACTGTCTTCTGTGCTGAGATTATATAACTTGAAGGCAGGAAACGGTTGGAGTGATAAGAGTTTCACGGCACTATTAGATCTTCTAGCGGACATGCTTCCAGAGGGAAATGAGTTGCCAAGATCTACTTACCAAGCCAAAAAACTGTTGTGTCCGTTGGGAATGGAAATCGAAAGAATACACGCATGCCCAAATGATTGTGTGTTGTACCGTAACGAGTACTCCAGTTTGCATGTTTGTCCAAGATGCGGCGCATGGAGGTATACGCGTAGGGACCGGATTGACAGTGAACGTCACGAGGTAAGGAAAGGGCCCCCGGCAAAAACTGTGTGGTACTTGCCTGTGATACCTAGATTGAAGCGGCTGTTTGCAAATCCGAAAGTCGCGAAGCACTTGCGTTGGCATGCTGAAGCTCGGAAACAAGACGGAAAACTAAGACACCCAGCTGATTCTATTCAATGGAGAAACATCAACAGAACATTTGCTGAGTTCGGCGGCGAACTTAGGAATGTAAGGTTCGGGCTGAGTACAGATGGTATGAACCCACATGGTAATATGAGCAACCGGCACAGCACTTGGCCGGTTCTTTTATGCATCTACAATCTTCCTCCTTGGTTATGCATGAAGCGCAAGTACATCATGATGGCGTTACTAATCTCAGGACCCAGACAACCCGGAAATGATATTGACGTGTTTCTAGCGCCTTTAATCGAGGACTTACAGAAATTGTGGAGCGAGGGTGTGCAGGTGTGGGATGCATACAAGAAAGAGAATTTCATCTTGTGGGCCCTGATATTTTGCACCATAAATGATTTTCCTGCCTACGGCAATTTGTCGGGGTATAGTACGAAAGGAGCCAAGACTTGCCCTATTTGCCTAGATGAAACTGAGAGCATGTGGCTGCGAAACTGCCGGAAAACAGTGTACATGGGTCACCGCAGGTTTCTTCCGGTGCATCACACGTACCGTAAGAAGAGGAAATCATTTAACGGGAAGCCTGAGAAGGGATCAGCTCCAGTGTTTCTGACCGGTAAGGAGATTTACTCACGCGTGAACGACATCAAAGTTGAGTTCGGTAAGCATTCTAAACCTCGAGAAAAAAATGTTTGGAAGAAGAGATCGATTCTCTGGGATCTACCGTACTGGGAGCACTTACAAGTTCGACATTGCATTGACGTCATGCATGTAGAGAAAAATGTCTGTGACAGTTTGATTGGTTTGTTGTTGAACATTCCGGGAAAGACAAAGGATGGTGTGAAAGCTCGTCGTGACATGGTGGAAATGGGGATAAGGACTGAGCTTGCACCTTTAGAGAATGGAAAGCGTACATACCTCCCCCCGGCCTGCTACACGTTGTCCAAGAGCGAAAAAACAGAACTCTGTCGGTGCCTGCACGGTGTTAAAGTTCCATGTGGGTACTCCGTGAACTTGAAAAAACTTGTGTCTATGAAGGACCTAAGACTGGTTGGCATGAAGTCCCACGACTATCATGTCTTGATGTCACAGATGCTTCCCATTGCTATCAGAGGCATTCTCCCAGTTAAAGTCAGAGAGACAATCACAAACCTATGTTATTTCTTCAACGCAATATCTTGCAAGGTAAGTACGTGCACTCGTACTATAAGTTCACTACCTCCATTTGTGGAGCTTAATTAGAAGATTTTTCTGATATGAATATTTGGCGCAACTGTGTCCTCGTAGGTAATTGATCCCGATGGACTGGACGCTTTGCAACGCGATGTGGTTACAACTCTTTGTCAGCTCGATATGTATTTCCCTCCATCCTTTTTTGATGTTATGGTCCATCTGATTGTTCACCTTATCAGAGAAATTAAGTTTTGTGGACCTGTGTGCCTGCGCTACATGTATCCATTTGAGAGATTTATGGGTGTATTGAAGGGATACGTAAGGACTCGTCGTCGACCCGAGGGGAGTATCATGGAAGGTTATGCCGCCGAGGAGGTGATTGAATTTTGCACAGATTATATGGCCGGGGTTGACACAATTGGTGTTCCTAGGTCCCGACACGAGGGTAGGCTTGAGGGAATTGGAACGATTGGATTCAAAGCTATCGTCCCCGCTCGTGATGTGTACGCAAAATCACATTTTTGGGTCTTACAACACATGACGGAGGTCGAGCCATACATACACGAGCACAAGGTAATGTTACGGTCACAGAATCCTTCGAAGTCAGACGTTTGGGTAAGCAGAGAACATAACAGGAAATTTGCTGAGTGGATCCAAGAAAGAGTCACGCGAGCTGCCGAGGGCTCCGTAAGTGAAACTGTGACATGGTTGGCTAGAGGCCCAAGATTCACTGTAGGGACTTGGCAGGGGTACGACATCAATGGGTATTCATTTTACACAAGAGCTCAAGACGCCAAGAGTAGCACGCAATGTAGCGGAGTGACACTGTTTGCTATTTCCGAGGATGCCAGGTCAGTAAGGGCGCTGAACTCATATTACGGTGTTATTGACGAAATATGGGAGCTCGATTACGGATTACTTAAGATTCCCCTGTTTCGATGCCAATGGGTCGAAATCCCTCGAGGTGTTCAAGTTGACAGTTACGGGTTTACTCTCGTCGATCTTGGTAGAGTCGGACACCAAGACGATCCATTCATACTTGCAAAGCAAGCCACACAGGTATTCTACATCGTTGACCCGGCCAATCCAAACTTGCATGTTGTCCTCCACAGCAAGAGACGTATTGTTGGGGTCGAAGATGTTGTCGACGAAGAGGAGTATAACCAATTCGATGAAATACCTCCATTTTTAGAGGACATTCAATCTATCCGTACTGAAGATATCGACGAAACAACGTATTTGCGAGATGACCACGAAGAAGGATTATGGGTTGAGAACTATTGATGATTAATTTCTATTTCGGGGATAAATGCCAAGCAAACAGCCCACAAGTTCTGCAGCAAGGTGAGGAACTTATCATTAATACATCAGGCAGTACATTTTTCTTTAGAATTTAATGATAAGCTAGTTCACAGCATTAATACATCTCAATTTTACTCCACAGCATGAGTTCTAACATGTACAGTACCTTTATCCTGTAAATATTTAATTCTTCCCTTCAAATAGCACTTGCAAAAATCTCATCGCAGCCTCTTCAAATTAAGTTCTGCAAAAATCCCTTTTTTCTGATGGTATTTTGTTATTTATACCGATAGAGAAGGACATCTTCTCTCAGGCACTTCAAAACGTTTTCTATCGGTATTGTTCTATTTTACCGTTAGAATAAATTCGTTTGTCTCACGGTATTTGTTGTCTGACGGTTTTTCCCTGTTTTTACCGATAGAAGAAGACTCTGCCGCTTTGAATTCTCAAACGTGTCGCCATGCGTCGCCTTGGAAACTCTAGAAGTACCTC
Source organism: Pharus latifolius (assembly GCA_019359835.1). Classification (NCBI taxonomy): domain Eukaryota; kingdom Viridiplantae; phylum Streptophyta; class Magnoliopsida; order Poales; family Poaceae; genus Pharus; species Pharus latifolius. Next base: position 32,703,580 of record CM033328.1, on the reverse strand, counting down.
GCCATGCGTCGCGGTATTTTGTTGTTTTTCTAATTCTCGAACGGTTCGACTCCTCATCTTCTCTTTCACAATGGCAACCTCCATGGGATCGTCATCCACGCCCTCCCCGGTAAGAACTCTAAATCTCCTCGGTTTACCCCTGTATTGTTAATCCATGTTCAGTTCATTCTTGACCTGTTGATTTGCACAGGGAATGGTAGCCGTGGAAGACACTGCCAAAGTGAAGGCTGACCTGAGGGCCCTCCAGGAGGAGCACAAGCTCCTTACAGACAAGCACACTCAGCTACGGCTTGACCTTGACGATCTCTTCCAGCGCATTAAGCGCATGAAGACGGATGGTGACAATGCTAGGGCGAGGACGAGGCGTCTTCGGGAGGAGAAGAAAGCCGCGGATATGACCATCGCTGGCTACGGTTTGACTATGAAGGATACCATAGCGAAGCTGAGGGAGGTCGCAGGCCTTCTTGACGCGGTAGTAGTTGATCCTAGGGACAACTTGTCGCTAGAGGAGTCCTGCGTCCTGGCTGCAAGTCTAACTGACTCTATTCTACATGCAGCCAGGGCTAAGACCACCCCTTGACCTAGCATTTTGGGTTTTATTTTTTTTTGTAAGTGATAAAACAACAATGAATGAACAATTTCTTTTTATGTCAATTTTCCAATTTTCCGGCTATCTTCCCTCTTTCTTTAACATTCTGCAGCTTTCAACCACGGTCTGTTTGATGTTAAATTGTGTACCTTTTCATTACTCTGACGGTATTTTGTTGTTTTTACCGATAGAAAAAGGGCACACAAATCTCAAGCACTTAATCAAAAAAATTTTCTGGGGAAAATTGGGCTCACGGGATTTTTTTGTTTATACCGATAGAAAAGGGCACCTTTTCATTACTCTCACGGTATTTTGTTGTTTTTACCGATAGAAAAATGGCACCCAATCTCAAGCACTTTAAAAAAAATTTCTGTGGAAAATTGGTCTCACGGGATTTTATTGTTTATACCGATAGAAAAATGCATCCACTAATTCAAATATTTTTCCGGGAAATTTACTTTTTCTATCGGTATTATTTTATTGTTTCGATAGAAAATTACATAAGTCTATCGGTATCATTTTGTTATACCGATAGAAAAGTTCCTCCTCTACTTTATTACTCGTACACGGCCCTTTAGTTTCCCTCCACTCGAACAGTTCCACCTTAGAGCACTGCGTCTCTTCGAGAGCGAAGAAAACCCCAACCTCCGCCGTGAGCACTCACTTCCTCTCTCCCACACGACGATCGCCGGCTGGACACTGGTTCGTCACTGCCACCGGTTCTTATTTTCGTCCTTCGCCCGCCGCTGCTGCGTTCTACAGCGCCTCTCCATCACCAGAACTGATCGCCGCCGTAAATACCCTAATTCGTCGTTCTATTTCCAGCATCTTCTTTATTTGATCCTAGTGTTTTGCACGTACTAATTCTTCGAGTTTTGCAATTACACTAGGGTTCCCTATTGTGTTGGCTTATGTACATTCCGCAGGCAATGTTGATTTTAATTAGGGTTTACATAATATGTTCCAGTGCTGTAATGAACCTGTTTTGAGATTTTAACTTCTCTATACTGCTGTATGTGTGATCAATTGTATCCAACTGCCATGTAATGCAGATTATATGTTGGAGGTGTTCTTACACATATTCTATCGGCAGCTCATGTGTTTACCGATAGAAAATTTTTCTGCACAAGTAGTAAAACTTAATTTGGATCTGGAAGGACATGAGCCATGCAATGTACTAGTTTGGTTGGGAATTTTTACTCACTTCGTATGAATATATGGCAATGTGGATGGGTCTTCGATGTATATGTTTCAAATGCCTATATACATGACTTTTCCCAACCTAATAGCTGTGAAGTCCTGATGACTCACATACAGGCTAGGCTAAAGATTATGCACAGTGGCACTTAGATGCTTGTGTGCATATTTACGTGTGAAATAATAATGCTGGCCCATGAATATTAGTGTAGCAAATCATCGAGAATGTTATGTGATGACAGTGAATGGTGGCTTGTCAACAAAATTCCATATGTAGAGAGCATTGTTATGTTCTATCGGTATCTCACGTGTTTGCCGATAGAAAAATTGTCTTGTGTGGAGGTAATTGTTATGGTCTATCGGCAGCTCATGTGTTTACCGATAGAAAATATTTCTGAAGAGTTCAGTAAGTAATTTATGCATGTCTTTCTTTTTGTATTATTTTCCCTTTTGCCGCCCTAGTTAGTCTCCAGTCCTGGGCTGAGTTATGGAACTCGAAGGCGAATTAATTGCCATATATATGGTTTGTTGAAGGTTTTGTAGGGGAAGACATGTCGTCGTCTTCATCGGATGGTACTAGTGGTTCGACTAGGGCCAACCCCATCGTAACTACTGAAGATGCAGCTGTTACATCCCAGCACAAGAGGGTGGGGCGAGGCGCGACGACGTTGGGGCGTTTGGCCAAACGCACTGATCTTTCTTGTGAGTTCAACCAATTTGGGAGGCTGATTGGAAAGAATGCTGGGAGGTACGCGGCCTACGTTGGGCTGTTGGCGAAAGAAAGGGTGAAGATCACCGTCCAGAGTTGGAAGGACGTGACGGCGGACGAGAGGGATAGGTTGTGGGCGGAAGTGAAGGTTAAATGAACTGAAATCGCTGAACTCTTTCGTAATCACGTTCTCTTGGCTTATACTAAAGTTTAACTAACTCGTGATTAATTGTATGCATTTTTCGGAAACAGGCTAAGTGGAACATCCTCGACGATACACCTAGGACTGCCTGCTTGAAGGACATGAACGGAACATGGAAAACCTTTAAGAGCTGGCTCGTCAGTAACTTCCTAGCTGCGGGGAAATCTCCTTGCGAGAAGTACCCCTTCATATTGGAGGAGGTATGGGAGGAATTCACCAAGTAGAAGGGGACTGAGGAGTTCAAGGCCCTTAGCGAGAAGAATAGGGCGATCCAGAAGAGGAACGACCACCCGCATCGGCTCGGATCCCGGGGCTATGTGGGGAAGGAGGAACAGTGGAAGAAGGAAGACGAACAAAATCCTGTCATCGACACCCCTGAGTTGCCGCTCTCCGAGATCCGGGATGAGAGGTGCAAGCAATGGTGGAGGGGGAGGGGTTCCGTGTCGTCCACGGGGTCTGTGCAGTTCGCAACCCCTGGGGACACCGACGTTGTGAGGCAAATGGTAAGTTGGCTAACCTCGTAAACTGTGTGCGCACAAGTGTATATAAGGCAATTTGTCTCACAAGGTACCTTCAAATGTAACAGATCTCTTTTGAGAAGGAGGCAGCGGAGGGATTGTTTACCCCGCAGAGGGAGAACGACATCCTCACCCGAGCTCTAGGAAATAAGGAGCATCCCGGGCGGACACGGGCCGTGGGAGCCATTGTGTCGTGGAAGGCCGGTTTCGTAGATCCGGCTCCACCGAGGAAGAAGGCCCGCACCTGGAAGGAAAAGGAAGCTGACCTCTCCGATAAGATACGGGCTGAGGTACGGGAGGAGATACGGGCGGAGATGCGGGCTGAGATACGGGCTGAGGTACAGTCTGAGGTGCAGACCGAGGTCGCACAAATGAGGGAAGAGTTTGCACGGTTGAGACAAGCATTGCTGGCCAAGAGTGCAGATGCGGATCCCCAGGACGACGGTACCCCGCGGGGTCGGATAAGCAGTTGCACTTCGAAGGTACTCGCGGATCCAGTGGATCTACTTGAGGTACTGCAAGCCTTCATCTGTGCACTTAAGTTGATGCAAGCCTTCATCTGTGCACTGAATTGTTACAAATTTGCAGGGGCCGGAGGGCTGCATCCTACAGAATCACGTAGGCGCCGGGCAGGAAGTGGTTGGACACGGCTTCGTATATCCGTCTGGGCCGGATGTCTGGGTCCACTGTGTACCTCTGCGGTTGGGTTTCGCAAAGGTACAGGTAGACATGGCCATGCCGGGCTACAACGATTCTCCGTTGCCAGTCCCAACAGAGGAACTGCAGACACTTGCTGAGGAAGTGGGCTCCTACGTACAGTTGCCCAAGAAGTGTCTTGTAATACAACCGGTAAATCCTACACATTTTAGATTACATCCTACTCAGTACACTCAACTTGCATAATCTAACATACGTGCTCATTAATTGAAGTGGCCTGCCGCGGGGCTACCAGGGGACTGCGCCCCCAGCTCGGGGCATGAGGGCCGATCTCGTGCGAACCTGGACACATCAAAGACGGCCTCGACCCCACCCAGCGCATCCACGCCTCCACCTCGGAAGAAAGCCGCCATCACCTCGCCCTTGCCTTCGAAGGTACGCGCTCAGTCCCCGGCAAAAGGCAAGGGCGGCAAAGGCAAGGGCAAAGGGCGACAGGGACTACCGTGGACGTTCACGAACGCGCTCCCACTCCTGTTGGAGGCATCTTTGCGGAAATTGGATCGATCAACCAGAGACCTCCACGACTGGTACCTACATCGAGCTCGGCGCAGCCTGAACTTCTTAGTTCCCTACAGGCCTGGGCAGTTCCACCGTGTGCCCGGGACTATATCCGTGGCACACGAGGATCTGTTCGACCTCTACAACTGGCGGGAGCTCGATATGTCCATCATACGGACTGGAGTCCTGTGAGTTTGCTGATGCTATGTATTGCTGTTTTCTAACTCTGTTTGCTAACTCTGCATTAATGTTGCTGTTCATTTGAATACTGAGTAACTTTCTGTGAAATTAATATTAATCTCGTCCTTCGCATGCAGGTGCATGTACAGGCTAGCATCGGAGGCTGCGTGTGACAAGGTGGGTTTCCTCGACCCAGAGAAAATAAGCCTCACGATGCTAGAGCAGGACGCCGCGCACGCTGAGCAATACATATCCAGCGCGCTGATGGCGCAGCAGGACAGGGACTTCATTCTGGTGCCGTACCACCAAAGGTTAGTGCATTTCGTACTAATTTAACTCAATCTTGTATGTTACACCTGAGATGTACTTTGAGCTAGCGGTCCTCTTTTACGTACAATGCAGGGGCCACTGGATCCTCATCGTGATCTGTCCGCCGAGGAACGAGGTGTACTACCTCGATTCGATGCGTGACAGATTATCGATGGAATATGTGCTCAAGGGGAATATGGAGGCGTAAGTAACTTATATGTTTGATTTATATTTTGACCTCACTAGCTAATGATAATACATTAACTGGCAATACTAACTGAAATGCAGGGCTTTTGATAAATATGTGTCCGCTGGAGGGAGGCATGCCGCACCGCAGGGCTCCGTACTAGCTTGGAAAGAATATGAGGTACTCACGAGACTTTTTGTTTATGCTTAATTAGTTTATGGAAACAATATATAGCTAACATGTCTTCGCATATGCAATTATCTCAGTGCCATCAGCAGCCGCAATCGTGGGAATGCGGGTTTTATGTGCTGCGCTACATGTATGACCTAGTGCGGACAAACTTTTCCCGATTCCCCCAGGTAAGCATCGATAGCTAACTCAAATTTCAAAAATGGGTGTCACGTTCTAAATTAGGATCGAAGTTAGTTACTCAGTATGCACACATGCTTGCAGATCGCCATGTCGAAAGACCAATATGAAAATGCAAAGATTATATATCTTCGACAAATCTGGGCACAATATGCATGGAGGAAGTAGCGCCCAACTATCCAGCATGACAATTTTCTCCTTTTTGTGTACTCTGCATAGACTGTTCATATACATGTGAATAAATATATATATGTGAATAAATGTCCACATTGGATTGCAATCTGTATTTGTCCATACATATGTGAATAAATGTGAATAACTGCCTAATGTGTCAATTTGTTCTGTGAATTTACCTTGCATCTGTACTGTATTGTGTATCCAATCTATACTGTATTGCATTTGTACTGTATATGTGAATGTACTGTATTGTGAATGCAAATAAAGTACTGTATATGTGAATGCTCTATCGGTAAATTCATCAACAACCGAGAGACTACTGTACTTTTTTCTATCGGTACAATCAAAATTAACCGTTAGAAGAGTGTGACCTTTCCTGCCGGTGAACTCATACATATCCGATAGAGTAGTGGTACTTTTTTCTGTCGGTAATATTGTAATTAACCGTTAGAATAGTGGTACTTGTCCAACCGCTGACGACGAGTTTTCTATCGGTACACTCCTAATATGCCGATAGAATAGTATGATTTTTTCTGTCGGTAATCTTGTAGTTAACCGTTAGAATAGTGGTACTTTTCCAACCGCTGACGACGAGTTTTCTATCGGTACACTCCAAATATACCGATAGAATATTATGCTTTTTTCTGTCGGTAAACTTGTAATTAACCGTTAGAATAGTGGTACTTTTCCAACCGCTAACGACGAGTTTTCTATCGGTACACTCCTAATATGCCGATAGAATATTATGATTTTTTCTGTCGGTAATCTTGTAATTAACCGTTAGAATAATGGTACTTTCCCTGCCGCTGGACGTAAGACTACGACGGGTTTTCTATCGGTAGATTCATAATATGCCGATAGAATAGTGAACTTCTTCTGTCGGTTATTTACCGATAGAAAATGTCCAGTCATGTTCTATCGTGTCTATCTCTATCGGTACAAAAACCGATAGTAGAAGGGTGTTTTTTACAGATAGAAGACTGCATTTCTGTACTAGTGGATGGAAGGGTGTCTCACCGGTGGCTCGACTAGAAGTAGTTCGTAGTGCCCATAGAACGGTATAAAGCTCGTCTGCCCAAGCCCCCGAGCGAGTCTTAAGGCGATCAAAAACACGTTTCTTGATGCCTTGTAGTATCTGCCCATTGGCCCGTTCTACAGCACCATTGCTTTGTGGATGCGCCACAGAAGCAAAGCACACTTTTGTTCCGATCTGATCGCAATAGTCTAAGAAAAGACTACTAGCGAACTGGGAACCATTATCGGTGATAAGACGGTTTGGAACACCAAATCGAGCAACAATGTTCTTATGAAAGAACTTTTGTGCTGCTAATGCGGTAATATTTCGTACCGGTTCGGCCTCGATCCACTTAGTAAAGGTGTCAATGGCTACGAACAGAAACTTGTATCCGTTGACCGCTTGTGGCATAGGACCAACAATGTCCATTCCCCAAATCGCGAAGGGCCATGCGAGGGGAATAGTTTGTAACGCATAGGCAGGTTGATGAACTTGTCTCGCGTGGAACTGACACTGAGGACATGTTTTGACCATGTGCTTGGCATCATCAAGTGCCGAAAGCCAATAGAATCCTTGTCGAAAAGCTTTTCCGACCAGTGTCCGATATGACGCGTGTGCACCACATACACCGTCATGTATTTCTTTCAAGAGGGATTTTCCTTCCTCCTGAGATATGCAACGCCTGAATACTCCTTGAGTACCCTTTCTGTACAGAACCCCGTCTATGAGTTTGTACAGACGCGCTTTTCGAATTAACCGATTGCTTTCGGTTTCGTCCTCGGGTAGGGTCCCGTGTTCAAGATAGACTCTCAATGGATGGGTCCAATCCTGTTCCTGACCGAGGTTGGTAACGGAGGCTATTACCGGATCATCCCCGACCGAAGTCATGATCGAAGGACGGTCCAAGTGTTCAATGAACACTCCTGCCGAAGCAGATGTACGTGAGGAACCAATTTTGGATAATTGGTCTGTGAGAATGTTGTCCTTTCGCGGGATATATTGGACCTCAAAATGACTGAAGTGTTTTTCCAATTTCCTCACTTCCCCCAGGTAATGAGCCATTATCTCATCGGAGGTGCTATACTCCTTGTTTACCTGGTTTACGACTAGCTGTGAGCCTCCCCTCACCACTAATCGACGGACTCCGAGGAATTTGGCTGCCCGGAGCCCTGCAAGAAGACCTTCATACTCTGCTGCGTTGTTGGTCGCAACAAAGTGTAGTTGGATGACAAACTTAAGCTGTTCGCCCTGGGGCGTAACTAAGACCACTCCAGCCCCCGAGTGTTGAAAACTACGGGAGCCGTCAAAGTACATTGTCCAGTAATCGGGACACTCCAATTCCTCTGGCACCTGTACGGGTGGCTCAGGGTTGGTCCATTCGACCACAAAGTCGGCCAAAACCTGAGACTTAACCGCCGTGCGGGGCGTGAAATGGATTTCGAAGGCACCGAGTTCGACCGCCCATTTGGCGATTCGACCAGATTTCTCTGGGTTTCGGACAATATCCCCCAAAGGAAAAGAGGAGGGTACTGTGATCTTGTGCGCTTGGAAGTAGTGTCGTAGCTTACGGGAAGCCATCAGTAGCGCGTAAAGTATCTTCTGGACCTCAGGGTAGCGCTCCTTAGGACCATGAAGTACCTCGCTCACATAGTAGACGGGTCTATGTATTTCTTCCCTATCTGCGATCAGAACGGCGCTGACCGCGTGCGGTGTGGCCGCCAGATAAAGGAGCAATGGTTCTCCTTTGTTGGGAGATACCAATACTGGCGGACTGGATAGATATGTCTTCACCTCCTGAAACGCTTTTTCGGCCTCATCTGACCATGTAAAATTGTGATGCTTCCGCAGGGCTTTGAAGAAAGGCAATCCCCTTTCGCCTAGTCACGATATGAAACGACTTAAAGCCGCCATGCGACCAGCCAGGCATTGAACATCCTTCATGGTCGAGGGCGATCTCATTTGTTCAATGGCCCTGATTTTCTCAAGATTAACTTCAATGCCCCTGGAACACACAAGGAAACCAAGAAGTTTTCCTGAAGAAACCCCGAAAGAACATTTCTCCGGGTTTAATTTTATTCCAAAGCGATTCAAATTACAGAAGGTTTCAGCGAGATCGTCCAAATGAGACAATCTCTTGGTACTTTTTACAACCAAGTCGTCTACATATGCTTCGAGATTACGCCCTATCTGGGAAAGAAAGGTCTTTTGCATCAAGCGCTGGTACGTGGAACCTGCGTTCTTGAGACCGAACGGCATTCTTACGTAGCAGTATGTGCCAAACGGGGTGATGAAGGCAGTTTTCTCTTCATCATCTTCTGCCATGCTAATTTGATGATATCCTGAGTAAGCGTCCAGAAAACTCATCAGTTCGCAACCCGCAGTGAGTCGACCAGCTGGTCGATGCGGGGAAGGGGAAAGTCATCCTTCGGACAGGCAGCGTTGAGGCTAGTGTAGTCGACGCACATGCGCCACTTGCCATTTGACTTGCGGACCATGACCGGATTGGCGAGCCATTCCGGGTGATCCACTTCACGGATAAACTCGGCCTGTAGGAGTTTGTCCAACTCCTCTCGGATGGCTTCCTGTCGGTCAACAATAAAACGCCTGAGCTTTTGCTTTATTGGTCGTTGTCCAGGTCGAATTGCTAACCTGTGCTCAATTACTTCCCTTGGGACACCGGGCATGTCGGATGGTTTCCACGCAAACACATCTGCGTTAGCCCGGAGGAAAGCAATGAGATCGAGTTCCTATTTGTCATCCAGAGCTGATCCGACCCGAATTGTCTTGGATGGATCATCTGGGTACAAAGGAACCAATTTGAGTTTCTCATCTGGTCGAGGAGCAGCCTTGATCACGTCGGTGGCAACAGTGGCGACCTGAGCGTCCCGGAGGGGAAGTTGATCGACCATCTCCAAAGATAGCCGGTCGCACGTGAGTGCCACGTTGCGACTGCCTCTGACCGAGATGACACCTTTGGGGCCAGGCAATTTTCCGCACTGGTAAGCATAGTGCGTTGCCATCATGAACTTAGCGAGAGTTGGCCTGCCAAAGATTGCATTATAAGCCGAATCACAATCGATTACGTCAAAAGTAAACAATTCTGTTCGGAAGTTATCTGGTTCTCCCAGTGTGACCGGGAGGACCACTTGTCCCAACGGCATCATGGAGGGGCCTAGGATTATCCCATAAAACAGATGGATTATGGGCTTAATCTTCGAACGAGGAATTTGCATCTCGTCGAGTGCCTTGACCAATAAGATGTCAAGGGAGCTTCCTCCGTCGATCAGGACCCTTTCAACTCTCGCGTTACTGATGATCGGGGTAATGACCAGAGGGAGCCTCAATGGTCTTGTTAACCCCGCCGGACAATCAGTGTGATCAAATGTCAAAGGTGTATCCGACCAACGGGGGTATTGAGGTTCACCAAGGGATGTCTCCATTTGGTTAACCCTCGGTAAAAGGTCTTAAACTGCCTTTTGGAAACGAAAGAAGAAGAACCTCCAAAAATAACATTAATATGATTGGTAGGACATTTCCTCGTCTCTGTCGGCGTCCCTAAGTCCGCACGCCTGTTCTTTAGGTGGTAAGGTTGGCATTGGCCCAACTCCCTGGTAGAAGTCATCCAGTTGCTTCAACCAACTCCTGCAATTCTTGAGGTCGTGGCCTGCGGAGTTGTGGAGTGGACACCACTTCTTGCTTCCCTGCGGATTAGTGGACTTTTCTGGCTGGTCGACACTCCGACCACCAGAGGCAGTTTTATTTTTAAATGAAGGCTTGTTACCTTTGGTCGAAGGCGGCTTCTCTGCGACCGCGACCTCGCGGTATTGTCCAGAGCGGTTCCTCTTCGACTTCTTCGACTTCCCACCTGATGAAGATTCCGGCTTCTTGCTTGAATCTTCCTTCCTGGAGTCTTTGAGACCTGGTTGTGGTGGTAAGTCACCCTTGTCGACCATCCGGTTCCATTGACTGCTTCGGCTGCATCAGAGTATCGATCGGCCATGTCGAACAGATCGGCCACTGATCGAGGAGGGTGGATAAGCAAGTCCTCGGTAAATCTCCGGTATCGAACAGCATGTTTAAATGCCCTGATTACGAAGCCATCAGATATGTTCGGGATGGTATTCCTCACCCTGACACACCTCTTGACAAACTGCCGAAGTGTTTCGGTTGAAGTTTGCCGTAGCCGATGAAGGTCGTCCTCTTTACCCGGCTTTTGGTAACAATTTTGGAAATTGCTGAGGATGGCATCGTACAGCATTTCCCAATTGTAAATGGAACCCTCGGGCTGATTAAACAGCCAGGTTCTAGCCGGTCCTGCGAGGACTGTAGGCAGGTAGTTGGCCATGACCTTGTCATCGCCCCCTGCCGCTTGGATGGCAGTGATATAGATTTCAAGGAATTCGGAGGGGTTCTGAGTTCCATCAAATCTTTCAATAGCCCCTGGTCGAAACTTATCAGGCCAAACGACCGCACGTAGGCCGGGCGAGAAAGCTTACAACCGACGTAGGGACCATGAACTGCCCTGTGACTTTCGACCAGGTTTCGAGTGACCTCACGCAGCGGTGAAGTTACTCGTGGTCCCAAACGAGAGTGGACAGGAACTCGATCTCTACTACGAGAATCCTGTGTCCGCCGGTACTTGTCCTGTCGGGATGGTACGGGCGGTGGGTAACTTCGTCGGCCAGAACCAGAGTGGAGACACTCTCATTCGCGGGAACGTGTTACCGAGCGGGAAGAGGCCGTTGGGGTCGCCTTAGACGCGACCTCATCCAGTCTTTCCGCCAGGATCCTGTAAAAGGTAGGTTTCTGCGCATCCGTGACCGTAGGCGGAAAGTTACGCATGACCTCCGCGATAGATCGCAGTCGAACATGGGTGCTTCTCCTAGGGGCACCAGGTGTTAGTGTTTCTTCGTCCACTGGGAAACGCTTCGGTGGCAAAGAAGGGGTCTGGTCACGTTTGTGACCACGCGACCGTCGAGAAGAACTCGGAGCAGCATCGTAACGAGCCTGCGCATCTTGAAGAGCCTCTAGGGCAGTTCTGCGTAGTTCATTGTTTTGTTGCTCGAGATCTTCATCTTCCTTCTGTTTGCGATCCCGTTCTTCCCTAGCAGCCTGCTGATCGGGAGTTTCCTCTGACAAAGCAGCGAACTGTCGTGGGAGAGAAGTTGCCGATGGGGAAAACATCTCGGTTTGTTTCGAGTCGGACTCGAAATCAAAGAGACGGTGAAGGTTATCAGGGTCGAACCTTCCGGGGCTGATTTCCAGGTCGACATCATCCTTCCCCTGGAGAGATGATTCAACCTGTGGAAGATTCTGACCTTCAACCTCCTCCATTGGGACAGGATCGCTTGGAGAAGGCATTGGGATATGAGCATAATCCTCGAGATCGAAATCGTTCTCGGAATCATATGCTCCAGCCATATTTCAGCGAACCTCCGGATTAAAACTAGGACGCCTTGAGAAAGGCCCCACGGTGGGCGCCAGCTGTCGACGATTCGGACTCGGAGTCCTCAGCCGAACTTATGCAAAATTTGTAATAGCGAGACCTTTCAAGATGACCCTCCGGGAAGGTATATAGAACAATGGTGAACAGGAGCACAGAGAGATTTATACAGGTTCGGGCCCTCGATGGTGGGAGTAATAGCCTTACGTCCTGTTAGGATTTCACTATAGGTGATAAACGGTTACAAGATGATAGAAAAACCCCTTCACAGGCGAAGGGTTTTTTCCTATGTAAATGTACAGAATAAAGCCAGGAAAGCTTGTAAGAATTATCTAATTTAGGCCGTAGACTTGACTGTTTGAGTGGTTGAGATGTGTTGTATCTCGCCTCCCCCTTTGCTTGACACTCCATACCACCCTTTTATACTGGTCGAAAGGGTGGCATGTAATAAACTGCATCAAACAGTTGCTTGAACGGTTGAATACGGTTTTCAGAAAACCACTCTTAACCTCCACGCAGGTTAAACACGTGTTATTCATGGATAACTACACGTATTAACCTCCTGACGGTTGATTCTCCACGTGGGGGAATCTTCGGGGTACCTGGAATATTCTCGCTATAGGAATAGCCGGACAGATGAATTCCAAGCATCCTGGTCGAAAATGCTTTGACCGCAGGATACTGGCTGACCACGCAACATCTCGGTCATTCGGTTCATGTATAGCATATGAACTCCTGACCGCGCAAAGCCTGCGACCTGATCGCGCAAAGCCTGCGACCTTGAGCTGATGCTTCTCAGAATATCTTGAGTTCACACCGTTAGACACGTGTCTGGTTCGAATCTGTCCTGAACCAACAGTGCATTTATTTGAACTGACTCGGGTGTCAATCCTCATCACTAATCGATAGTAAACATGACGTAATTTCACTGTCTGTTACAAAAGACAAACAGTTAGTAGAACTTCATCTCTTCTAACGGTTCATATAGTACTAACCGAAAGTAAAAATGAAGAGCTATTCACTAACGGTTTCCCAGAACACAACCGTTAGTAAAAAACCTCTTCTCCACTGTGGTCCTCGTACACTAACGGGTTTTTCCCTGATTACATATAACCATTAGAAGATAGGGGTTAGTGGACTGCATTTCTATAGTAGTGAGAGTATGAGATCACTAAAGGCGGAGTTAAGTTCGTGATCAGTAGAGATGTTTACGTCAACACTTCGAACTTGATTACCGCAAATCAAGCCAAATGAATCATCAACACATATCACAAATACGTGCTTGTTATGATTCGACCAGTTGGTTAAAGTAAGAGTACTCAAGCAGCGTTGTTGTTGGTGTGCCGAGAAGATTCTGGTCATTTGTCAGGACTGCAGGAGAAATACAGTGATCTGTTCAATGGTACCTAGGGTTGTCCACTAAAACGTCCAGTCGAGCACGAAATTCAACTCGTGTCAGATGCAACACTTCCCAATCTGAGTATGCATCGTAACTCAGTAATGGAGAACTAAGAGATCAAAAAACAACTTGGTGAATTGTTAAGAGATGGTGTAATCCAACCAAGTAGTTTACCTCGTGGATCTCCTGTGGTGTTAGTGCCAAAGAAAGATGGTACTTGGCGTATGTGTATCGACTACAGAGAACTGAACAAGATCACCACCAAGAACTGGTACCCCCTTCCTCGTATTGACGACCTGCTAGATCAATTGAAGCATGCTACTTGATACCAGCCTAGACCGTCTCGCAATAGAACGAGGACGATGCAGTAGGCGAGTATTCTAGTCGTTCTTTCCTCAGGGAGTAGAGAAACAAAGCGTGAATAACTAAACTAAATCAATGACAAAAGAAAATAAATCGGACAAAAGAAAAGAGAGGGAAGATGCTGGAAGAAAAGAGATGGTCTCCTCGACAATCGACAAATGTTTATTCTAGACTAGTGTTTCGTAATACAAGCGATAGAAAGAAATCGTGTAGTAGTAGCGCGCGAGGCAGCGCTAACAACCATCATCGATCGCAATCTACAGCAAGTATCGACGAATCACGTGTCGAGCGAGCATTTATCAACCACAGACCACTCAGCCACAACCAAAGAGGAAATGACAATAAGTTCAACAAAGAACTTGATTTGACAGGATTCCAATACTGAGATTGAGCAATAAGGAGAGTACATCATTTGACAGGGATTGGTCTTCAAGACTTCAATTAGACCAGAGTCTCAAAATTGCAAAACACAATTCCACTAACAAGTCAGAGACCCATCAGAGAAATAGGGCTCAAGAATTGCACAGCTACTGAAATTTAAACTCCAGAATCTCAATCACAATTCACAGGATACACAAGAAAGTTCAGTCAACAACAGAAATCAATTGTCAATTGACTACTTTTAATTTTAGTTCAACAAAGATTAAATGGTCAAATTGGCTTCACCACTTAAGAGATTATCATTTCAGTACAACTCTGTATAATACATCTCAGAGCAAACTATCCAGGCAATCACAGCACATATTCATTCTGATTCAACTCAGGAATTGGAAATTGAGAATTCAATTCAACAACTGCATACAAGCATTCATCTCATACATTGAATCCAATTCAGTTCATCAAAATTTAAGGACAAAGAAGGTGAGAAGGATTGAACCAGTAAACACCATGGTGCTGACGAATGCGGCCGATTGGAGGAGATCGTAGAAGAAGTTGCTGATGGCTGAGGCAGAGGCGATGAAGCTGTCTTAAGCAGAGGAGACCGAGAATGAAGAAAACGCCGGAGTTGGTGAAGATGGCGGCGTCGTGGAGGATGACTGGAGGCGGCTCAGCAGATCTGGCGCGGCGGCGTCGCCGTGTGAGGTCCCGGCTGATGAAGACAGCAACGGAGGAAGAGAGCAGGTGGCGCCGGAGGTGCAGATCGGGGGACGGCGAGCTCGGTGGCGCAGCAGCTCGGATCCGGCGGTGTAGAGAGGAGATGGCGGCGTGGCGGCGACGTCGAGAGGAGCATGGATCTGGATGGGCGGCGTGGTGGAGCAGATCGGCGGCGAGACCAGCGTAGGAGAGTGCGGCTTGGGTATGGTGTGAGGAAGGAGGCGGTGGTGCCAGCGCACGAAGGGGACCGGCGAGCTCGGCGGCGGCCCTGTAGAAGGAGGCGGCGCTGTTTTGGGGCGGCATTGGTGGCTTGGAGTGGAGCGGCGAGGAAGGAGGCGCCGCGCCAGGTGGTGAGGGCGGCGGCGCCGTGGAGATGCTATGGAGGGTGGCGGCTCAGGAAGAAGGATTTGGGGACTTTTGGAAGATGTGGTGGTGGAGGTGCTTGGATGAGGAGCAGATCTAGAACAGTAAGGAGGAGATAAAAGAGGCTTTCCTGTATAGAAGGGAAGATGAGGGAGGTAAAGAAGGTGGTGCGCCGCCGGCGTACGGCCCGGCCACCGGCGGCGAGGTGGACGGAGGTGTGGAGGAGGATTTGGGGGAGATAGAAAAGAAGGTAAAAAAATAAAAACCGGGCTCAAATGCCTCAGATGGCCGGCGGCAGTGTAAGAGGGAAAATTGGCACTTTTGCAGAAAAGCCCTCGAGTTTTGGAAATTTAGAAATGTGACCTCGTGGCTAGGGTTTGGGATTCCGGGCCCCCGGAGACTCCGATTTCAGTGCGGTCAATTCCTACGCGACCGCGGGAACGCGCACTTCCATCAGGAATCGTCCGATGGCCAGATTAAGTCGAGGACGCACGTCCGCTAGCCAAAAATCCATCCAATCCTCCCGACCTGTGATAAAAATTGGAAAAACGAGTAATCCGGTCGATTTGGCAATTAATCTGGAATAATCTAGGTATATATGCCGAAGAAAATGACTAATATGTGCAAAAGCATGAGGAGAATGTACAAAATAATAAGGCAAATCGAGTAAATATCACTACTGTCTTCTTGAAATTGGATCTTAAATCAGGTTATCATCAAGTCAGCATCCGAGAGGAGGACACTTGGAAAATCGCGTTCAAAAAACAACAAGGTCTGTTCGAATGGCTGGTCATGCCGTTTGTCCTCTACAATGCCCTGACAACTTTCATGTGTCTTATGAATGACGTATTGCGCCAGTTCATCGACCACTTTGTGATCGTTTACCTCGACAACATACTGGTCTATAGTCGTTCGTGGGACGAGCACCTCATTCATGTCAAAAAGGTGTTTGAACAGCTACGACAACATCAACTTTGCCTCAACCGTAAGAAGTGCGAGTTCGGCCAGCAAACTCTACTGTACATGGGAGTCGTGGTCGGCAATAGTACATTGCAAATCGATCAGGATAAGGTAAAAGTGATTCACGAGTGGCCACGACCATGAACAGTTATAGAGGTGCATAGTTTTGTAGGAGCATGCCAATACCTTCAAAAGTTCATACGACACTTCTTGATTGTGGCTTCTCCGTTGCATGCATTAACCAGGATCGACCAGAAGCTCGGGTGGATAGGGAAACATGAGGACACGTTTCTCTTGCTGAAGAGGAAGATTCGTTAAGCTCCTGTTCTACCTTTGCCGAATCTACAGAAATCATTCGAGCTAGAAACCGATGCATCAGGTTATGCAATGGGCACAGTGCTCATGCAAGAAGGTCGGCCAGTAGCATATCACTTCGAGTTATTTTAGGGAGCTCAGAAGAATTACCTGAACTACAACAAGGAGTTGTGTGCACTGCATTAGGCCGTAAAATTTTGGCGGTGCTACAATTTGGGTGAAGAGACTATTGTCCACACCGACCACCAGCCTTTGCAATATTTGCAAACGCAATCGAAGCTACAACAATCTTGATATATGAAGTGGATGTCGTATCTACAGCAGTTCAATCTGGTGATTAAGTACAAGAATGGTGCACAATAAACTGGCTGACATGTTGTCGCGACCACCAGTGACGACCCTCTGCTTATCAGCGTTCATGTAGATCGAGCCCTCATGTCATGATGACTATGCCACAATGTACGGTGAAGATCCTGATTTTCAATCAGCACTGGTTGAGCTCGAAGCAGGGAAACCTATAGAGTTCATTCATCGAGAAGGACTCTTGTACAAAGGCAATTTGCTTTGTATACCTCGTGGAGCATCTCGAATTCAATGGCTGCAAGAAGCGCATACATCGAAGGTTGCTGGACACTTTGGGGTAACGGAGACTTTGCAAAATCTTCATCGACATGTGTTCTGGCCGCGGATGCAGCAAGATGTGGATAGCTTTGTTCGAGGCTGTGGTCTCTGCAGCATTTCGAAACCGGCAAACCGAAAATTGGGTTTGTACACTCCTTTGCCAATTCCATCGCGACCATGGGAAAGCATATCCATGGATTTCTTGGTAGGATTGCCTAAGACTCGATGTGGCAATGATTATCTCTTTGTGGTTGTTGATCGGTTCTCAAAAATGATGTAGTGCACCACTATTTCTTTGTACCACTAACCGTTCAGGGAAGTAGTGCAATCTAGATAGCTCAGACAAACCTATCAAAACCACATGCTGACTTCGGTACAAGGCAAGGCAGGTAAGATTGGAGGAAAACTCGCAAACTTTTGAAGACATCGATGAACAACCATCAATGGAGGACCAAAAGAGAAACAAGGATTATGCAATCCTGCTTAGTATGGGTTTGCAATCTGGTATTCTTAGACCACTGATTGAATCAAATAATTTTGAAATAAAACTTGTGCTTTTAAATTTGGTTCAACAAAATCAGTTCAACGGTCTTCCCGTTGAAGATCCATTTTTACATTTGCACATGTTTCTTGAGCATTGTGATGCTTTCAAGATTCATGGAGTAACACATGATGCACTTCGTTAGAGGCCCTTTCCATTCTCACTTCGTGAGAAGGCGAGGGCATGGCTATTGCCGTGGTATTGCGAATACCCCGGCAGGTCTTGTGAACAATCCTAGCGAAGATTATGCGGCGCGGGATGACCGGAAGACCGGTCCTCCCCCGCCGGACAAACACAAGAAAAGACACAAGGATTTATACAGGTTCGGGTCCCGGTGGGGGCCCTAGTCCTGTCGGCGCGCTCCCGACCGGAGTCGGCTGGGGAGGCTCTCTCCGGGGGAGAGGCTTCCGGAGCACTCCTGTGAGTTTAGCTATTCCAATCAATATGAATCACCTGGTTACAACTGAGGGGTACAAGGGCTATTTATAGCCCCAAAAAGAAGCAAAAAGCCTAAACTACCCCGGAAGCCACCGTCGGATTGAGGGGTAGGAACGTCCTTCTCCTGGTCAAATGTCTTGGATGCTTGACAGGTGGTCACTGATTCCCGAGGCGCTCCTCGCGTGACTTGCACGTGATCAACAACCAGAGACTTTACCTTTAGAAGGGCGACGAGGCCCGGGACACGCACCGGAGGCCAGGTCCTCGGGCCAAAGGTGACTCCCGGGACCGGTGCCGGAGGCCAGGTCCCGTGAGCAAAAAAAGGCGGTACCCGGGGAGGCACTGGAGGCCAGGTCCCCGGGCAAAGGGCGGCGCCCGGGACGGCGCCGGAGGCCAGGTCCCAGGGGCCAAAAGGCGGCGCCCGGGGAGGCACCGGAGGCCACGTCCCCGGGCAAATGGCGGCGCCCGGGAGGTCGCCGGAGGCCAGGTCCTGGGGGCCAAAAGGCGGCGCCCGGGGAGGCACCGGAGGCCACGTCCCCGGGCAAATGGCGGTGCCCGGGACGGCGCCGGAGGCCAGGTCCTGGGGGCCAAAAGGCGGCGCCCGGGGAGGCACCGGAGGCCAGGTCCCCGGGCAAATGGCGGCACCCGGGACGGCGCCGGAGGCCAGGTCCCGGGGGGCCAAAAGGCGGCGCCCGGGGAGGCACTGGAGGCCAAGTCCCCGGGCAAATGGCGGCGCCCGGGACGGCGCCGGAGGCCAGGTCCCGGGGGCCGAAAGGCGGCACCCGGGTAGGCACCGGAGGCCATGTCCCCGGGCGCATGTGACGCAACTTACCTGGACTTAGTCTCGAAGAGATTTCCCCCAACAGCAGCCCCCCATGCCCCCCGGGGACGATGCTCGAGTCCCCGGTGGGTGTGGTACATGTCACCGGGAAAATCTCCGGACCAACCCACCGGAGCCGTGATGCTTCAGCTTCCGTGCCCCGCGCATAAGGCCGCGCCGTTTCGCCATAAATGCGCTCGCGGTTCGAACCGGCGCCTCGATTCGCGCGCCAGTCCCTTCGTTTCCCACACGCGATTTGAACTTCAATGGTCCAAATTGCTCCGCGGGGTGCCACGTGGGGCCCATCTGGACCACGGCTCGCCCCTATAAATAGGGCCTTGGTGGGCCCGGGAACTTCATTCCAAACTTCTCATCCTTAGCGAGTTTAGCCCTCCCGGTAGCTCTCTTCTGGTAGCTAGCACCCGGTAGCAAGCGTCCAGAACCTTTAGACGTAGCCTCCTGAAAAGTTAGCCTCCGGAAAAACTAACCTGATGGCACCGAAGGGTCGAGCGAAGATGACCGAGGTGCCCCCGGAGGAGGTCGCCCTGGACTTCCTCTGGGCGTCCGAGTTTACGGCCAAGGACGCGGAGTCCATGGTCGAACGGGGAGTCGTGGAGGACGGGGACATCCAAGTCCCCGTGAAGAAGGACGGAGCCCCCCGCCCCAGGCCCGGAGAGGTTGTGGCCTTCGAGGCCTTCCTGGAGGCGGGGCTCCGGCTCCTGATGCATCCCATGCTCCGGGAGTTTTTTAAGGAGTACGGGGTGGCCATAAACCATCTCACCCCGAACGCGATCGTCCGGATGGGCCTCTTCATCTGGCTCTTCGAGACGGCCACCGGGAGGGAGCCCACCCTACGCGTCTTCCGGTACTTCTACGAACCAGCGGCACGAAGCTCCCACCTGGTG
Organism: Pharus latifolius; assembly: GCA_019359835.1. Taxonomy (NCBI): domain Eukaryota; kingdom Viridiplantae; phylum Streptophyta; class Magnoliopsida; order Poales; family Poaceae; genus Pharus; species Pharus latifolius. Next base: position 32,683,650 of record CM033328.1, on the reverse strand, counting down.
AAGGGGGCACCCAAGTCCCCCTTCGGCTCGGTGATGGTGCAGATGCTGCCGTCCCGGGTGGCCGATTACCCGGCGGCAGCCTCCCGGGACCATTGGGGCGACTGGATCCGGAGGTGGTTCTACCTCCGGGTCCGGGACGACGAGGTGACGTACGCCCCGGAGCCCGCCTCCTACAGCAGGTCGTCCGCGCCGAAGCCTTCGGTGTAGACGGACGAGGAGCTCGAGCTCCTCGGCAAGGTGATCATCTCCCGGAAGACCCGCTCTATGCGGGACGCCGCCGAGGAGATGATGCTCCTGAGGATCTCCCCCTTCTCACGTGGGAGAAGGGGATCGGCATGGGCCCGGAGCTGCGGCACCCGGTCAAGCCGGTGACCCGACGTAAGTCCCGGTAACCTGCTTCATTGCATTTACAAATTTTTGAAAATTTGACTAACTCTTTACCTCTTGTAGTCCGGTCGTACCCGGCGGCGCAGGAGAAGGCGGAGAACCTCCTGGGGAGCTACTTCACCGACGAGCACGAGTGCGTCGTGCGCCTCGTGGGGAAGGGTCCTCCCCGGAACTTGGTGGCTGGGGCCTACGGGCTGAAGTTGCCGGAGAGGAAGCCCCTCCCCACCCCCGGGTCGCACAAGCGGGGGAAGGACGCGGCCGGGGGATCTGAGCCTAAGAAGGCCAGAGTCCAGAAAGCCCCTGGCCCGTCGACGACGCGGGCGACGACACCGGCGAAGCCCCGGGACGAGACCCCCGGGACCGAGCGCGCCCGGGCACCGGCCAGGAAAGAAGCAACACCCCCTCCCCCGAAGAGCCCCGTCGAGGCCCGGGGGAAGGAGCCGGCCACGGGCGAGGCGTCCGATTCGGCGGACTACGCCCCATCGCCACCCTCAGTAGCAGTCCTCCCGGCGCCCCCGGCACCCTTGGAGCCGGAGAAACCGGAGGTGAGGTTCGCGGAGACCTCGCCTCCGCGGGTGGAGTGGCCCGTGGATGAGGGGGGAGCCCCTCGGTCTACGAGGTCCCGCTGGAAGTGGGGGCCCCGGGGGCCCTCCCGCCTGGGAAGGGGAAAGGGCTGATGATCCCCCCCCCCCCCCCCGGCGAGGGACCCCCTCCAAAGCGTCCTCGGCCACTTCCTCGGGGGGCACTTCGGCGACGAAGACGACGACGATCGCCAGCCCGACCGAGGTCATACCGGGCGCCCAAGTCCGGGAGCCCGTTACCGGCTGCGGCGGGACAAGCGCTGGGCGGGAGACCCCCCTGCTTTCCGCAGGGGAGGTCGAACGTTATGCGGAAGGCCTGCAGACCCCAAAGGTCCAGGCCTTCGTCGCGGGGGGGACGCTCCACGAGCGTTTCGCGGAGCTCCAGTCCCTTCAAGCCCAGGTATTCACCCGAAGCGGTTGTCGCTTTCTCTTGGTCCTCTGCATCCAAAATTTTTCTAACTCTAGAATTTATAGGGGGCGGCGATTACCTGGGGCGTTGAGTAGCGCATCATCCGGCTGCTCAAGGACGAGGAGGACAAGGCCGCCGCCTACCTGGGCCAGCGGGACGAAGCTCTCCGGGAGCTGGCCCGGGTCCGGGCCCAGGTTCACATCTCGGAGACCGTGAACGGCTGCCTCCGAGAGGAGTCGAAGGCGAGGGAGGAGGCCTTCCGGGAGCTCGAGGGATCGAGCGTCCGGGCGGTGGTGGACGCGGGCCGCTCCGTCCGCTCGGCCCTTGAGAGCCTTGGCGTAAGCCTAGGCTCCGGGGGTGGCTCGGAGGTGCCCCCGGCCACGCTCGCGGAGGCTGTGTGTTTTCTTAACGCACAAGTCTCCGTGATCCCGGAGGCAGCGGACGCCCGGGCGCGGGGCCGGGTGATCCTCGTCATTGCGGCCGCGGCCGGGCTCGTCGAGCACCGAGGAGTGGGCGCCCGGGCGATTGGGGGCCGCATCCCGCGGAGCTTCCCCGAGTTCTTCGAGCCCTCGCGCTGGGAGGTGGAGCAGCTCGCCGGGGGTTTCTACGACCGGATCATCCGGGTGAGATTCCGGGCACCGGCGCCTCCGGCAGTGGACGCCCCAGCCCCGGCCTCAGAGGAGGCCCCCCGGGGGGAGGACGCCAATGAAAGAGTATGAGCCTCCCCCCGGGTCTTTAGATAGGACCCTTTTGTTTTCTTAGGACTTTTGATCCTGGTAGCTTCTTAGAAGAAGCCCCGGACACTTGTAAAAAGATATTTTGAATGCAATAGAGTTAGAAATTTTTCTATGTCTTTGAATTGAATGCAATGTTACCAGGGTTCCCGGGAGGTTGCTCCCGGGCGAAGGTCCGGGGGCTCTCCGGGGGACGCCCAAGCGGCTTTAATATTGCTAAGCCTCATCTCCGGGGAGCGCAGCGGGGATGCCGTCCGGGAGCCCGTCCGGTTAAGGTGGCATCCGGAGTGGCACTTGGACAATTTTGACAATCATCACGTCGAATTGTCCCCTCTGCGTCCGGGGTTCCGGATGATACCTCCTCTCCGGATACTTCCACCGGCGGGATACGAGTTCTGGCCCGAAGATGTGCTCCGGGACGCTCGGCGCCGCGTGCGCGCATTGTACCGGGACTTGGCCCGGGAGCTAGCGGAGAGCCTCCGGGAGTATTAGGCGTAGGAGCCTTAGGATGTAGAGGTTCCCCCGGGTTAGAGCCCGGGTTGTACCGTTTCCGAAGCCCACCGGAGGGGGAAGATGTCCTCCGGGTTTGACAATCAATAAAGCTGTTTGCTTGCTTCTTCTTTCGTTGTCTTTTTATTTTTTCTTCTTGGATGGTCTCGACGACTCCTTTTCACAAGAATGAGCTAAGTTTGCTCGTGGGCTGTGCGGTCGACACCCGGGGGTTCCTTATTCCCCCCGCCCACAGCGGGCCGAGGGGTAGCTCCGCGCGCTGTGGGGGTAGCGAGGCTCCTGAGATGAAGACAACCTGTAGCATAGGAATTTTTCTAAGTTAGAAAATTTTAAAACGAGGTTTCCAAGGGAAAGACCTTCCGGGAGACAATCGTCCGGTCACCGTGAGAACGGGGAGCCGGGAATAAGGCCTCGTGTGGAGGAAACCCAAGAAAAACCCGATGAGATTTCCGGAGGCGAGCTTCTTGGGAGATGATCGTCCGGTCACCGTGAGAACGGGGAGCCGGGAATAAGGTCTCATGGGAAGAAATGTCCAAGAAATCTGTAACTTCAACGGGAGACAATCATCCGGTCGCCGTGAGGATGGGGAGCCGGGAATAGGGTCTCCAGGAGGCAATCATCCGGTCTCCGTGAGAACGGGGAGCCGGGAGTAAAGTCGCCGGGAGGCAATCATCCGGTCGCCATGAGAACGGGTAGCTGGGAATAAAGTCTCCGGAGACTTGATACCCAAGAAAGCCATTAGACGTCCCCCTGGGGAGTGCCCGATGACGGGTCTTGAGTGTTTGGGCAGGGGACTAGTCTGCCAAAGTGACTCGTTATCGCGGCCGCTGGGGACCGGGTTGCCGCTTACACCCTCAGTCCACGAGGGCTGATCATCAGCCGCCCTACAGGAGGGACTTGCTGGGTCTGGGCCCACTTCCTCACGGGGAGGGCATCCTCACGGGGAGGGCTTCCTCGCGGGGAGGGCATCCTCACGGGGAGGGCATCCTCACGGGGAGGGCATCGCCGCTAGGGGCGGTAATGAGAAGAACCTGCAATGAGACAGTTGAAGAGCAAGACCTATGTATTGCTAACAAAATGAAGTACAGTGCCTCCCCCTGCGAAGTCGCGAAATGGGAGGAAAAGGTAAGTACAGTGTCCCTCCTCCCCCTCCGGCGTGATCGCTCCGGGGGAGGGGACAGGCCCGTAAGGCTAAACATAGAACTTGCGAAATAAACGCAAGTTCCACGTGTGCTTCAGCTCCTGCTCTTGAAGGTTGGAGAGCTTGTAAGCCCCCGAGCCCAGGACCGCGGAGATCCTGTAGGGGCCCTCCCACTTGGGGGAGAGCTTCCCCTGGGCTTAGGGGTCTGTGACGCGCTTGAGGACAAGGTCCCCAAGGCGGAAGGCTCTCTCGCGCACGCGCTGGTTGTACGCGTGCCCCATCTCTTGCTCGTAGATGGCGTGGCGGAGGAGCGCTCGGTCACGTTCCTCCTCCACGAGGTCGATCTACAGGTGCTAGTTGGCCTCGTTGGCCTGGTACGCTGCGGGCGTGGCTCCCTCCAGGAGCTCGACCCGCAGTGACCGAAAGCCGATCTCCGGGGGGAGGATTGCCTCCGCCCCGTAGACCAAGGAGAAGGGAGTACGCCCCGTCACCCGGGACGGGGTCGTGCGCATGGAGCAGAGGATGCTAGGGAGCTCCTCTTCCCATGCACCCTGCTTAGAAGCGGTTTGCTCAAGTCTCCGGCGCAATCCCTGTAGGATCACGCCGTTGACTCTCTCGACGGCCCCATTGCTCCGGGGATGTGCCACTGAGGCGAAGTGGATGATGAGCCCCAGGCCTTCGCAGAATTCCCGGAAATAAGCCGAGTCGAATTGGGTCTCGTTGTCCACGGTGATTTCCCGGGGGACACCAAAACGACATACGACGTTTTCCAGAAAAACTGCTGGACGGCCCGGGACGTGATGCTGGCCAAAGGCTCCGCCTCAACCCACTTTGTAAAATAGTCGACCGCGACTACCGCATACTTGTATCCTCCGGGCGCTGGGGGGAAGGGCCCTAAGAGGTCCATCCCCCAGCGCACGAAGGGCCAAGTGATGGGGATTGTCTGCAGCGCTATAGGGGGGAGGTTCGAGCCCTTGGCCATCTTCTGGCATGCTTCGCACTCGGAGACAAGGTCTCGCGCGTCGCGCATGACCGTGGGCCAGTAGAAGCCCTGCCGGAGGGCCTTGGCCGCGATGGCACGCGGGGTTAGGTGAGAACCACAGCTCCCCTCGTGCATGTCTTCGAGAAGTTGAAGTCCCTCCGGCCGGGGGAGGCAGCGCAGGAGGGCGGAAGCCCCCTGCTTGTAGAGCCTCCCCTCCAGCAGGAGATATGCCCGGGCTTTGGCCCGGAGGCGCTTAGCCTCGGTCTCACTAGGAGGGTCCCCCTCCCCCTTGATGAAGGAGATGAGGGGGTCCATCCATGACGGAGCCCGGGTGATCTCGGCGACCTCCGGGACGTAAGGCTCATCGCCCGTGTCCGGGGAGGCCACCGAGGGCTTCGTGATGATTTCCAAGAAAGCCCCCTTGGGGAGCGATTCCCGGTCACTTGCTGCCCGGGCCAAGGCGTCGGCCCGGGCATTGTCCCTTCGCAGGATATGCCGGGCCTCGAGGCCGTCGAAATGCCTCTCCATCTTTCGCACCTCCTGCAAATAAAGACTTAAGTTTGCGTCATGGCACAGGTAAGACTTGTCCATTTGGCAAACTACGAGCTGAGAATCTCCCTTGGCTAGGAGGCGCCGGATCCCCAGGGAGCGCACAAGGCCCATCCCGAGGAGCAAAGCCTCGTATTCGGCAATGTTGTTGGTTGCGGGGAACTCGAGCCGCGCGGCGTACTCGAGCTCCTTCCCCTCGGGGCTCCGGAGGACTACTCCCGCACCAGCCCCGGCGAGACACAGCGACCCATCGAACATGAGAGTCCAATGATCACTGCGTCGGGGCGGCACAGGGAGGTCTTCGTCCCCGGACCCAGAGGCGGGACTCCACTCTGCAACGAAGTCGGCGAGGACCTACGACTTGATGGCGGAGCGGCCGGTAAGGATGGGGAGAAGGGGGCGAGCTCGGCCCCCCACTTCCCGATCCGGCCGGTGGCTTCTTTGTTCCGCAATACCTCCCCCAGGGGGAGGGACGACGGGACGGTGATGGGGTGACCCAGGAAGTAATGGCGAAGCTTCCGGGACGCCATCAGGAGGGCATAGCAGATCTTCTCCATCTCCGTGTACCGAGTTTTGGCCCCTTGGAGGGCCTCACTCACGTAGTACACGGGACGCTGCTGGCCCCCTTGCTCCTTCACCAAGACCGCGCTGACGGTGACGGGGGTCACGGCGAGGTAGAGGAGCAAGGGCTCTTCTGGAGACGGGCTCACGAGCATTGGAGGGCTTGTGAGGTACTTCTTGAGGTCGTTGAAGGCTTCTTGGGCCTCGGGGGTCCAGCAGAACCCTCGAGCCCTTGGAGGATCTTGAAGAACTAGAGGCCTTGCTCCCCCGACCGGGAGACAAAGCGGCTTAGCGCGGCTAGGCGGCCGGAGAGCCGCTGGACGTCCTTGACGGAGCGCGGTGGGGGCATGTCTAGGAATGCCCGGATCTTCTCAGGGTTTGCCTCAATGCCCCGCTGGGACACGAGGAAACCTAGGAGCTTCCCCCCGCGCACCCCGATGGCGCACTTCTCCAGGTTGAGCTTGAGCCCAAACGCGCGGATGTTGCGGAAGGTTTCAGCCAGGTCGTCGATGTGGGAGGCTGCGCGGGGACTTTTGACGACCGTGTCGTCTACGTAGACTTCGACGTTGCGGCCGACTTGATCTTTGAAGACCAGCATCATGAGGCGCTGGAAGGTCGCACCCGCGTTCTTGAGCCCGAAGGGCATATGGAGGTAGCAGAAGGTTCCGAGGGGAGTTATGAAACTCGTGTTTTCCTCGTCCCCTTCCGCCATCCGGACTTGATGGTAGCCCGAGTAGGCGTCTAGGAAGCTCATGAGCTCTCACCCCGTGGTGGAGTCGACGAGCTGGTCAATCCGCGGGAGCGGGAAGTTATCTTTGGGGCAGGCGTGGTTAAGGTCGGTGAAGTCCACGCACATCCGCCACCTGCCGGTTGACTTCTTCACGAGGACGGGGTTCGCGAGCCACTCGGGGTGCAGGACCTCTCGAATGAACCCCGCCTCTCGGAGCCGGGTGATCTCCACCTTGATTGCCTCCTGGCGCTCGAGGGAGAGTTTCCGCAGTTTCTATTTGATCGGGGGGGTGACCGGGGGCCACTGCGAGCTTGTGCTCAATGACCTCCCGGGCGACGCCCCGCATATCCGAAGGCTTCCACGCAAAAACATCGGAGTTTTCGCGTAGAAAAGCCGCAAGTTGCGCTGCATGCTCCTCGGGGAGCTCCACCCCGATCCGGACGGTTTTGTCTTCGTCGCCCGGGGACAGCAGGACCTTCCGGAGGCCCCCTTTCAGACGCGGCTTGAGGAGGGGCCTCCCGGGTGGTGGCGCAGCGACGTCTAGTTCCGGGGGAGAAGCCTCCCCCCCGAGCGTCTTTATGAGGTTGACGCTTCCGATTGTGGCCGCAGCGCGCTCATATAGAGCACGGGCCATGTCTTGGTCTCCCCGGACGTTGATCACGCCATGCGGCCCGGGGATCTTCATGCAGAGGTAGTTTTGATGGGTGGCAGCCCCCAGTCGGTTGATTGTGGTCCTCCCCATAATCGCGTTGTAGGAGGAGGGGAGGTCCACTACGTCGAAGCGGACCAGCTCGGTCCAGTAGTTCTCCGGGGGTGCCGAATGTCATGGGAAGATCTACCTTGCCCACGGGGTGGATCGCCTTCCCTGGGACAAAACCTTGCAGGGGTCCGGCCGCAGGCTGCAGGAGCTTCTCATCCACCTGCATCTCTTTGAAGGCCTTCAGGAATAGGACGTCGGCGGAGCTCACGCCGTCCACGAGGATACGGGCCAGGTGGCAGTTGTAGATGGTCGCAGAGACAATGAGCGCGTCGTCGTGGGGGAAGCGAACCCCGAGCGCGTCTTCCGCCGTCAAGGTGAGGGGGATGTCCGACCACTTGGGTGGCGGGGACGCGTGTAGCACCCCCACAACCATGACCTCGCGCGCGTACTCCTTACGCTGGCGCTTAGAGTCCCGCCCGGAGGCAGACATTCCCACGATGATGTTGATGTGGCGCTGAGAAGTTTGAAAGGGGAGAGCTTCTGAAGGCTCCCCCTCCTGCGTCTGCGTCTGCTGACCCCCCGCGGGAGCGGGAAGGGCTGGAACAACTGGCCAAGGGAGCAAGGAGGCCGGAGTCCCCCCCTGCCCGTGCTGGTCGACGAACGCCGCGAAGTGCTGCAGCATCTGGCTGCAGTCTCGGGTAGCGTGGGTACTGGACCCGTGGAAGCTGAACCACGGTCCTTCCCACCTTCTCCCCGCGGGGCCTTGCTGGCCGCGTGAAGACTGTCCTCCCCCATGGCCTTTCGGCTTGGGGAAGGGGCGGTTGCCCCTCGGGGGGTCGCGCGAGCCGCCTCCGCCCTCGAGGACAAAGGTGTCCCGAGGACGTGGCTCGTTACGCCCCCCCTGTCTGGGGCGCTTGAGGGGATCCCTGGCCCCCCGATCGGCGGGGGCGGGAGCCCCCTGGGTCTTCTTCCAGATGTCGTCTTCCTCCGCCCGAGCGTACTTTTCGAGTACGTTGAAGAGCTCGTCGGCGGAAGAGGGGCAGCTCCGGGAGAGCCTTCGGTGGAGCTCCCCTGGGAGGATGCCTCTTTTGCAGGCTTCGATGACTGTGGAGTCGGGGACGTGGGCCACTTTGCTCTTCACCTGAGCAAAGCGCTTGAAGAAGCTTCTGATGGTTTCCCCAGTCCTCTGCCGGACAGTGTACAGCTGCGAGGAGTCCAGGGGACGCACGTAGTTCCCCTGGAAGTTCGCGCAGAACTCCCGCTTGAGCTGCGTGAAGGACTTGATGGAGCCGGCCTTCAGGTTGTAGAACTAGGGGCGGGCGATGCCGGTGAGGTAGAGGGGGAAGACGTTGCATTGTACCGTCTCGTCCCCCCCGGCTGCGGAGATGGCTGTGGAGTAGACCTGCACAAATTCGTAAGAGTCTGCCTCACCGTTATAGTGCTCGATGTGCGGAGGGCGGTAGGGCCACGGCCACCGGATGCTGCGAAGTCTTCGGCACAGGGGCTGGTTATCCCCCTGCACTTCCCGGGGAGAGTCCCGGTCGCTGTCTTCTTTGACGGGGGACATGCCCTCGTTGTCTGAGTCTGGAAGCGGTCCGAGAGGTCCGCCGGAGTGGCGGTGGAGACGCTTCTCCTTCGGACCGGGGCTGAGTTCCCGGACGTCCAAGCTATTCTTCGGAGAGGCTGGGTCTTCCGCGGGTCTCTTCCCCCGACCGGAGCGAGAGCGAGGCTCCCGATGCCCTTGGCCAAGGGGAAGTTCTTCCCCGCGCTCGGGTGAATGCATTCGCTCGACCTCCCCCCTGTTCCGCCGAGGGAGGGAGCTTATGCGCTGTAGCTACCGGCCCAGAGGCTTCCGGGGCCGGCTGGGGGGAGCCCCATGCGAAGACCCCCGGGACCGGAAAGGGGGAAGCCCCTGTATTATCCGGAACAGGGGAGGGGGCGCCCGCGGCAACGTTTGGAACTGAAGTGGAGGGGGCCCCAGTGGCAACGACCGGAACCGGAAAGGGGGAAGCCCCTGTAACATCCGGAACTGACGAGGGGGGAGCCCCCGCGGCGACGTCCGGGACCGGGGTGCCGATGTGGGGGGAAGTCCGCTGAGGCACGGGAGCTGCTCTGTCGACCGCCCCCGGTGCGATAAACGCGACGCGAGGGGCGGGACTGGCTCCCGGCGTAGGGAAAACCCCCGGCAAGAAATGGGCTCCCGGCCCCGGGAATGGGCCTGGGACGGGGTACCCCCTGGTGCCACAAAGGGCCCTGGCATGAAGTAGCCCCCCAGCACCGGGACGAGCCCGGGCGCCTGGAAGGGTCTGGACGTATATCCCACCGGGGGAGGGAACCCCCCGGCTGGATCATACGGGGCGGCCAAACCCCCGGAGGCCGGGGGAGCCGCCGGGTAACCCATAAATGGGGGCATAGTCCCCGGGTATGGGTGCGATGCAAATGTGGGGGCCGGAGGCCGCGCCAACACGCTGAGCAGCTCATCCATAGAGCGCTGGGCCCGGAGCTGGCCCTCCACTAGAGCCTCAAGCAGGGCGTCCCGGGGGACCAGGGGAGCCGCTGGGGGGAGAGTGGTCCCGGCCAAGGTCCCCGCGGTCACCGGGAGCGACCTGGAGGTAGAAGCACCTAAGTTAAGAGGAAAGGCGGGAGGCGGTACCTGGGCCTGACCGCCTCCGGGCGGAAGCGCCGGGACAGCCGTGTCCCGAACGGGCGGCGCCGGGTCTCTGAGACCGGCATCACCGGGAAGGGTGCGAGCCCTTGTTCTTGGGGGAGCCGTGGCGTCTTGTCACGAATCCCCACGGACGGCGCCAACTGTCGTGATATTGCGAATACCCCGGCAGGTTTTGTGAATGATCCTAGGGAAGATTACGCGGCGCGGGTTGACCGGATGACCGGTCCTCCCCCGCCGGACAAACACAAGAAAAGACACAAGGATTTATACAGGTTCAGGTCCCGGTGCGGGCCCTAGACCTGTCGGCGCGCTCCCGACCGGAGTCGGCTGGGGAGACTCTCTCTGGGGGAGAGGCTTCCGGAGCACACCTGTGAGTTTAGCTATTCCAATCAATATGAATCACCTGGTTACAACTGAGGGATACAAGGGCTATTTATAGGCCCAAAAAGAAGCAAAAAGCCTAAACTACCCTGGAAGGCACCGTCGGATTGAGGGGTAGGAACGTCCTTCTCCTGGTCAAATGTCTTGGATGCTTGACAGGTGGTCACTGATTCCCGAGGCGCTCCTCGCGTGACCTACACGTGATCAACAACCAGAGACTTTACCTTTAGAAGGGCGACGAGGCCCAGGACACGCACCGGAGGCCAGGTCCCCGGGCCAAAGGTGACTCCCGATAGCGGCGTCGGAGGCCAGGTCCCGGGAGCCAAAAAAGGCGGCGCCCGGGGAGGCACCGGAGGCCAGGTCCCTGGGCAAATGGCGGCACCCGGGACGGCGCCGGAGGCCAGGTCCAGGGGGCCAAAAGGCGGCGCCCGGGGAGGCACCGGAGGCCTTGTCCTCGGGTGCATGTGACGCAACTTACTTGGACTTAGTCTCGCGGAGATTTCCCCCAACAGCTATACACTCTTCCTCCTATGTCGATAACTACTTGGGACGAACTCTCATGAGCTTTTCTTTGTAAGTTTTTCCCTCCTGCTAAAATTGTTCATATTCGCAACCAAATTGCATCTTTTTCACAGGAGGTAGGATAATCTCTTTACAATACTTGGGAACGGTACAAGGACTTGTTGATCAAATGTCCGCATCATGGACTAGAGAAGTGGCTTGTAGTTCAAATGTTTTATAGCGGATTGAACTAAAATGCATGGAGGGCCGTAGACGCCGTAGTCGGTGGTGCACTAATGAACAAAAGTGTAGACGAAGAATACGACCTCATCGAAGGTATAACTCAAAACTGTTGGTCGAAGGATGCCGACTAGAGGGGGGTGAATAGGAGATATTAAAATTTTAATCTCAAAGCAAATTATAGAATTCAACACAGATAACAAATACAAAAGATAGATAAATGAATTCAAATGCAGATTTTGACCACAGTTACAAACAATAGGAGTTATGGTCGAAAGTTAAATAACACAACAAGTCTGGTCGAAAAATAGTTTTAGCAGCGGAAATAAACTGAAGGTAAAATAGAGTAAGAAAGAGATAACTGATGACACAGAGATTTTTCCCAAGGTATCAGAAGCTTGCTGACTTCCACTATTCCTCGTTGAAGCACTCTACACAAGAGTATTGACTCGATTCTAGTATTGGATGCCTTTCTCCTCCCCGGATAGGATTGGCACCAAACCTTCACATAGTATACCATGCCTCTTCGACAAGTCCGTCTGTGAAGAGATCGCTGGTCGCTACTGGTCATCTAGGTGACGGAAATCACGAAGTGTAATAAGTATAGCACAATCCCTTGACCTACTTCGTACCCTGAAGCTCAAGATGCTATGAAAATGCACTCTCTCAAATGCTCTTACCCTTTTGCACTCTTCTAGCACCAACTAGCGGCAAATGACTACTCTGAGCTTTTTGCTCTCTGCTAGCAACAACTAGCGGCAAAGTAAATGCCCTTTGCTAGCAACAACTAGCGGCAAAAGAATGCTCTCAAATGATCTAGAATGAATGCAACTTAGCACTTGAATGCAACAACATTCGTTTGGCATGGGCACTCTCGGTGAAAGACACACAAGCTGCATTTATAGCCCTCGGCTGGAAACTAGCCATTTGCCCCTCTCAGGCAAAACGTCTACTAGCCATTTTATCCAATCTTGACATGACGTACACCAGCCGCTAGCATTAAATGCACTTGTCAGTGACCGTTTGAACTCAAGCTTGCAAAAGAAGATTGGTGCAAACTTTGACGAACCGCGGTCAGTACAAAGAATGTTCTCTGATCACAATCTTGCTGAATTGAACGACACCCAGTAACATCTGGTACAAACATGATAGAGTTCAGTAAGATAGGACAGGAACGAACCCATTCACATTCAACCACACGCAGTTCTCGGTGCAAGTGCGACCATAACTAGTATGAGCTGATACAACCTCGATAAAGTTCACTACTATTATGACATGCTTAGTACACAATGAACATGATTGAGCCTTGATCCGACCATGGACATAGTGACCGAAGGTAGTGGGATCATCCCAGTCCCAAGACCGACACCACGACCACACAGGCCACACACAAAGTCACTGCGACCATGACAATCACAGACGCAACCATGAGACCACGAAGGTCGCATACATAGTCTTTCCGACCACGAAGGTCGCTCACATAGTCTAACCACTAAGGTCGCAACACAGTCTTCGACCATGAAAGTCACTCACATAGTCTAACCACTCAGGTCGTAACACAGCTACTTAGACCACACCAGTCACAGTCTCGGTCACTCAAACCACCTGATGTGCGACTATTGAGCATAAAGACTGTGCGACTATGGAAAATAACAAACACAGACTATGTAGTAGATGCTCAGACAAATGCAGAAGATAAAGCTAGCATCTAAGCTATATGGTAAGCATTTGAGCTTCAAGGTGCATAAGATAAACCAAGTAGGCTATACCCCTCTTAATAGTACAACCATAAAATCTAAAACCAAAAAAGGTTAAACAAGGTCGACAAGCCTCAGTCTTTATCGTGGATGACTGTTAGAAGAGCTTCATTCTATATCGTCGGTCATCACTTTGAATACTTCGATCATAGAGGTCATCTTCCTTGAGACCATGGATGCTGCGACCTTGGATGCTTCGATCATAGATGTTGCAGTCACCGACTTCGGTTATATTTTATTTCATGAGGGTTCTCGACATTGATACTTCAAAGCCTCATCACACTTGATTTGAAAGCTGACAACACTCATAATAAACAGGTTAGCTCTGTCAGTTGTCATTAATCATTGAAACTCTAATGCTTTACTTAAATTTCCTCAAACCCTTTAGTGAGCATATATTTGACAATCTCCCCAGAGTGTCTGTACTCAACCGTCTCATCAAACCTTGACTAGGTTTGTGTTCAAATGATTTCCTCGGGGTTTGTCTTCATTTATTTTGAGGGTATCCAGTTCATTGCTTTTGTCATGAATTCCATCATGTTTTGATCTACAACTTGACAATACTTAATGATAAACATGTTAGTTTAAGTTATTGTCATTAATTGGTTGTTATCATTAACTTTGAGCTTTGTCATTAATTCTATTCTTTGTCATTAATCACCAAAACAAATTAACCTCAATTAGGTTTATATTCAACAAAAACTGCACTTAATGAGGAACTGAACGAGCTGCTCAACAAACTCCAACCAACAACAAGGATGTTTAACTCCCATAATTTTAATAAGTATGGAACTCTATAGTCTTGACACTTATTATCACAGAGTCCATGGTCTCATATTATACTTGCAAGTATTATTGTCACAGAGCCCATGGTATGTGACGTCTGCTTCTCCGGAAGCCGCTACACTTTCTGAGAAAACCCCTGAGCAACATGTGGCCAGGGACAAAGAAGAACGCAAACAGAAAGAAGATGAGGTGCACGAGAAATGAGAGGCCAAGGTTTGTAAGGTCGTAGAGGAAGCTCTACATCTTGCGCAAGCTCGCCACGATACCGCTACTCGCGACTTTGGTCCAGGAACTTCTCATCAGCCCATGATCATAGAGGCACCTAAGGCGATGACTAACGTCGCCACCCCTGAGCATGAAGTGATTTGGATCCAACCATTGAGGATCTATCTCGCACATGGGACCTTGCCTGAGGACGAAACCGAGACTGATCGGTTAATTAGAAAAGCATGCATGTAAAGACTGGTCAAAGTAACCTTGTACCGAAAAGGTGCTCCAGGAGTACTTATGTGTTGCATACCTCAAGAAGAGGGACAAAACCTTCTGAGAGAAATTCATGGAGGCATGTGTGGTGCACATGCATCCTATAGGACACTGGTCGAAAAAGTTTTTCGACAAGGTTATTATTGGCCTTCTGCACTTAATGATGCCATGCAATTGGTCAAAATTTGCCCGCAGTGTCAATTTCATGCTCGGCAAGTTCCTCAACCAGTATATGCATTAAAAACTATTCCCTTAACTTGGCTATTTGCTGTATGGGGAATAGATATTGTAGGTCCTATGCCTCAAGTAGTCAATGGATACAGGTTTTTATTCATAGCCATTGATACATTTACTAAATGGATTGAGGCAAAACCAGTCCGCAACATCATTACTGCTGCAGCAAAAAAAGTTCTTTCATAAGAACATAGTAACATGGTTTGATGTTCCAAGTTGTCTCATTACTAATAGCGGATCCCAATTTGTTAGTGGTCTTTTCCTAGACTATTGGAACAATATTGGGACCAAAATTGTTTCACATTCGTTGGTCATCCACAAAGCAATGGTGAAATAGAACGTGCCAATGGGCAGATTTGGGGTTAAGAAATGTGTTTTCGACAGCCTTAAATTGCGTTCGGAGGCTTGGGTAGAAGAACTCTACTCCGTTCTGTGGGCACTTCGCACTACATCCAGTAGGGATACAGGCGAAATGCCTTTCCAACTAGTTTACAGTGTAGAAGCCATGCTGCCAATTGAACTCTAAATTGGCTCTATTCGCGTAGATAACTTAAATATCATTAATCAAAGTGAAGCACATGAAGATGAAATTACTCTTCTTGAAGAAAAAGGTGATCAAGCATTGATTCGGTCCGCATCATATTTATAAGCCTTGCGTAAATATCACAGTAAGAGAGTGCGACCACGTAGTCTACACATCAGAGACTTGGTTTTAAGAAAAATTCAAAACAAGTCTGGTCGCAACAAATTCTCCCCTCAATGGGAAGTACCCTACACTGTGGTTTCAATGCCACAACCTGAATCAGTGATAAGTCTTAATATGTAGAATTTTACCCTAGGTTTAGTATTGAAAACGTGCAAAAATGATGCTTAAAATTCCTTTGATATGTCATTTTATGTGACATTTTGTAACATTTTTACAATCCACTTTCATGCATGTGTTCACCATGTTTCAGGGAACAAACGTACCAAATTTGGAGATATTTCGACATCGTTTAGATAGGAAACAGAGTGGAGAAAGAAAATGCTGAAAATCTGAAAAACAAGGATTTGGATCCAAAACTCGAATCCCGAAATCCGAAATCCGAAACAGACCCGTTAATCCGTTTGACGCGTGCCCAGACCCATTAGTCGGTTTAAGACATTCTGCAGTCCGAATCTGAGTCAGTTTCCTTCCTAAACAAGTTTTGAGTTGTAATTGGTTAATTCTAGGACTTATGTACTATAAATAGAGAAGCTTTTGGCTCAATTAGACATGCTTTATTTAGGCTTTAGTAGTAGTTTTTAGCTACTTTTTAGTTTAGTTTTAGTTTAGAAGATTCTCCTTCTCTATTTTTATTGCTTTTGTAAGCCGGCATGGACGACAACTTCAATTTCCAAGCATTCAAGTGAGTTTTTATTTAATTGTTATTTTTACTTCTGGATTATCATGGCTTTTAGCGAGTAGATCCCCTCTAGGGTTAGGGATAACCTAATCCGGAAGACGTGATTCTCCCTCCGTCTTTATTTCATGTTTTGGAGTAATTTCTTGATGTTTTCTTCCTCTAAACCCTAAATTCTCGTTTCGGTAATAGACGAACAATTGAGGCTTAGCAAGAATTTAGGGGAGTTCTTGAGTTCTTAACACTTTGACGTGGGATCCTGAACAAGAGAGAGGCTCTCGCCAAACATAACAGTGGAAGCGATCCTTTGACCGTTCTACCAGTGACCGTACCAGCAACTTAATCTATCTTGGAAAACAATTAAAATTAACTTGCAATTCTCGGACCTTGGATAGAATTACCTCAGATAGATATAAACTTAATCTATCTTTGAAAACAATTGAAATTAACTTTCAATTCTCAGACCTTTGATAGAATTACACCGAATGGATATGGAACCCTGAAACCCTATGTCAATGATTGGGAACCCGGGGTCCTTCGTCGAGCTTATGTGGAATTTAGATGGGTTATAAAGAGAGACAATCCAAACAAGTACAAAGGAATTCAAAGTATCTATGAATCTAATGACACGGAGATTTATCCAGGTTCGGGCCCTCATAGTTGAGTAATAACCCTACTCTTGTAGATTAATCACTATGAATGAGAGGATTACAAAGAGAATGTATTGTCTATTTCTATATTTCTCTCTCATCCCCTAATTCTTCCCCTAAAAGGCCTTTTTATACTTGTCGAAGAGATCGTTCTTGTCGACGATTTGGGCTCGGGGTCCTCAGTCAATCTTATGCAAATTTGTGAGTTGCGACACATTTCAGGGCGCTCCTCCGGGAAGGTAGGATGAGTAATATCTATATGGGCACGAGAGAATTTAGACAGGTTGGGGCCCTCGATGGTGGGAGTAATAGCCTTACGTCATGTTATGATTTCACTATATGAGATAAAAAGTGTTTACAAGAGGGAGGAAGAGATTATCACAGGCGAAAATCTCTCCTATATTAATGTCTAACTAACTATGTCTAAGTCTTCAGGTTACTAAAGCTCCTTGTAATCCTTGTATGCTTAACCGTCCCGTAGATCGTGCATTGACCACCTTTCTATACTTAACAAAAGGGCGCCAATACGAAACGGCTTTGGACGGTTGTTACTGTGCGGTTTGTATAACCGCTCCTCTTTCCTATGCAGGTTTAACACGTGTAGTTAGTGGGTAACCCTACATATTAACCTCCTGGCAGTTGTCTTCATACGTGGGAGAAGTTATCTTGATCCTGGAGATGTGTTTGTAAAAGAGTTAAACACCCTCAAATCATCTTGGTTGCATGCAGTCATCAACCTTCTGTCCGCGCATTGTCTGCAGCCTCCTGACCGCACATTGTCTGCGGCCTTGTGTTCGCGCAAGGGCTGCGATCACAAACTACCTTTGTGTCCGCGCTCTCCTAGTATATAGAAGACTGGTCGTCTGAGATCATAGTGGTCATTTCAGACTCATAGACACATATTAGATTCGAACCTGACCTGAACCTAATGTGTGTTAATCAAACTAGCTTGAGTGATAATCCTCGTGAGCTAGCCCCCAAATTTGAAGAAGATGAAGAGACATGTTTACTTCAAATTTTAATCCTGCATCGAATTGTGAACCCGACGCTTCAAATTTCCCAGTTTGCACTATTCTATCGTGTGATGGTTCATACCTTGAGAAAAACCCTGAGTTTTTCTTGACAGATAATGATGAATTTATTGACTTATACAATCAAGGCAGCGATTGCGAGTGCGTTTTAAGAACTCAAGACGTTCGTGGGAATGAACCGTCACCTCTGGGCTTTATAAATAGCACAGCCTCTTAGTTCTTAAGACTTACAAATTCTTAGCTAAGTCCTTTAGAAAATCTTCTTCTGACTCCCTGTCTCGCATCTCCTCTTTTACTCTTCATCTTGATGGCGAACCAAGATCCCAAGACGGTTATTGAGATTGAGAGTGATGAGGAAGAAACAAAAAAGACAGAAGATATCAAGAAGGTAAACTTCTTCTAAAATATCTTATGATCTTCTAAGTCAAAGATTTTCCTAAGCAATTCATTTTGGACTTCACAGGTGATTGAGGAAATTATCTCTCCAAAGAAGAGATTTGGAGATGATGTAGGATCCTCGAGTGGAGCTGCATTGAAGATTCTAAAGGGTGCTGGTGCCTGTGTTGCCACATTGCCCCTTGTGACTCCTCCAGTTGCCTCTTCATCTCCACCTTTGGAATATTCAAGTCTCAAGAGCAATGTTTTACTATTGTTCCAGGATTTAACCCAGTTGGAGACCAGATCAACAGCTATGCCAAAACACATCGAGGTCGCACAACGGGAGATCAGCTGACTGCAACAGTAAGTGTGGTGCTTCTTATTCGTACTAACTTGAATCCGTATTTAAGCGTAGCTGATTGTCTTTATTGTTACAGAGAAAATGCCTTTCTGAACAAGCGCATGGCTAATCGGGAGAATCAAGAAGAAGCTGCAGCCGCGAGATGTTCTTCTCTAGAGAGGGAACTTCATGAAGTGCAGTCAAAGCTTTCTTGTAAGTCTACTTCCGACCAGAAAACATTATTTTGTTACATGAGCTGCTGTAAAAATTGACTGCCGTGTTCATGCAGCACAAGGGGATCAAATAAGCCTTCTTTCAAAAGAAAAGAATGAGCTTCAGGCGACCATCGAGCTCTAAAGCTCGAAGATTGATATTTTCTGCACGGAGAACGAGAATTTGAAAGCCACGATTGCATCCCGAAGCAATGCTCAATCGACCGTCTTCGAAAAGCTGAAGACGGTGGCAACTCTGCTCAAAGCTGATGTGGTTGAATCTCAAAAGATCAATCCTAGCTTCGGTGAGTTAGCCACATTGGTTGCGGCTCAGGCTGAATCACTTCTCGAATATCTTCCTGAAGATACAAGGCGACAGGAAGAGGCGATGAGGACAAACGTGCAATCTGTAACCTCCGCCATCCTCTGCAAACTCCGTTTTCACCACGGCCCTGATCTTGATTTGAAACCAGTGGTCGGAGATGCAAAAATTGAGAGTGAAGATCAGCTTGAAGCCATAACGGAGGAAGTCAAGCCCTTGATCGAAAATCTCTTGAAAGAACTTGGCTTATCTTGATTGTTTATGTAACAATTTTTGTACCTGCAAACATGTGATTATACAATGCAGATGCATGCCTTAAATTTTGAAAAAGAAAGTACTTTTCTTCATTTCATGTTATGACCATATTCCCTTAGCCCCCTCCTGAGATCATAAGTACTGAAGACTTGGTATTATAATCTCAGGAAGAAATATGGGCGTTCTAAGAAATGTTTCAACTTAGATATAATCATCCGATCATACCGATACTGGCCTTAATATGACACCCGGCCTTATTACGAACTGGCAGCCACTCGAATGATCAGGAACATGCCAGTAAGTCCCATGTGCGTTGAGAAACGGCTTATTGAGGGATGTCTTATCTGGATGCGACCATGAGATCGGCCAGCAAATCCGGTCAGGATATTGTAGCAAGATGATTATCAGCGATCAGCCCCCGAGCAAGGCTCGTTATAGGTATGGAAAATAAAGAAACGAACGTAACATGAGCCAAATAAAAGTACTCACGACTTTTTGTTAAACCATGCTAATTGAACAGGAAAAAAGATTGTAGAACTTACATGTAAAACTTACATAGTTGATCGATGTTCCAAGTATTGGACAAGATTCTACCATCCTCCATTGCTAACCGAGCCGATCCTGGTCGCGGTACTGAAACAATAGTGTAAGGGCCTTCCCACTGAGGAGAGAACTTATTGCAGTTAGATTGGTTTTGTATTTTTTGTAAAACCAAATCACCCACGTGAAGAATACGCGGCCGCACCCTCTTGTTGTGATATTTCCGCAAAGCTTGCAAATATACTGCTGACTTTATCAGTGCTCGATCACGTTTTTCTTTGAGGACGGTTAAATCTTGAGTACGTTGTCCAACTTGATCAATCTGATCGAATTGATCTATTCAGACAGAACTAATACGAATTTCCATAGGTAATACAGCCTTGGCGCCATACACCAATTGGAAAGGTGTCTCATCGGTGGCTCGACTACAAGTAGTACATAGTGCCCATAGAACGGAATAGAGTTCGTCTACCCAAGCCCCTGAGCGCGTCTTGAGGAAATCAAAAACACATTTTTTGATGCCTTGTAATATCTGCCCTTTGGCACGCTCGACGGCACCATTGCTCTGTGGATGAGCTACAGAAGCAAAGCACACCCTAGTTCCAATATTGTCGCAATAGTCCAGAAAGAGACCGCTAGCGAATTGGGAATCATTATCAGTAATGAGACGACTTGGAACACCAAATCGAGTAACGACGTTCTTATGAAAGAACTTGTACCGCAGCAGCGGTGACATTATGGACTGGTTCAGCCTCGAGCCACTTTGTAAACGTGTCAATAGCTACAAACAAGAACTTGTACTTATTAACCGCCTATGGCATAGGTCCCACAATATCTATCCCCCAGACCGCAAAAGGCCACATTAAAGGGATAGTTTGCAAGGCATATGCGGGTTGATGAACCTGTCTTGCATGAAATTGACATTGAGGGCATGTCTTGACCAAGTATTTGGCATCATCAAGTTTCGAAGGCCAGTAAAAACCCTGTCAGAAAGCTTTCCTGACCAGTGTGCGAAATGACGCGTGGGCACCACACACACCGTCATGGATTTCTTTCAAGAGGGACTTACCTTTCTCTTGAGAAATACAACGCATGAATACTCCTTGAGTACCCTTCCTATACAAAACCCCTTCTATAAGTTTGTATAGGCGTGCTTTTCGAATCAACCGATCACTTTTGGTTTCATCCTTGGGCAAGGTCGCATGTTCGAGATAGACCCTCAATGGATGGATCCAATCTTCTTCATGTCCAAGGTTGGTAACGCAGACTGTTACTGGGTCATCTTCGACTATAGTCATGATCGAAGGATGTTCTAAGTGTTTGACGAACACTCCTACCGGAGCAGATGTACGTGAGGATCCAATTTTAGATAATTGGTCTGCGAGAATATTATCCTTTCACGGGATGTATTGGACTTCGAAATGACTGAAGTGTTTTCCAATCTCCTCACTTCCCCCAGGTAATGAGCCATTGTCTCATCGGAGGTGCTGTACTCCTTGTTTACCTGGTTTACGACCAGCTGTGAGTCTCCCCTTACCACTAATCGACGGACTCTAAGAAATTTTGCTGCCCGGAGCCCTGCAATAAGACCCTCATATGTTGCTGCATTGTTAGTCACAACAAAATGTAATTGAATGACATACTTGAGTTGGTCGCCCTGAGGCGTGATTAAGACCACTCCAGCCCCCGAGTGTTGAAAACTGCGAGAGCCGTCAAAATACATCGTCCAGTGGTCGGTGCATGATAAGTCGTTAGATTCTTGCATAGGTGGGTCAGGGTTAGTCCATTCGACCACAAAGTCTGCAAGGATCTTATACTTGACTACCATGCGAGGGGTGAAATGGATGTCAAATGCTCCAAGTTCCACAGTCCACTTCACAATTCAACTAGATTTCTCTGAGTTTCGAATAATATCTCCCAAAGGAAAGGACGAGGGCACTATAATTTTATGTGCTTGAAAGTAATGTTGTAGCATGCCGAAAGCCATCAGTAGCGCATAAAGTATCTTCTGTACCTCAGAGTAGCACTCCTTAGGACCATGAAGTACCTCGCTTACATAATAGACAGGTTGTTGCACACCTTCTCTTTCTGCGATCAGAACTATGTTGACCGCGTGAGGTGTGGCCGCCAAGTAAAGAAGTAGTGGTTCCCCTGTGATCGGAGAAACCAACACTGGCGAACTGGATAAGTATGCTTTAACCTCCTGGAATGCTTTCTCGGCTTCATCCGACCAGGTAAAACCATGGTGTTTTCGAAGAACTTTGAAAAAAGATAATCCTCTTTCGCCTAGTCGCGATATAAATCGACTTAGAGCCGCCATGCGACCTACTAGGCACTGGACATCCTTCATGGTTGAAGGAGACCTCATTTGCTCGATGGCCCTGATTTTTTCGGGATTAACCTCAATTCCACTAGAACAAATGAGAAAGCCTAGAAGTTTACCAGATGAAACCCTGAAAGAACATTTTTCTGGGTTTAATTTTGTTCCAAATTGGTTTAAATTACAGAAGGTTTCAGCAAGATCATCTAAATGAGTCAAGCTTTTTAAGCTTTTTACAACCAAATTGTCCACGTAAGCTTTCAGATTATGCCCCATCTAGGAAAAAATGTCTTTTGCATCAAGCGTTGGTACGTGGAACCAGCGTTCTTCAGACCAGATGGCATTCTGACAGAGCAGTAGGTGCCAAATGGTGTGATGAAGGCAATCTTCTCTTCATCTTCTTTTGCAATGCTAATTTGATGATACCCTGATTAAGCATCCAGGAAGCTCATCAGTTCGCAACCCGCAGTAGAGTTGACCAACTGATCGATGCGGGGAAAGGAAAGTCATCCTTCGGGCAAGCATTGTTTAGGCTGGTGTAATCGACGCACATGCACCACTTACCACTTGACTTACAGACCATGACCGGGTTTGCAAGCCATTCCGGATGATCGACTTCGCAAATAAATCCGGCCGTTTGGAGTTTATCTAACTCCATGCGGATAGCTGCTTGTCGATCAACGGCAAAGTGTCTGAGCTTCTGCTTTATTGGTCACTGTCCAGGTCAAATTGCTAACCTGTGCTCAATTACCTCCTTTGGGACACCGGGCATGTCGGATGGTTTCCACGCAAACACATCTGCATTAGCTCGGAGGAAAGTAATGAGTTCGATTTCCTATTTGTCATCCAATCCGAATTGTTCTAGATGGATCATCTGGGCATAATGGAACTTGTTTCAGCTTTTCCTCTGGTCGAGGGGTGACCTTGATCGTATCCGTAGCTGTGGTGGTGATCCTGACATCCCGGAGGGGAAGTTGATCTACTAGCTCCAGGGATAACCGATCGCAAGTCAATGCCACATTGCGGCTGCCTCGGACCGAGATAACACCTTTGGGGCTAGGTAACTTGCAGCACTAATAAGCATAGTGCATCGCCATCATAAATTTAGCGAGAGTTGGCCTACCAAAAATTGCGTTATAAGCCGAATCACAATCAACTACGTCAAAAATAACCAATTCTGTTCGGAAATTATCTAGTTAACCCAGTGTCACTAGGAGCACCACCTGTCCCATCGGCATCATCGAGGGACCAGGAATTATCCCATAAAATGGATGAATTATGGGTTTGATTTTCGAACGAAGAATTTGCATCTCGTCCAATGCCTTGACCAATAAAATGTCCAAGGAACTACCTTCGTCGATCAGGACCCTTTCGACTCTCACATTACTGATAATTGGGATAATGACCAGAGGTAGTCTCAATGGTCGAGTAAGCCCAACGAGACAATCAAAGCGATCAAATGTCAAAGGAGTATCTGACCAACGGGGGTATTGAGGTTCGCCAGGGGGAGCTTCCGCTTGGTTCACTTCTGGATAAAATGCTTTAAACTGACGTTTAGAAACAAAAGAGGAGGAACCTCCAAAAATGACATTAACATAATTACGAGGTACTAGGTAGGACATTTCTTCATCCCCGTTGGCATCTCTAAGCCCGCAAGTCTGCTCTTTTGGTGGCAAAGTTGGCATTGGCCCAATTCCCTGGCAGAAGTCATCTAGTTGCTTCAACTAGCTCCGGCAGTTCTTGAGGTCGTGTCCCGGAGAGTTGTGGATCAAACACCACTTCTTGCCTTCCTGTGGGTTAGTCGGTTTTTCTGGCTGGTCGGTGTTGCGGCCACCAGAAGCAGTTTTATTTTTAAATGAAAACTTCTTACCTTTCACTGGTGGAGGATTTTCTGTGACTGCGACCTCCCGGTACTGTTGAGTTCGATTCGTTTTAGACTTCTTTGATTTCCCGCCCGATGAAGACTCCAGCTTCTTGCCTATATCCTCTTTTTTCATGTCCTTGAGACCTAGTTGGGGCGGTAAATTCCCTTTATCCACCATCCTATTCCACTCAACGGCCTCGGCCACGTCAGAGTAGCGATCAGCCATATCAAAGAGATCGGCAACTGACTGAGGAGGGTGGATAAGTAAATCTTCCATAAACCTCTGATACCGAACAGTGTGCTTAAATGCCCTAATAATGGAGTTATCGGATATGTTTGGGATGGTATTTCTCACCCCGACAAACCTTTTGACAAACTGGCGAAGAGTCTCCGTAGAGGTTTGCCGTAGACGATGAAGATCGTCTTCTTTCCCGGGTTTCTGATAACAATTCTGGAAATTGTTGAGGATGGCGTCGCACAAAATTTCCCAGTTATATATCGAACCCTCGGGCTGATTAAATAGCCAGGTCCTTGCCGGTCCCTCAAGGATTGTCGGCAAGTAATTGGCCATGACACGATCATCCCCAACCGCCGCTTGCATAGCGGTGATGTAAATTTGAAGGAACTCCGACGGATTCTGGGTCCCATCAAATCTCTCAATAGCCCTCGGCTTGAACTTATCCGGCCAGATGACCGCACGGAGGCCTGGTGAGAAAGCTTTATAGCCAACATAGGGACTGCGGAGAGTTCCGCTGTTCCCAGCCTGGCCACAACTGATTTCACGCGATGGGGACGCACCACTTGGTCCCAGACAAGAATGCACAGGAATTCGATCCCGATCACGAGAACTTCCCACGCGTCTGGATTTGTTGTGGCGAAGTGATCCGGATGGTAGTCGATTACGCCTACCATTACTGGAGTGAGAATACTCCTTTTCATGGGAATGTATCGCAGATCGGGAGGAAGATGTAGGGGTTGCATTGGATGCGACCTCATCTAGAATCTCCACCAGGATCCTAGCAAAAGCCGGTTTGTCTGCGTCTGTGAGGGTAGGAGGAAAATTACGCAAGACTTCCGCGATAGATCGAAGTCGGCCACGCGTACTTCTCTTTGGTGCGCCAGGTGTCATTGTTTCTTCATCTGCCAGTGAATATTCCGGGGGCAAAGAAGGCGTATGGTCACGCCTGCGACCATGTGGGAAACGGGAGGAACCAGGAGCGACGTCATAATGAGACTGCGTATTTTGCAGAGCCTCTAGGGCTGTTCTGCGGAGTTCGTTATCTCGTCGCTCACGATCCTGCCTCCTTTTGTCTGTGTTCCTGTTCCTCCTTTTGTCTGCGCACCTGTTCTTCCCTAGCAACCCGCTGATCGGGAGTTTCCTCCGACAAGGCAGCGAATTCTCTGGGGAGCGAGGCCGCGGAAGGAGAGAACATCCCTGTTTGTTCCGAGTCGGACTCGAAATCAAAGAGAGAGTAGAGGTTGTCAGGATCAAACCTCCCCAGACTGAGTTCTCGGTCACTGCCATCCTAGTCCCCGACGGGGACGCATGGTGACTGAGACTTGATTTCCCATATGGTGGAACTGACATTAAGTTCCAGACCTGTCTCTTCTATCCCCTGGTCGATGGACATGACCTGGGTAGGGAAAGACGTGTCCTCATGACGTTTCTTCAAAATGTCTTCGCAATTGATCTCTTCCATTGGAACGGGATCACTAGGCGAAGGCATTCGTATGTGGGCATAATTGTCGAGATCAAAGTCGTTCTCGGAGTTATATGCCCCAGACATGGCTCACCAAACCTCCGGATGAAGGGAAAGCACCTTGAGAAAAGGCCCCACGGTGGGCGCCAGCTGTCGATGATTTGGACTCGGGGTCCCCAGTCGATCTTATGCAAATTTGTGAGATGCGAGACCTTTCAGGGCACTCCTCCAGGAAGGTAGGATAAGTAATATCTGTATGGGCACGAGAGAATTTATACAGGTTCGGGCCCTCGATGGTGGGAGTAATAGCCCTACGTCCTGTTTTTAGATAAATTACGCTGTCCTGGCGCATCCGATTCCTAATGGTATCGCCCTACAGTCAAGTTCTTGTATTGCTCTGATACCACAATTTTACCGCATCCCACCCTCACAGGGGGACACGACTACTCCCATGGGGACCCAGCTCACTGCAGTTGATCCCTTACCTTTTGACTTCCCAGGATGAGCCAAACATAGGAGTTTATTGCATCAGTTTAACTTGCATTACATTGAGTAGTATGGCCAACTGGCCTCATTACAACATAATAAATTACAAGCCATCACGGCGTAAATAAGTTTGGTTGGAGAAGAACAACTACTCGACAGAAGCTAAGTGAACCCCCACAACAAGAAGTTGAAAGCAGAGCAACACTTTTCAGGACTTGGGTGGAACTGACTCTCTTCCTTTAGGGATCCAAGAAGTTCTCCAGGCCTTCGTCTTGATCAGGGACATTCCATCTATTGGATAGTGAATTGCAAGGGTGAGCACTTACGTACTCAGCAAGTCATAGATAAGAGTAGATACATATAGTAAAATGATATGATCCTATGCTATTAGGGAAGGAGGGAAGGTTGCAAAATACTTTTTCTCTTTCCAAATCTATGGCAGTGCTCATCATGACATATCATTAATATCTTTTATAAACTCTTAGAAGTACTACCATAGCACGACAACACATGTCTGCCCATGTTAGCACCTCATTTCATGACAACACATGTCAAGCACACATGAGCTAAGTCTAGCCATATTTTATTTAGAAAACATACTTGTGTCACATCGAAGTGGATAGGATCCACCGCGCGCAAGCTCCTATAGACCCGGGAGCTCAGAGTATTCGAATACGTTTTTAACTTTGCAAAGGTGTACCACTTTAATCCACCGATCACTCAGATTTCAAGTCGGTACCTCTCCATGCGACTTTTACGCATGTGACAAGGCCGAGATGACACAACAGTTTACAATCCTAGCATTAACAATTCCCTGCCCGGTAAATAGACAGTTAAGTCTCAAGTACCGTTGTGGGTCCTCCCGACTGCCTTACTTCCTAGCCTGGGTCTATGTTCTCGCAAGACACATAGCCTCTCTTGATTACAGCCACGCACGACTTAATCTGGCATAGGGCGTCTTCCTTCTTTCCACCTTTTCCTCTCATAATTTTTCTGAACTCACATCACTCATGGCCCTCAGTGGCCCACCAGTTCTCGCAAGAAACCGGATCGAAAACCATTGCAGGGAAAATCTAATACTAAAGAAAGCTACTAAGTTGCGCCCGTCCCATAACCAGGCAAGTGGTTAGTACGTTTTTCATGCCGCATGGAAGTACAACACAAGGTTCTAATCCTTACATGCCCATGACCAGTGCATTCCACAAACCCTGCACTCGTCAGTGCCACCACCATTCCATACCAAACTCTGGCCACAGCAAAGGTTTTATTTAATGAATATACATATATACATATATATTAGTTATGGCTCACGGTTGATTATTTTATAAGGAATCTCCTCATCTTTTGTCGGCATACAGCCTAGTACTGCCATATCATACTTTTGTCATTTCATCAAATGCAATACTGCTTATAGTCAAGGCAATGTCTTAACATTTCATAAAATATAGGTTCAAGATGTCCAAGAATATGACTTGCCTTCCACGTCGTAAGGTATAGCAGTCGATGTCGGGTCTGAAAAAATCTCTGTACTCAGGCTCTTGTTCTAATCAAAGATCAAACAAGCAAATAGGAATCACAATCCATTAATAATCTATATGCAACATGCAAAGGAGAAATACTCTCGGCGATACTGGAACAGGTAAGTTTGAAAGCTGGATTTGAGTTAATCTTGGAGATTTATGGAATTAGGGTTGAGGACGAATGCTAGAGACTCTCAGGGTTTCAAGGCTGCAATATGGACATCAAGTCCGCGGCTATTTCGACATTCGGTTGAGGGCTCTGACATAGCTTCAGAGAATGCTAGAGAGTTTATCTCAAGGTGTGGTAGTTGAATAAAATGTAGAACATAGCTCTACAAGTTCAATGGACAAGGTGGTTTTCAGGTTGTACAACCAGAAGTGGTTAAACTTGCCCAATGCCATTGGCTGACATGAACTGACAAGGGCTGGCATTATCAAGGAATGGCATTGATGTGGTTTGGATAATTTCCAATGGGAAGAATGTGATTTGGATAATTTCCTGTGGGAAGAATGTGATTTGATCAAAGCATTAGATGCAAAATGTAATAAGGTAGCTATTTGACAAGGTGGTTTTCACAGGAAAGTCCAGAATTTAGGCAATTTGCAAAGAGGCCCCTGGACACAGAGAATTGACTGTCAGTGCACGGCCAGATTCTAGGGCTTGAGTGTTTGATCGATCCTCTTGAGCTTTGCTTCGCCAACTATGTCTAGGAGGTAGGTGAAGACAATAGGAATCCAGTGGTGGAGGTTTCAGGAACTAAGGTGGTCGGACGGTGATGAACGGCGATGAGAAACCACGGTGCCGACACGGCAAGACACAGGTACTAGACCGATCTTGGCACAGCTATATCTTGTGATTTGGCACAGCATCGAAGGGCGATGCAGTGGAGTGATATGCTCAGTAGGTTGAGGCAAATCTACAGGACAAAGTAGATTGAACAACGACGATGAAACGACGGCGAACGGTGAGGTTGAACTTGTCGGTTTTCAAGAACTAAGGTGAGCTACGGTGGCCACGAGCTACAGACAATGAAACTCGAAATTGGTTGAGGATTAACGCTTCTGGGGTGTTGCTGATCATTCTCCAGCGAGGAATTGGGTTGCAATCAAATACTGGAGCTCGCCGGCGTTGATGCCGGACTCGAAGAAGACGGCCACTGGGGCGCCGTTGATACAAGGTACCTCTGGTCAATTTGGTTTGGCTACACCATCTACGGAGTTCAGGGATCACAATGCTACAGTCAATTTGGTCGGAGGTGAAGCTATACTGGCCGGCGACGTGAACAACTCACGGTGGCGCGTGAAAACAGGGGAAAGGCTCCATCTGAGCTTCAATTTGAAATCCAACAGCAAGGGCTTGCAAGGAAGGATCTACTGATCAATTGCTTCTACTAAAAGGAGTACTAATTTTGGCTAAATCGGGTTACAAAGCTGGAACAGGGCAAAAGCAAATAACGGCGATCACCGGCGACAGGAACCACCGGAGTTCAATTACTTGGTACAGCATAGAGAGGTGAGGTAGAGACACTCACTGGCGAAGTTGGATCGGAGGTTGATGCAGCGAAGCTCCTTGTCGTCATTCTCCCCTTCGGCGGCTAGCCGGAGACGAAGAAGAAGACGAGAAGAAACGGGAGGAAGCGAGACTTGCTGGTTCTGGTGAGGAGTGAAGCTGCTGCGAGCTACGGGGGGGCTTAAATAGTGGAGGATGGGGCTCTTGAGACTTGGAGCAATCGGGAGGATATCCAACTGATTGGCTACGGTGGCGGTGTTCAGCAGTGTCAACGGCTTTTCAACACGGTCATTGCGTGCTCTGGTAGGTGCAGTGGTAAAGTGTCTGGCAGCTCCGGCATGGAAGCAATGTGGCACAAAGCTTCTGACATTGCTGCAGGCGAGCGCGCGCATGCGAAGGAAGGATTCGGGCGATGCTGGTGCTGCTGCTGCGCTGCTACGGCCAATCTGGTGCGCGCATGTGGCGACGGGGTTGCGGCGAAACTGGCAACGGCGAAGCTCCACCGGCGGTGAGGTTCACGGTGCACTAGTGCTCCTGGTCGCAGCTGGGCCCGAGGTCAAAAATGGCACAGCTCCTGGTCGTGCTTCCCTGGTCGAAGGTGATGCTGCTGGTCGAAACAATAGGCTGGACTCGATTGCAATTTCAGTTTTCTGATTTGGACTAATCTGTAAAATCTGAGATATTGAAGATTATGGCTGATTTCGACTTCACAGATTTGAAGAACTTTATTCAACGGATGATTTGAGAGAATACCTGATAAAATCTGGGAACTCTTGATCAAATTTGAACTGAAGTGAAAACAGGGTAATTAGGGTACCTTGAATCTGGGTTTTGTCGAGATCTGGAAATCTGAGACTTAGGGTGGGATTTTGATGTTCTGACAAAAGGCGATTTTGTATTGAATAGCATTTAGAAGGTATTCCTTGAATCAAATTGAGATCTGGAGTTGATTTGTGGCTTTTAGCCTTTTCGAGCTCTTGGAAATTAGGAAAGGACTAATCTGCGATATAATTTGGACTAATTTGCAAAAAGGGTTTAAATGATGGAATCTGGCTGCCAACTTTTTGGATTAAGATATTGGCATGCCCATGATTACAATCCAAGAATAATTTGGTCTAGATTAGGTTAAGATCTGAATTTTGAAACTCAGGGTATTTAGGGTAATTAGAATATTCAATTAATTCTTGTTTTCGAAAATAGAAAGAGATTGATAAATCTGGGAGTTAGAGATTGAATTTGATCTGGCTTCTGAAGGCTTTTATACTCATGATAGATAGTAGATTATTTCTGGATAATCTGATCTTGAATTGGATCTTCATGATAGATTTTGAGATTTTTGGGGCTTACGATAGATTAGAATTGAACTGATCTTGCTACTTCTAAAGAGATACATGCATGCATGATTTTCATGAAAAGGAATTTTCACTCCCAAAATCAGGGTGTTACATTATGATTTCACTATATGAGATAAAAAGTGTTTACAAGAGGGAGGAAGAGATGATCACAGGCGAAGATCTCTCCTATATTAATGTCTAACAAACTATGCCTAAGTCTTTAGGAAACTAAAGCTCCTGGTAATGCTTGTATGCTTAACCGTCCTCTAGATCGTGCATTGACCACCTTTTTATACTTAACAAAAGGGCGCCCACGGTTGTTACTGTGCGGTTTGTGTAACTGCTCCTCTTTCCTACACAGGTTTAACACATGTAGTTAGTGGGTAACCGCACATATTAACCTCCTGGCAGTTGTCTTCATACGTGGGAGAAGTTATCTTGATCCTGGAGATGTGTTTGTAAAAGACTTAAACACCCTCAAATTGTCTTGGTCGCATGCAGTCATCGACCTTCTGACCGTGCATTGTCTGCGGCCTCCTGACCGCACATTGTCTGCGGCCTTGTGATCTCGCAAGGCCTGCAATCACAAACTACCTTTGTGTCCGCGCTCTCATAGTATATAGAAGACTAGTCATCCGAGATCATAGTGGCCATTTCAGACTCATAGATACATATTAGATTCGAACCTGACCTGAACCTAATGTGTGTTAATCAAACTAGCTCGGGTGATAATCTACGTCAGTTCTCTTGAAGACGTGCATCACGATCACCTATAATTGCTCCATGGCGGTTGCTGCAAATCATGGTTACGTGGCGGTTGCTGTAGGTCGTGGTTGGTTGCAATTTTGGTTCTTTGACCTGGCATTGCAGAAATTGCTTCACCATGTTTATCTTCTTCGACGATTACCTTGTCAGGGACTTACGATTATTTCTGGAATAATCATAAGGATCAAGGAACGGTTGTTGTGAGTGGTGACTTATACTACATAGTTTCCATGCTATGGTATAAGTCTTTAACACTACAGTCGCGCATCATTTGCGACCATGTATGGATATTAGGTTTTGTCTCTGCAATATGGTATGGTCGTAGGCAGATGTCTCTGCGACCATGGTACTCGCAGGTATGACATGAGACCATGGGCTCCGTGATGATAAGTGTTGAGACTTATGTAGTTCCATGGCTAAAATTATGGGAATTAAATATCTTTGATGTGCTATGTCCAGAATGTTCTAGGACTATCCAATTATCTCTTTCCTTTGGTCTTCTGCGACCATAGAAAGGCATGTGTGATAATGGGGCGTAGCACGCAACCACGAAATGATGTGGACGTTTTAAGTCGGGTAACAACACTCCTCACCCTAGCTTTTCATTCTTACTTTTAAACCCCAAATTTCATACTTGCAATTTACCGCTTGAAACCCTAGATTGATAGATTTAATAGTAGATTTAGTTGTAGACAAACAACCCTAAAATCATTCAGACTTAATCAGTGATCCATTGACCTAAAAGATGAATACGCTTATTCCTCGTAGAATTCGACCCTCAAGTGCTCAACGATCAACCGTCCACTTACGGTATTACAAAATCACACTGTTTTAAGTGTGATCAAGTTTTTGGCGCTGTTGCCAGGAAACAACGGTAATTCATCTTTTTAGATTAATTTTTAAGTAGTGCAAAGCTGGATAGCTCGGACAAACCTATCAAAACTGTGCGCCAACTTCAGTACAAGGCAAGACGGGTAAGATCAGAGGAAAACTCACAAACTTTTGGAGACATCAAAGAGCAACCAACAATGGAGGACCAAAAGAGACTCAAGGATTATGCAATCCTGCTTAGCATGGGTTGCAATCAGGTATTCTTAGACCACTGATTGAATTAAATAATTTTGAAATAAAACCTGCGCTTTTGAATTTGGTTTAACAAAATCAATTCAGCGGTCTTCCCGCTAAGGATTCATCCTCACATCTGTGCTTGTTTCTTGAACATTGTGATACTTTCAAGATTCATGGAGTTACATAGGATGCACTCCGTTTGAGGATCTTTCCTTTCTTGCTTCGCGAGAAGGCGAGAGGATGGTTATACATTCTTCCTCTTGTGTCGATCACAACTTGGGACGAACTCTCACGAGCTTTTCTTGGTAAGTTTTTCCCTCATGCTAAAACTGTTCATATTCGCAACCAGATTGCATCTTTTCTCAGTAGGTAGGTGAATCACTTTACGACACTTGGGAACGGTACAAGGACTTGCTAATCAAATGTCCGCATCACGGACTAGAAAAGTGGCTTGTGGTTCAGATGTTTTATAGTGGGCTGAACTACAACACGTGGATGGCCGTAAATGCCGCAACTGGCGGCGCATTGACGAAAAAAAGTGTAGACAAAGCATACGACCTCATCGAAACTATAACTTAGAACTACACACAATGGGGAACTAAACGAGCTACTCAACTAAGTCCGACCAATAGCATGGATGTAAGTGCATTGTCGCAACTAGCTGAACAGGTAGCAGTTCTCACTGATAGATTATCAATTCTTGGATCTTCTGCTACTTCATATGTTAATGCAATTGCACCTATATGTGAGCTGTTCGGCATACAAGGCCACCATGGCCATGAATGCCAATTTAACCCATCCATGGAACAGGCCAACGCTTTTCAGGGTATCCAACAACGACAAGGTAACGTTTTCTCTAACTCATATAACTCTGGCTCTGGATGGCGCAACAATCAAAACTTTGCATGGTCAGGACAAAATCAGCAACCTCAACACCAACAACCAAATTTTGGACAGCAGCAACTACACCAACAAAATTCCCCATATCAAGCTCAAAGGCCACGGTACCAACAAAGTCAGCAACCTTATTGACCACCACATCAACGACAACCCGAGCAGTCGAACATGGAGTGCATGCTAGAGAACTTTCTAGCAAATCAAGAGAAAGAGAAGTCGTCCATGAACCAAAAGATTAACTCCATATCAACTCACGTCCGCATGCTCAAGACTCAAATCACACAATTGGCGAATCCTGCACCAAAAAACGATAACACTCTTCCTTCTCAACCTATCAGTCCTTGCAATTTTGAACAAACAAATTCTATAGCTTGTTCTAACCCTCTTATTTCTAATGTAGTAATCCTAAGGAGTGGAACAAAGCTACCAGAACGAACACCACCAATCGAACCTTCGTCGGCAAGAGAAATAAAGGAAGTACCATCACAGCCAGCACAGGATGAGAACAAGGTCACCGAACCACAAGAAAAGGAAAGTGGAAAAAATCAGGTAACACGTATTTACTATCCAACTCCACCTTTCTCGGGAAGGTACGTAAAAGCAAAACTTGATAAGCAATTTGAAAATTTTGTGAAAATCTTGAAAAAGCTTAATGTGACTGTGCCTTTTACCGATTTAGTAACACAAATGCCTTCTTATGGAAAATTCTTGAAAGATATACTTACTAAAAAGAGAGATTTGAGTGAATTTCAAACCGTTGCTTTAAATGAAAATTGTAGTGCTCTAATTTAGAACAGGATGCCGGTAAAGCTGTGGGATCAAGGGAGCTTCTCCACCCCTTGTAACATAGGTATAGTACATCGCAATCGAGCTCCTTGCGACCTAGGCACAACCGTTAGTGTGATGCCTCTCACCATAGCACAATGTTTGAGCATGGGTGAGATCAAGCCTACACGCATGGTTCTGCAACTTGCTAATCGTTCAGTAAAGCATCTGGAACGAATCCTAGAAGACCTGTCTCTTCAAGTCGGTAAATTTTATCTTCCAGTTGATTTTGTCGTTCTTGATATGGATGAAGATGTTTCTATACCTACCATATTGGGACGACCAATGCTCCCAACAGCAGGTGCCCTCATTGATGTTCGTGAGGGAAGAATTACTTTTCGCATAACGGAGGAGAAAATTTTGTTTAAAATGTCTAACCTTTTTAACTGCCCTATGTATGAGGAAAACTTTGCAGCGTGGATGATATAGAAGAAGTCCTAGAAGCGGAGTCGCCGCTTCGACTCACTTTTGAAGAAGGAATGGATGAAATATTCGACAACGAAAAAATGGATAGCAGTGAAGAAAATGAACAAAATGAAGACAAACCAACAAAAGAACCATCCAAATATGACATCTTGTATTCCGACATCACAGGTAAGGAAAAGGTAAGTAAACACCTACATTTAAAACTCGTCCTTCCTCGCTGAAGTAGGTATTCTTGGATGATGATGAGATCCAACCTGTCATTGTTAATGCAAACTTGACCAATTCACAACTAAAGAAATTGATTTCTTTACTTCATGAGCATCGCAATGCTCTTGGTTATTCAATTGATGATATCAAAGGGATTAGCCCTAAAATTTGCATGCATAGAATCTCTCTAGCTGATGAAACTAAAACCTCCATTGAGCGTCAACAAAGACTAAATCCAAACTTGAAGGAAACTGTAAAAGCTGAAATTTCTAAACTATTTCTGATAGTAATTGGATTAGTCCTATTCTTGTGGTTCCAAAGAAAGGAGGTATGACTGTGGTTAACAATGCTAACAATGAGTTGATCCCTACTAGATTTGTTACTAGATGGCGCATGTGCATTGATTATCGTAAATTGAATAGCACCACTAGGAAGGATTACTTTATATTACCTTTCATTGATCAAATGTTGGAAAGATTGGCCAAACATGCATATTTTTGTTTTCTTGACGAGTATTCGGGATTCTTTCAAATCCCAATTCACCCTAATGATCAAGATAAGACGATGTTTACATGTCCTTTCGGTACTTTTGTTTACCGGCGAATGCCGTTTGGGTTATGTAACTCGCCTGCAACCTTTCAATGATGTATGATGGCTATCTTTTCATATTTAATCGAGGAAATAATGGAAGTCTTTTTGAATGATTTTAGCATTTATGGTTACTCTTTTGATGCATGTCTACAAAATCTTTCTTGACTCTTAAGCAGGTGCGAAGAAGTCAACCTAGTGCTAAATTGGAAAAAGTGCCAATTCATGGTTCAAGAAGGCATGGTCTTGGCCACGTGATTTCTGAATGAGGGATTGAAGTCAACAAGGAAAAAATTGAAGTCATAGCAAGTCTTCCACCACCAATGAACGTAAAGGGCATACACAGTTTCTTGGGACATGCAGGTTTTTACTGTCGTTTCATTAAAGATTTTTCAAAAACTGCTAAACCTCTCACTCATTTGCTTGGTAAAGATGCGCCTTTTGATTTTGATGAAAAATGTTATGATGCCTTTAATCGATTGAAACTTGCATTAAATACTACTCCCATCATACAACCTCCAAATTGGAATGATCCATTTGAATTGATGTGTGATGCTAGTGATTATGCAATTGGCGCTATTTTAGGCCAAAGAACAAATAAGGTTCTATATGCAATATACTATGTAAGAAAAACTTTGGATGATGCTCAAAGTAATTACACTACGACTAAAAAAGAATTGCTTGCTGTATTGTATGCCCTAGATAAATTTTATCTATATTTAATTGGTTCAAAAGTTATTGTGCATATTGATCATGCTGCTCTTAAGTATCTTTTGACCAAAACAGAAACCAAGCCACGACTTGTATGATGAATCCTACTATGGTAGGAATTTGATTTGAAGATCAAAGATAAGAAAGGTGCTGAGAATGTTGTCGTCGATCATCTTTTGCAACTCTTCACCAACACTACCGATGTTCACATCAATGATGATTTACTCGACGAGCACCCTTATTTGATTCAAAAAGAACCATAGTATGCTGATTATACAAATTATTTCTTTAACCATGAACTTCTTCCAGGGTTGACAAGTAGACAACGAAAGCACTTCCTCCACGACATCCAACGCTACTACTGGGACAATCCAAACCTTTTCAAAAAAGGGAGTTGACAACATCTTTCGAAGATGCGTGTTCAACACGAGATTCAAAGTGTTCTTGAACATTGTCATTCATCTCCATGTGGTGGACACGCCGGAGCTTCAAAAATAGTGACAAAGGTAGTGCAATCAAGTTTGTTTTGGCCTTGTTTATTTAAAGATGCTTATGACTTTGTGCAAAAATGAGATCCTTGCCAACGTTCGGGAAATTTGAGTAAAAAACATGAAATGCCCTTAACAAACATTCTTGAAATTGAGCTTTTTGATGTATGGGAAGTAGATTATATTGGACCTTTTCCATCTTCTATGAGCAACTCCTACATCTTAGTTGCGGTTGATTATGTTTCAAAGTGGGTAGAGGCTGTGGCTACACAAACAAATGAATCAAAACATGTGATCAAGCTTTTCAAAATAGTCATCTTTCCCCAATTTGGTATACTGCGAGTATTAATTAGTGATGGCGGTGTGCATTTCACTTATTACCAATTTTGGAAATTGTTAATAAAATATGGGGTTATTCGTAAAGTTGCTCTTGCATATCACCCTCTGTCGACGATTGGAACTAGCGTTCCTAGTCGAACTTACACGAATTTAGTTTGTTTAGTAGGAAGACAATCTAGACAATCACCAGAGAAATCACTATATGTATGGATCTAACAGCACAAAAAATTTATACAGGTTTGGGCCCTCAGAGTTTGAGTAATAATCCTACTTCTATTGGTTTTTCACTATGAATATAATGGATCACAAAGAGAATGTATTATCTAGTTCTTTTTCTCCACCTGCCCTGAACTCTTCCTAAAGGCCCTCTTTATACTTGTTGAAAGGGTGTCAGTTGCTTCATCGAAGAGATGCCTGGCGATCGTCAACAACTGCTGCATAGAGGTTGACACAGGTTATTGTCGGTTGCTGTTTGCCAGTTTATAGCATGCGATTATAGAAACTGCACATTTATCCTTATCTTCTCAACGGTTATCTTCTCAGTGAAGAGGGACTTCTGATTATTTCAGAAATGATCATAAGGATTAAGGAACAGTTATTATTGATGGTAACTTAACCATATAATTTCCAGGTCATTACATAAGTCTCCAATAGTATGGTCGCATATTGACTGCGACCATGTATTGGTATCTGGCTTTGTCTCTGCAACATGGGATGATCGTGGGCAAATGTCTCTGCAACCATAATACTTGTAGGTAATATAATATGAGACCATGGACTTTGCAACAATATGCATTGTGACTATAGAGTTCCGTAGCTACTAAAATTATGGAAATTAAACATTCTTGATGGGTTATGTCCAAAATATCCTTGGATCATCCCATTATCCCTTTCCTTGGTCTCTGCGACCATGGAAAGGTTATGCCAGATAGTTTGTAGTTTTCTGCGATCATAGAAAGGCATGTGCGACCATGGAATAATATGTGCGACCATGGAGAGACATGGGTGATGTAACTCAGGTAATAATCTCTGTTAGCTAGCCCCCGAATTTGAAATCAAAAGGTTCCTTTTCCTCGAAAAGGTGTTTCAAGTATTGAAAAACCAACTTTTTGTTTCAAATTACCGCAAACCCAAGAAAATCTTTGGGTGCGCGTGTCAGATTTGTTGTGACAGGCATTAAATGCAAAACCTTTTTTCGAAAGGAAATCTTCTGGTGTGAATACAATGGTTGGAAACCCAAGGGATATTTCCTTTAAACCTTATGTTTTAAGTTTTCTTTGGCACAAAAACCACTCTCAGAATTACCGAAGCTTTCTGAAAGCCCCTATTTTTTTTCTTTGTTCTTCTGAGTTCTTAATCTTTAGCCTTCTTTTTTTCTCTCAAACCGCAAGAAGGAAGGTTATCTCCCCTCAAGGTCGTTGATCCCATGGCGTCCTGTAGGGGAGAATGAAGAGAGCCCTGTTGTGCAAGAGGGTGAATTGGTGATCTTCGAGGATTTCCTGCGTTGCGGATTCTGTCTTCCAGAGAGTCACATTTTCTAAGAAATCGTCGCTCACTATGACTTGGAATTGGTAAACTTGAATGCCAATTCTATTTTGATTCTTGCGGTTTTTCAACATCTATGTGAGGCATACATTGGGGGGTTTTCCCAGTGTTACCATTTTCCGCCAATACTATTTCTTGGCGAGCTTGAAGGGCACCATTGCTCCTGGGTATGTCTACTTCAGGCTGCGGGAGAAGGACTTCCTACATTTTCCACTTCGTTATTCTGTTCACAAGTGGTATCAGCGATGGTTCTATTGTTTGGCTCCTAAGGAGAGCCATCTCTGGTTCGTGGATCGGCGACCAGAGAAGAGCGGGGAGTAGGATGTTGCTCCTCCTCTTGATGATGAGCAGAAAAGGCAAGCCCATGTAATTAAATACCTGATGAATAAGGGTTTGACTGCTCGCAATGTGATCCATGACTTTGTGAAGAACAGGATCAGCCCTCTAAGGAAGAGAGATCATCCCGGCTGGGAGGTTAGGGTCATGCAAGATACTACCAAGGACTACCACCCGTCATTCTCCCGAGGATCTGCCAAAAGTAAATTCACAGGCAGCCGAGGAAGAACCTGAGGCCATCATTGACAAGGTGGTTAAGAATATTCAATCAAATGAACCCGTCAATGATGGAAAAACTGAGATCGCAATTGAGACTTCGACCATGGGGATGGATGAATAGGCAGGTACCTATGCTCCCCTTCTAGTTGAAGAAACTATGCCTCCTCCTGTTTGGGAGAACAAGGAGAGGAGAGGACAGAAGAAATGGCAGTTCAAACTATCTAGATCCAGCACTCTGCTTAGGATTTGAATCCGCAGCAGGCGCCTCATAGCTTGGCTTCTTCTAGCCAAGTGACTGGATTTGGGGACCTATCTGAGAGGTTCCTTAACGAATTCTTAGAGGTAAGTAAAAATCTTTACCTTAAAGTTCAGCCATTTCACTTTTCAAAGCAATTTTCTCCTTGTGACAATGAATATAATTACAGTTTCTAAAAGACTAAGATTAAAAGCAAGATACTTACTGCTGCTTGAGGCCATATTAAAGGAGGCTAAAGAAAAAGCAGCGACCTTCGAGCAAGCATCAGAGCTATACAACTCTCTGCAAGAAAAATCTGAACGTCTCCTAGTTCTTTACGAAAAGCAACAAGATAGAATAGCAAGTAAGTTTACTTTTGGCAGAAATTTACATTACCTTTGTAAACTTTATGAATTCAATTTAACTTATTTCTTCTTTTCAGTACAAGAAGAGCAAATAAAAAAATTGGTTGAAGAGAAAGATCACTTCGAGCAGAAATTGTTCCAAAGAGCAGTCAATCTTGATACGCTCTATACTGTCGTTGAGCATCATAAGGCAGCCAGTGAGAAGGCCAAGGATACTGCTAAGCTTTCTCGCAACGAAAAGAATGCTTTAGAAGCAACTATCAAGAGCTATAGTAGTATCGAGCTAGATACCTTTAAGAAATTAAGGATGGTCGCAGACATACTAAGGGCAGATTTTATTGATCCTAAGTAGGATAATTTAAGCCTTAGTGAATCCTGCAAATTGGTTGCAACTCAAAGTGACTCGCTGATCGCCAACATTCCTGAAATTGTGAGGAGGCAGAAAGAGGCATTGAAGTCTAATGTTGGAGCTGTAACCTCTGCTATCCTCTGCAAACTTAGGCATCACCACAGTCCAAATCTAAATCTTAATCCTGTGGGAGAAGATTCTACTTTTGACAGCGAAGATTAGTTGAGTGCAATTATGGATGAAGTGAGGCCTTTAATAGAAAGTTTGCTCTGAGAACTTGATCTTTCTTGATGTATATTTTTCATTGTATTTTGCAACAGTAGAATTATCAATGCAAATGAGAACTGTCGGGGGAAATCTCCGTGGGACTAAGTCCAGGTAAGTTGTGTCACGGTTGCCCGGGGACGTGGCCTCCGGTTCCTCCCCGGGCGCCGCCTTTTGGCTCCCGGGACGTGGCCTTC
Source organism: Pharus latifolius (assembly GCA_019359835.1). Taxonomy (NCBI): domain Eukaryota; kingdom Viridiplantae; phylum Streptophyta; class Magnoliopsida; order Poales; family Poaceae; genus Pharus; species Pharus latifolius. Next base: position 32,643,648 of record CM033328.1, on the reverse strand, counting down.
GGTGCCCTCCCGGGCGCCGCCATTGGCCCGGGGACGGGGCCTCCGGGGCCTCCCCGGGCGCCGCCTTTTGGCTCCCGAGAAGCGGCCTCCGGTGCCCTCCCGGGCGCCGCCATTGGCCCGGGGACGGGGCCTCCCCGGGCGCCGCCTTTTGGCTCCCGGGACGCGGCCTCCGGTGCCCTCCCGGGCGCAGCCATTTGCCCGGGGACGGGGCCTCCGGGGCCTCCCCGGGCGCTGCCTTTTGGCTCCCGGGACGTGGCCTCCGGTGCCCTCCCGGGCGCCGCCATTGGCCCGGGGACGGGGCCTCCCCGGGCGCCGCCTTTTGGCTCCCAGGACGTGGCCTCCGGTGCCCTCTCGGGCGCCGCCATTGGCCCGGGGACGGGGCCTCCGGGGCCTCCCCGGTCGCCGCCTTTTGGCTCCCGGGACGCGGCCTCCGGTGCCCTCCCGGGCGCCGCCATTTGCCCGGTGACGTGGCCTCCGGGGCTCCTCCGGGCGCCGCCTTTTGGCTCCCAGGACGCGGCCTCCGGTGCCCTCCCGGGCGCCGCCATTGGCCCGGGGACGGGGCCTCCGGGGCCTCCCCGGGCGCCGCCTTTTGGCTCCCGTGACATGGCCTCCGGTGTTGTCCCGGGCGCCACCTTTGACCCGGGAACATGGCCTCCGGCGCCGTCCCGGGCCTCATCACCCTCCTGAAGGTAAAGTCTCGAACTGTTTGTCACGTGCAGGTCACGCGAGGGGCGCCTCGGGAACTAGCGACCACCTGTCAAGCATCCAAGTCGTTTGACCGGGAGAAGGACGGTCCTGCCCTTCAATCCGACGGTGGCTTCCGGGGTAGTTTAGGTTTTTTGCTGCTTTTTGGGGCTATAAATAGCCCTTGTACCCCTCTGTTGTAAGGGATCGGTTCATTTATTGGAATAGCTAAATTCACAGGCGTGCTCCGGAAGCCTCTCCCCCGGAGAGAGCCTCCCCAGCCGACTCCGGTCGGGAGCGCGTCGACAGGACTAGGGCCCCCACCGGGACCCGAACCTGTATAAACCCGTGTGTTATTCTTTGTGCTTGTCCGGTGGGGGAGGACCGGTCATCCGGTCAACCCGCGCCGCGTAATCTTCGCTAGGATCACTCACAAAACCTGCCGGGGTATTCGCAATACCACGACAGTTGGCGCCGTCTGTGGGGACCCGTGACAAGACGCTATGGCTCCCCCAAGAACAAGGGCTCGCACCCTTCCCGGTGATCCGGGTCTCGGAGACCCGGCGCCGTCCGCCCGGGACACTGCTGTCCCGGCGATCTCTTCCGGAGGCGACCTGGCCCAGGTACCGCCTCCCTCCTTTCCTCTTGACTTAGGTGCTTCCACCTCCAGGCCGTTCCCGGTGACCGTGGGGACCTCGGCCGGGACAAGCGTCCCCCCGACGGCTCGCCCGGCTCCCCGGGACGCCCTGCTCGAGGCTCTCGTGGAAGGCCAGCTCCGCGCTCAGCGCTCTATGGACGAGCTCCTTAGCGTGCTGGCGCGGCCTCCGGCCCCCACATTCGCGTCACACCCGTATCCGGGGAACATGCCCCCGTTTATGGGTTACCCGGCGGCCCCTCCAGCCTCCGGGGGGTTGTCCGCCCCGTATGACCCTGCCGGGGGGTTCCCTCCCCCTGCGGGATATACGTCCGGACCCTTCCCGACACCCGGGCCCGTCCCGGTGCCGGGAGGTTACTTCATGCCGGGGCCCTTCGTGGCACCAGGGGGGTACCCCATCCCCGGCCTATTCCCGGGGCCGGGAGCCCATCTCTTGCCGAGGGTTTACCCTGCGCCGGGAGCCAGTCCCGCCCCCCGTGTCGCGTTTACCGCGTCGGGGGCGGTTGACAGAGCAGCCCTCGTGCTGCAGCGGACTTCCCCCCGCATGGGCTCCCCGGTTCCGGACGCCGCCACGGGGGCTCCCCCCTCACCGGTTCCGGGTGTTATAGGGCCTGCCCCCTTCCCGGTTCCAGTCGTGGCCACTGGGGCCCCCACCACTTCGATTCCAGGCGCCGCCGCGGGCGCCCCCTCCCCGTTTCTAGATGATGCAGGGGTTTCCCCCTTTCTAGTCCCGGTGGTCGTCGCAAGGGGCTCACCCCAACCGGCTCCAGAAGCTACAGCGCATGAGCTCCCTTCCTCGGCGGGACATGTCCGTTCCGCCCCGGGGGAGGTCGAGCGAATGCGTTCATCAGAGCACGGGGAAGAACTTCCCCCCGGCCGCGGGCGCGGAGAGCCTCGCTCTCGCACCGGCCGGGGGAAGAGACCCGCTGAAGAGCCAACCTCTCCGGCTGAGAGCCCGGACATCCAGGAATTCAGCCCGGTCCGGAGGAAAAGCGTCGCCACCGCCATTCTGGCGGACCTCTCGGACCGCTTCCGGACTCAGACAACGAAGGTCCTGTGAAAGAAGACAGCGACCGGGACTCTCCCCGGGAAGTGCAGGGGGCTAACCAGCCCCTGTGCCGAAGGCTTCGCAGCATCCGGTGGCCGCGGCCCTACCGCCCGCCACACATCGAACACTATAACGGCGAGGCAGACCCTTACGAGTTTGTGCAGGTCTACTCCATTGCTATTTCCGCGGCCGGGGGGGACGAGTCAGTACAGTGCAACGTCTTCCCCCTTTACCTCTCCGGCATCGCCCGCTCCTGGTTCTACAACCTGAAGGCCGGCTCCATCAAGTCTTTCTCGCAGCTCAAGCGGGAGTTCTGTGCCAACTTCCAGGGGAACTACGTGCGTCCCCTGCACTCCTCGCAGCTGTATACTGTCCGGCAGAGGACTGGGGAGACCATCAGAAGCTTCTTCAAGCGCTTTGCCCAGGTGAAGAGCAAAGTGGCCCACGTCCCCGACTCTACGGTCATCGAAGCCTACAAAAGCGGCATCCTACCGGGGGAGCTCCACCGAAGGCTCTCCCGGAGCTGCCCCTCTTCAGCCGACGAGCTCTTCAACGTGCTCGAAAAGTACGCTCGGGCGGAGGAAGACGATATCTGGAAGAAGACCCAGGGGGCTCCCGCCCCCGTCGACCGGGGGGCCAGGGATCCCCCCAAATGCTCCAGGCAAGGGGGGCGTAGCGAGCCACGGCCTCAGGACACCTTTGTCCTCGAGGGCGGAGGCGGCTCGCGCGACCCCCCGAGGACCAACCGCCCCTTCCCCAAACCGAAGGGCCATGGGGGAGGACAGTCTTCGCGTGGCCGGGAAGTCCCCGTGGGGAGAAGGCGGGAAGGACCGTGGTGCAGGCTCCACAGGTCCAATACCCACGCTACCCGAGATTGTTGCCAGCTGCTACATCACTTCGCGGACTTCCTCAACCAGCGCAGGCAGGGGGGGGGGGCTCCGGCCTCCTCGCTCCATCGGCCAGGCTTTCCGGCTCTTCCCGCTCCCACGGGGGGCCAGCAGACGCAAGAGGGGGAGCCTTCAGAAGCTCTCCCCTTTCAAACTTCACAGCGGCACATCAACGTCATTGTGGGAGGATCTGCCTCTGGGCGGGACTCTAAGCGCCGGCGTAAGGAGTACGCGCGCGAGGTCAAGGTTGTGGGGGTGCTACACGCGTCCCCGCCACCGAAGTGGTCGGACGTCCCCCTCACCTTCACGGCAGAAGATGCGCGGGGGGTTCGCTTCCCCCACGATGACGCGCTCATTGTCTCCGCGACCATCTACAACTGCCACCTGGCCCGGATCCTGGTGGACAGCGGGAGCTCCGCCGATGTCTTATTCCTGAAGGCCTTCAAAGAAATGCAGGTGGATGAGAAGCTCCTGCAGCCCGCCGCCGGGCCCCTGCAAGGTTTTGTCCCGGGGAAGGCGATTCACCCCGTGGGCAAGGTAGATCTTCCAATGACCTTCGGCACCCCGGAGAACTACCAGACCGAGCTGGTCCGCTTCGACGTGGGAGACCTCCCCTCCTCCTACAACGCGATTATGGGGAGGACGACAATCAACCGGCTGGGGGCTGCCACCCATCAAAATTATCTCTGCATGAAGATCCCCGGGCCGCATGGTGTGATCAACGTCCGGGGAGACCAAGACATGGCCCGTACTCTATACGAGCGCGCTGTGGCCACGATCGGAAGCGTCAACCTCATAAAGACGCCCGGGGGGGAGGCTCCTCCCCCGGAACTAGATGCTGCTGCGCCACCGCCCGGGAGGCCCCTCCTCAAGCCGCGTCCGGAAGGGGGCCTCCGGAAGGTCCTGCTATCCCCGGGCAACGAAGACAAAACCGTCCGGATCGGGGCGGAGCTCCCCGAGGAGCACGCAGCGCAACGAAGACAAAACCGTCCGGAACTAGAGGCGGGGTTGATTCGGGAGGTCCTGCACCCCGAGTGGCTCGCGAACCCCGTCCTCGTCAAGAAATCAACCGGCAGGTGGCGGATGTGCGTGGTCTTCACCGACCTTAACCGCGCCAGCCCAAAAGACAACTTTCCGCTCCCGCGGATTGATCAGCTCGTCGACTCCACTGCGGGGTGCGAGCTCATGAGCTTCCTAGACGCCTACTCGGGCTACCATCAAGTCTGGATGGCGGAAGGGGACGAGGAAAAGACGAGTTTTATTACTCCCCTCGGAACCTTCTGCTACGTCCATATGCCCTTCGGGCTCAAGAACGCGGGGGCTACCTTCCAGCGCCTTATGACACTGGTTTTCAAAGAGCAAGTCGGCCGCAATGTTGAAGTCTACGTAGACGACGTGGTTGTCAAGAGTCCCCGCGCAGCCTCCCACATCGACGACCTGGCTGAAACCTTCCGGAACCTCCGCGCATTCGGGCTCAAGCTAAACCCGGAGAAGTGCGCCTTCGGGGCGCGCGGGGGGAAGCTCTTAGGTTTCCTCGTGTCCCAGCGGGGCATTGAGGCAAACCCCGAGAAGATCCGGGCATTCCTAGATATGCCCCCGCCGCGCTCCGTCAAGGATGTCCAGCGGCTCTCCGGCCGCCTAGCCGCACTCAGCCGCTTTGTCTCCCGGTCGGGGGAGCGGGGCCTCCAGTTCTTCAAGATCCTCCGAGGACTCGAGGGGTTCCGCTGGACCCCCGAGGCCCAGGAGGCGTTCGACGACCTCAAGAAGTACCTCACGAGCCCTCCAATGCTCGTGAGTCCGTCCCCGGAAGAACCCTTGCTCCTCTACCTCGCCGCGACCCCTGTCGCCGTCAGCGCGGTCTTGGTGAAGGAGCAAGGGGGGCAGCAGCGTCCCGTGTACTACGTGAGCGAGGCCCTCCAAGGGGCCAAAACTCGGTACACGGAGATGGAGAAGATCTGCTACGCCCTCCTCATGGCGTCCCGGAAGCTTTGGCATTACTTCCTGGGACACCCCATCACCGTCCCGTCGTCCCTCCCCCTCGGGGAGGTACTGCGGAACAAAGAAGCCACCGGCCGGATCGGGAAGTGGGGGGCCGAGCTCGCCCCCTTCTCCCTGTCCCTTACCGGCCGCTCCGCCATCAAGTCACAGGTTCTCGCCGACTTCGTCGCAGAGTGGACTCCCGCCTCTGGGCCCGGGGACGAAGATCTCCCTGTGCCGCCCCGACGCAGTGATCATTGGACCCTCATGTTCGATGGGTCGCTGTGTCTCGCCGGGGCTGGTGCGGGGGTAGTCCTCCGGAGCCCCGAGGGGAAGGAACTCAAGTACGCCGCACGGCTCGAGTTCCCCGCAACCAACAACGTCGCCGAATACGAGGCTTTGCTCCTCAGGATGCGCCTCACGCGCTCCCTGGGGATCCGGCGCCTCCTAGTCAAGGGAGATTCTCAGTTCGTAGTTTGCCAAATGGACAAGTCTTACCTGTGCCATGACGCAAACTTAAGTCTTTATTTGCAGGAAGTGCGAAAAATGGAGAGGCATTTCGACGGCCTCGAGGCCCGGCATATCCCACGTAGGGACAATGACCGGGCCGACGCCTTGGCCCGGGCAGCCAGCGCCCGGGAATCGCTCCCCAAGGGGGCTTTCCTGGAGATCATCACGAAGCCCTCGGTGGCCTCCCCGGACACGGGCAACGAGCCTCATGTCCCGGAGGTCGCCGAGATCACCCGAACTCCGTCTTGGATGGACCCCCTCATCTCCTTCATCAAGGGGGAGGGGGACCCTCCTACTGAGACCGAGGCTAAACGCCTCTGGGCTAAAGCCCGGGCATATCTCCTGCTAGAGGGGAGGCTCTACAAGCGGGGGGCTTCCGCCCTCCTGCGCTGCCTCCCCCGGCCGGAGGGACTTCAACTCCTCGAAGACATCCACGCAGGGAGCTGTGGTTCTCACCTAGCCCCGCGTGCCATCGCAGCCATGGCCCTCCGGCAGGGCTTCTACTGGCCCACGGTCATGCGCGACGCGCGAGACCTCGTCTCCGCATGCGAGGCATGCCAGAAGATGGCCAAGGGCTCGAACCTCCCCCCTATAGCGCTGCAGACGATCCCCATCACTTGGCCCTTTGTGCGCTGGGGGATGGACCTCTTAGGGCCCTTCCCCCCAGCGCCCGAGGGATACAAGTATGCGGTAGTCGCAGTCGACTATTTTACAAAGTGGGTTGAGGCAGAGCCTTTGGCCAGCATCACGTCCCGGGCCGTTCAGCGATTTTTCTGGAAAAACGTCGTATGTCGTTTTGGTGTCCCCCGGGAAATCACCGTGGACAACGGGACCCAATTCGACTCGGCTTATTTTTGGGAATTCTGTGAAGGCCTGGGGCTCGTCATACACTTCGCCTCTGTAGCCCATCCCCGGAGCAATGGGGCTGTCGAGAGGGTCAACGGCGTGATCCTACAGGGATTGCGCCGGAGACTCGAGCAAACCGCTTCTAAGCGGGGCGCATGGGCAGAGGAGCTCCCTAGCATCCTCTGCTCCATGCGCACGACCCCATCCCGGGGGACGGGGCGTACTCCCTTCTCCCTGGTCTACGGGGCGGAGGCAGTCCTCCCCCCGGAGATTGGCTTCCGGTCACTGCGGGTGGAGCTCCTGGAGGGAGCCACTCCCTCAGCATACCAGACCAACGAGGCCAACCAGCGTCTGGAGATCGACCTCGTGGAGGAGGAACGCGACCGAGCGCTCCTCCGCCACGCCATCTACGAGCAAGAAATGGCGCGCGTGTACAATCAGCGCGTGCGCGAGAGAGCTTTCCGCCTTGGGGACCTTGTCCTCAAGCGCGTGACGGACCCCCAAGCCTAGGATAAGCTCTCCTCCAAGTGGGAGGGCCCCTACAGGATCTCCGCGGTCCTGGGCTCGGGGGCCTACAAGCTCTCCAACCTTCAAGAGCAGGAGTTGAAACACACGTGGAACTTGCGTTTACTTCGCAAGTTCTATGTTTAAGCCTTACGGGCCTGTCCCCTCCCCCGGAGCGTTCACGCCGGAGGGGGAGGAGGGACGCTGTATTTTCCTCCCCTTTCGCGGCTTCGCAGGGGGAGGCCCTGTACTTCATTTTACTAGCAATACATAGGTCTTGCTTTGCAAACTGTCTCATTGCAGGTCTTTCTCATTACCGCCCCTAGCGGCGATGCCCTCCCCGCGAGGATGCCCTCCTTGTGAGGATGCCCTCCCCGCGAGGAAGTGGGCCAGCCCCAACAAGTCCCTACAACGGAGCTTGCACTCCCGTAGGGCGGCTTACGATCAGCCCTCGTGGACTGAGGGTGTAAGCAGCAACCCGGTTGTCGCGCCCCGAAATTGGGACAACGACTACTCCTGTAGAGACCTAGCTCGCTGCAGCTAGTCTCCAACCACAAACCTTTGACTTCCCAGGATGAGTCAAACACAGGAGTATATTACATTGCAACAGAGTACTCACAAAATATTAAGCAGTGTGGCCTGCTGGCCTTAATAATACATAAAGAGGATTACAATGCCTACAGGGCATTCAGGGTTTAACAAAATATTTAACTACGCAACAGAAGATAGGTGACCCTCCCACAAAAGAAGTTGACGGCATAACAACACACTTCAGGGTTCTGGCGGAACTGATTCTCCTCCTTCTGGATCCACGTAGTACTCCGTACCATCATCTTGATCAAAGTAGGCTCCATCTATTGAGTTGAATGTTGCAAGGGTGAGCACTTACGTACTCAGCAAGTCATAGGTAAGAGTAGATACATATAGTAGTGAGATATGAACCTAGACTAGTCAAGAATTATGGATATTTGTAAAATAATCTTTTCCTTTCTCATCTCATCTTATGGCAGCACTTTTTATAATATAACATCATCAATCATGTTCACTAGATTATAGCACTACCGCGACACGTCGACACACGACAGCCCACGGCAGTACTCCTTATCATGACAACACATGTCATTTGGGTAATCTTGATTTAAACATATTTTATTTAGAAAATAGTACTTGTGTCACACCCCGTGGATTTAATCCACCGCAGCAGACTCCTATAAAACCCGGGAGCTCAGAGTATTCGAATACGTTTTTAACTCTGCAGAGAGGTACCAATTTACCCGCAAGATATTCCACTTTCAAACATTTCCTATCATAACAAAATGATTGGACCCCTGACTCACTTCATATTGTGAGCGGCAAGGTGGAAATAACAAGAACTTTTGTTATGTTTTACTCACAATTCACCCCCGACCCTGTGGCTCTCAGCGAGGCACAGTTGTGGCAGGTTGTATCCAAACCTCCACCCCTTTGCTTATTCCCATTACTGGGTCAGCGTGCTTGATCACCTTCAGTGATATGTGTGGGAGCCGCGCTCCGTGTTTATCGTGCATCACTACACATCTCATGCAGGGGTTTCATGTGCGATCCACATAATTACTTGTTCAGACCTGTCCCATACCAGGCTTGCGGTTAGCACGTTGTTCATGCCACTAGACGCACAACACAAGGTTCTAGTCCTTATATGCCAATGACCAGACCATCCACAATCCTGCACCTTCAGTGCCTGCATTCCTTTGCAGTCTAGCACCTCCAGTGCTACAACCATCCATACCATTTTTCTGGTCACGGCTAGGGATTTTATTTCATGAATATAAGTATATAAATACATATAATAGTTCATGGCTCAAAACTTGTTTATTTCACATTTCACAGATAACCAGTCTAGTACTGCCAATTGATAATCAACCATTCTCAATCATTCACATGCAGTATTGCCTATATTCAAGGTTATGTTTTAGCAACATTTAAAATATAGCTTCAAGATGACCAAGGATATGACTTGCCTTCCGCGTCGTAAAATACAGCAGTCGATGACGGGTCAACAGCAAAATCTTCAAAGTCAGCTTCTGAATCTGCTCGACGACAAACAAACACACAATAATTACTTATAATATTTAAAATGTTTTATGACTTATATGCAGAAATGCTTAACAAGAATGATTGAACTAAACTGGAGATAAGTTGAACTGCAAACTGAACTGAGTCGAGATTCTAGGGTTTCAAGGAATTTGGGCTAAGGATGGTGATTAGATAATCTTAGGGTTTCAAGATTACAATAGGGATAACAATTTTGTGGCTGGTTTAATCAAAACAGCGAATGTCAACAGATCGACATTCAGATCAAAGCTTGGACATAGCTTTAAGAAAAGCTAGGATGCTTATCTCAAGTTGTGGTAGTAGAAGAAAATGTAGATCACAACTCTATAAATTCAGTGGACAAAGTTGATTTCAAATTACACAACCAGAAGTGGGTAAATAAGGTCAATGCCACTGGCTAACAAGCTCTGGCATAGAGCTGACAATGCCAAAAACTAGGGCTTAGCATAACTTTTGATCTGGAGCTCCAGATGATGCACCACTTTGTCTGGGAGGTAGGCTTGAGTAACAGGAACAATTAAGTCAACAGGATCTAGGGCAAGAAATGGCTGGAAAGCAAGAAATTTGATGATGAACAGAGATGAACTGGCTGCACTGGAGCAGTTCTGGACACAAACTTGGCATGGCTATAACTTCCAATCTAGGCCGATCTAGGTATCGGGCTAGAAGACAAAAATACTCAGGAGGCTAAGGCACATCTAAATGACAAGGTTTCGAGGGCTGAAATGGCTGGGAACACTTTTCCGGTCATCGGCGCCGGAGAAGAGACACTGCTGATTGGGGGTTTCTGCTACAGGCAACAAGAACTTAATTCCTTGCTTGGGGAGCATCTAGGAGGTATAGGGAAGCTTCTGGTACAGTTGTATTGGCCGGAGGATCACTGGAGAAGCCTGGCGACGATCGCCGGTTTCTGGTGAAGCTCGGGTTAGGGAAAAGCTTCGATTCATGTTTAAATTCTAAATCCAACTTCACAGGCTTGCTTGATTTAGCTCACTGATCAATTTTGTTTACAGAAACGAAAGCTAATTCGAATTGAATCGAGCTGCATTGCCAGAACAGGGCATTTAGCAATTCCAGCGATCACCCGCGATAAGGTGCAAGGTAAACCAATTAGGTGATACAGCACGATGAGGGAGACGAGAGAAACTTACTAGTGCTGTCAATTTGGTGGTTGAGGCTGCGGTTGAGGCTGTCACCATGAGGCCTCGAGCTGGTCTCGCCGGAGAAGAAAACGAAAACAGCAATTCTAGAACTTGGCTGGTTTCTGGTGAAGTGTGGAGAAGCTGCTGAACATAGGGATGCTTAAATAGGCCAAGCGAAGCTTGCAAGGAGGAGACAACGAAGTAATTGGCAGCTGAGATGAGATGGATTGCGTGCTGAGCAACAGCGGCGAAGACACAGCAAAGAACGGTGATTGCGACGGCGACAGGACTGCAACTGTCCACATTGTCGTTCATCGGGACTTTGCAAAGATGGAGCAAGCGGTGGCGACAAGTACTGGCACGGCAAAGCGACGTGGCGAGGAGTTGCTGACAAAAAGCCATTGATCGCGCGCGGGAGCAGGCGCTGGTCGTCGACGTCGCTACGGTGTTGCCACGGCGATGGCTGAGACACTGACGCGTGCGCAACAGGAAGAGCAAGCATGCACGAGCACAAATGTAAGCGGAACTTGGCCGGCGGCGAGCGTGCACGGCGCAAGAAACCACGACGAGCCCTGGTCGTGCGCACAGTAAACGGCCTGGTCGAATTTGGACTGAACTGCAGTTTCAAATCTTGAATTTTGGACTGATCTGTAAATCTGGAATTCTGGAAGGTTTAAGCTGAATTTGCTTTCACTAATCTGGCAGATATATTCAACAAAACATTTGGCAAAGATAGTTGATAAGATTTGACACATTTGAATAGTTTTTGATACAAACTGAAAATAGGGTAAATTAGGGTAAAACAAGATTTAAGTTTTGTCGATTTCGAATTCTGGCATTTGGGGTTTGATTTTGATATCTGCACAGAAGAGAGACTTGTGGCAAATAGCATTTTGAGAAGATTTGCCGAAGAAATTCTGAATTTGGAGTTAATCTGGAGATTTTAGCCTTTTTTGGATTTTCAGATATCAGATAAGGACTAATTTGCGATAACTCTTGGACTGATTTGTGAAAAGAGTCTAGATAGCAGAATCTGGCTGTCAACTTTTTATATTAAGGTATTGACATACCCATGATCATATTCCAGGAATAATGTGGTCTGAACTTGGTCAAGATTTTGATTAAATCTGTATTTCTGAAACTTAGGATATTTGGGTACTATAAGGTATTTCTGTTTTCGAAAACAGAAGAAGTTGATAAATCTGGAATTTAGAGATAGAATTGGATCTAGGTTCTGAAGGCTTTTAAGTTCAAAGTAACTGATAGATCACATCTGAACAATCTGATCTTGATTTGAGATCACAGGATAGATTTTCGAGATTTTAGGGCTTGAGATAGAAACTGATCTGGCTAATACTACAGATACATGCATGCATGCTATTGATGAAAAAGAAAGTTTTCACCCCTAACTCAGGGTGTTACACCGGTCACAGTGGCCGTGGTAACGAGTCACTTTGGGAGACTAGTCCCCTACCCAAACACTCAAGACCCGTATTCGGGCACTTCCTCCTCCGGGAGTCGATGTTATTCCCGGCTCCCCGTTTTCACGGCGACTGAAAGATCGGCCCCTTGCGGCCTGATTGGATCTATCTTCCTCCTCCGGGAGTCGACGTTATTCTCGGCTCCCCATTTTCACGGCGACCGGAAGATCGGCCCCTTGCGGCCTGATTGGATCTATCTTCCTCCTCCGGGAGTCGACGTTATTCCCGGCTCCCCGTTTTCACGGCGACCGGAAGATCGGCCCCATGCGGCCTGATTGGATCTATCTTCCTCCTCCGGGAGTCGACGTTATTCCCGGCTCCCCGTTCTCACGGTGACCGGAGGAATGCCTCCCGGAGACCCTATCCCCGGCTCCCCGTTCTCACGGCGACCGGACGATTGTCTCTCGGAGAAGTCACAGATTTCTCGGGCGTTCTCTTCCCCAAAGACCCTATTCCCGGTTCCCCGTCCTCACGACAACCGGACGAATGTCTCCTAGGAAGCTCACCTCTGGAAATCTCGTCGGGTTTTCTTGGATGTTTCTTCCACATGAGGCCTTATTCCCGGCTCCCCGTTCTCACGGCGACCGGACGATTGTCTCCCGGAAGGTCTTCTCCTTGAAAACCTCATTGTAAAGTTTTCTAACTTAGAAAATTCCCTATCCTACAGGTGACTTCTATCCCGGGGGCCTTGTTACCCACACAGCGCGCGGAGCTACCTCCGGCCCGCTGTGGGCGGGGGGGATAAGGAACCCCCGGGTGTCAACCGCACCGCCCACGAGGAAACTTAGCTCATCCTTGTTAAGATGAGTCGTCCAGACCATCCAAGAAGAAGAAAATAAAGAGGCGCAATAAAAGGAAACAACAACACAGCACTTTATTGATAGCAAACCCGGAGGACATCTTCCCCCTCCGGTGGGCTTCGGAAACGATACAACCCGGGTTCTAACCCGGGGGAGTCCCTACGCCCTAAGGCTCCTACGCCTAATACTCCCGAAGGCTCTCCGCTAGCTCCCGGGTCAAGTCCCGGTACAACGCCCGCACGCGGCACCGAGCGTCTCGGAGCACATCTTCAGGCCAAAACTCGTATCCCGCCGGTGGAAGTATCCGGAGGGGAGGGACCATCCGGAGCCCCGGTCGTGGAGGGGACAATTCAGCACGATGATTATCGAAGTTGTCCAAGTGCCACTCCGGACGCCACCTCAACCGGATCGGCTCCCGGACACTATCCTCGCTGTGATTCCCGGAGATAAGCCTTAGCAAAATTAATGCCTCTTGGGCATCCCCCGGGGAGCCCCTCCCGGACCTTCGCCCGGGAGCAACCTCCCGGGAACCCTGGTAACAGTAAGTTCCATTCAAAGACTTAGAAAAAATTCTAACTTCATTGCATTAAAAATTTTTATGTACAAGTACCCGGGGCTTCTTCTAAGAAGCTACCGGAATCAAAAAGTCCTAAAACAAAAAAGGGCCCTAGCTAAGACCTGGGGGGAGGCTCATACATCTTCATTGGCGTCCTCCCCCCGGGGGCCTTCGTCCGAGGCCGGGGCTGGGGCGTCTCCCGCCGGAGGCGCCAGAGCCGGGAACCACGCCCGGATGATCCGGTCGTAGAACCCCCCGGTGAGCTGCTCGACCTCCCGGCGTGAAGGCTCGAAGGAGTCCGGGAAGCTTCGGGGGATGCGGCCCCCGATCACCCGGGTGCCGACCCCCCGGAACTCGACAAGCCCCGCAGCGGCCGCGACGACGGGGATCGCCCGACCCCGTGCCCGAACATCGGCAACCTCCGGGATGGCGGAGACCTGTGCGTTGAGGAAACGCACAGCCTCCGCGAGGGTCGCCGGCGGGACCTCCCTGCTCCCGGAGCCGAGGCTTACGCCAAGGCCCTCGAGGGCCGTCCGGACGGAGCGGCCCGCGTCCGCCACCGCCCGGACGCTTGAGCTCTCGAGCTCGCGGAGCGCTTCCTCCTTCGCCTTGGCCTCCTCCCAGAGGCGTGCGTTGATGGCCTCAGAAATATGAACCTGGGCCCGAACCCGGGTCAATTCCGCGAGGGCTTCGTCACGTTCCCGGAGGGCCTCCTCGCGTTGCCCTACGGAGGCCGCGGCCCGGCCCTCCGCCTCCCTAAGCAGCCGGGCGACCCGCTGCTCAAGGCCCCAGGTAACAGCTGCCACCTACAAAATACATAAGAGTTAGAAAAATTTCAAAGTGCAGGGGATGAGCGAAGGCGTTATCGACTCGGGTGACCTGGGCCCCGAGGGACTGGAGCCCCTCGAAACGCTCGTGGAGCGTCCCTCCCGCGACGAAGGCCTGCACCTTCCGGGTATGCAGGCCCTCCGAGTAGCGGGCGACCTCCCCCGCGGGGAGCAAAGGGGTCTCCCGCCCGGAGCCACCGGCGCGGCCGGTAGGGGGTCCCCGGACCTCGAAGTCCGGTAACGTGGCCGGCGTCTTCGTCGACGAGGTAGTGCCCCCCGAAGACGTGGCCGAGGAGCTTTCGGCGGGAGCCTCCACCCGGGGGGGAACCATCAAGCCTTTCCCTGCCCCGGGCCGGAAGGTCCTCGGGGCCCCCTCCTCCGGAGGAACCTCGTAAACCGAGGGGCTCCCCCCCTCGTCCACCGGCCAGACCCGCGGGGGCGAGGCCCCCGCGAATTTCACCTCCAGCCTCTCCGGCTCCAAAGAGGCCGGAAGGGGCGGGAGGAGCTCCACCGCAAGCGGCGACGGGGCATAGTTCGCCGAGTCGGACGCCGCCCCGCCCGCGGTCGCCTCCTTCCCCCGAGCCTCGACGGGGCCCTTCGGGGGAGGAGGCGTTGCCTCCTTCCGGGATGGTGCCCGGGCACGCTCGCCCTCGGGGGTCTCGTCCCGGGGCTTCGCCGGTGTCGCCGCCGGCGTCGTCGATGGGCCGGGGGTCTTTTGAACCCGGGCCTTCTTGGGCTCCGAGCCCCCGGCCGCCTCCTTCCCCCGTTTGTGCGACCCGGGGGTGGGGAGAGGCTTCCTCTCCGGCAGCTTTATCCCAAAGGCCGCCGCTACCAGGTTCTTGGGGGGGCCCTCACCTAAGGCGCGCACGACGCGCTCGTGCTCATCCGCGAAGTACCTCCCCAAGAGGTTCTCCGCCTTCTCCCGCGCCACCGGGTACGGCCGGACTGCAAGAGGTAAAGTGTTAGTCAATTTCTTAAAAATTTTTGTAAGAACAATGCAGCGGGTTCCCGGAGCTTACGTCGCATCACCGGCTTCACCGGGGGCCGCTGCTCGGGGCCCATGCCGATCCCCCTCTTCCCACCGGTGAAGGGGGAGATCCGGAGGAGAGCCATCTCCTCAGCCGCGTCCCGCATCAAGCGGGTCTTCTTGGAGAGGATCACCTTGCCGAGGAGCTCGTACTCCTCGTCCGTCCACACTGGCGGTTTTGGTGCGGACGACCGGCTGTAGGTGGGGGCCTCCGGGGCGTACACCACCGCGTCGTCTCGGACCCGGAGGTAGAACCACCTCCGGACCCAATCCCCCCAGTGGTCCCGGGAGGCCGCCGCCGGGTAGTCGATTACCCGGGCCGGCAGCATCTGGACCATGACAGAACCGAAGGGGGACTTGGGGCCCCCCTTCACCAGGTGGGAGGTCCGCGCCGCCGGTTCGTAGAAGTACCGGAAGGCGCGAAGGTCAGGCTCCCGCCCGGTCGCTGTCTCGAAGAGACAAATGAAGAGGCCCATCCGGACAAGCGCGTTCGGGGTGAGGTGGTTGAGAGCCACCCCATACTCCTTGAGAAACTCCCGTTGCATGGGATGCACCAGGAGCCGGAGCCCCGCCTCGAGGAAGGCCTTGAAGGCCACGATCTCCCCGGGCCTGGGGCGGGGGCCTCCGTCCTTCTTTACGGGGACTCGGATGTCCCCGGCCGCAACGATGCCCCTTTCGGCCAAGGACTCGGCGTCCTCAGTCGTGAACTCGGACGCCCAGAGGAAATCCGAGGGGATTTCCTCCGGGGGCACCTCCGTGGTCTTCGCTCGACCCTTGGGTGCCCTGAGGTTAGTTTTCTTTTTGGTGGCTAACTTTGCAGGAGGCTACTACTAGAAACTCCCGGACGCCTGCTACCGGAAAATGCTACCGGCGAAAGCTACCGGGAAAAGCTACCAGGAGACGGCTACCGGGAGAGCAAAAATCGCTGGGGCTGAGAATTTGGAATAAGCTTCCAGGCCCCCCAAGGCCCTATTTATAGGGGCAGGCCGTGGTCTAGATGCACGTCGCGTGGCACCCGCGGATCAATCTGGACCGTAGAAGTTCAAACCGTGAGTGGGAAACGCAGGGACGGGCGCCTTGAATCGAGGCGCCGGTTCGAACCGCGCGCGCATTTATGGCGAAACAATGCGGCTTTAAGTGTGGGGCACGGAAGCCGAAGCGTCGCGGCTCCGGTAACCTGGCCCGGAGATCTTCCCGGTGACCTGAACCATACCCACCGGGGACTCGAGCATCGTCCCCGGCGGGCATGGGGGGCTGCTGTCAGGGGAAATCTCCGCGGGACTAAGTCCAGGTAAGTTGTGTCACGGTTGCCCGGGGACGTGGCCTCCGGTTCCTCCCCGGGCGCCGCCTTTTGGCTCCCGGGACGCGGCCTCCGGTGCCCTCCCGGGCGCCGCCATTGGCCCGGGGACGGGGCCTCCGGGGCCTCCCCAGGCGCCGCCTTTTGGCTCCCGGGACGCGGCCTCCGGTGCCCTCCCGGGCGCCGCCATTGGCCCGGGGACGGGGCCTCCGGGGCCTCCCCGGGCGCCGCCTTTTGGCTCCCGGGACGCGGCCTCCGGTGCCCTCCCGGGCGCCGCCATTTGCCCGGGGACGGGGCCTCCCTAGGCGCCGCCTTTTGGCTCCCTGGACATGGCCTCCGGTGCCCTCCCGGGCGCCGCCATTGGCCCGGAGACGGGGCCTCCGGGGCCTCCCCGGGGGCCGCCTTTTGGCTCCCGGGATGTGGCCTCCGGTGCCCTCCCGGGCGCCGCCATTGGCCCGGGGGCGGGGCCTCTGGGGCCTCCCCGGTCGCCGCCTTTTGGCTCCCGGGACACGGCCTCCAGTGCCCTCCTGGGCGCCGCCATTTGCCCGAGGACATGGCCTCCGGGGCTCCTCCGGGCGCCGCCTTTTGGCTCCCGGGACGCGGCCTCTGGTGCCCTCCCGGGCGCCGCCATTGGCCCGGGGACGGGGCCTCCCCGGGCGCCGCCTTTTGGCTCCCGGGACGTGGCCTCCGGTGTTGTCCCGGGCGCCGCCTTTGACCTGGGGACATGGCCTCCGGCGCCGTCCCGGGCCTCATCACCCTCCTGAAGGTAAAGTCTCGAACTGTTTGTCACGTGCAGGTCACGCGAGGGGCGCCTCGGGAACTAGCGACCACCTGTCAAGCATCCAAGGCGTTTGACCGGGAGAAGGACGGTCCTGCCCTTCAATCCGACGGTGGCTTCCGGGGTAGTTTAGGTTTTTTGCTGCTTTTTGGGGCTATAAATAGCCCTTGTACCCCTCTGTTGTAAGGGATCGGTTCATTTATTGGAATAGCTAAATTCACAGGCGTGCTCCGGAAGCCTCTCCCCCGGAGAGAGCCTCCCCAGCCGACTCCGGTCGGGAGCGCGTCGACAGGACTAGGGCCCCACCGGGACCCGAACCTGTATAAACCCGTGTGTTATTCTTTGTGCTTGTCCGGCGGGGGAGGACCGGTCATCCGGTCAACCTGCGCCGCGTAATCTTCGCTAGGATCACTCTCAAAACCTGCCGGGGTATTCGCAATACCACGACAAAAACATTTACCTGATTTATTGAAGTTTTTGTACCTTGAAAATATATATGGTTAGTAGAAAATTCAATGATTGAAAATATGTTAAGTACAATATTCTGACTTAATGCTATAGTTATATTTCCCTAGCCCCCTCCTGTGACTAGTTATACTGATGGCATGGTATAATGGTCATAGGATTTAAGATAAACTATGGCTTGAATGATCTAAAACATATGAATAAGTCTCTTATGCATTAAAAAACAGCTTAAAAAGAGGTGCTTTAACTATATGCGATCATAAGGTCTCTAGAATAAACATCTTAATATAAATGTACAAGATTTTTGCTAACTAACAACCACTCGAATGGTCAGAAAAATGCTAGTAAGTCTCTTAAGTGTTGAGAAACGGCTTATAAAGAGATGTCTTAACTAGATGTGACCATGAAATCGGCCAGCGAATCTAGTTAAACATTCTTAATAAGGTGCTTATTGCGACCAGCACCTGGGCGTGGCCTGAGAAAAGAGTAAGGACGAAAATGGGAATGTAACCATAACATAGAGTGAAAAAAGTACTTTATTGTTTAAGAAACTTACAATGGAAATGGAAAAACTTACACATAAAATTTTCGCAACTGGTCTATATTCTTCCATCTTCCTTAGCTAAGTGAGCCGATCCAGGTCACGACATTGAGACCACAGTGTAGGGACCTTCCCATTGAGAGGAGAATTTGTTGCAACCAGACTGGTTTTGAATGTTTCTCAATACTAAGTCTTACGTGTAGACTACGTGGTCACACCCTCTTACTGTGATATTTACGCAAAACTTGTAAATATGCTGCGGACCGAATCAAAGCTTGATCACGTTTTTCTTCAAAAAGAGTGATTTCATCTTTGTGTGTTTCACTTTGATTTATAATATCTAAGTTATCTACGCGAACAGAGCCAATTTGAATTTCAATTAGCAACATGGCTTCTTCACCGTAAACCAGTTAGAAAGGCGTTTCGCGTGTAGCTCTACTGGATGTAGTGCGAAGTGCCCATAGAACGGAGTAAGTTCTTTTACCCAAGCCTCCGAGCATAATCTAAAGCAGTCGAAAACACATTTCTTAGCGCCTTGTATAATCTGCCCATTGGTACGTTCTACTGACCATTGCTTTATGGATGAGCAATGGATGTGAAACAAATTTTGGTTCCAATATTGCTGCAATAGTCTAGAAAAAGACCACTAACAAATTAGGATCCATTATTGGTAATGAGATGACTTGGAACACCAAACCGTGTTACAATATCTTATGAAAGAACTTCTTCGCCGCAGCAGTGGTAATATTGCGGATTGGTTCTGCCTTAATGCATTTAGTAAATGTATTAATGGCTACGAATAAAAACCTGTATCCATTGACTGCATGAGGCATAGGACCCACAATATCTATTTCCTAGACGGCAAATGGCCAAGTTAAGAGAATAGTTTTTAATGCATATGCTGGCTGATGAACTTGTCGAGCATGAAATTGACACTGCGAGTATGTTTTGACTAATTGTATGGCATCATTAAGTGCCAAAGGCCAATAATAACCTTGTCGGAAAGCTGCCTCCATGAATTTCTCTAAGAAGGGTTTGTCCATCTTCTTGAGGTATACAGTGCATAAGTACTCCTTGAGCACCTTTTTGGTACAAGGTTCCTTCGACTATTCTGTACATGCGTGCTTTTCTAACTAACCGATCAACCTCGGTTTCGTCCTCAGGCCAGGTTCCATGTGCAAGATAGATCATCAATGGTTGGATCCAATCCGCTTCATGCTCGAGTGTGGCGACGTTAGTCATCGCCTCGGGTACCTCCATGATTGAGGGCTGTTTTAAGTGTTCAATGAACACTCCTACCGGAGCGATGGACATGAGGAACCAATTTTCGATAATTCATTTGCGAGAATATTGTCTCTTTGTAGAACGAATTGGACTTCAAAATTTCTGAAGTGTTTTTCCAATTTCCCCACTTCGTCCAGGTATAGAGCCATTGTCTCGTCGGAACAGCTGTATTTCTTATTCACCTGGTTTACGACTAGCGGTGAATCTCCCTTCACCACTAATTGATGGACTCCAAAGGATTTGGCTACTCGAAGCCCGGCTAGAAGACCTTCATACTCTGCTACGTTATTGGTAGCAACAAAGTGTAATTGTATGACATACTGGAGTTGGTCACCCTGAGGTGTGATTAAGACTACTTTAGCCCCCGAGTATGAAAAACTATAAGAACCATCAAAATACATCATCTAATGGTCAATAGTTGTGAAATTTGCTAGTTCTTGCACAAGTGGTTTGGGATTAGTCTATTCAACCACAAAATTTGCAAGAACTTGAAATTTAATTGCTGCTCGAGCAGTGAAATAGAGATCAAATGCTCCGAGTTCTACTGCCCACTTCGCAACTCAACTAGTTACTTCCGGGTTTCAAAGAATGTCCCTTAAGGGAAAGGACGAGGGCATGAAAATCTTGTGTGCTTGAAGGTAATATCGCAACTTTTGGGAAGCCATTAAGAGAGCATAAAGTAACTTTTGGACTTCAGGGTAACGCTCCTTTGGTCCATTTAGTACATCAATTATGTAATATACTCGCCATTGCACACCTTCTCTTTCTGTGACTAGAACTGTGCTGAACACGTGAGGGGTAGCAACCAAGTAAATGAGTAATGGCTCTCCCATGATCGGGGAAACCAACACTGAAGCACTTGATAAATAGGCTTTTACTTCCTGAAATACTTTTTCGGCTTCATCCGACCTCTGAAAACCATTGTGCTTAAGTAGAACCTAAAAGAGCGGTAATCCACGTTCACCTAACTGCGAAATGAAACAACTCAAGGTCACCATTCGACCTGTTAGGCTTTGTACCTCCTTCGTTGTCGAAGGAGACCGCATTTGCTCAATGGCCCAGATTTTCTCAGGATTATCCTGAATGTCTCTCGAACAAACAAGAAAACCTAAAAGTTTACTAGAAGAAACACCAAAACAGCACTTTTCAGGATTCAACTTTATTCCATGCTTATTCAAATTACAGAAAGTTTCAGTGAGATCATTTACATGACTAGAGCTTTTCAAGCTTTTTACAACCAGATTATCAACATAAGTTTCTAAATTACGCCCTATTTTTGTATTCACCTATTTTTGGAATAATAGCCTCTTTCATTGCAGGATTAACTGCGTTTTATATGTTTCGGGTATATTTACTTACCTTTGATGGGTATTTGCGTGTTCATTTTCAAAATTATAGTAGCACTAAAGAGAGTTCGTTCTATTCAATATCCTTATGGGGAAAAATGATACCCAAAGAAGTCAATAGGGATTTTGTTTTATCAGCATCGAATAGTGGAGTTTCTTTTTTTTCACAAAATACATCCAGAATCCATGGAGTCCAACAGTGTAGAATCGAAGGACAGAGAAAGGTCTGAAACGTTGAATGTGGTGCGAAGGATGTCCTCATCAAGGCTCCAGGGATGAGGTCAATTTTTTTTGGTTTATTTTTTTTTTTTGGGTGTATAGGCTGAAAACAGATCTAAACTAATGGATAAATAATCCTACCGTGTAAACCGAAGCTCTGATACCAAGATGATACGGGGTGCCCGATCTTCACGACGTAGGATCATTGATAACTCGTTGATTCGTATAACCTGACGAACCGATGGCGCCAACCACTGTCAATACAGCAACCTGCGACAAAAGAATTCGCCTAACCACACGCTTTGATCGTTGTTTACTTGACCACGCAAAAGTAGACACACTGTTCCTGCAATCAACGAAGAAATTACAAGAACAATGGTAAAGAAAATAACTCCCAATTCTAGGCGGAGGCTTATGAGCACAAACCCTAGAACAAGAGCAAAAGCTTCTCTGAAAATATTTGTGTATTCAATTCTTGGTTGTCTCAAAACTATGACCATGCCTCTCTTTTATAGAGGGTGGTATTTACAAAAGATAGAATGTTTAAAACCAGAATTCTAAACTAATTTGAAACATAATAGAATCCTAACAAACTATAAAAAGAAAATCCCGAGCTACTTTTCACGGATCCAAACAGGACTCTTCCCCCTCGTGCACTTGCCATTGTTTCGGGTCTCTTGGTTGCATACGATGTCAGAATTTGATAATTCTTGATGCGTTAGAAAGCTCTTTCGATTACCTTTCCAACAAGTACTCACACGACCTACTTGGACATCTTTACTGAAATTGGCGCTTGGTTGAAGTCGCTGAACAATTATGCTTGATCGGCAGATTGGATGGTTCTCTGGTTGCGACCATGTGTCTTCAGGCTTGATCGGCTGCGACCGTGAGCAGTGTTGCAACCTTGAGCAATACTGATTATGCGCAGAGTTCTTTTGATTGAGAGCAAAGTACTTTCGATCGATCGTTGATGCGAAGGATGTCCTCATCATATACCACACCCTCCGGGGACTCGAGCATCGTCCCCGGAGGGCATGGGGGGCTGCTGTTGGGGGAAATCTCCGCGAGACCAAGTCCAGGTAAGTTGTGTCGCCTTCGCTCGGGAACATTGCCTCCGGGGCATATCCCGGGCGCCTCCATTGGCCCGGAGACATTGCCTCCGAGGCATATCCCGGGCGCCGCCATTCGCCTGGGGACATTGCCTCCGGCGCATATCCCGGGCGCCGCCATTCGCCCGGGGACATTGCTTCTGGGGCATATCCCGGGCGCCACCATTCGCCCGGGGACGTGGCCTCCGGTGCCCGCCCCGGGCGCCGCCTCCCGCCCGGGGACATTGCTTCCGGGACATATCCCGGGCGCCGCCAATCACCCTGGGACGTGGACTCCGGTGCCTGCCCCGAGCGCCGCCTTCCGCCTAGGGACATTGCCTCCGGGGCATATCTCGGGCGCCGCCATTTGCCCGGGGACATTGCCTCCGAGGCATATCCGGGGCGCCGCCATTCGCCCGGGGACATTGCCTCCGGTGCATGTCCCGGCGCCGCCTTTCGCCCGGGGACATTGCCTCCGGTGCATGTCCCGGGCGCCACCACCTGCCCGGGGACGTGGCCTCCGATGCCTGTCCCGGGCATTGTCGCCCTTCTAAAGGTAAAATCTTTGGTTCTTGATCACATGCAAGTCACGCGAGGAGCGCCTCGAGAATCATCGGCCACCTGTCAAGAATCTGAGGCACCTGACCTGGAGAAGGATGTTGCTACCCCTCGATCCGACGGTGGCGTCCGGGGTAGTTTAGTCTTTTTGCTTCTTTTTGGGGCTATAAATAGCCCTTGTACCCCCTGTTGTAAGGACAAGTGATTCATTATTGCTAGAATAGCCAAACTCACAGGTGTGCTCCGGAAGCCTCTCCCCGAGAGAGCCTCCCCAGCCGACTCCGGTCGGGAGCACGCTGACAGGACTAGGGCCCCCACCGGGACCCGAACCTGTATAAATCCTTGTGTCACTTGTTATGTTTGTCCGGCGGGGGAGGACCGGTCACCCGGTCAACCTGCGTCGCATTTTCTTCGCTAGGATCGTCCACAAAACCTACCGAGGTATTCGCAATACCACAACACATAGGCTGACAAAACTTAGGTTGGCCTTTTAGGGCTTTCGTCGAGACTACGACTTTGGTTGGATGGTCGAAATTTGGTGCTTTCGTTGAGTCACGATTACTAGGGTGAAGACAAATTCTAGGTCGAACAAGAACGCGGCGACATGACGAAGTGCGTTGTTGTTGGATAGATTTTGGTTATTGGATACTTCTCATCAACTAAACTGATCCTCAGTCGATTTCAGATAGAAGTGCACGAGTCTACGGTCGCACAGGAACCGACCGCGCTGAAATCGATGTTCCCGGGGCCTAGAACACAACTAAAACTTAAAAAGGACTTAGTTGCTATTCTTAGCTCTTCGGGGGCTTTTTCGCAAAGTCGCCAAAATCCCCAAAACACCACCAGCCGCCACTCCTTTGCTGTCCTCTTCTTTTCCTTTTCTCTTCTTCTTTCTGCTTTCTTCTTTCTTCTTTTTCCTTTCTTTCCTTTTTCTTCTCTTTTTCCCCCAAATTTTCCTCTTCCACTTCTCTGCTCACGTCGCCGCCGGTGGCCGAGCCGCACCCCGACGGCGCACCACCACCCGCCCGGTTGCGCCTCCGCACCGACCTCGCCGTTGCTCCTCTAGGCGAGCGCGCCAAGCGCCGCACCGCCCCCGCCGTTGACCTAGCGCCCGATCCAGCCGCCATGCCGCCGGATCTGCGCCTCCCGCCGGTCCGGCCCTCGCTCCGCGCCACAGCCACTGCGCCGCGCCGATCTCGCGCTCACCGCCGCCCGATCTACACCATCGCCTCCTCCTCGCGGCTCGCAGCCGCGCTTGGCTGCGCCTTAGCGGCATGGCCGCGTTGGTAGCCCGCCGGGCGCGTGGACGCGCCGCCGGCCGGCTCGTCGGCTGCCCGGTTCTCGTCGCCTGCGCCCCAGGTGAGTTCCCTTCACTTGGGTTTGGATATTCTGGTCTCTGGTTTTGGTCTTGGCTGCCTTGCTCTTGTGTGCTGATTATTGGCTGGAGGAACTACTAGAGGAAGAAGGTGCAGATTAGGAAGGAGAGGATGATCTTGGCTACTACTGGATTTCTTGCTGGTTACTGGAAGCAAAGTGTAGAGGAAGAAATGGAGTGCATGGAGGAGAAGATGATGCTGCTACTGCTGCATATACACATATACATTATTAGGCAAGCAGCTACGTATATGTGTGGTTACTGTTGAGTGGAAGAGAAGCAAACACCCAAGCTGCTGCGTGTAGAGGAAGGGAACAGGTGGCCGTGCTGCCGTGTGCATTTTGCTGTTTTGGATGGCTTCTGAGTTAAGTAATGGTGGTGTGTGTATATGTGTACATTTAGGTATAGATAGATA
Organism: Pharus latifolius; assembly: GCA_019359835.1. Lineage (NCBI taxonomy): Eukaryota > Viridiplantae > Streptophyta > Magnoliopsida > Poales > Poaceae > Pharus > Pharus latifolius. The sequence goes on along the minus strand of CM033328.1, from coordinate 32,619,244 downwards.
TATGAGTAGTTGTGTATATATGTGATCTGAATGTATATGTGGAGTTAAAGGAATTTGGATATGTGTTTCCTCCTATATTTATATATGTGTATGCTGATTGATCTATATATGGGTGTGTATAGATTGTTGTGCACATGTATTACGTCTCTGTATGTATATGATTGTGTATGCGGGTGTATGAATTTGCAATATATATATATATATATATATACTGTGCACATTTGTGTATATGTGGTTGAATATGGTCCAAGCAGAAATATGAGGGTGTACAGGTGTAATTCTGGACAGAATTGTGGTTTGATGTTTGTGTGTGTAAGTATGTTGGTGTATGCACTGAAGTATGTGTGTAATTTGAGTGAGGAGTTGTTGTATGTATTCAAGTCTATGATGTGAGTGTGAACTAGTAAGTTGGACTAATTGTAGATAGTCATGTTCTGGAGGCTAATTTGGACTTAAGTATCATACATAAGTTTTGGTCAGGTAATCAAATTAGGGATGAATTAGATTAAGATGAAAATGAAATGAAAACGAAAACGAAAACGGAAATGAAATTAGGGTAAAAGTGAATAGTATTTTTACTGAAAATGAGTGGAAATGCGAATAACTAGGTTTCGGGGCCGAATCTGAACTGGGTACAATTGGGAAACTTGTGTTGAATAGCTGAAGAAACATGATGGTTCAATCAGATTGGAATTCGGAGATGAATTAGAGAATTTAGCCATTTTGGGCTTTTGGAAATAGGAAAAGGACTTATTTGCGATAAAATCTGGACTGAATCGCGAAAAGTGGTCAAATGAACTTGTTTGGCTGAGAAGTTTTAGGACTGGTATGCAAGCATATTAAGATTTAGGGTTCTAGAGAAATCCAGAAGAAATCTACTCTGGAATCATCCGAACTGAAGGCTGAAAAGTCAAGCAGGGTAATTAGAGTAATTTAGTAATCTAGTTTTCGAAAACAGAACTAGGTTGAGTTTCTGGGTCTTAGGAACTGAATTTGATCTCGACGCTGAAGACAAATCTGGATAAGATAGGTGGGACATCCTATTTGTTCAGTCTGATTGTAGTTCTGAACTATCTGGGGAAATTAGGCTAATTGTGGGCCTGGAAGGACTGGACTGCAGTTAAGAAAATTAGGAGGCTATACCATTTTGTAAATGTTTTCAAATGAACTTAATAACCTAGCCTTTGGATAAATATAATTAGGGTAAATAAGTGTTGTAGATTATTTTGTAAATTAGGGTTTAGGTTCTGGGTTAAAACAAAAGAAAATCATTCAAGAGTAGGTTTTTTTTTAAAAAAAAATTTATGCTCTATTTTTGGGATATTACACTGGCGGATAGTACCCTGGACTATAATCATGGTAAGTTTGCTTACTGTCAAAATATGTGAATTTGTTGACAATCTGAAGTATATACTAAATGATCGTCATGATAAACAGCCTTGTCCCCATTTGAGATAGATAGGAGGACAAACAACCTTCTGAAGCCACACAACATAGCGACAGAAGAAGCACTAGGCTCACCCTGACCGCAGAACCTGGTTAGCAGCAGTGACAACGTCAAATAAGAACATCAAAAGGTAAATCTTCTTTCAAGAAACCTTGTTCATGTATGTCCATTGACATTGATCATCAAAGAGTAAACTGTTGAATGATACAGCTGCTGGAAGGGCAAGTCATCAGGACAAAACATCCTATGGATGATGTTGGGCCTTCTGGGAGGCCAGCATCGAAGAGAGTAAAAGTTATCTCTTCTAAAGACAAGAAGATGAAGAAGCCAACCCCTGGAGCATCCAAGGCGAAGATCATAGGAGGGGCTTCATTGAAGGCAAAGAAAACCGACGTGAAAACTGCTGCGGTAAGGTTTTCTCTTCCTCCTGTTATACCATGTACGAATAGGAGTCACTTCTTAATCGTACAGGGGGAGGGGAGCGAGGATGTGGAAGATGATGTTCCTCTTATCCGTCGAAGGAGAAGAACGATAAACCCTTTGGAGATAGCCCTTCAAGAGGTACCATCCTCCCCCAACATCGCTAACATACTGACCTCAATAGCAGAAACAGCTATTGCGTCAGTGAATCCTGTGGCCACGGGAGAACTCGCAGTCATAAGGGAGGTTGCCAGCCCTGAGGCCAGAACTTCTACAACCATGGTCGCGGAGGACTCTGCGGCCATAGTGTCAACAAGCCCAGATCTTGTGACACCCCCTGCAAACGTAGGAGCCGTTGCGGTAAGAATATCATACTCCGCGAAATTTACTCCATTGCAAATATGAATTATCTTTTAAATATGCAAGAAGAGGAGACAATTGTCTTGTTTAAGAAGAGGAAAACAAGGGCAGGCTCCAATGATGTCGCAACGAAATCACTGGCTTCACTATTGTCACCTAGAAGCGCAACATCGAGCCCCCAAAGCTTGATGGGGCTTCGAATTAGGTAAAGACATCTCTTCCTTCTAACCTTTGTTCTTTGCAAGACTTGATTCATTACTTTTGTAAATTACAATCTTGTTCAGAAATCCTGTGCCCGTCACTTTGTTGACTCCACCTGTATCGAGCGATTTACCTGCAATGGAAGTCACGAAGGATGCGAACATGAACACAATGGCTGAGGGAAATCCTCAGACCATTGTTGAAGAAATAATTGCAGACATTCAATTTGAAAGAGTTGAAGCTACATCTGCTGACTCGACCTTGGGAGCAATTTTGCAAGGAACAACATCTGCAGCCCCCATGGTCGAAGAAAGAATGTCCTCATAGTTCAATCTTTGGGTGAACTCGAAAATTCACTAAAGGCAACCTTCAGCAGCTTCTTAGAGGTAAGTAAAAAATTTTACCCTCTCTCTAATTTAAGATCTCAGGAACATCCAGGTCTAAACAACATATTTGCTGTGTTCCAGGGTCTGACCCAAATGTCAACCAAATCGAAAGCTTTAGAAGAGCAAATTGAGGTTGCACAAAAGAAAATCAGCCGTCTACAATAGTAAGTATCCATGCATTGTCTACACTAACCTGAACGTTATCTAAGCTTTATGATTATGTCTATGGTCACAGGGAGAACTCTTCTTCGATGAAAAGCATGGTTGATCGACAAGGTCAAGAAGAAACTGCGGCCATAGAGCTTTCGTCCCTGAAGAAAGAACTGAACGAGGCTCATAAGAAAGTAGCCTGTAAGTTCACTTTGAAGTAAAAATGTTTGTTCCTTACATGAACTCTTGTAATCTCATTACCTCTTTCATGTAGCACAAGAAAAACAAATAAAGATCCTTTGCAAGGAGAGAAATGACTTCGAGAAGAAGTGTGTCCAGACAGAAACTCAAGTTGGACAACTTCTCGCAACCATCAAACACCAATATGCAACCATTGAAGAATTCAAGAAAACTATTGAAACTATCTGAGAAAAAAAGAAAGCCCTAAAGGAAACAATCTCAGACTGCAGCAGTATTCGATCAGAAGCTTTCAAGAAATTAAAGATGGTTGCGGATCTACTGAAGGCTGATATCATCGATCCTCAAAAGGAAACCTTAAGCGTCATTGAATCATGTAAGTTGGTAGCGGCTCAAGCTGAATCCTTCAAATATATTCCTGAGGACATGAATAGGCAGAAAGAGGCATTGAAGACCAATGTTGAAACTATAGCCTCTGCCATTCTGTGCAAACTTAGGCATCACCATAGCCCAGATCTGAATCTAAAACCAGTGGCGGAAGATGCCATATTTGAGAGTGAGGATCAGCTGAGCGCTAGTATGGATGAAGTCAGGCCATTGATTGAAAACCTCCTAAAAGAGCTTAATCTGGCCTAATGTACTTTCTTCCCCTTTGTTTTTACCTTTGTAAAGAAAACAATGATAAATACAAAGTTCTTTGATTTGTTCAATTTTGTGTACCTGCAGACATACAATTCTAATAGAAAATATGCAGATGCATGATTTTTTGAGACATAAAAATACTTTCATCTAAATGTTATAGTTGTATTCTCCTAGCCCCCTCCTAATATTACTAATACTGAGATCTCAGTATAGTAATTGCAGGACAATAAATATGCCCAGCAAAATATCTTATGTGTTGAGAAACGGCTTATAAAGAAATTTTCGAACAAGAGCTTTGTTTGGGGAAATCTCCGCAAGACTAAGTCCAGGTAAGGGGCTACGCCTTTTGCCCGGGGACAAGGCCCCCGATGGCTGTCCCGGGCGCCGCCATTTGCCCGGGGACAAAGCCCCCGGTGGCTGTCCCGGGCACCGCCATTTGTCCGGGGACTGTAACACCCTAGTTTTGGGGGTGAAAAGTTTTTGCATAAAAATTCTGCATGCATGTATCTCTGTAGTAGTAGCCAGATCAACTGAACTCTAATCTCTCTCAAACCCTAAAAATCTCCAAATCTATCCTCTAGATCCAGATTAAGATCTTCCCATCTAGATTTAACCTACCAGTTACCCTGAAGATAAAAGTCTTCAGGAGCCAGATCAAATTCTGACCCTAACCCCCATTATCTAAGGCTCCTTCTGTTTTTGAAAACGGAAAATTCAGATTTACCCTAAGTACCCCAGTTTCCAGATAAGTGAGTTATCTTGATTTAACCCTATCCAGACTCAAGTATATTTTGGAATATGTTTCCAGATACATCCTCAACTTACCCCAAAAGGTTGGGAGCCAGATTGTTTCATTTAAGCACTTTTTGCAGATTAGTCCAAATTTTACTGCGAATAAGTCCATTCTGTTTATCTGGAAGCCTGAAAAGGCTAAAATCCGCAAATCAACTCAAATTCCAGAATTTCTTCAGGGAACACCTTCCAAATGATATTTGATACAGATTTCCCTTCTAATCAAACTTCAAAATCTCACTTCAATTACCAGAATTCGAAACCGACAAATCCAGATCTATTTTACCCTAACTTTACCCTATTTTCAGAAATAGGTGAAATCCCTCAAATCTTATCAAATTGCTCTAAATTTGAGCTAGATGAGTATTAATAGAAATATTATACTCAACCATGCAATCAAACCCCAAATTAACCATCTTTAAGACCAGATTTACAATTCAGTCCAAAGTCAATCAAAAATCATCACAATCAAGCCCTTGATTCGACCACAGGCTGCTGTTCACGACCAGGCTTCTCAAACCGACCAGATCTGCTTCTTCGACTTCGACCACACCTTCTGTTCACGACCACAACTAGTGCAACCGACCAGAGCCAGCGCAATCGACCAGATTTGCTGCACTAGTCGACCAGAGCTGCAGCTTTCGACCTCTTCAGCTGCTAGCGACCTCGAGCTGTTGTCTTGGACTTCGACCTCGACCAGGATCCAACACACGAGCACGGGAGCTTCGACCTCGAGCACGCGTTGTTACTGTTTCAAGCTTCGACCACCTGCTGAACAATGCCACGTGTGTGTGTACTGTTGGCCACTGTGGATCTTCTCCAGCGTGAATCACGGCCAATTGATTTCTTCCCGTTGCACGCCACAACCAGCATCTTGCTGGCTATAGCTCCCCGAGCACTCCTGGCCGTTGATCACCAACACTGCCACCTTTGCCGCTGCTTCGTTGCCATGCGTGTGCATCTTGTTCGCCACCGTGGAACAGTCGCGCCTCGCCAGTGTCGCCTTCATTCTCCCGCGCGCGCCCAACAAAAACAGAACAGTTGCGCCACGTTGCAAGCATGCCAAAGGAAACCATTAGCTCGCCGTTGCATCAACCAGGACTGCGTGCGCCTGTCTGCAAACCAGCAGAGCCGCTGTAGTACGTCGTTTCGCCGCCCGGTCGCTTTCCCGTCACTTCCGCTGCTTCAATTCTCTAGGCAATCCCAGCCGTTGAAAGCTTCTAACCGTGCCTATAAAAGCCACCCTATCTTAACTCAAAGGCACACACACCAGGATCAACTAAGTTTCTAACCTCGCCATCTTCGTCGTCTTCTCCGACAAACTCGAGGAGGGGCTTCGGTGCCAAGCTCCTCCACTGCTTCCTTCTTCAATCCAACACCCCCAGTGAGCTCCTCTCATCTCTCTCGTCCTACTCAAGCATGGAATTAAGTTTAAACGTTTTCTATCGACGGCAAACGCCGGTTTTTTCCAGCAACTCCGGTGAGAAATTCAGCTCGAACCAGACCTCTTCAGCTCCTGAACTTGTAATCAAATATGACCAGTGCACTTATTTAAGCATCCTTAAGCAACCAGAAATGAAGATCTTGCTAAAATCTGGAAAACCCCAAATTCACACTTTGCATGTAAACTGGAGCTTGCTGTTAAGCTTCTGTAGTGCTTCCCCAGCTAATCTAACTTCACACCTAGATTTCTTATGCCCCAGAGACCAGTATCAAGCAAGGAATCGAGTTCTTTTGCCCTAAATCAGAAATGCCCAAATTTGCATCTTCTTCTCCAGCGCCGGTGGCCGGACGTTGATCTCGGCCAATCCAGCTCTAGCCACCTTGCCATTTAGATGTTTTCCACCCTCCTAAGTATTTTTGTCTACTAGCTCGACTTTTGATTCGGCCTAGAACAGAAGTTATAGCTATGTCCTAGTAACTGTACTTGTTATATTGCATGTACTCCAGATCAGCAGATTTCTTAGCCAGTTTTCACCACCTTCTGACCATCTCCTGCCCAAGAGCCTGTTGAATAAATTGTTCCTGTTGAAAATGCCTAACTACCAGACAAAGTGGTGCATCATTTAGAGCCCTGAATCAAAAGATATGGCTAATCCTAGTTTCTGGCCATGTCAACCCTATGCCAGGCTGTGTCAGCCAGTGGCATTAACCCTGTTCACCCACCTCTGGTCATGTAAAACGAAAATTACTTTGTCAAATAGTTGCCTCACTACCTTGTGCACCATATGCTTGAATCAAAACCTATTTTGGCCACTGGGAACTGTTCAAACTCTGTCAATGCCATTCCTGGGCATTGTCAGCCTTGTCAGCCTATGCCAGCCAGTGGCATTGAGCCTTTTCACCCACTTCCAGCCATGAACTTTGAAAATAACTTCGTCCCTTAGACTCCTGACATTGTGATCTACATTTTTCCCTACTGTCACAACTTGAGTTGAGCCCTCTATCATCCATCGACCTTATGTCGATGCCTTGAACCGAATGTCAACCTAAAGACGTTCGCTGTTTTTGGGCGAACCAGTCATAACCTTGATATTACTCTGATATTTTGGAACCCTGTAAACCTTGACAACTAATCTTAACCCTGGTTTCCATAGTCTAACTCTAATCGCTTCCAAATCTTGTATCACCAAAGTGTTTTCACCTTGCATTATTGCATTTAGTGGATTAGTAAGAATAGGATTGGTTGTAATGCCTGTTTGCTTGTTTGATCTTGTTCAGAGCAAGAGCCCGAGGTTGAAGACCTTGTCACTGAACGGTCATCAACTGCTGATACTCACGACGCGGAAGGCAAGTCATATTTTGATCATATTGAACCTATATTTTATGAATTGCTATGCTATTCCATGAGTAGATATCTCATTAATATTTCATGTGCTGAGATCAATGATATTATGGCAGTGATAGATTGAATACTTGAGAAATGTGAATTTGTTAAGATAGCAAGCCATGAACTAATAAATATATATATATATATATATACATACATACATTTATATTCATGAAATAGAACCCCTAGCCGTGACCAGTATTTTGGTATGGGATGGTGGTAGCACTGGAGGTGCTTAACTGCAAAGGATGTGCAGGCACTGAAGGTGCATGGTTTGTGGTATGATCTGGTCACTGGCATATAAGGACTAGAACCTTGTATTGTGCGTCTAGTGGCATGAAAAATGTACCAACCACTTACCTGGTATGGGACAGGCACAATCTAGTAGCTTTCTTAGTATTAGCAGTTCCCTGCATGGCTTGTCGATCAGGTTTCTCACATGGAAACTGGTGGGACGCAGTTCGTCCATGAGTGATGTGAGATCAGAAAAATTATGCGAGGATAAGGTGGAAAGAAGGAAGTCGCCCTACGCCAGATTAAGTCGTGCGCGACTGTAATCAAGAAAGGCTATGTGTCCTGCGGGAACATAGGCCAAGGCTAGGAAGTAAGGCAGTGGGGAGGACCCACAACGGTACTTGGGACTGGATTGTCCATTTACCGGGCAGGGATACTGTTAATACTAGACTGCGAAAGCATTGTGTGAGCTCGGCCTTGCCACATGCGTATAAGTGGCATGAAGCTGGCCCGACTTGAAAGTCGAGTGAAGAAGTGGATTTAAAAAGAGATACACCTCTGCAGAGTTAAAAATGTATTCGAATACTTTGTGCTCCCGAGTTTTAGGAGTATGTCACGGTGGATTAAATCCACGGGGTGTGACACAAATATTGTTTTATAAACTAAAATTTGTCAGTTCAAGATTACCCAAGTGGCATGTGTTGTCACGATAAGGGGCGTTGCCTTGGACTGTCATGTGTTGACGTGTCACGGTAATACCATAATATAGAGAACATGTGATAGCTAAGAGGCATGTGGACTTTGCCTTAAGCATATGATAACTAAGAGGCATGTGGATTTTGCCCTAAGTATATGAAATACTGTCATGAGTATAAGATTGAAAAGCTTGAAAAAAAGTAATGTGATATGAGGATATATCGCCTTAGATATGAGATATATATATATATTGCCTTCGGTATGATTATATACTGCCATGAGTATGATCAGAAGTTGAGTAAGGAATGAGAAAGAAATGTATTTTGAAAAACCCTTCACTCTTTCCTCCAATAGCATAGGTTCATGTCATTTATACTATATGTATCTCTACCTCCCATATGACTTGTGGTGATCAAAAACTCATTTCTTGACGCCTTGCAATATCTGCCCATTGGCACATTCCACGGCGCCATTGCCCTATGGATGAGCAACGAATGCAAAACATACTTTGGTCTCGATATTGTCGCAATAGTCCAGAAAAAGACCACTAACGAATTGGGACCCGTTGTCGGTAATGAGACAACTTGGAACACCAAATCCTGTTACTATATTGTTATGAAAGAATTTCTTCGCCGCAGTGGCTGTTATATTGCGGACTGGTTCAGCTTCAATCCACTTAGTAAATGTGTCAATGGCTACGAATAACAACTTGTGCCCATTAACTGCTTGGGGCATAGGACCCACTATATCTATTCCCCTACCGCGAATGACGAAGTTAAAGGAATAGTTTGTACGGCATATGCAAGCTGGTGAACTTGCCGTGCATGAAATTGACACTGTGGGTATGTCTTGACAAAATACATGGCATCATTAAGTGCTGAAGGCCAATAATAACCTGTCTAAAAGCTTTTCTGGCCAGCGTCCGGTAAGATGCATGTGCACCACATACACCACCATGAATATCCTTCAAGAGGGATTTACCTTCCTCTTGGGATATACAGTGGATGAACACTCCTTGAGTACCCTTTCTGTACAAAACCCCATCAATTATTTTGTATAGATGCGCCTTTTGTTTTAACCAATCAATTTTAGTTTCGTCCTTGGGCAAGGTCCCATGTTCGAGATAGATCCGCAATGGTCGAGTCCAATCTCCTTCATGCTCGAGGTCGGTGATCGGAACTATCACCTCATCATTCTTGACTGGAAACATAATCGAGGGATATTACAAGTGTTCGACGAACACTCCTGCCAGAGCGGATACACGTGAGGACCCAATTTTTGATAATTGGTCTGCGAGAACATTGTTTCTTCGCGGAACAAATTGGACTTCGAAATGACTGAAGTGTTTTCCCAATTTCCTCACCTCGTCCAGGTAATGAGCCATTGTCTCATCGGAGGTGATGTACTCCTTGTTTACCTAGTTTATGACTAGCTGTGAGTCTCCCCTCACCACTAATCTATGGACTCCAAGGAATTTAGCTACTCGAAGCCCAGCAAGAAGACCTTCATACTCTGCTACATTGTTGGTCGCCCTGAGGTGTGATTAAGACCACTCCAGCCCCCGAGTGTTGAAAACTATGAGAGCCATCAAAGTACATCGTCCAATGGTCGGTGTGTTGAAAATCTACAGATTCTTGCGCAGGTGGGTCGGGATTAGTCCATTCAACCACAAAATCTGCAAGAATTTGAGATTTAACTGCTATGCGAGGAGTGAAATGGATGTCAAATGCTCCAAGTTCCACTGCCCATTTCACCACGCGACCAAATACTTCCGGATTACAGAGAATGTCCCCTAAGGGAAAGGACGACGGCACAGTAATCTTATGTGCTTGAAAGTAATGTCGTAGCTTTTGTGAAGCCATCAGAAGAGCGTAAAGTAGTTTCTATACTTCAGGGTAATGCTCCTTTGGTCCATGAAGTACTTCACTTACATAATAAAATGGTTGTTGCACACCTTCCCTTTCCGTGACCAGAACTACGCTAATCGCGTGAGGGGTAGCCGCTAAGTAAAGAAGTAATGATTCCCTCAAAATTGGAGAAACCAATACTGGCGGACTAGACAAATATGATTTGTCCTCTTGAAAGGCTTTCTCGACTTCATCCGACCAGGTAAAACCATTGTGCTTACGTAGAACCTTAAAGAAAGGTAACCCACGTTCGCCTAGCAGCGATATAAAATGGCTTAAGGCCACCATGCGACCTGTTAGGCTCTGGACATCCTTCATGGTTGAAGGAGATCGCATGCTCAATGGCCCTAATTTTCTTAGGATTAACCTCAATTCCTCTTGAACAAACAAGAAAACCTAAAAGTTTGCCAGAAGAAACTCCAAAAGAGCATTTCTCGGGATTCAACTTTATTCCATATTTATTCAAGTTACAAAAGCTTTCAGCAAGATCATCTATGTGACTAGAGCTCTTAAAATTCTTTACAGCCAAGTCATCGACATAAACTTCCAGATTACTCCCTAACTAGGAGAGAAAGGTCTTTTGCATCAAGCGCTGGTAGTGGAACCAACATTCTTGAGTCCAAATGGCATTCTGACTTAGTAGTAAGTAGCAAATGGCGTGATGAAGGAAGTTTTCTCTTCATCTTCTTCTGCCATGCTAATCTGATGGTACCCCGAGTAAGCATCCAGGAAGCTCATCAGTTCACAACCCACTGTAGATTCGACCAACTGATCGATGCGAGGAAGGGGAAAATCATCCTTCGGGCAGGCACTATTTAAACTGGTGTACTCGACGTACATGTGCCACTTACCCTTTGACATTAGGACCATAACCGGGTTTGCAAGCCATTCAGGATGATCGACTTCTCGAATAAATCCTGCTTTCTGGAGTTTGTCTAACTCCACACGGATGGCTTCTTGTCAGTCAGTAGCAAAGCGTCTAAGCTTTTGCTTTATTGGTCGTTGTCCAGGCCGGATTGCTAGCCTGTGCTCAATCACTTCCCTTGGGACTCCAAGCATGTCGGATGGTTTCCACGCAAATACATCTGCGTTAGCCCGGAGGAAAGTAATGAGCTCGAGTTCCTATTTGCCATCCAAACCTAATCCAATCCGAATGGTTCTAGACGGATCTTCTGGGTACAAAGGAACCAACTTCAATTTCTCATCTGGTTGCGGGGCGACTTTGATCACGTCTAGTACCGTGGTTGCAACTTGTACATCCCGAAGGGGAAGTTGATCGACCAACTCTAGAGATAACCGATCACAAGTGAGAGCCATATTGCGGCTGCCTCGGACCGAAATCATGCCTTTTGGGCGTGGAATCTTGATGCACTGATAAGCGTAATGCGTTGCCGCCATGAACTTAGCAAGTGTCGACCTGTCAAAAATAGCGTTATATGCTGAATCACAATCAATTACATCAAATTTAATTAATTCTATTTGAAAATTGTCTGGTTCTCCCAATGTTACTGGTAATACAATCTGCCCGATCGGCATCATTGAGGGACTAGGGATTATACCATAAAACGGATGAATTATGGGTTTGATCTTTGAGTGAGGAATTTGCATCTTGTCAAGAGTTTTGACCAATAACAGATCCAGAGATCTACCACTATCAATCAATACCCTCTCGACCTTAGCATTGCTAATGATAAGGGTAATGACAAGAGGGAGTCTCAGTGGTCATGTTAGACCCCTGGGACAATCGTTTCGATCAAAAGTTAAGGGATTTTCGATCAGCGGGGGAATTGAGGCTCCCCAATTGGAGCTTCAACTTTATTTACCTCATGGTAAAGAGATTAGAATTGACGCTTAGAAGAATAAGAAGAAGAACCGCCAAAAATGATGTTTACGTGATTTTGGGGTACCTGATAAGCCATAACTTCATCTTCATCAGCGTCCCTAACCTCGCAGGCTTGATCTTGCTCTAGTATGGTCGGCATGGGCCCATTCCCCTGGTAGAAATCGTCGAGGTGCTTCAACCAGTTACGACAGTTCTTGAGATCATGTCTAGAAGAGTTGTGGAACGAACTCCATTTCTTGTTTCCTTGCGGATTAGTCTGTTTTCCCGAATGGTTGTTGTTGCGACCACCAAAAGGAGGCTTTTTATTTTTGAACATAAATTTATTACCTTTTTCCTATGGTGGTTTGTCGGCAACGGCCACGTTTTGGTATTGTCCAGCCCCATTCTTCTTGGGCATCTTGGATTTCCCGCGTGATGATTCCACTTCTTATTAGAATCATCCTTCTTGTCATTCTTAAGGCTTGGTTGAGGTGGTAAATTCCCTTTGTCCACCATTCTATTCCATTCCACAGCCTCAGCCGTGTCAGAATAACGGTCTGCCATATCGAATAGATCTGATACCGACCTTGGTGGATGTATGCTCAAATCTTCAGTGAATCTTCGGCATCGAACAGCATGTTTGAAAGCCCTGATAACCAAAGTATCTGAAATGTTGGGAATATTATTCCTCACTCCAACAAACCTCTTGACAAATTGTCAAAGAGTTTCGGTCGAAGTCTGGTGTAACCGATGAAGATCATCTTCCTTACCAGGCTTTTCATAACAATTTTGAAAATTGTTGAGGATTGCGTCACACAACATTTCCCAATTATATATCGACCCTTCTGGTTGCTTGACCAACCAAGTCCTTGCTGGTCCTGCAAGAACCGTTGGCAAGTAATTTGCCATCACACGGTCATCTCGTCCTATCGCTTGAAGTGCAGTGATGTAGATCTGAAGCAATTCTAATGGATTTTGAGTTCCATCGAATATTTTGATCATACCAGATTTAAACTTATCTGGCCTGATTACCTCATGTAGCCCTGGTGAGAAAGCTTTACAACCTACATAGGAACTTTGGAAATGTCTATCATCGCGGCCTTCCATATGATCACAGGCGACATTACCTTGAGGGGATACATCCTGTCGTCCCAGGCAAGAGTGAACTGGTACGCGATTATGATCCCGAGAGCTTCCAACTTGCCTAGCTTTGTCATGCCGAATTGGCATTGCTGGCAATCGATTACACCTCCCATGGTTGGAGTATGAATAATCTCGCCCATGGGAACGAATCGTGGAATGGCACGATGCCGTTGGAGTGGCCTCGGATGCAACTTCGTCAAGTGTGTCTGCAAGGACTCTAGCAAAGGTCGTTCTATCTGTATCTTTCAAACTAGGAGGAGGATTACGCAGTGTGTAACATCCCAGTTTTTCCCCAAATCTTGCCCAATCTAGTCTGTTATGACAAGATTATAATCCAGGGTATGTAAATACCTTAACCCAAAAAGTAGGTAGCAGAACTCCATCGTTCAGTCCTTTTTCACAAATCAACCCAAAAATATCGCCGATTAGTCCTTTTCAAATTTTCCAGAAGCCTGAAAAAGCTAAAAGCCACAGATTAACTCCAAATATTGATCTGATTCAGGGAATGTCTCCCATTCACTATTATGAGAAAATTTCCCTTGTGTGAGAATTTCAAAATATCATCCTAAGACCCTGTTTTCAGCCTCGCCAAATTCCAAACCCTAATTACCCTGCTTTTGTTTCAGCTCAAAACCTAACAAAAACCCTAAATTATGTTATTCCTCATTGCTAAACTATTTGTTAAGCCTTTCTCCAGATTTACAATTTGGTCCTAAAATCAAATTTTTGTAATTGCAAATCAGTCCAAATCTCTTTTCTAGTCCTTTTTGACCAGGACCCAGCTGCTGTTTCGACCAGGGCTCCAGCGCCGTTCCGACCAGCGTGTTCACCGTGTCTTCTCGCTGTCGGCCAAGATGTGATGTCGCCTGTGCTCGTGGTCGCCCGTGCCTGCAAGTGCGCTCGTGTCCACGCCAAGTCCTTTGCTGCGGCAGTGCTTCGACCAGCAGCAACAGCAACTTCAGCGTGCGCCCGTGGAGATTTGATTTTCATGCGAGTACATGTCATTGCCAGAGCAACTTCGTCTCCTCCGTCTCTGCACCGTCCTGGACCAAGTTCCTAAGTCCCCGACCATTGTTGGCAAAGCTGGCTAGCCGCCTGCACGTCGTCGCTTCGCCGTTCGCCACTGTTTCTCCTGCGCCCGGCCGATCCCATCCCCGGCGCAAATTTTGTTGTTGTTCCCCTTTGTAATCCCTATCCTTCGCCTATTTAAACCCCCTCTCGTCCAGAACTATCTTCACTCCATCAGATTTAACTATTTTCTTCTTCATCCACGGCGAGCCGCCGTTGAGGCAACTGTCACCAGAGCCCCTCACTTCACCAAACTCCACTTTAACTTCACCAGTGAGTTCCCTGTGCCTATCTCTCTGTGTCTAAGCATCCAATTCGACTCCGGCGAACCCCATCGCCGGTGGTCACCGTAAAAGCTCAAATGCCCTATTCCCGAAATTGAATACTCTCCAACCTTTGTCATCAACCCTTTCTGTAGAACAAATCAACCCTCTGTAGATTGTAAGCAAGCCTGTGAACCCAGTTTTCAAATTGAAGCTATGTCGTGAATTTCCCCGTTTCTTCGCACACCGCCGTGGACGGTTCACGTCGCCGGTACGCTCCACTGTTCCTCCAACCAAATTGGATCAACCTACACCATCCTTGTGTCCCGTAGATAGTGTAGCCAAGCCCGATTGTCCAGCATTGCAGTGTATCGATGGCGCCCCTTTTACCATCATCGCTGAGCCCGGCGCCAATGCCGGCGAGCCTCCAATCACCTTTGCAACTCAATCCCTCGCTCCAGCACGATCAGTGTCACCCCAGGATCAAAACCCCTCAATCAATTTCCAGAATCTTCAACCCCAACTCTCTGTCACCATAGCCCATCTTCGTTTCTGGCGGCCGACGATTTGAACTTTGTCGTTCACCGTCGTCAAGCCACCTCTGCCCAATTCACTGCACCAGTAGCTTCACAACCCTTTTTGTGAAAGAAAATGTGAATTAGAATTGATAGTGAGGATGGTTTGGATGGTTTGCTACTGTGTGCACATCGGGAATGTGAATGTCTCCTCACTATTGATTCATAAGGACAAGAACCTTGTGCTGTTCCTCTATGTGGCATGAAAATCGTACCAACCACTTGCTTGGTATGGGACAGGCACAACTTAGCAGCTTTCTTGGTATTAACCGTTCCCTGCATGGTATGTCAATCCGGTTTCTCGCGTGGAAACTGGTGGGCCATAGACGGCCGTGAGTGGTGTGAGATCAGTAGAATAATGAGAGGATAAGGTGTAAAGAAGGAAGCCGCCCTATGCCTGTATTGAGTCATGCGCGACTGCATCCATAGGATATGTGTCTTGCGGGAATATAGACCAAGGCTAGGAAGAAAGGCAGTGGGGAGGACCCACAACGGTATCTTAGACTTAACTGTCTATTTACCGGGCAGGGATACCATTAATACTAGACTGCAAAATCGTTGTGTGATCTCGACCTTGTCACATGCGTATAAGTCGCATGGAGAGGTACCAACTTATAAGTCGAGTGAAGAAGTGGATTTAAAAAGAGGTACACCTTTGCAAAGTTTTAAAAAGTATCAGATACTCTGTACTCCCAGGTTATGGAGTCTGCTCGCGGTGGATTCTATCCATGTGGTTTCAGCACAAGCAATATTTGGAAAGTTTTCTTAATATGGATTAATAAAAGTGGTGACTCATGAAAGACCGCCACACATAATGTTCACTTAAAGCCTATCTTAAGATTTTCAAAGCCTGCTTTTGGAAATTGTCGTGGTATTGCGAATACCCCGGCAGGTTTTGTTGAAGTCCCTAGCAAAGAAAATATGATGTGAGCTAACCGCGTGACCGGTCCTCTCCCGTCGGGCAAACGCAGCAAATGACTTGAAGGTTTATACAGGTTCGAGCCTCAGTGGAGGCCCTAGTCCTGTCGATGTGCTCCCAACTAGAGTTGGCTGGGGGAGCCCTCTCGGGGGGAGATGGCGCTGGAGCACGCCTGTTTTGTTATGTATTAGAGTAAAAATGAATTGTCCTCCTTTACATGAGGGGTTACAAGGGCTTATATAGGCCCAAAAGATGCAAAAAGACTAAACTGCCCCACTAGCAACCGTTGGATCGAGGGGCACTAGCGTCCTTCTCCCGATCAAGAGCCTTAGATGCTTGACAGGTGTCCCCGCCGATTCCCGAGGTGTTTCTCGCGTGATCCTCACATGATCTGGAGCCAGAGGCCTTGTCCCCGGGAAAAGGCGGGCCAATGGCGGCGCCCGGGAGGAGCCACCGGGGGCCTTTTCCCAGGCACCGAGCCACCGGGGGGCCTTGTCCCCGGGCCAATGGCGGCGCCCGGTAGTCTTGCCTCTTACCTGGACTTGATCCCGTGGAGATTTCCCCCAACAGCAGCCCCCCATGCCCTCCGGGGACGTTGTTCGAGTCCCCGGAGGGGATGGTTCATGTTACCGGGAACATCTCCTCCGGGGTGGATTCCCGGCACCTTGAAGCTTCGATCATCGCGTCAAGCGTTTATGGTGGAGCCGTTGTTCATTAAGGCCTCATCTCGATTGGAGCACGCCGTTCGACCATAATGGCCGCTCGCGGTTCGAACCGGCGACGCATCGTTTCGCGCTCCTGTCCCTTCAGTTCCCGTACGCTGTTTGAATTGGGCGGCACGGATGCACTGCAAGGCGCCACGTGGTGCCCATCGGGGCTACATTCGAGCCCTATAAATAGGGCCTCGAGGGACCCAGAGAAGTCACTCGAACCTTCAATCCTCAAACACCATTGGCGCTATTAGCTCTCTCGGTAGCTCTCTCCTGGAAGCCCAGTCAATGGAAACTCAAGCCCTTTCCCTTAGAGCCCAAGCCACTAGAGAAGTCAATGGGTCCCAAGGGTCGTGCTAAGGCCGCTAAGGTGCCTCTGGAGGAAGTCACCGCGGACTTCCTCTGGGCCTCCGAGTTCACATCGGGGGACTTAGAGTCCCTTGTGGACCGTGGGGTTGTCGCGGACGGGGATGTTCGGATCCCCTCCAAGAAAGATGGTGCTCCCCGCCCTAGGCCCGGGGAGGTGGTGGTCTTCGAGGCTTTTCTCGAGGCCGGGCTCTGGCTCCCGGTGCACCTGGTTCTCCGGGAGTTCCTCCGGGAGTACGGGGTGGCGCTCAACTACCTGACGCCGAATGCCTTCGTCCAGATGGGCATCTTCATCTGGCTGTTTGAGATAGCCACCGGACGGGAGCGGACGCTCTGGCTGTTTCGGTACTTCTACGAGCCGGCGGTGAGGAGCTCCCACCTGGTGAAGGGAGGGCCGAAGTCCCCATTCGGCTCCGTTATGATCGAGCTCTAGCCATCACGGGTGGCGGAGTACCCGGTGGCAACTTCTCGGGACCACTGGGGGGACTGGGTCCAGAGCTGGTTCTACCTCTGGGTCCGGGACGCCGAGGTGACGTACTCACCGGAGCCCCCCCTCCTTCAGCCGATCGTCCGCCCCCAAGCCCCCGGTATGGACCGAGGAGGAGCTGAAGCTCCTTAGCAAGGTAGTTGGCTCCCGGGGTGTCCGTTCCATGAGGGACGCAGCCAAGGAGCTGACATTATTGAAGATCTCCCCCTTCTCACACGGGAGGAGGGGGATTGGGATGTGCCCAGCATAGCGGCCCCCGCAAAAGCCGGTGACTCGACATAAGTTTCGACTGCCCCATTCACTTTTTTGTTGATTTCTCTAACTCTTTGCCTTTGTAGTCCGGCCGTATCCCGCTGCCCTGGAGAAGGCGGAGAACCTCCTCGGGAGGTACTACGCCGATGAGCACGGGCACATCGTGCGTGCTATCAGGGAGGGTCCTCTCCGAAACTTGGTAGCTGAGGCCTTCGGGCTGAGGCTACCGGAGAGGACGCCTCTCCCCACCCCCACCTCTCACAAGCGGGGGAAGGAGGTCACCGGGGGTTCTGAGTCGAAGCGGGCCAAGGCTCAGAAGGCCCCCGGTCTGGCAACGACGCCGGGCTCTACGCCCGTGAAGGCCCGGGACACCACCCCCGGGTTAGGGCGGGTGCGGGCGCCTTCTTGGCGTGAGGTGATGCCGCCCCTCCCAGAGAACTCCGGGGGGGGGGGGGGGGGCGGTGGAGGCACGGGAACTTGTGCGCCTTCCCGAGGCCTCCGGAGAGGCTCGGGGAAAAGAGTCAGCCGATGACGGGGGGCATCCGACTCAGCGAATTATGCCCCCTCGCCGCCTTCGGCAATCACTCTCCCAGCGGCCCCAGCGCCACCGGAGCTGGAGAGACTGGAAGTTCGATTCGCGGAGGCTTCCCCTCCGCGCGTCGAATGGCCGGTAGACGAGGGGGGAGGCCCTCGTTCTACGAGGTCCCCACGGCGACGGAGGTCATGGGGGCCCCGTGGCCGGGGAAGGGGAAAGGGCTCCTCATTGCCCCCCGGGGGGGACCTCCTCGGAGAGCTCGTCGGCCTCTTCCTCGGACACCTCTTCGGCGGCAAGGACTCCGGCCACCGCCACTCTGGTCCACATCACCCCCGCGACCTTCGTGAGGGGGCCCGCCGCCGGTCCTGATGGGTCCGGAGTTGTCGGAAGGGAGACCCCCCTGCTGTCCGCGGGGGAGGTCCAGACCCATAAGGTCCAAGAAGACATCTCGCAAGGGATGCTCCACGAACGTTGCGGGGAGCTGCAGTCGCTCCACATCCAGGTTCGTTCTCGAACCGGCGGTTTGCTTTTTCCGGGATTCCAACTCGGGTTTTCACTAACTCTCGCGTTCATAGGGGGCGGCCATCGCCTGGGGCATTGAGGCGCGCTTTGACAAGGCGCTAAAGGAGGCGGAGGGGAAGGCCGCAGCCTTTTTGGAGGAGCAGGACGGTGCGCTCTGGGAGTTGGCCCGAGTCCGGGCCCAACTCCACGCCTCTGAGATCGCCAACGACTGGCTCCAGAGGGAGGCGAGGGCCAAGGAGGAAGCCCTCCGGGAGCTCGAGGTCTCTGGTATTTGGGCGGTGACAGACGCGGGCCGCTCTGTCCGCTCGGCCCTCGAAGGGCTCGGGGTAAGCCTTGGCCCGGGAGGTAACTCCGAGGTGGCGCCGGCGACGCTCACAAGTCTCTGTGATTCCGGAGGCCGCCAATGCCCGAGCACGGTGGCTGCCGCGGCAGGGCTTGTGGAGCTCTGGGGGGTCGGCACCCGGGCGATTGGGGGCCAGATCCCCCGGAGCTTTCCGGAGTTCTTCGAGTCGTCCCAGCGAGAGGTGGAGCAGCTCGCCGGTGGCTTCTATGACCGGATCATTCGGGTGCGATTCCCGGCGCCGACGCCTCTGAGGGCGGACACTACAGCTCCGGCGGAGGCCTCCCGGGGGGAGGACGCCATTGAACAAGGATGAGCCTCCCCCCGGGCCTTTAGATAGGTCCCACCCCCTTTTTTGTTTTAGGGTTTTTGCTCCCGGTAGCTTCTTAGAAGAAGCCCCGGACATTTGTACAAAAACATTTTGATGCAATAGAGAGAACTTTTTGCTAAGTCTTTGAATTGAATTTACTAGGCACCCCGGGAGGTCGCTCCCGGGAAAGAGCCCCCGAGGTTTGAGCGTCATCTTAGGGATGCCCCGATGCTGCGGGGGGCGTCCCCGGAGGTGGGGACCCCGGGCTCCGGCGGTTGTCACCCAGGGGACTCCCAAGCCGCCTTCATTTTGCTAAGTCTCCTCTCTGGGGGACACGGTAGGGGTGTTTCCCGGGAGCCAATCCGGTTGTGGTGGCTTTCGGAGTGGCACCTGGACAACTTCGACAACCACCGCGCTGAACTATTCCCTCCGCCACCAGGGTCCTGGAGGGTTCCGCCGCTTCGAATACTTCCACCGGCAGGCTATGAATATTGGCCCGAAGACTTGCTCCGGGAGGCCCAGCTTTGTATACGAAGCTTGTATCGAGACCTGGCCCAGGAGCTATCAGAGGGACTCCGAGATTATTAGGCGTAGGAGCTTTCCGGGTTGTATCGCATTTATTGTAACGATGCCCACCGGAGGGGGAAGATGTCCTTTGGTTAGATGTTTTTAATAAAGCTAAGTTTGCTTGTGTACTTTGTGAATTCCCAAATGATGGTCAGGAACAGGGCAATCCCCGGGCGCAAATTACCCCCCCTCCACAGCGGGTCGGGGGGTGGCTCCGCGTGCTGTAGAAGTGACAAAGCCCGGGATAGGAATTCCTCAAAAAGTTTTCCAAAGGTTCCGGTGACAAATTTCCCGATCGTCGTGAAAACGGGGAGCCGGGAATGAGATCTCCGGAATTTTTCTGGGAGAAAGTCTCTGAAATTCCCAGGGATAATTTTTCCAGGAGAAAACCCTCTAGTCGCCATGAAAACGGGGAGCCGGGAATGAGATCTCCGAGAAAGAATATCCGAGAATTCCATCTCACTAAGGAGAAAATCGACTCCCGAAGGAGGATGTGCCCGATGACGGGTCTGAGTGTTTGAGGAGGGGACTAGTCTCTCAAATTGACTCGTTACCATGGTCCTTGAGGACCGGGTTGCCGCTTACACCCTCAGTCCACAAGGGGTGATCGTAAGCCGCCCTACGGGAGTGGGACTCCCGTCGTAGGGACTTCTTGGGTCGTGATAGTCCACTTCCTCACGGGGAGGGCATCCTCACTAAGAGGGTATTCTCATGGGGAGGGCATCGCCATGAGAGACGATATTGTAAGGACCTGCAGTGGGCCAAAGCTGAGGAAAAACCAGTTGTGTCGGGGGAAATCTCCGCGAGACTAAGTCCAGGTAAGATGTGTCACGATTACCCGGGGACGTGGCCTCCGTGGCCTCCCCGGGCGCCGCCTTTTGGCTCCCGGGACGTGGCCTCCGGTGCCCTCCCGGGCGCCGCCATTGGCCTGGGGACGTGGCCTGCGGGGCCTCCCCGGGAGCCGCCTTTTGGCTCCCGGGACGTGGCCTCCGGTGCCCTCCCGGGCGCCGCCATTTGCCCGGGGACGTGGCCTCCGGGGCCTCCCCGGGCGCCGCCTTTTGGCTCCCGGGACGTGGCCTCCTGTGCCCTCCCGGGCGCCGCCATTTGCCCGGGGACGTGGCCTCCGGGGCCTCCCCGGGCGCCGCCTTTTGGCTCCCGGGACGTGGCCTCCGGTGCCCTCCCGGGCGCCGCCATTTGCCCGGGGACGTGGCCTCCGGGGCCTCCCCGGGCGCCGCCTTTTGGCTCCCGGGACGCGGCCTCCAGTGTCCTCCCGCGCGCCGCCATTTGCCCGGGGACGTGGCCTCCGGGGCCTCCCCGGGCGCCGCCTTTTGGCTCCCGGGACGTGGCCTCCGGTGCCCTCCCGGGCGCCGCCATTTGCCCGGGGACGTGGCCTCCGGGGCCTCCCCGGGCGCCGCCTTTTGGCTCCCGGGACGTGGCCTCCGGTGCCCTCCCGGGCGCCGCCATTTGCCCGGGGACGTGGCCTCCGGGGCCTCCCCGGGTGCCGCCTTTTGGCTCCCGGGACGCGGCCTCCGGTGTCCTCCCGGGCGCCGCCATTTGCCCGGGGACGTGGCCTCCGGGGCCTCCCCGGGCGCCGCCTTTTGGCTCCCGGGACGTGGCCTCCGGTGCCCTCCCGGGCGCCGCCATTTGCCCGGGGACGTGGCCTCCGGGGCCTCCCCGGGCCTCATCACCCTCCTAAAGGTAAAGTATTGAACTGTTTATCACGTGCAGGTCACGCGAGGAGCACCTCGGGAACTAGCGACCACCTGTCAAGCATCCAAGGCGTTTGACCGGGAGAAGGACGGTCCTGCCCTTCAATCCGACGGTGGCTTCCGGGGTAGTTTAGGTTTTTTGCTGCTTTTTGGGGGCTATAAATAGCCCTTGTACCCCTCTGTTGTAAGGGATCGATTCATTTATTGGAATAGCTAAACTCACAGGCGTGCTCCGGAAGCCTCTCCCCCGGAGAGAGCCTCCCCAGCCGACTCCGGTCGGGAGCGCGTCGACAGGACTAGGGCCCCCACCGGGACCCGAACCTGTATAAACCCGTGTGTCATTCTTTGTGCTTGTCCGGCGGGGGAGGACCGGTCATCCGGTCAACCCGCGCCGCGTAATCTTCCCTAGGATCACTCTCAAAACCTGCCGGGGTATTCACAATACCACGACAAGTTGTATTTATAAGGAGTTAAGATACAACGCCTCCCCCCACAAGACCGCGATAGGGGAGGGAATGGTGAGTACAATGTCCCCCTCGCCTCCGGCGAAACCGCTCCGGGGGAGGGGACGAGCCTGTAGGCTAGATGGAGAACTTGCGAACCAAGTGTACGTTCCACGTGTGCTTCAGCTCCTGCTCTTGAATGTTGGAGAGCTTGTAAGCCCCTGAGCCCAGGACTGTTGAGATCCTGTAGGGGCCCTCCCACTTGGGGGAGAGCTTGCCCTGGGCTTGGGGGTTGGTTACGCGTTTGAGGACGAGGTCCCCGAGGGGGAAAGCTTTCTCGCAGACGCGCTGCTTGTATGCGCGCGCCATTTCTCGCTCGTAGATGGCGTGGTGGAGGAGCGCTCGGTCGTGTTCCTTTTCCACGAGGTCGACCTCCAGTCGTTGATTTGCTTTGTTGGCTTGATATGTTGCGGTCGTAGCTACGTCTAGGAGCTCGACCCGCAGTGACCGGAAGCCAATCTCCGAGGGAAGAACTGCCTCGGCCCCGTATACAAGGGAGAAGGGGGTGCGTCCCGTCGCCCGGCTCGGGGTCGTATGCATGGAACAGAGGATGCTAGGGAGCTCCTCCGCCGACGCACCCCGTTTGGAGGTGACTTGTTCGAGCCATCGGTGTAACCCCTGTAGGATTACGCCATTGACCCTTTCGACGGCCCCGTTGCTCTTGGGGTGAGCTACCGAGGTGAAGTGGATGGTGAGACACAAGCCTTCGCAGAATTCCCAAAAATATACCGAGTCGAATTGCGTCTCGTTATCGACAGTGATTTCTTGGGGGCCCCAAAATGACATACGATATTCTTCCAGAAAATCCGCTGTACCGCTCGGGACGTGATGCTGGCCAGAGGTTCGGCCTCTACCCACTTTGTAAAGTAGTCGACCGCGACCACCGCATACTTGTAGCCCCCGGGCGCTGGGGCGAAGGGGCTTAGGAGGTCCATCCCCCAGCGCGTGAAGGGCCAAGTGATGGGGATAGTCTGCAGTGCTACAGAGGGGAGGTTAGAATCCTTGGCCATCTTCTGGCAGGCCTCGCACAAGGAGACAAAGTCTCACGCATGGAGAATCACCGTGGGCCAATAGAAACCCTGGCGAAGGGCCTTGGCCGCAATGGTGTGCGGGGCCATATGAGACCCGCAACTTCCCGAGTGAATGTCCTTGAGAAGCCGGAGCCCTTCCGGCCGTGGAAGGCAGCGGAGCATGGCGGAAGCCCCCTGCTTGTAAAGCTTCCCCTACAGTAGGAGGTATGCCCGAGCCTTGGCCCGGAGGTGCTTGGCCTCGGTCTCGTTAGGAGGGTCTCCCTCCCCCTTGATGAAGGAGATGAGGGGATCCATCCAAGATGAAGCCCGGGTGATCTCGGCGACTTCCGGCCCATCGTCCGCGTCCAGAGAGGCCACCGAGGGCTTCGCGATGATCTCCAAGAAAACCCCTTTGGGGAGCGGTTCCCTGGCGCTGGCTGCCCGAGCCAGGGCGTCGCCCCGGTCGTTGTTCCTCCGCGGGATGTGCCAGGCCTCTAGGCCGTCGAAGTGCTTCTCCATCTTGCGCACTTCCTGCAAGTAGAGGCTCAAGTTTGTATCATGGCACAAGTAGGACTTGTCCATTTGGAAAACTATGAGCTGGGAGTCTCCTTTTACTAGGAGGCGTCGAATCCCCAGGGAGCGCACGAGGCGCAACCCAAGGAGCAAGGCCTCATATTCGGCGACGTTGTTCGTGGCAGGGAACTCGAGCCGTGCCTCGTACTCTATTTCCCTCCCCTCGGGGCTCCGGAGGACTACTCCCGCGCCGGCCTTGGCGAGACACAGGGAGCCATCAAACATGAGCGTCCAATGGTCACCGTGTCGGGGCGGTGCGGGGAGGTTATCTTCCCCGGGCCCGGAGGTAGGAGTCCACTCCGGCACAAAGTCGGCGAGGACTTGTGACTTGATGGCGGAGGGCCCCGTGAGGGAAAGGGAAAAGGGGGCAAGCTCGGCCCCCCACTTTCCTATCCGGCTGGTTGCTTCCTTATTCCGAAGCACCTCCCCCAAAGGGAGGGATGACGGGACAATAATCGGGTGTCCTAGGATGTAATGCCGATGCTTCCGGGATGCCATTAGAAGGGCATAGCAGATCTTCTCCATCTCTGTGTACCGAGTTTTGGCCCCTTGGAGGGCCTCACTCATGTAGTACACGGGACGCTGTTGCCTGTTTTGCTCCTTTACCAATACCGCACTTACGGCGATGGGGGTCGCGGCGAGGTAAAGGAGCAAGGGCTCTTCCGGAGATGGGCTCACGAGCATTGGGGGCTCATGAGATACTTCTTTAGATCGTCGAAGGCCTCCTGGGCCTCAGGGGTCCACCGGAACCCTTCGAGGCCCCGGAGGATTTTGAAGAATTGGAGGCCGCGTTCCCCCGACTGCGAGACGAAGCCACTCAGTGCGGCCAAGCGGCCGGTGAGTCGCTGAACGTCTTTGACCGAGTGCGGCGGGGGCATGTCCAGGAGTGCCCGGACCTTTTCAGGGTTGGCCTCTATGCCCCGCTGGGACACGAGGAAGCCCAGGAGCTTCCCCCCGCGCACGCCGAAGGCGCATTTCTCCGGGTTGAGCTTCAACACGTATGCGCGGAGGTTGCGGAAGGTCTCCGCTAAATCGTCGATCTGAGCAGTCGCGCGGGGACTTTTGACGACCGCGTCGTCGATGTAGACTTCGATGGTGCGGCCGATCTGGTCCTTGAGGACCAGCGACATGAGTCACTGGAAAGTCGCTCCAGCATTCTTCAGCCCGAAGGGCATGTGGACGTAGCAGAAGGTCCCAAGGGGATTTATGAAACTCGTCTTTTCCTCGTCCCCTTCTGCCATCTGGACTTGGTGATAGCCCAAATACGCGTCTAGGAAGCTCATCAACTCGCACCCCACGGTCGAGTCGACCAGCTGGTCAATCCGCGGGAGCGGGAAGTTGTCTTTGGGCAAGGGTGGTTGAGGTCGGTGAAGTCCACACACATCCGCCACTTACCGTTCGACTTCTTCACGAGAACGGGGTTCGCAAGCCACTCGGGGTGCAAGCCCTCCCGAATGAACCCCGACTCTCGGAGCTTGGCGATCTCGATCTTGATTGCCTCTTGGCATTGAAGGGAGAGTTTTCTCAACTTCTGCTTGATCGGGGGGTGACCGGGGGTCACCGCGACCTTATGCTCGATGACGTCCCGGGCGACACCTCGCATGTTGGAAGGCTTCTAGGCAAAAACATCGGAGTTCTTGGGTAGGAAAGCCGTGAGTTGTGCCGCGTGCTCCTCGTGGAGATCCGCCCCAATCCTGATGGTCTTGTCCCCGTTGTCTGGGGACAGCGGGACCTTCCGGAGGTCCCCTTCCGGACGTTGCTTGGGAAGGGACCTCCCGGAAGGTATCGCGGCGGCGTCAGGCTTCGGGGAAGAGGCCTCCCCCCCCGGGGTCTTGATCATGTTGACGCTCCCGATCATTGCGGCGGCACGCTCGTATAAAGCGCGGGCCACGTCTTGGTCTCCCTGGGCGGTGATTACGCCGTGAGGCCCAGGGATCTTCACACAGAAGTAGCTCTGATGGATTGCGGTCCCCAAGAGATTGATCGTGGTCCTCCCCATGATTGCGTTGTACGAGGAGGGGACGTCCACCACGTCGAACCGGACCATCTCTGTCCGGTAGTTGTTCGGGGTGCCAAAGGTCATGGGAAGATCCACCTTTCCCACGGGGTGGATTGTCTTCCCCCGGATGAATCCCTGCAAAGGCCCTACTGCGGGCTGCAGTAGCTTCTTGTCGACCTGCATCTCCCTAAACGCCTTTAGGTACAGCACATCAGCGGAGCTTCCGCCATCCACGAGGATGCGTGCCAGGTGGCAGTTGTAGACGGTAGCGGAGACGATGAGCGCATCATCATGGGGGAAGCGAACCCCACGAGCGTCTTCTGCCGTAAAAGTGAGGGGGACGTCCGACCACTTGGGTGGCCGAGACGTATGCAGCACCCCCACCACCTTTACTTCGCGCACGTATTCTTTGCGCTAACTCTTAGAGTCTCATCCAAAGGCGGACCTCCCATGATGATGTTGACACGCCTTTGGGAGGTTTGGAAGGGGAGTGTTTCTAACGGGT
Source organism: Pharus latifolius (assembly GCA_019359835.1). Lineage (NCBI taxonomy): Eukaryota > Viridiplantae > Streptophyta > Magnoliopsida > Poales > Poaceae > Pharus > Pharus latifolius. Next base: position 32,592,803 of record CM033328.1, on the reverse strand, counting down.
CCCCTTCCCGCGCTTGTCCTTGCTGTGCCCCCGCGGGGGCAGGAAGGGCTGGTAAGGCCGGCTGAGGGGGCAAGGAGGGAGGACTCCCCCCTGCCCATGCTGGTTGAGGAATGCGGCGAAGTGTTGGAGCAGTTGGTGGCATTCCCAGGTGGCATGGGTATTGGACTTGTGGAAGGTACACCACAGGCCTTCCCTTCCTCCTGCCACGGGGCTTTCACGGCCGCGGGACAACTGCCCCCCCCCCCCCCCCCCACGACCTTTCGTCTTGGGGAGGGGGCGATCGCCCTTGGAGGCATGGCGCGGGCCGCCTCCGCCTTCGAGGACAAAGGTGTCCCGAGGCCGTGGCTCGCTACGATTGCCCCTCTTGGGGCGTTTGAGGGGGGTCCTTAGCCTCCCGGTTGACAGGGGCGGGGACTCCCTGGTTTTTCTTCCAGAGGTCATCCTCTTCCGCCCAAGCGTACTTCATGAGTATGGTGAAGAGCTCGTCGGCGGAGGAGGGGCAGCTTCAGGAGAGCCTCCGGTGGAGCTCCTAGGGAAGGATCCCGCTCTTACACGCCTCAATGACTGTGGAGTCAGGGACGTGAGCTACTTTGCTCTTGATCTGAGAAAAGCGCTTGAAGAAGCTGCGGATGGTCTCCCTCGTCCTCTGTCGGATAGTGTATAGCTGCGAGGAATCCAAGGGCGCACATAGTTCCCCTGGAAGTTTGGGCAGAACTCACATTTTAGCTGCGCGAAGGACTTGATGGAGCCGACCTTCAGGTTGTAGAACCACGAGCGGACGATCCCAGTCAGGTAGAGGGGGAAGACGTTGCACTAAACTGTCTCGTCCCCCCAGCCACCGAAATAGTTGTGGAATACACCTGCACAAATTCGTAGGGGTCAGCCTCACGGTTGTAGTGCTCGATGTGCGGCAGGCGGTAAGGCCGCGGCCATCGAATGCACCGGAGTCTGCGGCACAGTGGCTGGTTAGCCTCTTCTACCTCTCGGGGGGAGTCCTGGTCACTGTCCCCTTTGACAGGGGACGCACGTTCATTGTTTGAGTCTGGGAGGGGCCCAAGAGGTCCGTCGTCATGGAGATAGCGCCGCTTTTCCTCCGGGTTGGTAGAGCTGACCTCCAAGACGTCCGGGCACCCCCCAGGGGCGGTTGGTTCTTTGGCGGGTCTCGTGTCCCGGCCAGAGCCAGAGCGAGGCTCCCCGCGTCCACGGCCCGGGGGAGGCTCCTCCCCAGACTTGGTGGTACGCATTTGCTCGACCTCCTCCTGGGTGAAGCGGACTTGATCCGCCGGGGGAGCCCTCGGGGGCGGCCCTGGGGAAGGAGGGAGCTGATGCGCGTCGACTGCGGGCACGGGGGGCGCAAGGGTGGAGTTCATTACCGGGCGGTCCCCGGGAGTACCGTCCGGAGCCGAAGAGTGGGAACCCTGATGGAGAAGGTCCGGCGACAGCGCGGGAGTCGTCCGGCAGGCCACCTCCGAAACGACGGGCATAACCGGCGGTGAGAGGCTGGCGTCCAGTCTCGGGAAGGCCCCTGACGCAGAGTGCACCATTGGAATGGGGAAGACCCCAGGGACGGGGTAAGTCCCCAGCACTGGGAACGCCCCTGAGGTCGGGAAGGCTTCGGATGACGGGACCTCCAGAGCATAACCCCCGTTGGGACCACAAGCCCCGGGAGCGACCTGACCTCCGAGGGGTGGAGGGGCCACCGGATGTCCCATAAACGGGAAGTGTGGATAGATGGGGGCCTGTGGCCGTGCCAGAACGCGGAGGAGTTCGTCCATCGAGCGCCGGGCGCGGAGTTGGCCCTCCACAAGAGCTTCGAGCAGCGCGTCCCGGGAAGCCGGCGGAGCTATCGGGGGAAGCCAGTCCCCTTGGGAGCGTCCGAGGTCGCCGGGTTCGATCCGGAGCCCTGTCCGCCGGAAATTACCGGAAGAGTTAGAGGTGGTACCTGGGTTTGGCCGGGTCCGGGCGGTAGCGCCAGGACGGCCACGCTTTGAAGGGGTGGCACCGGGTCACTGGGACCGGCGTCACTGGGAAGGGTGCGAGCCCTCGTTCTTGGGGGAGCCATGGCGATTCGTGACGAGTCCCCACGGACGGCGCCAACTGTCGTTGTATTGCGAATACCCCAGCAGGTTTTGTTGAAGTCCCTAGCAAAGAAAATACGATGCGAGCTAATTGTGTGACCGGTCCTCACCTGTCGGGCAAACGCAGCAAATGACACGAGGGTTTATACAGGTTCGGGCCTCAGTGGAGGCCCTAGTCCTGTCGACGTGCTCCCAACTAGAGTTGGCTGGGGGAGCCCTCTCGGGGGGAGATGGCTCCGGAGCATGCCCGTTTTGTTGTGTATTAGAGTAAAAATGAATTGTCCTCCTATGCATGAGGCGTTACAAAGGCTTATATAGTCCCAAAAGATGCAAAAAGACTAAACTGCCCCACTAGCAACCGTTGGATCGAGGGGCACTAGCATCCTTCTCCCAGTCAGGAGCCTTAGATGCTTGATAGGTCTCCCCGCCGATTCCTGAGGCGCTTCTCGCGTGATCCTCACGTGACCCAGAGCCGGGGGCCCTTGACTTCGGGAAAAGGCGGCACCCGCTGGGGGGCCTTGTCCCCGGGCAAATGGCGGTGCCCGAGACAACCCACCGGGGGCCCTTGTCCCCGGGCCAATGGTGGTGCCCGAGAGTCTTTCCTCTTACCTGGACTTGATCCCGCGGAGATTTCCCCCAACAGAAATAAAACCTTTTCTTTAGAACTTTAGGGAGATAACCTTTTCTACTCTTATTTTATAAAACTAAGACCACTTTCCTTGAGAACTCCTCATTTATGTACTTGCATTCGCTTAACGGGACTTGTTGAGCATCGTGTGAAAACATGCTCACCCTTGCCTTTTCAAACAAATTCAGAAGAGGGATTCATCGATCCCGATTCCTTTGGTTTTGAGTACCAGGAAAAAGAAGAAAGTGCTCCTGATGATTCGGTCTTCTAGAAGGGTCATGCACCGAGTTGAGTTAGATGTGGTGGAAGCCCCTCCTGCGCCGTTGTTGGCCGAAGTGAAGATCCTTGTCGTTGCTTTTTGTGTTGTTCTTTGTATTCGGTACTTTGATACTGACTCTTCTTTTGAGAAACTTGTTATTTTTGTAGCAGCTCTAATTAGCGTCATTCTTGGCGTTATGATATTGTAATATTGGTCCTTGCGATCTTGTACCTGTTTAATTATCTTTACTGCAGTTTAATGTATTTCCTGTTGTTGTGAGCTTATGTTGCACCTTTCTGAGTGCAACCCACCTGGGCGGTTGCCACTGGATTCCTCAAATGAGGGTCCCACACAGTGTATCTGTGATAACACGAATTCGGTCTTGTGTGCTCCTTCTGGGTGCCATAGGAGTTATTGTCACCTCAACCGCCGGGAATACTCCGGGGCCAAAGATGGTGTCTGGTCGCGCCTGCGACCATGCGGATGACAAGAGGTACTCGGACCAGGCTAGGGTCTCCAACAACGGTATCTTGGCGAGATTGCGCAAGACGTTAGGCTTCCTCAGTGGCCCTGCGAATCTCATTCTCCCGCTGTTCGCGAGCTTGATCTTCCTCTTGCTTGCGTTCTCATTCCTCCCTAGCAATTCGCTGTTCAGGAGTTTTCTCCGAAAGCGCAGCAAATTCTTGTGGAACTGAGGTCGCAGACGGGGAAAATATCTCTCCTTGTTCCGAGTCAGACTCGAAATCAAAAAGAGATTGGAGATTGTCCAGAGCGAACTTTCCGGAACTAAACTCAAGGTCATTATCCTCCACATATTCTGGGACGATATGCTGTGGCACGTACTCAGCCTCTGATGTGGTGGGATTCACATGATGGGAAAAATCCATCTTCTCTGTCTCTTGGTCGAAAGACATGACCAGAGTTGGAGAAGATGTCGGGATGTGACTCATGGACATCTTCGTCGTCAACCTCTTTGGATAGGAATGGGGTCGTTAGGCAAAGGCATTTGGATATGAGCATAGTCATCGAGATCGAAATCGTTCTCGGAATCGTATGCTCCAGGCATAACTTACCAAAAGTCCTAATGAAGAAAACACCTTGAGAAAGGCCCCACAGTGGCCACCAGCTGTTGACGGTTGGGAGTCAGATCCTTAGTCGATCTTGTTGCATCTAGGCCCTTTTAGGTTGATTTTGATTATTGATGACATTAAGTGTTTTGGACTAACCTTGTCTTTCAGCTATTTCTATGCAAAGTGATTTCTGTAAAGTCTGCAAGTGATCCAGGAAGATTGCAAGTCACGAGTCCAAAGTGGCAAGTGCAAGGTCATAATGTTGGCTGTGGTCGCAGTTCAAGATTGGGAGTCAAGGTCGCAAGTGCAAGGTCACCAAAACGGAAGTCGCAAGATTGAAGATGAAAAGGACCTAAGGTAAAATGAGTTTTTATTATGTACCAGTCTCAGTGTTTGGAATTTGACCAGTTTATAGGAATTGTTTTTAGTTTAACCGTACTATTAAGAGGGGTTTCAAACTCTCCCTATATTTCCAGCATAAACCGAGAAACTCTTAGGTCAGTGCATTCATTCATCTTGGTCGAATCTGCTTTTTAAATGGTTTGGTTTTCTGATATTTTGGCAATAGGAACCCTATTTGAAGTTTATAGATTCATCTAAACCGATCTAGGTCTTGCTCCTGTTGACAAAATTATAGCCCTCAAAATTATCTTTCCAACAAGCTATAAAACACTTCAATCGGATCTCTAGATAAAACTTTATGACTGTTTTGATCTACACTAATAGTCAACATGGTGATGCTGACCGTCAGCATGAATGTCAGCTTCTTTGCTGCCATTTGTCCAGAGAGCATGTCTTTTTGAGCTAAATTTTTTGGACTTACGCTGACTGTCAGCATGAGTTGCTGGCTGTCAGCATAAGTTTCAACCGAAAATTGGTTGGTTACTAACTTTGTTTTATTGGATGTTTTTGTGGTCGATACTAACTGTCAGCATGTGATGCTGACTGTCAGCATGACTTGATTTGTTCCATATTCGATCACAAACGGCTAGCTAAATTTTATCCGTGATTTTTGTCAAGCCGTTGAGGTAGATGCTCACTGTCAGTATGTGTCGCGCCCCGAGACTGGGACTACGACTACTCCTGTAGAGACCTAGCTCGCTGCAGCTAGTCCCATATATGCATAGCATACACATTCCCTTGACGTCCCAGGATAAGTCAAGCACAGGAGTATATCACATTGCAACAGAGTAACTTACAAAATAGTTAAGCAGTGTGGCCTGCTGGCCTTGATATTACATAAGGAGATTACAATGCCTTCACGGCATACATGGTTTAGCAAAATAACATCTACACAGCAGAAGATAGGTGACCCACCCACAAAAAGAGAAGTGGACAGCAGAACAACACACATCAGGGAAATGACGGGACTGACGCTCCTCCTTCTGGATCCAAGAAGTCCTCCACGCCTTCATCTTGATTGTTGATCGCTCCGTCTATTGATTTGTAGATTGCAAGGGTGAGCACTTACGTACTCAGCAAGTCATAGGTAAGAGTAGATACATATAGTAGTGATGATATGAACCTAGACTAGTCAAGAATTATGGATATTTGTAAAATAATCTTTTCCTTTCTCATCTCATCTTATGGCAGCACTTTTCATAATATAACATCATCATTCATGTTCAATAGATTATAGCACTACCGCGACACGTCGACACACGACAGCCCACGGCAGCACTCCTTATCATGACAACACATGTCATTTGGGTAATCTTGATTAAACATATTTTATTTAGAAAATAGTACTTGTGTCACACCCCGTGGATTTAATCCACCGCAGCAGACTCCTATAAAACCCGGGAGCTCGGAGTATTCGAATACGTTTTTAACTCTGCAGAGAGGTACCAATTTACCCGCAAGATATTCCACTTTCAAGCCCATCCTATCAAAATGATTAGACCCCTCCTCACAACCATGTGTGAGTGGCAAGGTGGAGATAACAAGAACTTTTATTATGCATCACTTACAATTCACCCCTGACCCTGTGGCTCTCTGCGAAACACAGTTGTGGTAGGCTGTATCATAACCTCCACCCCACCTCATTTTCCCATTACTGGGTCAAATATCAGATCACCTTCAGTGATAGTAGGAGTCAGCCTCCAAGTCAATCATCACAACACAACTCATGTAGGGGTTTCATGTACGATCCACATAAGTACTTGTTCAGGCCTGTCCCATACCAGGCTTGCGGTTAGCACGTTGTTCATGCCACTAGACGCACAACACAAGGTTCTAGTCCTTATATGCCAGTGACCAGACCATCCACAACCCTGCACCTTCAGTGCCTGCATTCCTTTGCAGTCTAGCACCTCCAGTGCTACAGCCATCCATACCATTTTCTGGTCACGGCTAAGGGTTTTATTTCATGAATATAAGTATATAAATACATATAATAGTTCATGGCTCAAAACTTGTTTATTTCACATTTCACAGATAACCAGTCTAGTACTGCCAATTCATAAATCAACCATTCTCAATCTTTCACATGCAATATTGCCTATATTCAAGGTTATGTTTTAGCAACATTTAAAATATAGGTTCAAGATGACTAAGGATATGACTTGCCTTCCGCGTCGTAAGAAACAGCAGTTGATGACGGGTCAACAGCGAAGTTCTCGATCTCAGCTTCTAGATCTGCTTGACAACAAACCAAACAATACACACAAATATTACTTATATATATTAAAATGATTTAAGATCTATATGCAGATATGCTTTACAAGGGTGATTGAACTAAACTGGAGATAATTGAGATTACAAGCTGAACTGAGTTGAGATCTAGGGTTTCAAGGATTTGGCTAAGGATGGGTGGTAGATGCTCTTAGGATCTCAAGGTTACAATAAGAACATCAGTTTGTGGCTGGTTTAATCAAAAACAGCGAATGTCAGCAGATTGACATTCGTATCAAGAATCTGACATAACTCCAAGGAAAACTAGAGAGCTTATCTCAAGTTATGACAGTAGAAGAAAATGTAGATCACAACTCTACAAATTCAGTGGACAAAGTGGCTTTCAAAATGCACAATCAGAAGTGGGTAAACAAGGCCAATGCCATTGGCTGGCATGCACTGAGACAGTGTCAAAAATTAGGGTTTAGCGGTAAATATAATTCAAGGGCTCAAATCAAGTTGTGATAGAAGAAGAAAATGTTGATCACAACCTTAGGAATCTAAGGGACAAAGTCATGCCCAAAATGCACATCTGGAAGGAAGTGAAAAGGGCTAATGCCACTGACTGACATAGTCTGGCATTGATCTTGACATGGCCAGAAACTAGGGCTTAGCATAACTTTTGATCTAGAGCTCCAAATGATGCACCACTTTGTCTGGGAGGTAGGCAATGATAACAGGAATAAATCATTCAACAGGATCTAGGGCAGAAGATGGCTAGAAAGCAAGAAATTTGATGATGAACAGAGATGAACTGGCTGCACTGGAGCAGTTCTGGACCAAAACTTGGCAAAGCTATAACTTGAATTCTGGGCAGTTTCAGAGATCGAGCTAGAAGACAAATATGTTTAGGAGGTTGAAGCACACCTGAATGACAAAGTGGATGAAGCTGAAATGGCCAGGAATAGGTTTTCCGGTGATCGACGCCGGAGAAGAACACTGCCATTTGGGGCTTTTTGATACAGGTCGAATGAACTCGATTCCAAGCTTGGAGAGCATCTAGGAGGTATAGGGAAGCTTCTGGTACAATTAGATGGGCCGGAGGATGGCCGGAGAAGACTGGCGACGATCGCCGGTTTCTGGAGAAGTTCAAAATTGGGGAAAGCTTCGATTGAAGCTCAATCTGGAGATATTGATGCATAGGCTTGCTGGAAATGAGTCACTGATCATTTTCTTCCACAGGATCGAAAGCTAATTCGAAGTAATTTGGCCTGCATTGCCGGAACAGGGCATTCTTCAAGTTTCAGCAAATTCGGGTGATCGCCGGCGATAGGAGGCAAGGAAATCCAATTAAGTGATACAACACGATGAGAGAGATAAGGGAAACTCACAGATGCTGTCAATTTGGCAAGAGATGATGTGGAATGAGCTGTCAACGTGAAGCTCTTCGATGGCTCGCCGGAGAAGACGACTGCAGCGGTGAAACTTGGAAATTGGTTAAGTCCTGGTGATGTGTGGAGGAAACTGCTGAGCACAGGAGTGCTTATATAGGCTCGGCGAAGATGGCAAAGGGGAACAATGAAGAGATTGGTTGCTGTGACTTGACTGGTTGCGTGCAGGAGCATCAGCGGCGAAGACACAGCATTAACCGGTGATGCGACGGCGACAACGGCTCTGCAGTTGATCATCATGTCAGTTCATCGGGACATGGCAAGCTGGAGCAAGCGGTGGCGACAACATTGGCGCGGCAAGGCAACGTGGCAGTGAATTGCTGACAAAAGGCTGTTGGTCGCGCGCGGGAGCAGGCGCTGGTCGTCGACGTTGCAGTGGCGCTGCCATGACACGGCTGGAGCGAGGACACGTGCGCACCGGCATGCACGGTCACGAGTGCGGTGAAGCCTCACCGGTGACGAGCAAGCGCGGCGCAATTGCACGGCAACTCTGGTCATGCACAGCAGCTGCTGTCCTGGTCGAATTTGGGCTTGATTGCAATTTCCAATTCTTGATTTGGACTGAACTGTAAATCTGGAGATTTGGAAGGTTTGATCTGAAATTGATTCTGCTGTTTTGGTATACTTAATTCCACAAATGATTTGGCACAGATTGAAGATAAAATTTGAGACATTTGGATGTCTTTTGATATGAACTGAAAACAGAGTAGATTAGGGTAAGATAAGTCTGAAACTTATTGATCTCAAATTCTGGGATTTAGGGTTTGATTTTGAGATACTCATAAAAGAAGAATTTGTATTGAAAAGCATTTGGGAGGTGTTCCCTGAATCAGATTTGAATTTGGAGATGATTTGCAACATTTTGCTTTTTCTGGCTTTTAGAAAATCTGGAAAAAGGACTGATCTGCGATACTCTTGGACTGATTTGCGAAAAAGGTTCAGATGGTGAAATCTGGCTGCCAACTTTTTGGATTAAGGTATTGACATACCCTTGATCATAATCCAGGAATAATCTGGTCTGAACTTGGCTAAGATTTTGATTAAATCTGAATTTCTGAAACTTAGGGTAGAAGGTAATAACAGATATTCTGTTTTCGAAAACAGAAAAGAGTTGATAATTCTGGAAGTTACAGATAGAATTGAATCTGGGTTCTGAAGGCTTTTAGATTTAGGATAACTGATAGATCAAATCTGGCAAGTCAGATCTTGACTTGGGGTCACAGGATAGATTTGGAGATTTTAGGGCTAGAACAGAATAAAACTGAGGCTGATTTGGTTGATCTAGAAGAGACATATGCATGCATGATTTTTAAGAAAGAAACTTTTCACCCCAAAACTCAGGATGTTACAGTATGTGCATTTTTGTTTCCATTTTTTACCACAACGGCTAGCTGAGTTTTCTCCGAGATTTGCTTTTAACTGCTCATGGTCTATGCTGATTGTCTGCATGCTATGTTGACTGTCAGCATGTGCTATTTCTTTTCTATTCAAGCACAACGGCTAGTTGAGTCCTTTGGGCTATAAATAAGAGCCTTGAGTAGGTGTTTTACATAACAAATAGTCCTATTCTCTCATATACATCTGAGCATTTGTTTTAGAGCTAAAATCTTGATCTTTTGATCAAGTCTTGAGTTTTGTGATCCACTGAGTGTTTTATTCACATCATTTGCACACTTAGAGTTCCTCGGTATTTGTTGGAGGTCAAAAGAAGACCTTGCAACCTATTATTGTTGGTAAACGCCCTCACCTAGACGGTTTGGTGGCGTGGCCATTGATCTCTCCATTTCAAAGGTTGTCGGAGAGACTCCGCGTGATTGTAAAAGGCATCGGTGCTCGCCTTTCCGGAATGGACAAGGAGCAACCATTAGTGAGAAATATCCTTTATAGATATTGAAGCAAGACTCATTCACTTGAGTGCTTCAACGAGGAGTAGGGGAGACTGGGCGAGTCTCCAAAACCTCGGGATAAATCTTCGTGTTTGTCTTTTCTTCCTCTTTCTTTTTAATTGTGCAATATATTATCCAATTGTTTTAGTTCTCTTTCTTTGCAAAAGTTGTTTCATTTTAAAAGTTTTAAAGCCCCCTATTCACCCCCCTCTAGTCGGCATCCTCAATCCTACAGATCTTATGCAATTTAGTTGTGTAGGAACTGGAGACCTTTCGAGACGCTCATCAGGTAAGTAAGGATAATTATGTACTGGGGACACAGAAGATTATACAAGTTTGGGCCCTCAAGGATTTGAGTAATAACCGTACGTCCTGTGGTGTTTTCACTATGTATGTAAGTAATTACAAAGGGGAGAGCTTGTTACAGAGGAAAGCTAACAATCTCTTTATCATGCTAAGGCTATTTGTTACAGAGGAAAAATCTCTCCGTATGTGTATCTATGTCTGTGTATTTCTTCGTAATCTCGTCAGATATCACTTATGTTATGCTTGTTGCCCTTTTATAGTGATCAAAAGGGTGTCAACATGGAGCAGTTCCGGGAAGTTAGACGGTTGCCAATATGCGGTTTCCAGATAACTGCACATCTTAACTCCCTGGTGGTTATCTTCACAAATATGAGAGGAAGTTATCTTATCTTGGAACTGTGACTGGAAGACTCAGTCACTACTCAGGCTAGACATGACTCTCTCGATGTTATGGTCGTGTACAGTCTGCTACCATAGGTCAGTACTAAGATCGACATTAGTCATGCGACCTTCTGGTTCACAAGAAACTGAGCTCTGCGACCATGGAGCCATATATCATATCCAAAATATCTTAAACATGATATATTTAATGAACAGATGACTAGCCCAAGTAATATTCATCGTCAGACATTAAGTAAGCAAATAACTTAATAAGAGTAAAACTATTTGCATAATTAAAAATCTTGTCCCGATCATTTTATAATGATCCCAAAATTCATCAGTACCACCTTTAAATTTTTACTTGTGCCAATCAGTGTGTAAATTCTGACACATACATGCCCAAAACTAGGGGTATAAAGTACTCGAATACTTTTTCGAACTCTGCAGAGGTGTACATGTTTACTCACCATATTATTCAATTCCAACCAGTCAAGCTAGGTACATGTTTCAGATAACATGCGACTAAGTTTAATAAACAAGACTTTTCGTCTGCCTCATAACAATTTAATCCACTAGTACAGAAATGCAATCTACTAACCCCTATCTTCGAACGGTTCTTTACAATCTAGAAGAAAACCGTTAGTGTACATGGTGCACAGTGGAGAAAGGGCATTTATATGCATTTGTACTAACGGTTGCGATGTAAGTTATCGTTAGAAAAAATAGCATGATTTTTCCTAACAGTTCAGAATATATTAACCGTTAGAAGAAATATACATGTACTAACGGTAGTATTTTGGGAACTGTTAAAATAAACCACATGATTTATTCTAATGGTGCTTCATATATTCACCTTTAGAATAGCGGAAATTGTACTAACGAATTAATTTGTCAAACCGTTAGAACAAGGCCTCCCTCTACAAATACATGTGCCCTGGAATTTTTCTTCCAGTCAAACCGTTCCACTTCTTTTTCTCCTCGAGCGCGACAAGCCCTACCCAAAACCTCCATCGCCGACGCTGCACCTTTCTCCACTACCAGGCACTTCATTGCGGTTCATTGCGCCATCGCCACCCGCCGCACCTTTCTCCACCACCGCTGGCCACTAGGGTTTCTGGTGAATGAAGTCCAAGTACCTCGCAGCTTCAACTCCCTCAACTAAATTTTGAGTGAGTAAACTAAGATCTAGTAATTTCAAGTGACTAAATTTCGATTGATTTGTAAACTAACTATTGTATTTCATCTGATAGAGAAGAGTAGGAAAATTTCTAATTAGACTTATGAACAAGTTATTTGTTTTGTCAGTTTCTTGTATAAAATCCTTAGCTTGAGATGTAGGTTAATAGAACTTGTGAATGAATGACAAACAAAGTTATTTGTTTTGTTTGTTTCTTGTATATCATTCTTAGCTTGAGATGAAGGTTAAGAGGATTTGTGGTTGAATGACAATCAAATACCATAATTAAATGGATATAATTTGCTTTGATTGATTCAAGAGAGAAGTTCACACACTATAAGATAGCACTTCAATACTAGCAGTTGAGCAGCTGGCAAAAACTAGTATTCCCAGCAATTTAGCTGCTGGGAATAAGGTTTGCTACAGCTGGGTGAAAAGGTGCTGCGAAAAGTTTTTCCCAGCTGTAGGTCCAATGGCAAAGAGTATTCCCAGCAGTGGACTGCTTCGAAAATTTGAACAATTCCCACCTGTATGTCCACTTGTAATATATTATTTCAAGCTGTATAACTATTTGGAACAATTTTTCCCAGCTGTAGGTCTGGTGGCAAAGAGTATTCCCAGCTGTAGGTCGCTTGAAAAGTTTGAACTTTTCCCACCTGTATGTCTACTTGTAATATATTATTCCAAGCTGTATAACTATTTGGAATATTTTTTCCAACTGTAGGTCCGGTGGCAAAGAGTATTCCCAGCTGTAGGTCGCTCGGAAAGTTTGAACTTTTCCCACCTGTATGCCCACTTGTCATATATTATTCCAAGCTGTATAACTATTTGGAATATTTTTCCCAACTGTAGGTCCGGTGGGAAAGAGTATTCCCAGTTGTAGGTGGTTTGGAAAGTTTGAACTTTTCCCACCTGTATGTCCACTTGTAATATATTACTCCAAGCTGTATAACTATTTGGAATATTTTTCCCAGCTGTAGGTCCGGTGGCAAAGAGTATTCCCAGCTATAGGTCGCTTGGAAAGTTTGAACTTTTCCCACCTGTATGTCCACTTCTAATATATTATTCCAAGCTGTATAACTATTTAGAATATTTTTCTCAGCTGTAGGTCCGGTGGCAAAGAGTATTTCCAACTGTAGGTCGATTCAAAAGTTTGAACTTTCCCACCTGTATGTCCACTTGTAATATATTATTCCAAGCTGTATAACTATTTGGAATATTTTTCTCAACTGTAGGTCCGGTGGCAAAGAGTATTCCCAGCTATAGGTCGCTTGCTTTTCCCACCTGTATGTCCACTTCTAATATATTATTCCAAGCTGTATAACTATTTGGAATATTTTTCTCAGCTGTAGGTCCGGTGGCAAAGAGTATTCCTAGCTGTAGGTCAATTCGAAACTTTGAACTTTTTCTACCTGTATGTCCACAGCTGTATAACTATTTGGAATACTTTTCCTTGCTGTAGGTCTGGTGGCAAAGAGTATTCCTAGCTGTAGGTCGCTTGGAAAGTTTGTGTATGTCCACTTGTAATACATTATTTCAAGCTGTACAAGTATTTGAAATTAATTATTACCAGCTAATCTGTCAGTGAGAATTTAGACTTTCAAATTTAAATATGTGAATTATTTGTAGTAAATTTACCGCTGGGAATTGTGTCAATAATTAATTTTAAATATATATTTTTTTAGTATTAGGCAACAATATTACAACTAAAACTATAATATGCACTATCCTAACGGAAATCACACCACATTTTGCAATAAAATTATCAAAAGTGGATAAATGGCACAATTATATATTATATTGAATTCTTTGCTTTATATAACCATTGATAAGATTCGTAATGGTCACAAATTATTCAATTGACAAAACCAAACAAAATAGATATAGAATCTCTGAAATAATTACAAGAAAAATATCACTTAAGAATTCTTTACTCCAAATGTATGCCCATATATAATATTCCTAACTTTATATATTTTGTTCCAACTATAACTATCAAAAGTAAAATATTCCACTTTCAAACTCTTCTTATGACATAAAATATCTTCATCACTTCATATACTTTTAACATCTTACTATTAACCACCTGCATAAGAAAAGATATCGATTACAATAGCCTTGACATAAATATATACAAATCAATAACTTTTGCTTTAAGTAACATATAGAACATATGACAATTATAATAAAAGATGGTTGATCGAGTGTTGTATAACAAGTACAAGTTGTCCTTATGCGAACGAGAAAATTGTGTTGGTTGACATGACTTGCATACACTTGATAAAAGAAATTAATCATATGAAAGTGAGCTACTAGTTCAAGGCACAATTAACATACACTTAATATTTAGAAAATGAATAACATGTGGATTGTGTTGATAACATCTCACCTTTATAAAATTATTAAGTATTTCCACTAAGTTTCAACTAATTCTCTTGTCCCTTTCACTTGTAAGCATTGTTTTATTAATAATAAAACAAGGCAAATGAAAAAATAGTAACTAACCAGATAAATAACATGTTAGAATTATATATACCTAGAACACGAGATGAACCACCACCTATTGTAGTATCATCTTGGATCTACAAGTGAAAGTTCACAGTTTGTTTACTTGGATTGTATTAGTAAGTAAATAAGAGTGATTATACTAGATAGAATAGATTACTTTTTCACGTGGCCATGTAATTGATCGTCCAAGTGCATCAGAAATTTTTCTAACATTCCCATATAGACGTAACAATGGAGCATATCTTTTCAACACATAGTTCACAACCACCTCACAACACTCAGGCCCAAGAGGTGCTGTTTGTGCGGTTCCTTTTAGAAATTTTTCTACCAACATTGAGTATATTCTAAGCTCTATATTGACTGAGTGAAATTTTAGTTCATGGACTTTGATGTTAATCCAAAATAAGTCTTTTTGAGTCATTAATAATTGAAGTTTACTTTTTCAATCAAGTTTTTATTAAACATAGATGTATTAAAGAAGGTTACCATGATAACCGCTCATCATGTGTTATTTCCATTGTCAAAAACCAAAATGATATATGTATATAAAAACTAAGTAGATAGTATTTACTTTCTGCCCTACCAATTTAGCGACCTACTAACGCACTTATCACCAAACAGTGGGAGAAGATAAAGGCCGAGTTTGAAGTAAAATTAGTTGATTTTGAACATGAGCTTATTAGAGCTAGCCCTGAGAATGATGCACTCTCAATATCTCTTCAAGAATGGGCAAATTTGCTAATGAAAGTTGGTGAGGAAAAAGCTCGAGCAGAAGCCGACATTGAAGTGTTGAAGAGCATGATTCAATCTGGTGAAAAGGAGATAAATTCACTGAAGTACAAACTACATGTTTCTCCAAAGAGTTTGAAATTCGCAATGAAGAGAAGAATATGAGTGTGCGATCAGCCGACGTGGCAACCAAACAGCATTTAGAGGATGTCAAGAAAATATCAAAACTGGAAGTAGAATGCCAAAGTTTACGTGGTCTTGTTCGGAAAAAGTTACCTGGGGCTGCTACATTAGCTCAAATGAAGCTGGAAGTGGAGAGCTTGGGCAAAGACCTTGGAGATAGTAGGACGCAATGATCTCCTGCAAAGAGTTCATTTGTTATGTTGAAAAAACTACTCTTAAAAGCCATACAAAACCTACTCTAATACCAAATGTTGGATCAATGGTTGTTCGAGAGTGGATTAGCCAAACTTGTGCTAAGAATTATTGAAAGCAATTCAAATTCTTTTACTTTCTGATTTTTTGTTTATGTGAAGGTTTGCAGTTGCTTGTCGAGGGAGGATGCAAATTCTAAAGGTGGTCTATCCATAGTCTTGAAGTATTATTTCCACAAGAAATTCAGCAAAAATCCTACAGTTAAAGCCGGGAATACATATAAGCATGCACTGATACAATTATACAAATACAAACATGTGCATGTGCTCATGCAGACACAAGCACATAAGCATGCTTTCGAACCAGAAAACTACACACACAAATATACATGGAAGAGATGGATTGGAATACTTATGTGTAGGCATGTACATTAACATACATATTATGAAGCGAAAGCAATCATAAAGAGAACTATATCTAAATTTCTGATTGAGATAGCATATTAATATACATTTTGCAAAAGAAAATGGAAAATAGAAGAAAATTAACAATAGTCAATATAGTAATAGAAAAGCAGGAAAGCGGCAATGAATATACTAATATAGTTATCAGGCAAAGACTAAGCAGGTAAAAAGGAAGAAATATACAATAGAACAGAAGGACATGCAAACGCAGTCAATCAATAAGATTTTGAAAGAAGCAGACTAAATGAATTTCAACACATTTATTCTGCATGGACTCATTTCCAGGCTCAGAACTAGAAGCATTTTACCAAAATTCAAAAATACACCTGCTGAAGGAACTAGTTGCTAGCACCATTTGAAACAGAACTACCACCACACAGCTAATGTCGCCTCCTAGTGATGCTAGCTATCTAAGGCTCTGAGCATATCACCATTTCACGTGATCACACTAAGCCCAAACAGGTATAGCACCACCCTACCATCATATTAGCTTGCTAAGAGTACAAATTTTCAAATAACATCAGTTACTGTGTTCATTTTGGAATTAATTTAGTGCAGGGTTTCTTATTGGACGTTTTCTAAAGAAAAAAGTGTCATTTAATAAAATTTGGATCATATGTGGTATAGCTAAAGTACAACATAATATGAGATCTTGGATACACAAAAGGGATAAACAGCAAATATCCACATGATGCTAGCAAGTCATTGTATGCAAACCTGAACTCTGGACCACAACAAAGGAACCAACACTTTTGCTTTGCATTCCACGAGCACATTTGACCAAAGCCTAGTCATTGGGAAAGCCAGCAATGGGGTCTCTGTATGTGTTGTGAAATTTCCATTGCTGACCTTCAGAGTCTGCAATGAACTGTCATATATTGTACCTGCTGCACTAGCATTCTGAGAACATCCAAAACTCTGTCCACCAGATGTATGTTGAAAAAGAATATTGCCATCAGAACACATAGAAAGAGGGAAGGAGCATGCATAAGCACACACGCACGTGCACACGCGCACACCAAAATATCTTTACTTATGTAAAATTCGTTACCTAAAGAGTACAAACTCCTTATCTGCAGCATGAACATATTCTGACTTGAAGACCATAACATAAACCAAACATAATCTGCACCCTTTACTTTTTTATTATGTATATTAAAACATTAACATAAGAATAGTCACTACACGGGCACGCACGACACCCCAATATTCAACACTCAGAATTAATTAAAAGAACCATAAAAGTAACAACTTAAAGTGAATGCAACAAATTCCACAGGAAATGTCTACACAAGATAAGGCCTTCAAATATTTGATTTTTTTGGATGTGCACTTAAAACTTACATTAGCAGAACCGTTGATCAAGTAGATGTAAAATCTGAGCCAACAAAAACTATGGTTTTAGGTGTTCTCCTGGTTCCCAAGTTAACATTGTGTAGCCTTTATAATATCAAAAGAAATAATTATCATTCAAAAATTCCACTTCAATGTTTTTTTCCTTGCTGGAGAAGTCCGTGATTTTCCTCAACGCTTTTCCCATCCCTCTTGTCACTTTCTTTAACCATTAGCAAATTTTCTATCCATTTTTTCCTATTGTTAATTCCAAAAGCACTACTATGCCACATATCAATACCAAAAGACACTTGCTAAGGCACAGACACTGTAATATAAACAAGCAGGCCTCTAACACCGGATCCTACATTCTTGTCTAGCTACAGTACTTGATCATGGATGTTTAGCATTAGCAGTTGCAGTATCATGACAAACCGATAAGTTCAGAGAATGGTGCAAGGGAGAGGTTGTTACCTGTATGTCAGAAAATGCTAAACTAAGATAGCATATGTTGAATATCATAATAAAAAATGTGTATAGTGTGACCACTAGTTGAAATGATAACGAGTGAGAATTCCTCAGTTTTGCATTGCAACTAATGCAACAGAATGCATTGGTTAAACTAATTTTGTAAAATATAAATACCAGTCTGTCACACCCCTATGCCCTTGGTTCAGTCACTACCTAGTAACAGAAGCAATACATGACACTAAATCATATCAGTAACCATCCACAAATAACTTTTATTCTCTGTTGCTATGAAATAGCTTGGCTGTTTGGGTTATTCGTACATAAATAACATACATATTTAATCCAGAGACCATGCCACCTTAAAACAGAGACTTCTTAATGATT
Source organism: Pharus latifolius (assembly GCA_019359835.1). Classification (NCBI taxonomy): domain Eukaryota; kingdom Viridiplantae; phylum Streptophyta; class Magnoliopsida; order Poales; family Poaceae; genus Pharus; species Pharus latifolius. Next base: position 32,574,691 of record CM033328.1, on the reverse strand, counting down.
AAGTTGTTCACAAAAAGTTGTAGAGAGAGGAGTTTAAAAAAACAGCATATTTGTGTGGGTAGAACACAAGAAAGAAAATACCACACAGATACATGGAGAACACGAGATTCATGGAAACTAATGCTGGAAAAATACTCACCATGAGCTGTAATTTGTACATCTTGTTGAATGCTATAACAATCCAGAGATATCCTCCCCACACTTCCTCCACCCCATCCACTACCACCAGCAGCACTTACTGTACCATTCCCATATCTGACAATTGCATGAAATAAGTAGAATTGGTAATAGAGAAGATCTCCAAAGACACAAAAGAAAGCATACAGGCATTTGGCTATCGGGCTGAATCAAAACATGGAAAGGCTTGTGTTGTGTTCTACCACACAAATATGTGCATCTAAAGAAATTCAAACTTCAAAGACAATGGAACCGTCCTACTAGATACAAATTATTATGTCATCTTCTACTTCTCAATAAGTCAAAATCAAAAGAATGATCATTAGTGAGGATTGTCTGTCTGTCAAAATAAATTGCATAGTATATCAGGAAAGAAAAGCAATACATCAAAAAAACATTCAAGTAACTGGCTCGAACTGAACCAAGCAATACCGCTCTAATTCTAGTATAGGAGTTAACTAGACAAGTCACAGAAATACTCTTGGGTATGGTTTTCCTATTCCAACGAAATTCTGCAGTTCCACCCTACAGCTTATAATAGGGTTATGACCTAATAACTCATGGAAATGCTCTAAAGCAATTCTTAATTAGCACCACATCAAAACATTCAGAAGAAAATAATTAAGTTCTGAAGGCATTTAGATGGATTATGTATATCTTATAATTCTTATAGTATCTCTATCTATCATGTAGCCCCAGTGCATATCCGATCAAAATGACATGAAGTAATAAATTGAAACATTAGATAAGACTCAGATTCTGATTTCATCAAGACTTTAGATTGCTAGATCTAACCATTCATTACCTCATATGCATATCCAACTTATTTAAAAAGTAGTGAAAAAAGCAGTACACATTTCCCATTTAATTTGTATGAAAAAATTTTGTACATTTTTTTTAACTATGTAACTTGGGCATTCAAAATTCACATGTCAGCAAACAAAAACAATGGTGCATGACGCAATGGTTGGACCAAAAAAGGATAGTAATACCAGTCATGAACCTACAACTAGTCAGTCAGTATCTATAGTTTGATATAGATTACACAAGCTAGTAGTTCATTTAACTTAACAGGAAAGAATGAGTAAAATTTGAAGTAATGTAGTTCTTACAGCTTGAAAGCATGGATTATAATGCTTCCACCAGACCCACCACCTCCTTCGAGACTGCCGACACCTCCTTCAGCAAGTATATCACCATCAATATTCAAAAATTCACTTGCTATGAGCATGACACGACCTCCACCATCGCCTTCAAACTGCTGGTCAGCAAACATGCTGCCTCCCTTGCTGCCATAACTCCATGGTCTAGACAACGTTGCCCATGCATACAAATCCCCTCCCTAGTTTGTATCATTGGAAACTTTACATGATGCGCCTCGTCCACCATGACCTCCACCAGCTCCTAGACTATTAGGCGTCCCACTTGTCTGGGGAGGAGGGGGACCCACTAATGCTGTAGTGTTGATGGTGGAATGGTGATCCAATGAAACATTGGTTGCATAGAGGCTAACAGACCCCGCAAAAACTTCAAAATGCTTACGATTTTGATGCTTCTTGAAACATTGACTGTGATGTAGCAGCCATTGATAGGACATATTATTTTAACATGGGGCAATATCTCTACATTTCCAACGCCATATATGCACAATCACCATCTAAAGAAGAACTGGAACTTATTACACAAGTAGTGTTAAATGAGCCAGAACCATTCATTTCCTCACATGACTTGGAATTCGCTGAATACATCTGACACGGTAGCTCCCTGAGAATGGTGTTCCAGTAAGGACCATTAATTTCACCAAGAGATGACCCAAAGTAGTCCTCAGATTGCAGTGCTATTGCAAAAAGGCAATCATTCTTGTAACCAATCAAAGTAATAGATGTCAGCAGAACCACCCAATGGATGATATCTCTCATTGCAGTTGCTGATATTGTCACTCAAACAAAACTCTATTCCTACAGGTTAAAGGTAAAGAACCAAATTAATTGCTCATGAAGCAAAATTTGTAACAGGGGCAGCCTGATATTGATTGACAGGCATTTTAACATTTTGGAAAAGTAGATTACTAAGTTAGTAGGCTTTTACCACTAAACAATCGGCTAATTAATGCCATTGTCCTAATTCACAAACACAAAATAATTTCATTATCACAAAAAAAATGGTATAGTGGAAAAAGATACAAAACTGACAAAATCTCACATTTCTCTTAATACAAGAAATAAGTTAGTACGCTAATAAGATTAAAAAAAGTGCAAGACAACATGATCAAAAAGAACGAGCAATCTGGTGGTTCATGTCCTCATCTCCAACCCTCATTACAGGCATGCCTCAAACTTGTCTTGGCTTGAAAAGTGAAAACCTTTTTGCCTCAGCTCAGCAACACAACTTTACATTTCTTGAAATTATGTAAAATTTTTCTTTTTTTCCTTGTGCTGGCTAATGAACCCAACAAAGAATCATGACATGTACCTGAAGATTTTTTTTCTTTTCTTTAATCTTTACATTTGTCTTGTGCAAGCTACCAACCCAACAATCTATCTGAAACCTCACAATTCACACAATTCAAAGCAACAAACCATTGGAGCAACCAACCTCGTGCCTGGCCGCTCCGCCTCCGCCCTCCGTCGCTGCCGCTGCGCCTCCTCCCTCCACCGCAGGCCGCTACCACTAGAGCTTTGAAGTGGAGGTGGGGAATTGGTGGAGGATCGGTGGGAGATCGAGCAAAGGTGGGGTGCGGCATTGGTGGGGGATCGGTGGTGGAGAGGTGGGGGTGTCAGCCGGCTGTGGGGGAGAGGCGCAGTGAGGTTAGGAGGAGATTTCGATGGGGATGTCGGCCGACATTTGAGGGAGAGGCGAAGCTAGCGCGAGGAGCTAGGTTTTATAGTCGGCTGAATGAAAAATCTCCCGAAATATTTTCTGTTACATTTTTCTCTGAAAATTTTCCTCTCAAAATAATATATCTGTTATTTTTCTGCTGAAAATTCTCATTTTTGTGCCAAAAAAATATATTATTTATTCCTAACGGTAGATCTGCTAAAAATGATAATTTTTTCCAACTGACACATTGGTGAAAAATGAAAATTGTAGTTTCACCTGTACAACTGCTGGCAAAAAAAGTTTTTCCCAGCGTAAAAAATATTGCCAGCTGTTCCACAGATCCTATATATCTTTTTTCAAACTAATCTACAGCTTGCTATATATTATTTATTCCTAGCGGTAGATCTGCTAAAAATAATAACTTTTCCCAGCTGACACATCGGTGAAAAATCAAAATTATATTTTCATCTACAGGACTGCTGGGAAAAAAGTTTTTCCCAGCAGTTTTACAGCTTGCACTGGCCTACCGTGTTGTAGTGACATATAAAGTTTGTGTGTTTATTTGTTCAGATATTTCTTTCTTCTGCACCAAATAAGTGAAATTCTCTATCCAAAAGATCTAAGTTCTCTATTTAGAAAAAATGACAAAACTTGGTTTCAATAGATATGTCTTATTTTCTGTGATTGTCTTTTGAGGGGTAAAAGGAATTCTATACCACAGAATTTTCATCTTGGTAGCTCTTTTTAGACAGGGAACCATTTAGGTAGCAGTAAACAATCTTAATTTGCTCTATAATGCCTATTGATTCTGTTCAGGTTCTTGGACGATGTTCATGAGGGGCAATGTAGTTGACGGTTCTTCATCCCAGTGCAAGAGGAAGGCGTGATGATGTTGTGCTGTTTGGCCAAATGCACCAACCTTTCCTGTGAGTTCAACTAGTTTGGGAGACTGATCAGAAAGAACGCTGGGTAGTACGCTGCCTACGTCGGCTTGTTGGCGAAAGAAAGGGTGAAGATCACCATCAAGAGCTAGAAGGATGTGAAGGGAGAGATCTTAGTTGGCTCGATCGAGAAGATCCTCAAGCCCAACGTGTTTTTCAACTCAAGACCTATAGAAAGCATCTTACATTTGTATTGGTGATTTCCTCGAGCTCAACCTCAACTCAACTCAGTTGAGTTGAGTTGAGTTGAGCTGAGTTGAGTTGAGTTGAGTTGAGTTTGAGCTCGAGGAAATCACCAATACAAATGTAACTCAACGCCAGTTCCAGCTCCTCAAGCGTCTCTAAACTGAAATCCTATGGTTAAGTCAAACGTGGTTCATACATTTGCTATAACAGATGAATGGATTTGTGATGTATCAGGTCTAACTTGTAGTCGGTAGTTACATTGCTATAGCAATGTGCCATGCTTGGTGTAGCAACATTAGCTTACAACTTAATATACTCAACTTGCAATGGTTCTCCTTTATGTGCAATGTATGGGCCACTGGGTCCTCGTCATGATTTGTTGTTTCATGACTTTTGTAATATACATTGAATGTGCAAATTAGTGTATTTGTGTATTTGTATTGGTGTATATTTGTGAACCGTTATTTGTATTGGTGTATTTGTGAACTGTTATTTGTATTGGTGTATTTGTATTGCCTCTAGACTTCAGAAAGTTATTAAAAGTATTTTGAATCTTGCTAAAGGAAAAGGTCTTATGGAACTTCCAATTCCTAGCTAACTTCTATCAAAATTTTCCCATCGTTCAGCATGCAGATGACACTCTTATAATACTATAAGAGCATCTTCTAAAGAAATTTTCTTGTTAAAAGCCCTTCTGCAGTCTTTTGCTTCTTCAACAGGTTCATACATTTGTTGTTTCAAACATGTACTTGCTTGCTTCTGTTTCAGACATGTACTTGCACTAATGGTTGGGTTGTTACAACTCGTTAGTTTAATTTTTTTCTAACAGTTCGTAATAGATTTACCGTTAGAAGAAACAAACTTATACTAACAGTTGTATTTTGGCAAACCGTTAGAATATATGGCATGTACTTGAATTGGTGTATTTGTGTATATTTGTGTATTTGTATTGATGTTTCAAACATGTACTTGCTTGCTTCTGTTTCAAGCATGTACTTGTACTAACAGTTGGGTTGTTACAAACCGTTAGTTGGATTTTTTCTAACGGTTTGTAATAGATTTACCGTTAGAATAATAATACTTATACTAACGGTAGTAGTTCAGTGAACCATTAGAATATATACTATAGAAATGCAATTTGATAACCCTTATATTCTAACAGTTCTAGTATTGTAAACTGTTAGTAAATGTTCCACTATAAGCAAAACCCACTCGACCCTTGCTGTTTCATACTATTCCAAGCTCTTTCTCTCTCTGTTTCTGATAAGAGTTCCATGCTCCAAGCTACACTACTAGAGTGATTAGGGCAAGTTGAAAGGAAGTTAATTCAATCCCTCTCTTTAATGTGAGCTTGTCATCACCTCTCTCTCTCTCTCCCTCTCTATACTAGCAAGCTAGCTGTAGCTCCAAGCTAGAGAGCTTAGCTAGCTAGTTGGCTCTTACAATACATCATGATTTATGAGCTCACTAGTTTGTATTATGTAGTTAGGTTAATTAGTGTTTCAGCAAGTTAGGGTTTCATATATTAGTTGTAAGTAGCTGTATACATATACATATATATATATATATATATATATATATATATAGCTTAATTGGCCAAGTTTCATGCATACCTGACTCATTATGTTTCGCTATTTGTCAATTTTGTGAATTGTAGATGGACCGGGAATATTGGATGTATGAAATAAAACATACTCTCTTGAGTATTTGGAGAGTGTCAATGGGTTTCTTAAATTTACTGAGCAAAAAAAGGTGAAGAAGGGAGAGAAAGATATGCTTTGTCCTTGTAAAAATTGTATGAACTTAAAGAGGTTTAGCAACTATGATCATATTAAGAGCCATTTGATTCGTCATGGTTTTAACGCATGATATATCCGTTGGATATGGCATGGCGAAGATCTTGAGGAAACAAGCACCGCTACCAATCAGCAGGACAGGGAAGTGGATTGCAGTAATATTGATGATCATCCGAATTTTGATAATGTTCATTTTGATTTTCATGTAGATGATGTGCATGTAGATGAGATGTTACGTGATGTAGAAGAAGATTACAGCGAAAACGACTTTGGTAAATTTGAGAAACTGATTGCTGATTCTAAAAAGTCTCTATTCCCTGGATGTGCAAAATTTACAAAACTGTCTTCTGTGCTGAGACTATATAACTTGAAGGCAAGAAACGGTTGGAGCTATAAGAGTTTCATGGCACAATTAGAACTTTTAGCGGACATGCTTCCAGAGGGAAATGAGTTGCCAAGATCAGTTTACCAAGCAAAAAAACTGTTGTCCATTGGGAATGGAAATCGAAAGAATACATGCATGCCCAAATGATTGTGTGTTGTACCGTAACGAGTATGAGAATTTGCATGTTTGTCCAAGATGCGGTGCATCGTGGTATAAGCGTAGGGACCGAATTGACAGTGAATGTGAAGAGGTAAAGAAAGGACCTCCTACCAAAACTCTGTGGTATTTGCCTGTGATCTCTAGATTCAAACAACTGTTTGCAAATCCAAAAGATGCGAAGTACTTGTGTTGGCATGCTGAAGGCCGGAAACAAGACGGAAAATTGAGACACCTAGCTGATTCTATTCAATGGAGAAACATCAGCAGAACATTTGATGAGTTTGGCGGTGAAGTTAGGAATATAAGGTTCTGGCTGAGTACTTGTGTCGGCATAACACTTGGCCAGTTCTTTTATGCATCTACAATCTTCCTCCTTGGTTATGTATGAAGCGTAAGTACATCAGATTGGTTTGTTGTTGAACATTCCAGGAAAGACAAAGGATGGTATAAAAGTTCGGCGTGACATGGTGGAAATTGGGATAAGGACTGTGCTAGCACCGTTGGAGAAGGGAAAGCGTACATACCTCCTCCCGGCTTGCTATACTTTGTCCAAAAGCGAAAAAACAGAACTCTGTTGGTGCCTGCACGGTGTTAAAGTTATATTTGGGTATTCCGTGAACTTGAAAAAACTTGTGTCCATGAAGGACTTAAAACTGGTTGGTATGAAGTCCCACGATTGTCATGTGCTGATGTCACAAATGCTTCCCATTGCTATCAGAGGTATTCTCTCAGTTAAAGTCAGAGAGACAATCACAAAGCTATGTTATTTCTTCAACACAATATCTTGCAAGGTAAGTGCACTCCTACTATAAGTTAATTAGCTCCATTCATAGAACTTAATTGCCATATTTTTCTTATATGAATATTTGCCACAACTGTGTCCTCCTTGGTAATTGATCCAGATGGACTGGATGATTTGCAACGCAATGTGATTACAACTCTTTGTCAGCTCGAGATGTATTTTCCTCCATCTTTTTTTGATGTTATCGTCTATCTAATTATTCACCTTATCAAAGAATTTAAATTTTGTGGACTTGTGTTCCTGTACTATATGTATCCATTTGAGAGATTTATGGGTATCTTGAAGGGAGACGTAAGGAATCATCATCGGCCCGAGGGGAGTATCATCGAAGGTTATGCCGCCAAGGAGGTGATTGAATTTTGCACAAATTATATGGCCGGGGTTGACCCTTGGTGTTCCTAAGTTCTGACATGAGGGCAGGCTTCAGGGCATCGGAACAATTGGATTCAAAGCAGTCATCCCGGCTAGTGATATGAACACGAAAGCACAATTTTGGGTCTTACAACACATGACGGAGGTCAAGCCATACATACATGAGCACAAGGCAATGTTACGGTCACAAAATCCTTCAAACCCATAGATTTGGGTCACCAGAGAACATAATAGGAAATTTGCTGGGTGGATCCAAAAAAGAGTCATGCGAGCTACCGAGGGCTCCATAAGTGAAACTATGACATGGTTGGCTAAAGACTCAAGATTTACTGTAGGGACTTGGCAGGGGTATGACATCAATGGGTATTCATTTTACGCAAAAAGTCAGGACAAGAAGAGTATTACGCAATGTAGTGGAGTGACACTATTTGATATTTCGGAGGATGCCAGGGTAGTAAGGGCGTTAAACTCATATTATGGTGTTATTGAAGAAATATGGGAGCTCAATTACGGATTATTTGAGATTCCTTTGTTTTGATGCCAATGGGTCGAAATCCCTCGAGGTGTTAAAGTTGACAATTACGGGTTTACTCTCGTCGATCTCAATAGAGTCACACGCCAAGATGATCCATTCATACTTGCTGAGCAAGCCACACAGGTATTCTACATCATTGACCTGGCCAATCCAAAGTTGTACATTGTCCTTCACAACAAGAGACGTATTGTTGGGGTCGAAGACGTTATCAATGAAGAAGAGTATAACCAGTTTGACAAAATACCTCTGTTTTTAGATGACATTCAATCTGTCCCTATCGAAGATATTGATGAAACAACTTACCTGCGAGATGATCACGAAGAAAGATTAGGGGTTGACAACCATTCTTGACTATTTTGTAATTGAAGAAAAATCCCAGGCTAACCATTACAGTGAGGAACTTATCATTACGTCAGACTATCCATTTTTTTTTACAACTTACTTAATGATAAGTTCATAGAAATACCTCTGTTTTAGTTCATAGCAAGAGTTCTAACATTACAGTACACTTTTATAATCCTAAGAACTTCTTCTAAATTCTTGTTAAAATCCCTTCTACAGTCTTTTGCTTCTTCAACTGGCCTAAAAATTCCCAGTGCACTCCACAACTATAGAAATGCAGTCCTGAAAGAAATTGTACTTTTCTAATGGTTAATTTTGTCTTACCGTTAGAAGGTAGCACATGGTGTGACGGTTTTTTTGGTAAAACCATTAGAAGATAAGTACTACAAAAAGTTAACTTAGAAAAAAATCATTTTCCAGTGCACTGCACAACTACATAAATGTAGGCCTGAAAGAAATTCTACATTTCTAAAGGTTAATTTCGTCATCTCGTTAGAAGATAGTACATGGTCTGACAGTTTTTTAGTAAAACCGTTAGAAGATAGGTACTACAGAAACTTAACTTAGAAAAAAAAATCATTTTCTAGTGCACTGCACAATACTGAAATTCAGGCCTGAAAGAAATTGTATTTTTCTGACGGTTAATTTCCTTTATCCGTTAGAAGAAAGCACATGGTCTGATGGTTTTTTTGGTCTAACCGTTACAAGAAGGGTAGTACAGAAAGTTAACTTAGAAAAATCCTTTCCAGTGCCTGACACTACTACAGAAATGTAGGCTTGAAAGAAATTGTACTTTTCTAATAGTTAATTTCCTTTATCCGTTAGAAGAAAGAACATAGTCTGACGGTTTTTTTATCTAACCGTTAAAAGAAGGGTACTACAGAAAATACAGGCCTGAAATAAATTGCACTTTACTAACGGTTTATCTAGTCGAACTGTTAGAAAAAGTATTCACTAATTTAATAAACTCCACCCAAGAATTTCCCTCCAACCGAACCGTTCCAACTCTGTCTCTCTGTCTCCTCGAGCACGAAAAGCCCTACCCTCACCATCGACCACTTCCTCCCTGCCAGACCACCATCGCCGCTTGGATTACGGTTCGCCACCGCCGCCGGGCACTGTTTTATGCCATCGCCGGCCACCACTCCATTCTCCATCGCCGCCGGCCACTACATTTCGCCATAGCCGCCGGCCACTACATTTTGCCATAAAGTACATCTGCCCTATCCCTAGTGCATAGTTCTGAGTCCAGGATCTGCCTAATTTGATCTTTTCATTATTTATACTAGGGTTTGAAATTATTTTTACATAATATGCTTCAGTGATCTCATGATCCTCTTTTGAGATTTGAAATTATCTATTCAGAAGTATGTGTGATCATTTGTATTGAATGGCCATGTACTGTAGTTTATGTATTGCTTACTATGTTCTAATGGTAGTTTACATATTAACTGTTAGAAGAAAGCATATCTTCTAACGGTAGTTCATGTGTTAACCGTTAGAGGAAGTGGGAGAAATTTTGTTCATAGGCATTTGTTGAATTTTGCACAAATTTTATTCAAAAGCATGTGTGTTCATTTGTAATGATAGGCCATGTACTGTTCTAATGGTATTTTATGTATTAACCGTTAGAAGAAAGCACATCTTCTAATGGTAGTTCATGTATTAACCGTTAGAAGAAATTGCTGATCCTCAAACTCTTCACTTCCACAATTGATGATCCTCCTATGTTTTTTTGCTTTCTCTTTCCATTCAGTGTGTCATTTTGTGCTGTTATTCTTGAGATGGAATGTTTCTAACAGACAATTATAACACCATCATCAAGTGTAAATAGTAGTTTAGCTTAACATACTTAAACATGGTGTGCTTCGAACTGTACTTGTTGTAAATAATGTACATGATTTGTTCAGATTTTGCGGTGGTCAGGCTATGAATACTCTTTTTTGCTTTGTTCTTGTTCACTAATATAATGCTGTCTTCAAGTTTAGCTATTAAGTTTAGCTAGAATTGCATCATAGGATCAAAATCTCTCAATGTATATGTACTCAACCTTTTGATGGTTTGTTCATGGAATTTTAGGCAAAGCCATATCGGCGTCTTCCTCGTCTAATAGTAGTGGTTCGACGAGGGGAAACGTAACTGATGCTGCTCCGTCCCAGCGCAAGTGGACGGCGCGAGGCGCGATGACGTTGAGCCATTGGCGAAATGCACCAACCTTTCTTGTGAGTTCAACCAGTTTGGGAGGCCGATCGGAAATAATGCTGGGAAGTACGCTACCTACATTGGGCTGTTGGCGAAAGAAAGGGTGATCAGATCACCATCGAGAGCTGGAAGCACGTGAAGGCAGACGAGAGGGATAGGTTGTGGGAGGAAGTGAAGGTAAAATTAATCGAAATCCCTAAACTCTTTTGTAATCACATTCCATTGGCTTATCCTGAAGTTTAACTAACTCCTGCTTATATGCATTGTTTGAAAACAGGCTAAGTGGAACATACCTGATGATGGACCTAAGACGGCCTGCTTGACGGACATGAACAACACATAGAAAACCTTCAAGAGATGGCTCGTCAGTACCTTCCTCACTGAGGGGAAATCTCCTTGCGAGAAGTACCCCTTCATAATGGAGGAGGTATGGGAGGAATTCACCCAACAGAACGGGAAAGGCCCTTAGCGAGAAGAACAAGGCGACCCAAAAGAGGAACAACCACCCTTGATGAGGATTGACACCCGGGTCAGTTCAAATAAATGCACTGTTGGTTCAAGACAGATTCGAGCCAGACACGTGCCCAGCGGTGCGAACTCAAGTCATTCTGAAAAGCATCAGCCCGAGGTCGCAGACTTTGCACGATCAGGTCGCAGGCTTTGCACGATCAGGTTGCAGGCTTTGCGCGATCAGACCGTAGGTTTCACGTGGTCAGAAGTTCGTATGCTATACGCGAACAGAAAGTCAGAGATGTTGCGCGGTCAGCCAACATCCCGCGGTCAGAATATTCTCGACCAGGGTACTTGGAGTTCATTTGTCCGACTGTCCCTATAGCGGGAATATTCCAAGTATCTCGAAGATTCCTCCACGTGGAAGACCAACCGTCAGGAGGTTAATACGTGCAGTTATCCATGAATAACACGTGTTTAACCTGCGTGGAGGTAAGAGTGGTTCTCTAAAAACCGCATGCAACCATCCAAGCAACTGTTTGATGCAGTTACGACATGGCACCCTTTCGACCAGTATAAAAGGATGGCAAGGTGCATCAAACAGAGGAGAGGAATTGAAGGAGATAAACATCTCTGATACAAGCGAGATACAACACATCTCAACTACTCAAATAGCCAAGTCTACGGCCCAGATTAGATAGTTTTTTACAAGCCTCTTTGGCTTCTTTCTGTATCCTTACATAGGAAAAAACCTTCGCCTGTGAAGGTGTTTTTCCGCCATCTTGTAAACCTTTCTCACCTATAGTGAAATCCCAACAGGATGTAGGGCTATTACTCCCACCATCGAGGGCCCGAACCTGTATGTGAGACCCCCATTTGAGGATCACCTTGGTAACCGCCCAGGTAGGTTACACACAGCAGGATGTCACATGAGCTCCAAATCACACAAGCATATTAATAACATTAAACAAGTATCAGACCAACATGGCCAATATTACATAGCCAAAGCACCGAAAATGGCGCTAAGTAGAGTTGCTAAGAAAATAACTAGTTTATCAGAACCAGAATCGGAATCCAAGTACCGAACACACAACATAAAGCACAAAGCAACGACAAACAGCTTGACTTCCATCAGCAGCAGGGTTGGAGGGGCTTCTCCCACATCTGACTTGACTTGGTGCACAATCCTTCTAGAACGTGGGCTCGTCCGGGGCACTTCCATCTTCTGCTGAGTACTCGTAACTGAAGGAATCGAGATCCTCGAATCCCTCTTCTACAGTTGGATATAAATGCAAGGGTGAGCACTTGGTGCTCAGCAACACTCATTCCAGGGATTAATGCAATTGTACTTACATGAGAGTGGAACATATGATTCCGGGGTTTAGTTTCATATGGATAGAGATATATAGATTTCCAAGTCATTTGTTCAGTAAAACGGTACTTTTGTCATGAAAATGATACTTTAAACATTAAACAAGTTTTCAATGAAACATTAGATGTAGTGGTCTCCCATGAGTCACTACTTTGTTAACCGCATTATGAAAACATTCCAAAACATTACTTGTGCTATAACCCATGGATAACATCCACTACGAAAAGACTCCTGAACCTGGGAGTACAGAGTATCTGATACTTCTTTTACACTTTGCAAAGGTGTACCTCTTTTTAAATCCACTGGTTCACTCGGCTTTCAAGTCGGATCAGCTCCATGTGACTTATGTTGGATCAGGATGTCGACTAGAGGGGGAGGGGGTGAATAGGAGACTTTTAAAATTTGTTTTTGCAAATGAAAAATTCAGATAAAGCAAGTAATAGTAAAAGATAAGAGATTGAAACCGATATATCCCGAGGTATCGGAGACACGCCCAGTCTCCACTAGTCCTCGTTGAAGCACTCAGTCCTTGAGTATAGCTTCAGTATCCACACAGGACACTATCTACTAAGGTTGCTCCTTGTCCCCTCCGGAAAGGCGAGCACCAAGCCTTTTACAAGTAATCGCGTCTCTCCGACAATCTCCGATTTGGAGAGATCAGCGATTTCCGCCTCCGAACCGTCTAGGTGAGGGCGCTCACCAAGAGTAATAAGAAGCAAGGTCTACTCTAGACCTCCAATGCACACCGAGAAAAATATCTAGAAATGGGAATGCAAGAACAATATGCTCGATGTGGCTAAAACTCTCACGACTCGATCAAAAGATCAAGTTATAAGTAAAACGAAGAAGCACTAGTGAGAAAGTAAGAAAGGCTGTGTTGCTGTGTTTGCTTGTGTTGAAACAGTAGCTCAACACCTCTATTTATAGCCTTCGTGGTCAAAAGAGCCGTTTGCGCTCGAGCTGAAAAATAGTAACTAAGACTGACAGTCAGTCTCACAAACTGACAGTCAGTGTAGTGTATCACCAGAAAGAGTAAAAATAGGATCACAACAGCTCGAACGTTGTGGACTAAAACGGTAAAAAGAAACAGTCCAAACTGACAGTCAGTTACAAAGACTGACAGTCAGTGTCCACAAAATCAACAGTGAAAAGCAACGGCTAAAAACTTTATAACCGTTGAAGCAGATAACAACAAAAATTTACTGCCCAAACTGACAGTCAGTGTTTCAAACTGACAGTCAGTCTCAGTTTCAGTAACACAGAGAAAAACAGAATTAAAAACCAACTCAAAAACTCTCTGTGGTCGAAACCCACACTGACAGTCAGTATACTCATACTGACAGTCAGTTTAGTACAAAAAATCTGAGACAGAAAAACATGCTCTCTGGAGATTTGTCAGTTTGCACTAACTGACATTCATACTGACAGTCAGTTATCAACACTGACAGTCAGTCTAGTACAACAAAAATTAGCTCAATAAAAAACATACTCTCTGGAGATTAGTCAGTTTATCAAACTGACAGTCAGTTACAAAGACTGACAGTCAGTTACAAAGACTGACAGTCAGTCTGGATAAAAACAGAGAAAACTCAAAATCCAGAGATCTGATTCAAATGATTTCAGTTTTGTTTTGAAGATATTTTCGAGAAGAACATTTTTGACAACAGCAACAAAAATTAGATCTTTTCAGATCTTTCTCAAGAAGTAAAAACCTCAACTGTTGACAAAATTCAATACATCAAAACAAATTGTCGAAAAACCACAGATAATGATATGCGTGCATTGACCTAGATTTTTCTCGGTATGATTGGAGATGTAGAGAGAACTTGCGTCCCCTCTTTATAGTACGGTTTAAACTAAGAATAAAATCCTTAAACCAATCGATCTTCATGCACCCTGAGATCGGTAAACCTAGAACTACAACATACCTCGATGCATCAGTTTAGTCCAGCAAAAACAATTTCTTTTTGAGTCTTCTTATGCTTTTGAACAACTTAAATTGAACTTCAACATCTTGATTACCAGCCCTCGCTTTTTGTGCGGTTGTCTGAAATCTGTAACACTAACTCAAACACATAGTTAGTCCAAAAATACTTATTATCATCAACCATCAAAACACATCAGGGTTAGGCATGAAAGGCCTAGATGCAACAATCTTCCCCTTTTTGATGATTGATGACAACAAGTTAATAAACTAATACCAACTAATACTCCCCCTGATTTTGTGCAAAAATCTCCCCCTGAAAGTGTGCACATCCCTCAAGATGTATCAGAGCATATCATAGCATAAGAGAGAGAACCACAAATTATGTCAGAGCACATTGATATCTCATACAAATGTAAGAACAAATCTCATCGCATCATCGCATCAAAAAATTTCATAGAAAAGAAACATATCATAATCATATCACAAAATAACATCATCAACATATCATATCATCCATCTAAACAAAATATGTCATCAAAATATCATAACATCATCCATCTAAACAAAATATCATAACATCATCCATCTCTCCCCCTTTGGCATCAAGCACAAAAAAGGGAGGCCTAACATGAGAAACTAAACCTAATCTACTCCTGGTCATCTGAGTCGCCTAGAATCTCAGTGCCTCCAGAAGCTGTAGGAGACGCGGAAGGTACGACGGCGGGAGATGCAGGTCCTGCTGGAACTGGAGCGGTGCCGGCAGATGATGTTGGTGAAGAAACTGCAGGCCGTGCCCTCTTGCGAGGAGCAAGGGAAGCAGATGCCATCGCAGCATCAGGAGCTGGAAGTCGCTGCAGTATCTGCTGAAGGATCTCCTGCTGAGCTGCCAAGGTACTCTGGATCACCTGCTGTGTCTGAATGACCTGGTCAAGAGACACCTGCAGAGATGCAAGAGAGGAAGCTGTGCGGGAGCTGCTAGAAGGGGCAGGAGCAGAGGCAGAAGCTAGAGCTGCAGTCGCGTCCTCAGAATCCTCATCATCAGAGGCTGAGGAGGGAGCACTGGGAGCTGCAGGACGAGTGCCCAGGCGACGATCAGCCTGGCCAGGGGGAAAGAAGGCCAAAAGCTGATGAGGGCGAGGAAGAGCGGTGTCTACTGCTCGAATGTGGAGCAGTAGTGCCATGATGTATGGGGCATACACCAGGCGACGACGAGGAGAGAGAAGAACGTGCTGAAGCTCACTAATGATGAGATCAGCGATGTCGAAGGGCTCCTCTCGAAAGATCGAGATGAGAGCATGGAGAGTGATGTAGGTGACCCTGGCGCGGTCACCTGTAATCAGAAGAAGAGTGAGGCGAAGAATCTTCAGCGCCAGGTCAACATCGCGGCGCATGCCGGCAATGTGACGAACCTGGAAGGCGCCGGAGTAGAGCATAGCGACCTCACGATGCTCAAGATCAGGTAAAGTATGAAGCTGGCGCCCTGAAGCAGGACGAACCAGTCCTAAAGCGGCCTCAAGCTGCTCCTTTGTGACCGTGTATACCTGGAGGCCGGTCATAAAGGTCAGTGAGTCACGCTGAGAAGAAATGTGGAGGGTGGCATAGAACTGCCTAATGGGCTCCTCTGCCCAGGTCAAAGAAGAATCAGAGACTAAGTCTCGGATCCCTACAGAGGCAAAAGCATCAGAAAGAGAAGCGATGCCAGTGCGAGAAACTATCGTCTGCCAAGAGACAGAACGATGAATGAAGAAGGGCATGTGAGAGTAGATGCTCTCAAACATGTCGAACTGAGTGATGGTGTAAAAGGTGGTACGTGGCGAGGCATCCGTGCCAGAAGGACGAGGAGATAGATAGGGGTTCGGCTGACGAAGAGTCCGAAGCCGACTAGTGTTCCACCGCGAATAGTTCACGGGGACACGCTCTGGAGAGGGGGAACGCCGAGCCCCAGAGGACTGGCCCGAAGACCTGCTGCTGGACGCAACGGTCTTGCGTCGAGCAACGCGGCGATGAGGCTGATCAGACATAGTGGATAGCTAAAGGAATGCAAGGATGATCAAGGGTGGAGAAAACAAAAATTGCTGTTTTCAGGGTTCAGACTGACAGTCAGTTCCAACCTAGAACAGTGAACAGAGAAATGGCGAGATTTTTGTGGGGATTTGAGAGGGAATTTGCAAAGATTGTGAAGAAAGAGTGCTAGAGCAGATCAAGGAAAGAAAAAAGAAAAGTAATTTCGGATTAGTAGAAGGAATTAAAAAAAGAAAGAAAGAAATAACGAAAAAGAAGAAGAAGAGGAAGAAGAAGAAGAAGAAGAAAAGAGAGAGGGCTCACGGCGGGAGAAGGATGACGACGGCGACAGCGACGGCGACAGCGACGAGGAGGAGGAGCAACGGTGACGGCGACGGCGACGGCGAAGAAAAAAGAAAACGGCGGCCGAAGAAGATAAAAAGAAAAGCTCGGTTTAGGGTTTTAAGGACTCAAACTGACAGTCAGTTCCACAAACTGACTGTCAGTCAACTCACTTAATTTTAAAAACTGACAGTCAGTGTGGTACACTGAATGTCAGTTCAATAAAATCAAGTGCTGAGACTGACAGTCAGTGTTGAATACTGACAGTCAGTGTGAGACTTCAAAAAGACCAGAACCCTACTACCAAGAAACAACACTATACTGACTGTCAGTTATAAAAACTGACTGTCAGTTATGACTTTGACCAGGAGAGAGAGCTCTAAGGGAGAAAATATTTATATATATATATATGTATATTATACTTCATCAGTCAAGATAAGCAATCAATAGTATGATGAAGTTTAAAAATATCACTTTATCAACTAGCATTTGAAACATCTATAATATTTAGTTCACATCTAAGAAAGCAAAACCTGGATTCATCTAGTGGTTTGGTGAAGATATCTGCTAGTTGAAGATCTGTTCTTACATGACTAAGATCAATATCTCCTTTTGCCACATGATCTCTTATGAAATGGTGCCGTATTTCAATATGCTTAGTTCTAGAATGTTGAACCGGATTATTAGCAATTTTAATGGCACTTTCATTATCACACAGAAGTGGCACTTTATCAAATTTAATTCCATAATCCAAAAATGTCTGTTTCATCCATAATAATTGAGCACAACAACTACCTGCAGACACGTATTCAGCTTCAGCTGTTGAGAGAGCAACTGAGTTTTGCTTCCTAGATGACCATGATACTAATGATCTCCCCAACAGCTGACAGCTACCAGATGTGCTTTTTCGATCAATCTTACACCCAGCATAATCAGAATCAGAATACCCAATTAATTCAAAATTTGCATTTTTAGGGTACCAAAGGCCTAAACTGGGATAACATTTTAAATACCTAAGGATTCTTTTAAGAGCAGTTAAATGACATTCCTTAGGTTCTGACTGAAATCTAGCACATAAACACACACTAAACATGATATCAGGCCTAGATGCTGTAAGATATAAAAGACTACCAATCATAGACCTATAGAGTTTAGAATCTACTGATTTTGAATTTCTGTCCATGTCGAGGTGTCCATTTGTAGACATGGGGGTCTTGATAGCCTTAGCTTCTTCCATCCCAAAGCGCTTGAGCAGGTCCTTCACGTACTTTGTTTGACTCACGAACGTACCGTTCTTGAGTTGCTTGATTTGAAGTCCAAGGAAGAAGCTCAGCTCACCAATCATGGACATCTCGAACTCCCTAGACATCATATCTCCAAATTCTTGACAAAAATATTCATTAGTAGATCCAAAAATTATGTCATCCACATAAATTTGGCAAATAAATAAATCATCATCTATTTTCTTGGTGAACAGAGTTGTGTCAACCTTTCCAGTTTTAAAACCTTTAGAAAGAAGAAAATCTCTAAGGCGTTCATACCAAGCTCAAGGAGCTTGTTTGAGGTCATACAGAGCTTTCGTGAGTTTAAAAACATGGTTTGGAAATTTTAGATTTTCAAACCCGGGAGGTTGCTCTACAAATACAAGTTCTGAAATTTCACCATTTAGAAAAGCACTTTTAACATCCATTTGAAAAAGTTTAATGTTAAAATGAGAAGCATAAGCAAGAAGAATTCTAATTGCTTCAAGTCTCGCCACAGGAGCAAAAGTTTCACTAAAATCTAAACCTTCGACTTGAGTGAAACCTTGAGCAACAAGACGAGCCTTGTTTCTAATTACTAGTCCATTTTCATCTTGCTTATTTCTGAAAACCCATTTTGTTCCAATGACATTATGATCCTTAGGTCTTTCTACTAAGTTCCAGACTTTATTTCTAGTAAAATTATTTAATTCATCATGCATAGCATTTACCCAGTCAGGATCATCTAGAGCTTCACTAACACATGTAGGTTCTAAAGAAGAAACAAATGAATGATGTTCACAAAAAGAAGCAATACGAGATCGAGTTAGAACACCCTTACTAATATCACCTCGAACTTGGTTCAAAGGGTGATCCTTGATAATTGTTCTATACTGGCTTGGGGCTTCTTCTTGTGCTGCTTCTTCTGCAGCAGACTCAGCTTGCACAGAAGGTTCAGGTTGTTCATTGTAGTCTTCACTTCCATCTTCATCAACTTCCTCAGCTTCTTCAATGGTAAGTTCTTTCAAAGGTTCTTGAATTTCACCTGAAGTGTCATGAACAGCTTGCTCTTCTTGCGAGTTATTAGATTCATCAAACTCAATATCGCAAGATTCCTCAATATAACTAGACGTTTTGTTGAAAACACGATAGGCTTTGCTAGTGGTAGAATAACCAACTAGAAAACCCTCATCAACTTTTCTTTGAAATTTTCCACCAAAGTTTCTTTTTCTTAAGATGTAACATTTACAACCAAAAACACGAAAATATGAAATATTTGGTTTTCTTCCAAAAAGAAGTTCATAAGGTGTCAAGTTCAAAAGAGGATGCAAATAGAGTCGATTAATAGAATAGCAAGCTGTGTGAACTGCTTCTGCCCAGAAGCGAATAGGAGTATTATACTCACATAACATGGTTCTTGCCATCTCTATTAAAGTTCGATTTTTCCTTTCAACAACTCCATTTTGCTGTGGAGTATAGGATGTGGAAAATTCATGTTTGATTCCAAGAGAGTCGCAAAAATCAAATAAAGCTGAATTAACGAACTCTCCACCATGATCACTACGGATTTTCTTGATGGATAATTCGAATTCATTAGAAACACGTTTTGCAAAACTTTTGAAAACATCGGGGGTTTCAGATTTTTGAAAAATAAAGAAAACCCAAGTAAAACGAGTGAAATCATCAACAATAACAAAGCAATAACTATTTCCCCCAATACTTTGGAACTCTGAAGGTCCAAATAAATCCAAATGCAAAAGTTCCAAAGGTTTGCTTGTAGAAAGTATTCGCTTAGTTGGATGTGTGGTAGCTGTTTGCTTGCCTGCTTGACAAGCACTACAAGGTTTATCCTTTTCAAAGACCACATCCTTTAAGCCAATAACCAAATCACGTTTTAAAAGCTTTTTAAGTTGATGCATTCCAACATGAGCAAGTCTCTGATGCCATAACCATCCTTTAGATGTTTTTGAGACTAGACATGTTGCAAGAGATGCATCTTTTGAAGAGAAATCAACTAGATATAAATTTTCATGACGAAAACCTTTAAAAATCAAATAATTGTCTTTTAAATTTTCAACCAAAACTTCATTGGGATAAAAGATACAGCGGAAACCAAGATCACAAATTTGTGCAACTGAAAGCAAATTAAAATTTAAAGATTCAACCAAAAGAACATTTGAAATTGTTAAATCATTTGAAATGGCAACTTTACCCAAACCTGTCACGCTTCCTTGACGATTATTTCCAAAGGTGATCTTTTGATGTTCGTCGGAATTGTCTTTTATTGTGGTGAACAGTTTGGCATTTCCGGTCATGTGCTCGGAGCATCCACTATCAAGCACCCAATGACGTCCACCATTTTTGTAGTTTACCTGCGAAAGAATTTAAGTTGATTTTGGTACCCAAACACTTCTGGGTCCTTTAATATTAGCGATCAAAGTTTTGGGCACCCAAATAGATTTTTTCCTTTTGTTCATCATTGGTGCACCAACATACTTTGCAATAGCATAACCTTTCTTTGACCGTTTTAGCATGTAACAAGCATCAAAATATGCAGATGTCATAAGAGGGCATGAATCATGTGAATGACCTACTTCATGGCATTTATGACAAAACAGGTTACATGCTTTTGTAAAAACAGTTCTAATTTTTATCTTTTTATCTTTATTAGGAAAATATCCTAGACCTTCTTTTCTAAAGGTGCATCTTTGACTACCTAAAATTAGGTCAAGAGATATTTTACCTTTATAGCTATTTTCTAACCCTTTTTCTAATTTTTTAACTTGAGATTTAAGTTTAATATTTTCACAGAGAGTGGATTCATTTGAAGCGCATGGTGTATCTAGTTGAAAATTATCAATATCATCACAAGAAGTACCAATGCTAGCTTTACAAGACAAATTTGAGACATCTTTCATAAGAGCATTTTCATAAGATTCCTTTAATTCAGAGTGTTGATCAGAAAGAGTTAAAAATTCTTCCTTAAGGGTCTTATATTTTCTTTTAGTTTTGCCATAGGCCTCATTGATTTCATTTAGCATTTCAACTAGATCATCATAGGAGGGATCAAAAGAAGTTACCTTTTCATTCCTTTTTGCCATAAGGCAAACTGGAGAGCTTGATGAATTTTTGAGGGCGATTCCGGCTAATTTCTTTGTACATCTCTCATCATCAGAGTCGGAGTCGGAATTCTCACCTCCAGACATCCATTCGCCAAAGCATGCCTTTTTAGGAGTGTTAAACTTCTTCTTGAAGTTCTTCTTCTTTTTATCCGTAGATTTGTTCTTGTTCGGACATCTTGATGCTATATGTCCTTTTTCATGACATTCATAGCATATCACATCTTTGAAGTTTGTTGGTCTTGAACCTTTTGGACGAGTGTCGATGCTTACTCCCTTCTTGTGTAACCTGCGAAGAAGACGTTGAGTATTTCTTACCAAGAGAGCCAAGTCTTCATCGGAGGAACCTTCAATTGTGCCGTCCTTGGAATTTGCTTTGAAAGCCTCCGTCTTTTTCTTTGTATCAGAGGTTTCGTTCAGTTCCTTCTTCTCCTTTTTGTGCATTTCATGGGTAATCAAATTTCCATAGAGATCAGTAGGTGAAGTTGTAGAAAGATCGGAGTTTGTCAAAACTGTTACAAGAGTGTCAAAGCTTTCTGGGAGAGCTCGAAGCATTTTTCTGACAATTTCCAGATCAGTAAAGATAACACCAAGACCTTTAAGTTCATTCACAATATTATTCAATCTAGTAAACATGGAATCAACAGATTCAGAAGAAGACATTTTGAAAGTTTCATACTTTTGTCTAACCATTAAAAGTTTAGCCTCTTTTACTTTAGTAGTTCCTTCATATATTTCTTCTAAAGTTTTCCAAACTTTGTGAGCAGTATTCAAATTGCTTACACGATTAAATTCATTTAGAGATAAACCAGTAAATAAAGCATTTAAAGCACGAGCATTCAGATGTTGTTTTCTCTTATCATCTTCAGTATAGCTTTCCGGATCATCCGGAGGAGAAAAACCAACTTTAACAATCAACCAGACATCCAATCCCATGGCTTCTAGAAATACAGACATACGCACTTTCCAGTAGGGATAGTTAGTCCCATCAAAGATAGGCGCACGGCTAGTATGACCCAGATTAAAGCCATCAGTAGACGACATCCTCTCTCTAAGCGGTGAAGCTTATAAATGAGAAACCTGGCTCTGATACCACGTGTTGGATCAGGATGTCGACTAGAGGGGGAGGGGGTGAATAGGAGACTTTTAAAATTTGTTTTTGCAAATGAAAAATTCAGATAAAGCAAGTAATAGTAAAAGATAAGAGATTGAAACCGATATATCCCGAGGTATCGGAGACACGCCCAGTCTCCACTAGTCCTCGTTGAAGCACTCAGTCCTTGAGTATAGCTTCAGTATCCACACAGGACACTATCTACTAAGGTTGCTCCTTGTCCCCTCCGGAAAGGCGAGCACCAAGCCTTTTACAAGTAATCGCGTCTCTCCGACAATCTCCGATTTGGAGAGATCAGCGATTTCCGCCTCCGAACCGTCTAGGTGAGGGCGCTCACCAAGAGTAATAAGAAGCAAGGTCTACTCTAGACCTCCAATGCACACCGAGAAAAATATCTAGAAATGGGAATGCAAGAACAATATGCTCGATGTGGCTAAAACTCTCACGACTCGATCAAAAGATCAAGTTATAAGTAAAACGAAGAAGCACTAGTGAGAAAGTAAGAAAGGCTGTGTTGCTGTGTTTGCTTGTGTTGAAACAGTAGCTCAACACCTCTATTTATAGCCTTCGTGGTCAAAAGAGCCGTTTGCGCTCGAGCTGAAAAATAGTAACTAAGACTGACAGTCAGTCTCACAAACTGACAGTCAGTGTAGTGTATCACCAGAAAGAGTAAAAATAGGATCATAACAGCTCGAACGTTGTGGACTAAAACGGTAAAAAGAAACAGTCCAAACTGACAGTCAGTTACGAAGACTGACAGTCAGTGTCCACAAAATCAACAGTGAAAAGCAACGGCTAAAAACTTTATAACCGTTGAAGCAGATAACAACAAAAATTTACTGCCCAAACTGACAGTCAGTGTTTCAAACTGACAGTCAGTCTCAGTTTCAGTAACACAGAGAAAAACAGAATTAAAAACCAACTCAAAAACTCTCTGTGGTCGAAACCCACACTGACAGTCAGTATACTCATACTGACAGTCAGTTTAGTACAAAAAATCTGAGACAGAAAAACATGCTCTCTGGAGATTTGTCAGTTTGCACTAACTGACATTCATACTGACAGTCAGTTATCAACACTGACAGTCAGTCTAGTACAACAAAAATTAGCTCAATAAAAAACATACTCTCTGGAGATTAGTCAGTTTATCAAACTGACAGTCAGTTACAAAGACTGACAGTCAGTTACAAAGACTGACAGTCAGTCTGGATAAAAACAGAGAAAACTCAAAATCCAGAGATCTGATTCAAATGATTTCAGTTTTGTTTTGAAGATATTTTCGAGAAGAACATTTTTGACAACAGCAACAAAAATTAGATCTTTTCAGATCTTTCTCAAGAAATAAAAACCTCAACTGTTGACAAAATTCAATACATCAAAACAAATTGTCGAAAAACCACAGATAATGATATGCGTGCATTGACCTAGATTTTTCTCGGTATGATTGGAGATGTAGAGAGAACTTGCGTCCCCTCTTTATAGTACGGTTTAAACTAAGAATAAAATCCTTAAACCGATCGATCTTCATGCACCCTGAGATCGGTAAATCTAGAACTACAACATACCTCGATGCATCAGTTTAGTCCAGCAAAAACAATTTCTTTTTGCGTCTTCTTATGCTTTTGAACAACTTAAATTGAACTTCAACATCTTGATTACCAGCCCTCGCTTTTTGTGCGGTTGTCTGAAATCTGTAACACTAACTCAAACACATAGTTAGTCCAAAAATACTTATTATCATCAACCATCAAAACACATCAGGGTTAGGCATGAAAGGCCTAGATGCAACAACTTATACACATGTGACAGGGCCGAGATCACACAACGCTTTTACAGTTCAGTATTAACAGTATCCCCGCCCGGTAAATAGACAGTTAAGTCTCAAGTACCGTTGTGGGTCTTCCCCACTGCCTTACTTCCTAGCCTCTCTGGTCTATGTTCCCTCAGGACACATAGCCTTGGTCTATGTCCACGCGAGACATACGACCATTTAAGATTACAACCGCTCACGGCTTAATCAGGTCTAGGGCGCCTTCGTTCTTTTACGCCTTTTCCTCTCATCATTTTTTTGACTCACATCACTCATGGCCGAACCTTGGCCTTCCAGTTTCCACGCGAGAAACCAGATCGTCAAACCATGCAGGGAACTGCTAATACCAAAAAGCTACTGAGTTGTGCCTGTCTCATACCAGGCAAGTGGTTGGTACGTTTACAATTCGTATAGAGACACAGCACAAGGTTCTTGTCCTTATGAACCAATAGTGAGGAGCATTCACATTCCCTGGTGCGCACCGCACCCTCTCCATACAATCCAATCCTCACTACTGATCCCTTTTATCAGTTTTCTTGACAAAACGGTTTTCATCATAACTTCTCATGTATTTTAACCATTTCAAGTTTAATGTGGATATTCAGTATATGAGTCCTAGGGTGACAAAAGCATATATATATGAAGGTTCAATAACAAAGGGGTTTCATGATCCATTAGGTAATATCTACTCATGTCATTCAAACATAACTTGTATTTCAAATAAGCATGCATAGTAAGAAACAGTGAATATACTTCATATGAAAATATTGGGTGAGACATGATCAAAGGAATGAGGCTTGCCTTGCGATGTTGGGTCTAAATACTCAGACGGATCTTCAAAGACTTCTTCCACTCCTTCAACTTCTGACTCTGCGGCAATCAAATAACACACAAACGCATACCATAAGCATACAGAAAATAGTTTCTATAGAAATTGTTAAGTAAATAAGTCATGCATGCAGGGGAAAAGGTTAGGGCAAGGTCACAAAGGCTCTGGTTGAAGAAACGGCTAAAAAGGATTGAACGTCGAAGGGTCGACATTCAGTTCATGGCTTTGGCATGGCTTCAAACTAGTCTTAGGATGGTTTTCTGGAGAAGTGATAGAAGGGAAAGATGTAGAACACAACTCCAGGAATCTAGGGGACAAAGTGGCACTTCCATTGCTCAACCAGAAGGGGTCAAACAAGGCTAATGCCAGTGGCTGACATGCACTGACATAGTGCTGGACATGGCCAGAAACTAGGGCATGGCTTAACTTTTGATCCAGGGCTCCAATTGATGCAGCACTTTGTCTGGGAGGTAGGCATTACTAACAGGAACAAAATACTCAACAGGCTCAAGGACAGTAAGTGACTGGAGGGTGGCCAAATCAGGTGATGAACTGCGGTGGCGACACGGCACAGACACAGCTCTGGACAAGGATTTGGCAAAGGCATAACTCACAATCTAGGCAGATCCAGGTGTCGAGCTAGTGGAATAAAATGCTCAGGGAGGTGAGGCGAAGCTAAGGGACAAAGTGGTGTCGGCTGAATCGGCCGGGAACAAATTCCGGCGACCGGCGCTGGAGAAGATGACACTGGAGCTCAGGGGCTTTTGATACAGGGCGAATGAGCTCAAATCCAAGCTTGAGAATGATCTCTAGGGCACAACAAGGCTACTGGAGGGATCAATTTTGCTGGGAGATGGCCGGAGAAGCTTGGCGACGAGGTCCGGCGAACGGCTGAGGTTCCAGTTTGGGATTTCTTCGATTTGGACTCAATTGAAGATTTTGATTCAACAGGCTTGCTCTACTAAGCTTACTGATCAACTTCTTCTACAGAATCGAGGGTTAATTTGGGGTGAATCGAACGGCATTGGGGGAACAGGGCAAATCGGGAATCCGGCGATCACCGGCGATGGGGATCGATCTGGTGCAATTGGTTGCGACTAAACAGAGAGGGGAAAGAGGGGAACTCACTGGTGAACTTGGATTGGAGAAAGGGGCAGTGAAATGGGCTGGCACCGTGAGCTCACCCACTGGCTCGCCGGAGAAGAAGGTGAAAACGGCGAGAGCTCTTGAAAAATGGCTAAGTCCTGAGATGAGGCTTAAGCACAACACTGGAGGGTTTAAATAGGTCCAAGGGCGGAGCTTGCGAGGGATTAAACGACAGTGGTTGCTTGCGCCGGGGAGAAGTTTGTCGGGCGCAGGCGCAACAGCGGCGAACGGCGATGTGATCGCGCTCAGGCGGTGCTGCAGCTTTGCCAGCGATGCCAGGGTGCCTTGGAACTTCGTCCGGGACGGCGCAGATGCGGAGGCGACAACGTAGCTCCAGCAACGACACGTACACGCATGCAATTGCCACGGCAACGGGAGCGCGCGCGCGAAACGCTACTGGAGCGCAGCCGTTTATCCGCTGGGTGAGGCGATGCAACTGTGCTGGCACGTGCGCGGGAGGTGGCTCAGTTGTTCACAACACAGGCGACATGAAGCGGTGGCTGGCGGCGAGCAAACGCGGCGAGAACCACGGCGCGGCAACGGCGACTCGCGCTGGTCGTAGGCCACGACCAGGTGCTGGTCGAAAGGACCTGAAAAGAAGTTTGGGCCGTTCTGCAATTTTTGAAACTTGCTCCAGGGACTGTTCTGTGAGGAAAATTTGAATAGGAAATGGACTTGATTGCAAATCTGGAGATCTGAGGGTCCGATCTGAAATCTGATTTCGCAGATAAGTTGTATAAAATTACTAGAACTCATCTGGCCAAAGTTTGGTATGATCGGGTAAGATCTGAAGGGTTTCGACAAAATTGGGGAAGAGCAGTTTAGGGTAAAATAGGGTAATTAGGGTTTTTAAAAAATGGCAAGGGTTGAAACTCAGCTTTAGGATGGGATTTTGGAGATGATTCCGAAGGGAAAAATGTTCTGAACAACATTTAGAAGGGAATGGCTGAAGCAGATTAGGGTTTGGGGTTAAGATGTGGATTTTGGCTATTTTAGGGTTTGGCAAAAACAGGGGTGTTACAAATCTACCCACCTTAGGAACAATCTCGTCCTCGAGATTAGGGCAGGTCAGAGAATAGGAAGGGAAATTCTCGTCGGAGATCTTCTTCTTTTTCCCAAGTTGACTCCTCCTCTGAGTGATTGTTCCACTGGACTCTGCAGAATCGGAGGGTTCTTGACTTCAGCACTTTCTCTCTGGTTTCCAGAATTCTAACAGGGTATTCTTGACAAGATAAGTCTGGTTGAATCTCAATCTCTGCAGGAGATATCTGTTCTGTTGGTTTTCTCAAGCATTTCTTCAGCTGAGATACATGAAATACGTCATGAATTCCGGTCAGTTCTAGTGGCAATTCCAACTTGTATGTCATTTCACCTCGCTTTTCCAGAATTCGATATGGTCCCACATATCTAGGTTTTAACTTTCCCTTCATCTGGAATCTTCGAACTCCTTTGTATGGCATAACCTTGAGATACACATAATCGCCTTCTTCAAATGATAGCTCTCTTCTACGATTATCTGCATAGCTTTTCTGTCTAGATTGAGCTGTTTTCAGTTTTTCTTGTATGATCCTGACATGGGCTGTGGCTTCTTCTACCAACTGGGGTCCTAGATGTTGCTTTTGACCAATTTCTGTCCAATACAGTGGCGTGCGGCATCTTCTTCCATATAGAGCTTCATATGGTGCCATTTGTAGGCTTGCTTGGAAACTGTTGTTGTATGTGAACTCTGCATACGGTAGAAATAACTCCCAAGAGTCTCCATAATCCAAAACACAAGCCCTCAACATATCCTCCAAAATTTGGTTTACCCTTTCCGTCTGACCTCCAGTTTGAGGGTGGTAAGCGGTACTAAACTTTAACTTTGTGCCCAGGGTTTTCTGCAACTCTTGCCAAAATCTTGAAATGAACTGGGCTCCTCTGTCGGAAAAGATAGCCTTCGGCACTCCGTGCAGTACGACTATTCTGCTGAGATACAGCTCTGCTAAGTCCTTAGCTGTATATAGGGTCTTTACTGGAAGAAAATGTGCTACCTTTGTTAATCTATCTACTATGACTCATATAGAATCGAATCCTTTTCTCGTCCTTGGTAGTCCCACAATAAAATCCATTCCGATTTCATCCCACTTCCACTCTGGGATTTGTAGAGGTTGTAGCGGTCCCGCAGGCTTTTGATGTTCTGCTTTCACTCTTTGGCATGTGTCACAAGCTGCGACAAACTTGGCAATTTCTCTCTTCATTCCTTTCCACCAAAAATTTTTCTTCAAGTCCTTGTACATTTTGGTGCTGCCTGGGTGTATGGAATATGGGGTTTGATGAGCTTCTTGCATGATCAAGTCTTTGATCTCGTTGTCATTTGGAATGCAGATACGGTCATCGTACCATAGAATTCCCTGTTCATCTTCTCGAAGGTTGGTCGTATCTTTGCTCTTCATGTCCTCCTTCATCTCTTGAAGGTCTGGGTCAATCGCTTGAGCTTGCCGGATCTTATCCTTCAACTCACATTCCATCTTCAGGGCAGTGATGGTTCCTTGGTCCACTAATTCCAATTGCAACCTTTCGAAGTCCTTGATCAGTTGTGTTGGCACTTTTAGCTATGTTATCTGGTTGTAACGAGACTTCCTGCTCAAGGCATCAGCTACTACATTGGCTTTTCCCGGGTGATAGTGGATCTCTAGATCATAATCTTTGATCAGTTCTAGCCATCTTCTCTGCCTCATATTCAACTCCTGTTGCGTGAAGATATATTTCAGGCTCTTATGATCCGTGTAAATTTCGCACTTACTGCCTAGTAAGTAGTGTCTCCATATCTTTAGTGCATGTACAACCGCAGCTAGCTCCAAATCATGTGTTGGATAATTCTCCTCATGAGGTCGTAGTTGTCTTGATGCATAAGCTATCACTTTCCTTTCTTGCATCAATACGCATCCCAATCCTTGTTTGGAGGCGTCACAGTAGACTTGAAAATCCTTTTTGACGTCCGGTAGTATCAGGATTGGTGCAGTTGTCAGTCTTTTCTTCAATTCCTCAAAACTTCTTTCGCACTCCTCGGTCCAATTAAAAGAGGCGTTCTTCTTCAGTAGCTGGGTCAGCGGTTTGGTGATCTTCGAGAATCCTTCTACGAATCTTCGATAATATCCCGCCAATCCTAAGAAACTTCTAACTTCTGTTGTGGTTTCAGGTTGTTTCCATTCAGTAACAGCTTGTATCTTCAACGGGTCCATAAATATTCCTTCTCCTGAGATGATGTGTCCTAAGAAAGAGATCTTCTTCAGCCAAAAAGCACATTTGCTGAACTTGGCATATAGCTGGTGGTCTGCCAGTTTCTGTAGCACTATCCTCAGGTGATGTGCGTGCTCCTCCTCTGTCTTGGAATAGACGAGGATATCATCTACAAATACAATGATGCACTTATCCAGGAATTCCATAAGGATCTTGTTCATTAGATTCATGAATACCGCGGGTGCATTAGTTAATCCAAAGGGCATCACTGTAAACTCATGCAACCCGTATCTGGTCACGAAAGCAGTTTTAGGGATGTCCTGTTCTCGGATCCTTAACTGGTGGTATCCCGATCTCAGGTCTATTCTTGAGAACACTTTCGCTTCTCTGAGCTGGTCAAAAAGGTCATCTATCCTTGGTAAGGGGTATTTGTTCTTAATGGTCATGTCGTTTAGCTTGCGGTAGTCTATGCAAAGTCGCATGCTACCATCTTTCTTCTTAACAAAGTGCACTGGGGCTCCCCATGGTGATGAGCTTGATCTGATGAATCCTTTTTCTTCCAATTCAGTTATCTGCCTCTTCAGTTCCTCTTGCTCATGACCTGTCATCCGAAACAACTTCCTAGCATACGGAGCAGATCCGGGTTTCAGTTCAATGGTGAACTCTATATCCCTATCTGGTGGCAATCCGGGAAGTTCTTCTGGAAAGACTTCTGGGTACTCATTGACAATCGGTACCTCTTCAAGCTTCACTTCTTCAATGCAGTTCAATCTCTGCAGGTGGTCGCAGATTGGAGTTCTGTCTGCATGGAATGTAACTTGCTTTCCAATGGCATTTGTCAGGGTGATTGTTTTCTTCTCACAATCCATCAATCCCTTATGCTTGGCCAGCCAATCCATTCCAAGAATGACATCCAATCCTTGAAGGTTTAGAACTAGCATGTCTGCCAGGAATTCTAGATTGCCGATACAGAAGGCAACATTTCTACAGATAGAATTAACAATCATCCTAGCACCAGGTGACTGAATGATGATAGGATGCTCTAAAGCAACCACAGGCAAGTTGTTACTCAACAAGCGATCTTTTGACATAAATGAATGAGTTGCACCGGGATCAAATAAAACAACTGAAATCTGAGAGGAGATCAAGAGTCTACCGATCACGACGTCAGTTGCCTCTCCTGCTTCTGCAGCAGTCACGAAGTTGAGTCTTCCTCCGGTGGTTGATGTTCCTCTCCCTCTGCTGGTTTGGAATCTTCCTCCTCTGGCTTGTGGTGCTCCTCTGACAATAGTTCGTGCAGGTGCAGGGGATTTGGCTGCCTGAGCCTTAGCAACGCTGGGAGGTAAATGCCGAAGTGGACAAGTCTCTCTGTGGTGTCCTTTTCTGCCACAATGGAAACACTCTGCATTCTTCAGTGTACAATCTTTATAGAGGTGACTCCCTTTGCATCCGGGACATGTTAGAGTTGTTGGTGATGAAGTCCTCTGGGGTCTTGGAGATGCGGGTGCTCTGAAAGCGGCTTTGGCATATGGCGCTGGTCTTCCTCGGCTAGAATTTCCTTGAAAAGGGTATGCTATACTTTTCCTCTTGCGGTCTTCTTCTACTATGCCTCTTTTCTCCTCCATTTTGAGCACTCGATTCACAAGGACTTGGAAGTCCGTGAACTCGTGTGTTGACAAGTGATACTGATATGAGTTTTGTAGGCCTTCGCAAAATCTGTCGATCTTCCGCTCTTCTGTCATGATATCTTCAGGTGCATACCTGGCCAATTTGATGAATTCATGCAAATACTGCTTCACCGTCCTTCCTCCTTGCCTTAAATTCAAGAATTCTCTACGTTTGGCTTGGATAGCTCCTTTGGGGACATGGTACTTACGGAACTGTTCCTTGAATTCATTCCAGGTAATGGAATTCTGATTAGGGTGTACCGTCTTGTAATTTTCCCACCATGCTGCAGCCGATCCTGTGAGCTGATGGGGTCCATACAGTAGCTTCTCTTCATCATTACACCTGACAGTGTCCAATTTCCTCTCAATTTCTCTTAACCAATCGTCTGCCACGATCGGGTCTTCAGTGCAGGAGAAAGTTGGAGGACGCGTCTTTTGAAAGTCTGTCAGTCTTGCTCCAATGTTCGAACCTTCCTCGCGTCGTGTTGCGGAGTTTTGCATCAACTGTTCCAGAATTTGACTCTGTACCTCTGCAGATCTCTGTCGGTTTTGTTCCATCCATATCAGTATTTCTGTCAGATTTCCACCTTGCGGTACTGAAGTCGATGAATTTGGCTGATCTGAGGTATCTCTAGTCCTTCTCGTTGATGTGTTCCTTGGGACTTCTTCCGAGCCTTGGATTCTACCTCTGGTGTTTACCATTCTGTTCTGACAAGATAATTGAGAAAAGACTACTAATTCAAAAGAGCACAGATTGAACACAAGCTGAAATGAAAGATCAACCCAAGAGATTGGATTGGAACATGCGATTGCTATTTCCAAAGGTTTTTAAAAGATACAAGGTTTTCACCTTTACAGCCTTAGAGTTACCAACAAACAATACAAACAAAGCAGTTACTACAACAAGAGCTAAAAACTAACGATTACAAGGGCTAGAGCAGAAGGGTCAAGCTGAAGAGAAAACTAGGATCTCCTGTTGGTCCTGGAAGAACTGCAAGGTTCCACTTCTTCAGGGTCTTCCTCTTCTTGATCTTCGTCGGCATCCATAGGGTCCCATTCCATATCATTGTCCTCTTCTTCCTCAGATGAATCGTTGGTGTTGCATGTAGCAATCTCTTTTCCTTTGCCTTCAGGAACTTCCTTCCCTTTCGCGAGAGTAGGATATTCTGGTGCAGGGGTGTTGATCACAATGCCACGCGAAGCAGGCGTGAAATAACCCAGGTAATCCCTAGGTCTTCCCAAACTCTTGCGGGCTGTGAGTCTTATCTTCAAGCGGTTCTTTTTGTTCACCGATCCTTCGTCTTCGACTTCTCGTGCTCTGCTAGGTTCAGCCAACTCTTGAATCTGTTTCTCTTTCTCTTGGAGTTCTGAGCGGACCTTCGCAAGCGCTCCTTCGAGATAGTGACGGTCATCCCGAGCATTTTCATGCTCACGCAACAACCGAGTGTAGCTTGACTCCAAGACTTGGACTACATCTCTGGTTTTGGTCAGGATGGCGTCTCTCTGGTTGGTGGAGGGATGAACAGTTCGACGATCCGATCCGGGAACTTGGTAGGGTACAAAGCAGAAAGGAGAACCTATAAGAAAGTCATCGTACAGCTGGCGGATGGTACCTATAGCACGACGAGCAGCGTCTTGGATAGCATCTTCTTCTTCTTCTCTACGAGCTTCCTTTCTTGTTGATCCTCTCCCGATCTCTGGAATCTCGTACACAATCACCGAGGCACGGAAACCAAAAGGTCTACCATCTACTTCTTCTCGACGGACGTAGTAGACTGGTCGCTGGTTGTCTCTTGCTCCCAGAAATTGCAACATCATCCAAAGCATCAACGCCCATGATCCCAACTCGTCTCCGTGAATCAGCTTCTTACCAGGGGCCATCTGCGATGATGAGATACGGAGCACTTAAAAGTAGGAAAAAGGTTTTGAAAATTTTCAAATAATACTCATTATGCTTTTCTTAAACAAATTAGGTTTTTCACAATTAGATTTTTACCAAATAATCTAGCGATTCTCTACTTTAGGGACGCCCATTCTAGTAAGGGTCACGACCTACAGTCAAGCTTCATGCTCTGATACCATTCGCTGTGAGACCCCCATTTGAGGATCACCTTGGTAACCGCCCAGGTAGGTTACACACAGCAGGATGTCACATGAGCTCCAAACCACACAAGCATATTAATAACATTAAACAAGTATCAGGTCAACATGGCCAATATTACATAGCCAAAGCACCGAAAATGGCGCTAAGTAGAGTTGCTAAGAAAATAACTAGTTTATCAGAACCAGAATCGGAATCCAAGTACCGAACACACAACATAAAGCACAAAGCAACGACAAACAGCTTGACTTCCATCAGCAGCGGGGTTGGAGGGGCTTCTCCCACATCTGACTTGACTTGGTGCACAATCCTTCTAGAACGTGGGCTCATCCGGGGCACTTCCATCTTCTGTTGAGTACTCGTAACTGAAGGAATCGGGATCCTCGAATCCCTCTTCTACAGTTGGATATAAATGCAAGGGTGAGCACTTGGTGCTCAGCAACACTCATTCCAGGGATTAATGCAATTGTACTTACATGAGAGTGGAACATATGATTCCGGGGTTTAGTTTCGTATGGATAGAGATATATAGATTTCCAAGTCATTTGTTCAGTAAAACGGTACTTTTGTCATGAAAATGATACTTTAAACATTAAACAAGTTTTCAATGAAACATTAGATGTAGTGGTCTCCCATGAGTCACTACTTTGTTAACCGCATTATGAAAACATTTCAAAACATTACTTGTGCTATAACCCATGGATAACATCCACTACGAAAAGACTCCTGAACCTGGGAGTACAGAGTATCTGATACTTCTTTTACACTTTGCAAAGGTGTCCCTCTTTTTAAATCCACTGGTTCACTCGGCTTTCAAGTCGGATCAGCTCCATGTGACTTATACACATGTGACAGGGCCGAGATCACACAACGCTTTTATAGTTCAGTATTAACAGTATCCCCGCCCGGTAAATAGACAGTTAAGTCTCAAGTACCGTTGTGGGTCTTCCCCACTGCCTTACTTCCTAGCCTCTCTGGTCTATGTTCCCTCGGGACACATAGCCTTGGTCTATGTCCACGCGAGACATACGACCATTTAAGATTACAACCGCTCACGGCTTAATCAGGTCTAGGGCGCCTTCGTTCTTTTACGCCTTTTCCTCTCATCATTTTTCTGACTCACATCACTCATGGCCGAACCTTGGCCTTCCAGTTTCCACGCGAGAAACCAGATCGTCAAACCATGCAGGGAACTGCTAATACCAAAAAGCTACTGAGTTGTGCCTGTCCCATACCAGGCAAGTGGTTGGTACGTTTACAATTCGTATAGAGACACAGCACAAGGTTCTTGTCCTTATGAACCAATAGTGAGGAGCATTCACATTCCCTGGTGCGCACCGCACCCTCTCCATACAATCCAATCCTCACTACTGATCCCTTTTATCAGTTTTCTTGACAAAACGGTTTTCATCATAACTTCTCATGTATTTAACCATTTCAAGTTTAATGTGGATATTCAGTATATGAGTCCTAGGATGACAAAAGCATATATATATGAAGGTTCAATAACAAAAGGGGTTTCATGATCCATTAGGTAATATCTACTCATGTCATTCAAACATAACTTGTATTTCAAATAAGCATGCATAGTAAGAAACAGTGAATATACTTCATATGAAAATATTGGGTGAGACATGATCAAAGGAATGAGGCTTGCCTTGCGATGTTGGGTCTAAATACTCAGACGGATCTTCAAAGATTTCTTCCGCTCCTTCAACTTCTGACTCTGCGGCAATCAAATAACACACAAACGCATACCATAAGCATACAGAAAATAGTTTCTATAGAAATTGTTAAGTAAATAAGTCATGCATGCAGGGGAAAAGGTTAGGGCAAGGTCACAAAGGCTCTGGTTGAAGAAACGGCTAAAAAGGATTGAACGTCGAAGGGTCGACATTCAGTTCATGGCTTTGGCATGGCTTCAAACTAGTCTTAGGATGGTTTTCTGGAGAAGTGATAGAAGGGAAAGATGTAGAACACAACTCCAGGAATCTAGGGGACAAAGTGGCACTTCCATTGCTCAACCAGAAGGGGTCAAACAAGGCTAATGCCAGTGGCTGACATGCACTGACATAGTGCTGGACATGGCCAGAAACTAGGGCATGGCTTAACTTTTGATCCAGGGCTCCAATTGATGCAGCACTTTGTCTGGGAGGTAGGCATTACTAACAGGAACAAAATACTCAACAGGCTCAAGGACAGTAAGTGACTGGAGGGTGGCCAAATCAGGTGATGAACTGCGGTGGCGACACGGCACAGACACAGCTCTGGACAAGGATTTGGCAAAGGCATAACTCACAATCTAGGCAGATCCAGGTGTCGAGCTAGTGGAATAAAATGCTCAGGGAGGTGAGGCGAAGCTAAGGGACAAAGTGGTGTCGGCTGAATCGGCCGGGAACAAATTCCGGCGACCGGCGCTGGAGAAGATGACACTGGAGCTCGGGGGCTTTTGATACAGGGCGAATGAGCTCAAATCCAAGCTTGAGAATGATCTCTAGGGCACAACAAGGCTACTGGAGGGATCAATTTTGCTGGGAGATGGCCGGAGAAGCTTGGCGACGAGGTCCGGCGAACGGCTGAGGTTCCAGTTTGGGATTTCTTCGATTTGGACTCAATTGAAGATTTTGATTCAACAGGCTTCCTCTACTAAGCTTACTGATCAACTTCTTCTACAAAATCGAGGGTTAATTTGGGGTGAATCGAACGGCATTGGGGGAACAGGGCAAATCGGGAATCCGGCGATCACCGGCGATGGGGATCGATCTGGTGCAATTGGTTGCGACTAAACAGAGAGGGGAAAGAGGGGAACTCACTGGTGAACTTGGATTGGAGAAAGGGGCAGTGAAATGGGCTGGCACCGTGAGCTCACCCACTGGCTCGCCGGAGAAGAAGGTGAAAACGGCGAGAGCTCTTGAAAAATGGCTAAGTCCTGAGATGAGGCTTAAGCACAGCACTGGAGGGTTTAAATAGGTCCAAGGGCGGAGCTTGCGAGGGATTAAACGACAGTGGTTGCTTGCGCCGGGGAGAAGTTTGTCGGGCGCAGGCGCAACAGCGGCGAACGGCGATGTGATCGCGCTCAGGCGGTGCTGCAGCTTTGCCAGCGACGCCAGGGTGCCTTGGAACTTCGTCCGGGACGGCGCAGATGCGGAGGCGACAACGTAGCTCCGGCAACGACACGTACACGCATGCAATTGCCACGGCACGGGAGCGCGCGTGCAAAACGCTACTGGAGCGCAGCCGTTTATCCGCTGGGCGAGGCGATGCAACTGTGCTGGCACGTGCGCGGGAGGTGGCTCGGTTGTTCACAACACAGGCGACATGAAGCGGTGGCCGGCGGCGAGCAAACGCGGCGAGAACCACGGCGCGGCAACAGCGACTCGCGCTGGTCGTAGGCCACAACCAGGTGCTGGTCGAAAGGACCTGAAAAGAAGTTTGGGCCGTTCTGCAATTTTTGAAACTTGCTCCAGGGACTGTTCTGTGAGGAAAATTTGAATAGGAAATGGACTTGATTGCAAATCTGGAGATCTGAGGGTCCGATCTGAAATCTGATTTCGCAGATAAGTTGTATAAAATTACTAGAACTCATCTGGCCAAAGTTTGGTATGATCGGGTAAGATCTGAAGGGTTTCGACAAAATTGGGGAAGAGCAGTTTAGGGTAAAATAGGGTAATTAGGGTTTTTAAAAAATGGCAAGGGTTGAAACTCAGCTTTAGGATGAGATTTTGGAGATGATCCCGAAGGGAAAAATATTCTGAACAACATTTAGAAGGGAATGGCTGAAGCAGATTAGGGTTTGGGGTTAAGATGTGGATTTTGGCTATTTTAGGGTTTGGCAAAAACAGGGGTGTTACACTGTATAAACCTCTCTGTGCTCCTATTCTCTATTTTTCTACATACCTTCCCGGAGGGTCATCTTGAAAGGTCTCGCTATTACAAATTTTGCATAAGTTCGGCTGAGGACTCCGAGTCCGAATCGTCGACAGTTGGCGCCCACCGTGGGGCCTTTCTCAAGGCGTCCTAATTTTAATTCGGAGGTTCGCTGAAACATGGCTAGACTATATGATTCTGAGAATGATTTTGATCTCGAGGATTATGCTCACATTCCAATGCCTTCTCCAAGCGACCCTGTTCCGATGGAGGAGGTTGAAGGCCAGAATCTTCCAGAGGTGGAATCATCTCTCCAGGTCATGTCCATCGACCAGGGGGCGACTAGCGCAAGGTCAGAACCCCCAGAGGTTCTCAATGCGTTAGAGGATGAATCCGGTCTGTCATACGACCCCGCTGAGGGGAAGGATGATATCGACCTGGAAATCAGCCCGGGGAGATTCAACCCTGATAACCTTCACCGTCTCTTTGATTTCGAGTCTGACTCGGAACAAACTAAGATGTTTTCCCCATCGGCAACCTCTCTCCCTAGACAGTTCGCTGCTTTGTCAGAGGAAACTCCTGATCAACAGGCTGCTAGGGAAGAACGGGATCGCAAACAAAAGGAGGATGAAGATCTCGAGCAACAAAACAATGAACTACGCAGAACTGCCCTAGAGGCTCTTCAAGACGCGCAGGCTCGTTACGATGCTGCTCCGAGTTCTTCTCGACGGTCACGTGGTCGCAAATGTGACCAGGCCCCTTCTTTGCCTCCGGAGTGGTTCCCGGTGGACGAAGAAACAGTAACACCTCGTGCCCCTAGGAGAAGCACCCATGGTCGACTGCGATCTATCGCGGAAGTCATGCGTAACTTTCCTCCTACGGTCACGGATGCGCAGAAACTGGCCTTTACCAGGATCTTGGCGGAAAGGCTGGATGAGGTCGCGTCTGAGGCGACCCCAACGGCCTCTTCCCGCTTGGTAACACGTTCCCGCGAACGAGAGTATCCTCACTCTGGTTCTGGCCGACGAAGTTACCCACCGCCCGTACTGTCCCGACAGGACAAGTACCGGCGAACGCAGGATTCTCGTAGTAGGGATCGGGTTCCTGTTCACTCTCGTTTGGGACCGCGAGTAACTTCACCGTTGTGTGAGGTCGCCCGTAACCCGGTTGAGAGTCACAGGACAGTTCGCGGTCCCTACGTCGGTTGTAAAGCTTTCTCGCCCGGCCTAGGTGCGGTCATTTGGCCTGATAAGTTTCGACCAGGGGCCATTGAGAGGTTTGATGGAACTCAGAACCCATCCGAGTTCCTTCAAATCTATATCACTGCCATCTAAGCGGCAGGAGGCAATGACCAGGTCATGGCCAACTACCTGCCTACAGTCCTCGAAGGACCGGCTAGAACCTGGCTGTTTAACCAGCCCGAAGGTTCCATCTATAATTGGGAAATGCTGTGCGACGCTATCCTCAGCAATTTCCAAAACTGTTACCAAAAGCCGGGTAAAGAGGACGATCTTCATCGGCTACGACAAACTTCAACCGAGACTCTTCGGCAGTTTGTCAAGAGGTTTGTCGGGGTGAGGAATACCATCCCGAACATATCTGATGGCTCCGTTATCAGGGCATTTAAACATGCCGTTCGATACCGGAGATTCACCGAAGACTTGCTTATCCACCCTCCTCAATTAGTGGCCGATCTATTCGACATGGCCGATCGATACTCTGACGGAGCCGAAGCAGTCGAATGGAACCGGATGGTCGACAAGGGTGACCTACCACCTCAACTAGGTTTCAAAGACGCCAGGAAAGAAGATTCAAGTAAGAAGCCAGAATCTTCATCAGGTGGGAAGTCGAAAAAGTCGAAGAGGAACCGCTCTGGACAGTACCGCGAGGTCGCAGTCGCAGAGAAGCCGCCTTCGACCAAAGGTAACAAGCCTTCATTTAAGAATAAAATTGCTTCTGGTGGTCGTGGTGCCGACCAGCCGGAAAAGTCAACTAATCCGCAGGAAGGCAAGAAGTGGTGTCCACTCCACAACTCTACAGGCCACGACCTCAAGAACTGCAGGAGTTGGTTGAAGCAATTGG
The DNA here is from genome assembly GCA_019359835.1 of Pharus latifolius. NCBI lineage: Eukaryota > Viridiplantae > Streptophyta > Magnoliopsida > Poales > Poaceae > Pharus > Pharus latifolius. The sequence goes on along the minus strand of CM033328.1, from coordinate 32,535,687 downwards.
ATGATTTCTACCAGGGAGTTGGGCCAATGCCAACCTTACCGCCTAAAGATCAAGCGTGCGGACTTAGAGACGCCGACGGAGACGAGGAAATGTCCTACCAGGTACCTCAAAATCATATTAATGTTATTTTCGGGGGTTCTTCTTCTTTCGTTTCCAAAAGGCAGTTTAAAGCCTTTTACCGAGAGGTTAACCAAACGGAGACATCTCTTGGTGAACCTCAATACCCCCGTTGGTCAGATACACCCTTGACATTCGATTGTTCTGATTGTCCCGCGGGGCTTACTCGACCATTGAGACTCCCTCTAGTCATTACCCCGATCATCAGTAACGCGAGAGTCGAAAGGGTCCTGATCGATGGAGGGAGTTCCCTTGACATTTTGTTGGTCAAAGCGCTCAAAGAGATGCAAATTCCTCGTTCGAAGATCAAGCCCATAATCCATCCGTTTTATGGGATAATCCCAGGCCCCTCCATGATGCCGTTGGGACAAGTGGTCCTCCCGGTCACACTGGGAGAACCAGATAACTTCCGAATAGAATTGCTTACTTTTGACGTAATCGATTGTGATTCGGCTTATAATGCAATCTTTGGCAGGCCAACTCTCGCTAAATTCATGATGGCAACGCACTATGCTTATCAGTGCGGAAATTGCCTGGCCCCAAAGGTGTCATCTCGGTCCGAGGCAGTCGCAACGTGGCACTCGAGTGCAACCGGCTATCTTTGGAGATGGTCGATCAACTTCCCCTCCAGGACGCCCAGGTCGCCACCGTCGCCACCGACGCGATCAAGGCTGCTCCTCGACCAGATGAGAAACTCAAACTGGTTCCTTTGTACCCAGATGATCCATCCAAGACAATTCGGCTCGGATCAGCTCTGGATGACAAATAGGAACTCGAGCTCATTGCTTTCCTCTGGGCTAATGCAGATGTGTTTGCGTGGAAACCGTCCGACATGCCCGGTGTCCCAAGGGAAGTAACCGAGCACAGGTTAGCAATTCGACCTGGACAACGACCAATAAAGCAGAATCTCAGGCGTTTTGCTGTTGACCGATAGGAAGCCATCCGAGAGGAGTTGGACAAACTCCTACAGGCTGGATTCATTCGTGAAATCGATCACCCAGAATGGCTCGCCAATCCGGTCATGGTCCGCAAGTCAAATGGCAAGTGGCGCATGTGCGTCGACTACACTAGCCTCAACGCTGCCTGTCCGAAGGACGACTTTCCCCTTCCCCGCATCGACCAGCTGGTCGACTCAACTCTGGGTTGCGAACTGATGAGTTTTCTGGACGCCTACTCAGGATATCATCAAATTAGCATGGCAGAAGAAGATGAAGAGAAAACTTCCTTCATCACCCCGTTCAGCACCTACTGCTACGTCAGAATGCCGTTCGGTCTCAAGAACGTAGGTTCCACGTACCAGCGCTTGATGCAAAAGATCTTTCTTTCCCAGATAGGGCGTAATCTCGAAGCATATGTAGACGACTTAGTTGTAAAAAGTACCAAGAGATTGTCTCATTTGGACGATCTCGCTGAAACCTTCTGTAATTTGAATCGCATTGGAATAAAATTAAACCCGGAGAAATGTTCTTTCGGGGTCTCTTCAGGAAAACTTCTTGGTTTTTTTGTGTGTTCCAGAGGCATTGAAGTTAATCCTGAGAAAATCAGGGCCATTGAACAAATGAGATCGCCCTCGACCATGAAGGATGTTCAACGCCTGGCTGGTCGCATGGCGGCCTTAAGTCGCTTTATATCACGACTAGGCGAAAGGGGATTGCCTTTCTTCAAAGCCTTGCGGAAGCATCACAATTTCACATGGTCAGATGAGGCCGAAAAAGTGTTTCAGGAGGTAAAAACATATCTATCCAGTCCGCCAGTATTGGTGTCTCCCGACAAAGGAGAACCATTGCTTCTTTATCTGGTGGCCACACCGCATGCGGTCAGCGCTGTCTTGATCGCGGATAGGGAAGGAATACATAGACCCGTCTACTATGTGAGCGAAGTACTTCATGGTCCTAAGCAGCGTTACCCTGAGGTCCAGAAGATACTTTACGCGCTACTGATGGCTTCTCGTAAGCTACGACACTACTTCCAAGCTCACAAGATCACGGTACCCTCCTCCTTTCCTTTGGGGGATATTATCCGAAATCCAGAGAAATCTGGTCGAATCGCTAAATGGGCGGTCGAACTCGGTGCCTTCGAAATCCATTTCACGCCCCGCACGGCGGTTAATTCTCAGGTTTTGGCCGACTTCGTGGTCGAATGGACCAACCCTGAGCCACCCGTGCAGGTGCCCGAGGAATTGAAGTGCCCTGATTACTGGACAATGTACTTTGACGGCTCCCGTAGTTTTCAACACTCGGGGGCTGGAGTGGTCTTAGTTACGCCTCAGGGCGAACAGCTTAAGTATGTCATCCAACTACACTTTGTTGCGACCAACAACGCGGCAGAGTATGAAGGTCTTCTTGCAGGGCTCCGAGCAGCAAAATTCCTCGGAGTCCGTCGATTAGTGGTGAGGGGAGACTCACAGCTGGTCGTAAACCAGGTAAACAAGGAGTACAGCACCTCCGATGAGACAATGGCTCATTACCTGGGGGAAGTGAGGAGATTGGAAAAACACTTCAGTCATTTCGAAGTCCAATACATCCCGCGAAAGGATAACATTCTCGCAGACCAATTATCCAAAATTGGGTCCTCACGCACATCCGCTCCGGCAGGAGTGTTCATTGAACACTTGGACCGTCCTTCGATCATGACTTCGGTCGAGGATGATCTGGTAATAGCCTGCGTTACCAACCTCGGTCAGGAACAGGATTGGACTCATCCATTGAGAGTCTATCTTGAACATGGCACCCTACCCGAGGACGAAACCGAAAGCGATCGGTTAATTCGAAAAGCGCGTCTGTACAAGCTCATAGATGGGATTCTGTACAGAAAGGGTACTCAAGGAGTATTCATGCGTTGTATATCTCAGGAGGAAGGAACATCCCTCTTGAAGGAAATACATGACGGTGTATGCGGTGCACATGCGTCATATCGAACACTGGTCGGAAAAGCTTTTCGACAAGGATTCTACTGGCCTTCGGCACTCGATGATGCCAAGCATATGGTCAAGATGTGTCCTCAGTGTCAGTTCCACGCGAGACAGGTTCATCAACCTGCCTACGCGTTACAAACCATTCCCCTCGCATGGCCTTTCGCGGTCTGGGGAATGGATATTGTTGGTCCTATGCCACAAGTGGTCAACGGGTACAAGTTTCTGTTCGTAGCCATTGACACGTTTACAAAGTGGATTGAGGCCGAACCGGTACGAAATATTACCGCCTCAGCAGCACAGAAGTTCTTTCATAAGAACATTGTTGCCCGATTTGGTGTTCCAAACCGTCTTATCACCGACAATGGTTCTCAGTTCGCCAGTGGTCTTTTCCTAGATTACTGCGACCAGATCGGAACTAAGGTGTGCTTTGCTTCTGTGGCACATCCGCAAAGCAATGGTGCTGTAGAACGGGCCAATGGGCAGATACTACAAGGCATCAAAAAACGTGTTTTTGATCGCCTTAAGGTTCGCTCGGGGGCTTAGGCAGACGAGCTTTATACCGTTCTATGGGCACTACGAACTACCTCTAGTCGAGCCACTGGTGAGACACCCTTCCATCTGGTCTATGGGGCCGAGGCTGTGTTGCCTATGGAAGTCAGTATTGGGTCTGTTCGGACAGAACGATTCGGACAGGTTAATCAGTCCGAACAGCGGTCACAAGATCTCATCCTCTTAGAAGAAAGGCGTGATCGCGCTTTGATCAAGTTCGCAGCATACTTGCAAGCCTTGCGCAAGTATCACAGTAGTCTTCACGTGGGCGACCTGGTTTTACGAAAAATCCAAAACCAGTCTAATCGCAAGAAATTCTCCCCGAAGTGGGAAGGCCCTTACACTGTTGTCTCGGTGCCGCACCAGGATCCGCGCGGTTAGCCATGGAGGATGGTCGAATTTTGTCCAATACTTGGAACATCGATCAACTTCGCAAGTTCTACGTGTAAGTACTCAATCCCTTTTCCTGTTCAATTAGCATTTTTTCATAAAACAAAAAATATTTTAGTTTCATACGATGAATATTTTCCTCCATGCCCATGTGCTACGAATTCGACTCGGGGGCTGGTCGCCCGCGGTTAGATCATTATAACGTCCTAGTCGGATTCACTGGCCGATCTCATGACCGCTTCCAGACAAGTCACTCCTAAATAAGCCGTTTCTCAACGCACACGGGGCTTTCTGGCAAGTCCTCGGTTATCTGAGTGGCTGCTGGTTTGCAAACAAGGCTAGGCGTTACTCTGATCATAATTGTTGGTTCGATCACACATCCCTGGTCGTTATATTCACTTCTCTCCTGCGTTTGTAATACTAAGCCTTCAGTATTTACAATCACAGGCGGGGGCTAGGGGGATATATTTATAGTATGAAACAACACAAAACAAGAATACATATATTCATTTTTCAAAAATGAATTTCCACATACATTGCATCGTATACAATTGTTTTTGTACAGGTGTAGGGATCACTCGATCCCAAGCTCAGTCAGGAGCTTATCTACAAGAGGCTTGACTTCCTCCATGACTGCTTCTAACTGTTCCTCACTCTCGACCTCAACCGGCCCCACCAATGGATTTAGATTTGCATCTGGGCCATGGTGAAGTCGAACCCGGCTGAGGATGGCGGAAGCGGCTGACAGAACCCTGGTTCTGATCGCCTCTTCTCGTCACCGTGTATCTTCAGGAAGATACTCGAGAAGTGGCTCCGCCTGGGCCATGACTAGTGTAGACCAGTCATTTAGGCTGAAATTATCTCTTGTGGTTTCGACCACATCAGCCTTCAGGAGATGAGCCACCGCCTTCAGTTTGTAGAAGATCGAACGGCTCAGCTCCCTGATTGCCCTTTCGGAACATTGAATAGAGTCACGGAGGAGTCCATTGTCTTGACCGAGCTATTTTATTTGACCCGCTTGAGCTGCAGCAAGAGAAAAGATTACTCGCGCGTTATGAAGTTAAGTCTTCCTAATCAGGAATCGACTTACCAGCAAGTTGTGACCGCAGCTTGTTGTTTTCGATCTCTTGGTTCCTAGTCACTCAGATCGAATGAAGCTTGACTGTGGCCACTTCTTTCTTCAGCAATGCCACCTCTCTGTAGTAGAATAGAAGGAGTAATCATAACCAATTTGTATCTGTACAAGTTGAAGAGTAATAATCCTTACCTGCGCAAGCTGTCTCTTTCTTTTTGTACGGCCTCAACGCTCGCCATCATAGCATGCGACTTGGCCGTCATCCGGGATAACTCCTATGATGCAAAAAAGGAGTTAAAGGTGTCCTATGTACAATTCAGGCACCGAAAGTGAAGTTCATCATACCTTCATGTATTCCCGTAAGGAAATGTCTTCCGAAGTAACCGGAAGACCCGTTGAAGGCCCCGATGCGGCCACAACAAGGGCAGCTGGTGGGAGTGCCTGCTGAGCACTACCCCCAGTCACTGTTGGTTGCTACTGGGTCTCCGCGCTTGCCTCTCCCCTTACGGCCCGGACGACTTCCTGGACAAAGGGGGCGGAGCGCTCCTCACTGGAGGCTCCCGCACCAACAGCAACTTCAACCCTCCCCGAAGCGGTTGAAGGGCAGGATGCTGTTTCTTTTCGCCTGTCAAAGGAAAGGGGAACCAACCGACCCACTTAGTGTGCCACTAAGCGGGGGATTTGAAGAGTCGAGTTAAAAATCCGATGCATGACTTTAAATTCGAAATAAACACGTCCCTTCATTTCCTTCGAATTTGGGGGCTAGCTGACGAGGATTGACACCCGGGTCAGTTCAAATAAATGCACTGTTGGTTCAAGACAGATTCGAGCCAGACACGTGCCCGGCGGTCCGAAATCAAGTCATTCTGAAAAGCATCAGCCCGAGGTCGCAGACTTTGCGCGATCAGGTCGCAGGCTTTGCGCGATCAGACCGTAGGTTTCACGCGGTCAGAAGTTCGTATGCTATACGCGAACAGAAAGTCGGAGATGTTGCGCGGTCAGCCAACATCCCGCGGTCAGAATATTCTCGACCAGGGTACTTGGAGTTCATTTGTCCGACTGTCCCTATAGCGGGAATATTCCAAGTATCCCGAAGATTCCTCCACGTAGAAGACCAACCGTCAGGAGGTTAATACGTGCAGTTATCCATGAATAACACATGTTTAACCTGCGTGGAGGTTAAGAGCGGTTCTCTAAAAACCGCATCCAACCATCCAAGCAACTGTTTGATGCAGTTACGACATGGCACCTTTTCGACCAGTATAAAAGGATGGCAAGGTGCATCAAACAGAGGAGAGGAATTGAAGGAGATAAACGTCTCTGATACAAGCGAGATACAACACATCTCAACCACTCAAACAGCCAAGTCTACGGCCCAGATTAGATAGTTTTTTACAAGCCTCTTTGGCTTCTTTCTGTATCCTTACATAGGAAAAAACCTTCGCCTGTGAAGGTGTTTTTCCGCCATCTTGTAAACCTTTCTCACCTATAGTGAAATCCCAACAGGACGTAGGGCTATTACTCCCACCATCGAGGGCCCGAACCTGTATAACCCTCTCTGTGCTCCTGTTCTCCATTTTTCTACATACCTTCCCGGAGGGTCATCTTGAAAGGTCTCGCTATTACAAATTTTGCATAAGTTCGGCTGAGGACTCCGAGTCCGAATCGTCGACAACCCGCACCAGCTCGGATCTCGAGGATATGCGGGGAAGGAGGAGAAATGGAGGAAGGAAGACAAGTAAAATGCTCTTGTTGACTCCCCTGACTTGCCGCTCTCCGAGATCCGCGATGCGAGGTGCAAGCGGTGGTGGCGGGGGAGAGGGTTCGTGTCATCCAAGGGATCTGTGGAGTTCCCAAACTCTAAGGATGCAGAGGTCCTGCAGTGAATGTTAAGTTGGCTAACCTTGTAAACTGTGTTTGTACACGTCTATATATGTATTTGTCTCACAATGTAGCTTTAAATGTAACAAACTCTGCTGAGAAGGAGGCAACACATGGATTGTTTACCCCGCAAAGGGAGAGCAACATCCTCACCCGGGCTCTAATACATAAGGAGCATCTCGGGCGGACGCGGACCGTGGGAGTCATCGTGTCATGGAAGGCCGGCTTCGAAGATCCAGCTCCACCAAGGAAGAAGGCCCACTCCTGGAAGGAGAAGGAATCGGAGCTGGTTGAGAAGACACGGGCAGATGTACGGGTAGATATGTCTGTAGAATTCGAGGCCAAGTTTACTGAAATGAGCCAACAGTTAGGACAACTGAGAGAAATGATGCAGTCCAAGGCTGTAGATCCAGCTCCCGAGGGCAATGATACCCCGCAGGGTCGGCCGAGCAGTTGCTCTCCGAAGGTCCACGTGGATCCGGTGGATCTGCTTGAGGTATTGCAAGCCTTGAACTTTGCACTTAAGTTGATGCCACTCCCGTTCCATTAGAATTGTTTCGCGAACCTGTTTTAATCTTTACAAATTTGCAGAAGTCGGAGAGTTGCAACCTAGTGACTCACCTAGGCCACGAGCACGAAGTGGTTGCACACAGATTCGTATATCCGTCTGGGGAGGATGTCATGATCCACTGCATACCTCTGAAGTCAGGGTTCACAAAGGTACAGGTGGACATGGTCATCCTGGGCTACACCACTTTTGTGTTGCTCGTCCCAACAGAGGAAATGCAGACTGTTGCTAAGGCAGTGGGCTCCTATGTACAGTGGCCCAAGAAGCGTGTTATAATACAGTAAATAAATCCTACCCATTTTAGTTTACAACCTACTTAATACGCTCAACTTGCAAAATCTAACATACGTATTCATAAATTGAAGTGGCCTACTGGTGTACTACCTGAGGACCCCACCCTCAGTGCAGGGCATGAGGGATCTCCTTAATTCGGCCCTCAACCCTCAAATGATGACCTCGACCCTAGCCAAAGGATCCATGCCTCCCTGGAAAGCCCCTTTGCCTGGAAAGAAAGCTATCAGCACCCCGCCCTTGCCTTCGAAGGTACATCCTCACTCGCCGGCAAAAGGCAAGGGCAAAGGCAAAAGGACAAAGGGACAGCCGGATAGATTCAAGAATGGGTTCACACTCGTGTCAGAGGCAATTTTGTGTAAATTGGATCGCACAACCAGAGACCTCCACGAGTGGTACCTACACCGGGCCGGCACAACTTGAACTTCCTAGTTCCCTTCAGGCCTGGACAGTTCCACCGTGAGCCCAGGAGCATATCCGCGGCGCACGAGGATTTGTTCGACCTCTTTAACTGGCGGGAACTTGATATGTCCATCCTACGGATTGGAGTCCTGTGAGTTTGCTTATCCTATATATTGTTGTAGTTCAGTTAATAAATGTAGTAACTTTCTATACAATACTAATGTCGTCCTTTGCATGCAGGTGCATGTACAGACTGGCGTCGATGAGGGCGTGTGACAAGGTGGGTTTCCTCAACCCAAAGAAAATAAGCCTCACGATGTTAGAGTAGGACGCAGCATACATGGAGCAGTACAAATCAAGGGCACTGCTGGAGCAGTAGAACAAGGAGTTCATTCTTGTGCCGTACCACCAAACGTTAGTGCATTTCCTACTAATTTAACTCACTCTTGTATGTTACACCTGACATATACTTTAAGCGGTTTTCTATTATGTACAATGTAGGGGCCACTGGATCCTCCTCGTGATCTATTCTTGGAGGAATGAGGTGTACTACCTCAATTCGATGCGTGACAGGTTACTGAAGGAATACGTGATCAAGGGGAATATGGACGCGTAAGTAACATGTTTGATTTAAATTTTGACCTCACTAGCTAATTATAACATATTAACCGGCAATGCTAAATTAAATACCAGGCTTTCGAAAATTATGTGTCTACTAGAGGGAGGCATGACGCATCGGAAGGCGACCGAATTTCTTGGAAAGAATATGAGGTAATTAATAAAAATCGAACTACTCACGAGTCTCATAGTTTATGCTTAATTAGTTTATGGAAAGAATAGCTAACATATCTTCGCATATGCAATTATCTCAGTGCCATTAGCAGCCAGGATCGTGGGAATGTGGGTTTTATGTGCTGCGGTATATGTATGACCTAGCCAGGACAAACTTTGCCCAATTCCTTTATGTAAGTATTTTAGCTAACTCAAATTTAAAAATTGGATGTGACGTTCAAAACTAGAAAATTAATTATTGACTCTTCACACATGCATGCAGAGCACCATGTCCAAAGACAAATACAAGAATACAAAGATTAGAGAGCTACAAAAAATTTGGGCTCATTATGTGATGGACGAAGTGGCTGTCAACCAGTCACCATGACTGTTGTCGACGATTTGGACTCGGGGTCCTCAGCCGAACTTATGCAAAATTTGTAATTGTGAGACCTTTCAAGATGACCCTCCGGGAAGGTATGTAGAACAATGGTGAACAGGAGCACAGAGAGATTTATACAGGTTCGGGCCCTCGATGGCGGGAGTAAAAGCCCTACGTCCTGTTAGGATTTCACTATATGTGATAAAACTTTACAAACTAGCGGGGAAAAACCTTCACAGGCGAAAGTTTTCCCTATATAAGTATACAAAAAAGAGCTATAGGAGACTTGTAAGTATTGTCTAATCTAAGCCGTAGGCTTGGCTGTTTGAGTGGTCGAGATATCTTGTATCTCACTTGTATCAGGGGTCTTGTTCTTCCAAATGTCTTGGATCCCCCATTTGATGTACTTTGCCACCATTTTATACTGGTTGAAAGGGTGCCAAATGAAGAAAACTGCATCAAACGGTTGGATGCGGTTTCTGGAGAACCGCTGTTAACTTCCACGGAGGTTATTATCACGTGTTAATCATGAATAACTGCATATATTAACCTCTGACGGTTGGTCTTCAACGTGGAGAAATTCTCGGGATGCTTGGAATATCCTGATATAAGGATAACCGAATAAACTCCAAGCACCCTGGTCGAGAATGTCTTGACCGCGGAATGTGGGCTGACCGCGCAACATCCCGGATATCCAGTCCGCGTATAGCATACGAACTTCTGACCGCACAAGGCTGTCGGCCTGATCGCACGAAACACGCAACCTGATCGCGTAAAGCTTGCGACCTCATGGTGATGCCCCTCAGAATAGCTTGAGTTCGCATCGCCAGATACATGTCTGGTTCGAACCTGTCTTGAACCAAAAGTTTATTAGAAGTGACCCGGGTGTCAATCCTCGTCAGCAAGCCCCCAAATTCTAAGAAAACGAAGAGACGTGTTTATTTCGAATTTTAAAACCATGCATTGGATTTTTAACCCGACTCTTCAATTTTTCCACTTAGTGGCGCACTAAGTGAAAACGGTTGGTTTCCCAAGACGGGTTCTGACATTTTGTGATGGGCAATGATGGCGCCGTAGAACTGTTTTTATCTCGAGGTAAAATTGTAAATGCTTTGACGAAACCCGAGGCGTCTGGAATGTAAACCGTCACCCAGGCGGCTATAAATACCAGGCTCCTGGATTTGTAAAACTCCACAATTTTCCTCCACGCCTAAGTCCTTTTCTTGTTATCCTGCCTACTTCCTTTTCACGTACTCCTCCCAATGGCAGATCACGATATCATCGAGATTGAGAGTGATGAAGAGGAAGTTGTCGAACAAGGGTCTCAAACGAATGAAGTCCTGTCTCCCTTAAGGAAGAAACCCAAGGTTGACGAAGGATCTTCCAGTGGAACAAAGGTGAAGAATGTAGCAAGTTTCTTTCTTCCTTCAGTTCCTTTGACCCTCCCCGTTCATGCCTCTCGGCAAGTTAGGCCTTTGTCCTTAGAGAAAGATCCCATCACATTCAATTCTCCCATCCTTTTGGGTGATCAACATCCTGGTCGGCAAGCGGTGACTATCCCTCGATCAGACGATTGCTATATTGGGTTGGCGAAGCAATCTTCTGATGGGAAGGTTGCTCTTCCACCATATGATGATCTTCCTCCCAAGATGGGTGTATTGACGGGTCATGCACCGGGACAGGTAACAATTCTTCTCCCCTTTAGCTGATAATTATAGTTAGTGTGACTAACTTTTGCAAAATGCAGGAGGTTGGAGGCTCCAGCGATCAGCCTTCTGCTGCTCCATCTCTTCCTTCCGGACAGACTCTTCTGGAAGAGAAGAATGCCCTGGAGAAGAAGACCGAGGAAATGGCCTCGAAGATTCTGCGTCTAGCAGAATGTCTTGATCGATCCCGAGAAGAGGCGCACCATTTCCGTCGAGAGAGGGACTTCGCTCAACAACAGCGAGAACTCTCTGATTTGATTAGGGACAATAGTGCGTCTGTTGTTAGGGACGATGTAGATAGACTTAGGGTAGTTGCTAGTTCCCTGGGAGTTGCCAATGTAGATCCTACTGACAACAACATGTCCCTTGGGGAACTTTGTAAACTTCTTTCGGAGCAAGTCGACGTTTTGATCGACTGTATCCCTTTTGTATGTAAAGAATGTAAGAAATAAAAGTTTCTTATTTCTCATGAATATCCTTCACATCTTCTGTGCGAAAATATAGCCATAAACTTTATGTTTGCGACCATTCATACACAGGAAACTTTATGTTTGCGATCAGAATCGTGTTTAAGAAAAAAGCACCGCGACTTGCCCTGATACCGCGATCAATTTCAGAGTCGCGGTCAGAACTAAATTGCGACCAAAGTCGGAACTCGGTCAGACTGTCACTCCGACTAGAATCGAAGTTTTAGTATAAAACACGATTTCGATAAAAACCATAACCCAATTAGAAACATTCCAGTACGTAAAAAATTGAGTTGTATGATTTTTTCGTAAAAAATGTTCAAAGCATATATAAAGGAAAAAACGTCTTCTGAAAAGTACTGAAAATTTTTCAGTCCTTTTGCACTTTCAGTTTCCAAAACAAAGAAGCCTTTTTGTTTCAGATCCGACGCCTGAACACTTTATCGGGTCCATCAGAGACAGTATCCATTATGGGAAATGAATAAAGCATTCAATGGAACGTTTGAAATGAGCCGTTTACTCATTAATGCGCCGCCTTGGGTCTATAAAAAGGAGCAAATGTCTTCTCAAAGAAGCCATACAGCCAAAAACCCTCATTATTCCCGCCGTGCAAAACCCTCATCTTCTTCAGCCTTCGTCCTCCCAAAATCGCCAGCTTTCCCTTTGATTCTCCACCAAAGATGGCGTCCTGGAGCCGATCCATCCACCATTCCGAGGAGAGCCTAGTGGCGTTAGAGAAGGAGGAGATCCTTCCTCTGCGGCTGCTCATTAATTGGCGGCCTGCGGAGAAGGACCAAGAAACCCCAACTGTCCAAGAGGGCGAGTTGGTGGTTTTTGAGGAGTACCTGCGCTGCGGGTTCCGATTCCCTGAGAGTCGGTTTCTCAAGGATGTCCTTGAGCACTATGGGTGGGAACTGATCAACCTCCACCCCAACGCGATGCTGATCCTTGCGGTATTCCAGCATCTTTGTGAATGGTTCGTCGGAATATATCCCAGCATGGATCCTTTCCGGCGATTCTACTTTTCGGCGTGGTCGAAGAGCACCAACGCCGCCGGATGCATCTACTTCCGGCTGAGGGACAAAAAGGAGTATCCCTCCCCACCCCTGCGAGACTCTGTGCACGGGTGGCACCAAAGGTAGTTTTACTGCTCTCCACCATCCGAAAGCAGTCTATGGTTTGAGAACTCGCGACCAGAGAAGTCGAGCGAGTTAGATGTTCCCCCGGCGATGAACTCAGAGCTTTCGAAGCATGCCGAGGTGATTCTTCACTTGGTCAATCAAGGATTGACGGCTCGAGACATCATCCGAGACTTCGTGAAGAACCGGGTGAGTCCTTTACGTGAAAGGGCTCATCCAGCATGGGAGATTAGGTCCATGGCGGATAGCACCCTGGACTACAGTAAAGGTATTTATTCCTTTGGCGCTGAGCTTTCCCATTCTTGAATTGTGCAAATTCTGACTTGAATTTGGGAACAGTCCTGCCTTCATCCGAAATTGAAAGGCGGACCAACTCCCTCCTTAGGGCCTACAACGCCGATGTAGAGGGCCCTAAGGGATCGCCTCGTCCACAGAGTCTGATTCACGCCGGCGACGACCTTAAACAGGAGCGCCGAAAGGTACATTCTCTATCCGGCCTCCATTTTTTAGATCTTATGCATGTCCAACGTTAAACATTTCCATTGAAAATGTGAATCAGCTCCTAGGAAGGTTCGCCGAGACGACTCTCTCAAGTGAGAACGTTGGCTCTCTTGGAAAGCCAATGGTAAAGAACGTGAAGAAGGTCTCCCAAAGACCCAGGACAAAGAGTCCTGCCTCCAAGAAAGCCAGACCGAATCCCGGGGAGGGGTCTTCACGGAGCGTTCCTCCTTATGATCGTCATGAATTGAATTACAATCAAATTGCTTTGAGTCGATTACCAATCTCCATAATTGGAGATTACACAATTCAAACAATTAGGAATTCGACTCAAAGTAAAATAGACGAAGAAAAATCTTGGAATTCAAGAACGATTACTGATTACTAAGATTTTGTCTTTTTTGCTAGAAAAAAACCAATAGTGATTTACTAACTATAAAGAAAAACGAATAACTACTGCTTATTGCGAATTGCTCCTGATTTAAACTAAGAGTAGATTTTCGTGATGTGATTTCTAACTATACAACTTGATTATATACAAAAAAATATCCTAATCCCTTTTTCCTTCCTTGAATCTTTTAGTTTTAGTCAATTCATGAAAAATTGCATACTATTAATTTATTTTTATCCATAATGGATTTACCTGGACCAATACATGAGATTCTTGTGCTATTTGGGGGATTTGTTCTTCTATTAGGGGGTCTAGGGGTAGTATTACTTACCAACCCTATTTATTCTGCCTTTTCGCTGGGATTAGTTCTTGTTTGTATATCCTTATTCTATTTTTTATTGAATTCCTACTTTGTAGCTGTCGCACAACTCCTTATTTATGTGGGAGCCATAAATGTCTTGATCATATTTGCCATAATGTTCGTAAATGGCTCAGAATGGTCTAAAGATAAGAATCATTGGACTATTGGAGATGGGCTCACTTTACTCGTTTGTACAACTATTCCTTTTTCACTAATGACTACTATTCCGGATACGTCATGGTATGGAATTCTTTGGACTACAAGATCAAACCAAATTGTAGAACAGGGTCTCATAAATAACGTTCAACAAATTGGGATTCACTTAGCAACTGATTTTTATCTTCCGTTTGAGCTCATTTCCATAATTCTTCTAGTTTCTTTGATAGGTGCAATTACTATGGCTCGGCAATAAGAAATACTTAGAATTAAAAATTTTAATTAAGTAACTAAAAAATCGAAATTTCGATTTAGTAAAACCCATCTACTGCCAACAAATACCTTTTTTCTCTTTTGTTGTGTAATTGTTCTATTTTAATTAAATGAATCGGTTCAATTCTTGTCCTCATATTGAAATGAATCGAGATTGATAAGGAGTTAGTTAATGATGTTTGAGTATGTACTTTTTTTGAGTGTCTATTTATTTTCGATTGGTATCTATGGATTGATCACAAGCCGAAACATGGTTAGAGCTCTAATATGTCTTGAACTTATACTGAATTCAATTAATCTAAATCTCGTAACATTTTCTGATTTATTTGATAGTCGCCAATTAAAAGGAGACATTTTCGCAATCTTTGTTATAGCTCTTGCGGCTGCTGAAGCAGCTATTGGACTATCAATTCTTTCTTCAATCCATCGTAACAGAAAATCAACTCGTATCAATCAATCTAATTTTTTGAATAATTAGACATGGAATCATCTAAACAAAGACGCACATATAAATAATATGGAATTTAAAAATGAATAGAAATTGAATACTATTTTCTTATATGAGAATATCTATTTTATGAGTAGATTATTCCATAGTATTGTTTTTTACTTATTGATTGAATATTGATTGAATTTTTTTTTTCAATTAATTGATATTGCAATTTGAATATTGCAATAATTTATGTCAAAAACACAATAGCCAATTTATCGGCTAATTATAATTCGCATGTACAATTCGTATAATCATGATTGTTGAAGTCCAAAATTCAAGTCTCTTGGCTCTTTTCATATTTTCTCACAAATTAAAAAACATATTGCATTGTTTGTTGAAGTTTGGATAAATCATTGCTTCGTCTGGTGTCTACAATACAATTGACTCATTCATATAGTACTAATTTTATTTTTACCAGATCGAAAATTTTTATGTTGAAAAGGAAAATTTATAAATCCAATGTCACATTCAGTAAAAATTTATGATACATGTATAGGATGCACTCAATGTGTACGAGCTTGTCCAACGGATGTATTGGAAATGATACCCTGGGATGGATGTAAAGCCAAGCAAATTGCTTCCGCGCCGAGAACCGAAGATTGTGTGGGTTGTAAGAGATGTGAATCTGCCTGCCCAACAGATTTTTTAAGTGTCCGTGTTTATTTAGGGCCTGAAACAACCCGCAGCATGGCTCTATCTTATTGATAGATTACAAAAAACTCCACTTGAATCGTCTGATTCCTCTTTACCGAAAAAGCCCGTGCTCGATTATTTCGAGCACGGGCTTTTCTGGTCAAAACGTATCTTGTCTTTATCACTTTATCATGAGTTATTTTCCTTGGTTAACAATACTTGTAGTTTTTCCAATATTTGCAGGTTCATTAATTTTATTTTTCCCTCATAGGGGAAACAAAATAGTTAGGTGGTATACTATATCTATTTGTTTATTAGAATTCCTTCTAATGACTTATGCATTCTGTTATCATTTCCAATTGGAGGATCCCTTAGTCCAATTAAGGGAGGATTTTAAATGGATAGATGTCTTCGATTTCCACTGGAGATTGGGAATTGATGGACTTTCATTAGGATCTATTTTATTGACAGGATTTATCACTACTTTAGCTACTTTAGCGGCTTGGCCAGTTACCCGGAATTCCCGATTATTCTATTTCCTGATGCTAGCAATGTATAGTGGTCAAATAGGATTATTTTCTTCTCGAGACCTTTTACTTTTTTTTATCATGTGGGAGTTAGAATTAATTCCTGTTTACTTACTTTTATCCATGTGGGGGGGAAAGAGACGTTTATACTCAGCTACAAAGTTTATTTTGTACACTGCGGGCGGTTCCATTTTTTTCTTAATCGGAGTTTTAGGTATGGGCTTATATGGTTCCAACGAACCAAGATTAGATTTGGAAAGATTAATTAATCAGTCATATCCTTCGGCATTGGAAATACTATTTTATTTTGGCTTCCTTATTGCTTATGCTGTCAAATTGCCAATTATACCCCTACATACGTGGTTACCAGATACCCATGGGGAAGCACATTACAGTACATGTATGCTTTTAGCGGGAATCCTATTAAAGATGGGAGCATACGGATTGATTCGGATCAACATGGAATTGTTACCTCATGCTCATTATATATTTTCCCCCTGGTTGGTAATAATAGGAGCGATACAAATAATCTATGCAGCTTCAACTTCTCTTGGTCAACGAAATTTTAAAAAAAGAATAGCCTATTCCTCCGTATCTCATATGGGTTTCATAATTATAGGAATTGGTTCTATAACCAACATTGGACTCAATGGAGCTATTTTACAAATACTATCTCATGGATTTATTGGTGCTACACTTTTTTTCTTGGCGGGAACGACTTGTGATAGAATGCGTCTTGTTTATCTCGAAGAACTGGGGGGGATATCTATCCCAATGCCCAAAATTTTTACCATGTTTAGTAGCTTTTCAATGGCTTCTCTTGCCTTGCCAGGAATGAGCGGTTTTGTTGCAGAATTAGTAGTATTTTTTGGACTAATTACGAGTCCAAAATTTCTTTTAATGCCAAAAATGCTAATTACTTTTGTAATGGCAATTGGAATGATATTAACTCCTATTTTTTTATTATCTATGTTACGTCAGATGTTCTATGGATATAAGCTATTTCATGTTCCAAACTCTAATTTTGTGGATTCTGGACCACGAGAACTCTTTCTTTTAATCTGTATCTTTTTACCAGTAATAGGAATTGGTATTTATCCAGATTTTGTTCTCTCGCTATCCGTTGACAGGGTAGAGGCTATATTATCCAATTATTACCCTAAATAGGATTTTCTTTTTTTTTAACTAGTCCGCTCTATATTCCATAGTGAAAAAACTAAATAATTCAGAAAAAACTAAAAAAGTCTAATTAGACCCATCTATAATTTTTGAGAACCCTTTGAGAAGACGTTCAAGGGGTTCTCAAACCAAACAAAAATGGAAAAACTTTCATTTCCTGAGGGTTTTATGTTATGTAATCATTTAGATGGTAAGTTAAATGAACCATAACTATGTAAACCTATTCCTAATAGATTGATACCAAAATAGCAGATCCAAATTATAAGAAATCCTATAGAAGCTACAAATGCCGAATTCGTACCCTTCCCATTTGGATTTGTTCTACTATGTAAATAAATCGCAAATATGGTCCAAGTAATAAATGCCCAAGTTTCCTTGGGATCCCAGTTCCAATAGGATCCCCACGCCTCATTAGCCCATACTGCTCCACAAAGAATACCTATGGTTAAAAGGATAAACCCTAGACTAATAACACGAGAACTCCAATAATCCAAACGCTCAGTTAATTGATATTTGTAATAATTTGGAAATGAAGGAAAAGAGGTGCTTTTAAAAGCACTTCTTTTTGCATTAAAATATTCAATTTCACTAAAGAAAAATGTGTTAATTAAAACATTTTTCCTCTTTTTACAAATGCAAAAGAAATCGAAATTTTTTCAAAATCTAATGATTAGAAGAGCGGCTGATAATAAGGACCCACACAAAAGAGTTGCATAGCTTAGTAACATCATACTTACATGCATCATTAACCACTGAGATTGTAGAGCAGGTACTAGTATTGTGGATTGATGCATTTCAGTCAAAAGACCCGACGTGGCAAAGCCTTGAGTTAAAATAGTACTTGGCGCAGTTATTGTGCTTAAATCATTTTTAGAGCTCTGTATTTTAGGAATCGTATGAAGAATATAGAGAGCCCATGAAAGGAAGATTAATGACTCATATAAGTTACTTAATGGAAAATGTCCCGAGGAAGCCCAACGAGAAACTAAGAATCCTGTTATAGAGAAAAAAGTAGCTATCATTCCTTTTTCTGATGAATCACGTAATCCCCCAAGTTCACGAACTAATAAGGTTATCAGATGAATCGTAATCACAATTGAAATGATTGAAAAAGATATATGAGTTAATATATGTTCTAAAGTTGCAAATAGCATAAGGAGAGGTCCCATTACAAAATTGTAAATTTCGAATTGAATCCATTTTATAATCTATTGTATTCTTTTTCGAGAATGCCGCCACTCGGACTCGAACCGAGATGCTTGAGCACTGCTTCCTAAGAGCAGCGTGTCTACCAATTTCACCATGGCGGCTAACTTGAAATAATAGCTAACTCAAAAGAATAATAGTTATTTTATGGCGAATCGTCGAGATTAGATTGGGACAGCCCATAGAATTTAGGAACGTTAGAATCTTCATTAAAATAGGAAGTATCGTTGCGAATTTTTTTTTTAACAATAAACTCTTACACAATAGAAATTAAGCTTGAAAGAGTTGGAACAGTTTTTTCTCAATTCAAATATAGAACTAATTTTTTTCTAATTAGTTTATAATTTAATTGATTCTTTCGATGCAATGCACAAAACCCAAAAAAGCCCTTTCTATCTATTAGAATCTCATCATTAAATCCAAAGTATTTTTAATTTTAGAATGATTTTTCTAAAATTAAAGTCTTTATGCTCTTATTATTAATACCATTTACCAAGCCTAAATCCATTTATTTGTGAATTTTGGATAAGATAGGTAGAAGTTGTAAGTCTTGTCGCAAGAGTACTCTACTTTTCATAATAGAATCTTTCTATTCTATTATGAAAAGTTCATTGATAGGAAGTGAATACTTAGAGTCCAGTATACCAAAAACTTTTGTTCTATATATCAGATATCAGAGGGATTAGTTCTAACTAATATTGTACCGAGGAATTCAACACAGAAAAATACATTAATTAATCAGAATTATTCATCTTAAATAATTGGAATTTATTTTGGATAGGTCAATTCTGATTATTCCAAAACCTGATTATTTGTTTGTTTGTCGCCCAGAAAAACCTTTTGGTTTTGGATGCTCGCTACCGCTGGGAAATGATCTTGATTTTGCTAAAGAATAAGATTGTACTATGGAAAAATAAGTCTTTTTCTTCCAAAGATTTTTACGAATACGCTTTTTTGACATTGAAGTACGTTTTTTTGGAACTGCCATTCAAAAAGGAGGTTACTTTTTTCTATTTGTATGTTAAAGACATCTATTACCACAAATCAATCCTTTTTTCTTCTTTTTCTTAGTATTTATACTTAGATACTGAAAGATACTGAAATTCTTAATTCTTTTTTACTTCATATTTCATCTAATGCGGATAAGACAAGAGTTTTTTAGCATATTTTTCATATATATTCTAAACTTTGCCTTAAAAATGTGGAATATATACAAAGATTTTCTATTTAAATTAAATAAATTTTTATATATTAAGTATACCCCATATATAGATATAGAGAGGCCATAAGATGTGGGGATAAAAAGAAGGGAAAATCTAAATTGTTAATTAAGTTCAGAATGGTATTCCATAATTGGAATTTCAATTAAAACAAAAAAATACTTAGTCTCTTAAACAAGAGATTCTAAAACTTAGGTAATTCTAGTCATTAGGATTTTCGTTCTATCAATCAGTTATGAAACAAGAAAATTACTTTATTTTAATAGAAGAATAAAAAGTAAAATGATTCAATCCTTTTTGTATTTTTAAAAATATCCTTCTTTAAAGTAATAACTAGATAACGAAGTTATTTGGTTAACTTTTTGAATTTAAACAACTAAACTAAACCACTTGTCAATTTTGAATTAACTAAACCAATTGTCAATTTTGAATTATTTCAATGAGAAAAATTCTGAATTTTTCAGAATTCCAGTATTTTTTCTTATCTTTTTTTTTTCCTTCAGAAAGAGATAAGAATTGGTGAATCGGAAACAATTTTTTTTAGAAAAATTGAAGTATAAATTTCAAGGAAAAATTGCAATTTCTTTTCTTATGGAACATACATATCAATATGCATGGGTAATACCTTTTCTCCCACTTCCTGTTATTATGTCAATAGGGTTTGGACTTTTTCTTATTCCGACAGCAACAAAAAATCTTCGCCGTATATGGGCTTTTCCTAGTGTTTTACTTTTAAATATAGCTATGGTATTCTCAGTTTACCTGTCTATTCAACAAATAAATGGAAGTTTTATCTATCAATATCTATGGTCTTGGACCATCAATAATGATTTTTCCCTAGAGTTTGGATACTTGGTCGACCCGCTTACTTCTATTATGTTAATACTAATTACTACTATAGGAATCCTGGTTCTTATTTATAGTGACGATTATATGTCTCACGATGAAGGATATTTGAGATTTTTTGTTTATATAAGTTTTTTCAATACTTCTATGTTGGGATTGGTTACTAGTTCCAATTTGATACAAATTTATTTTTTTTGGGAACTTGTGGGAATGTGTTCCTATTTATTAATAGGTTTTTGGTTCACACGGCCACTTGCAGCGAGTGCTTGTCAAAAAGCCTTTGTAACTAATCGTGTAGGGGATTTTGGTCTGTTATTAGGAATTTTAGGTTTTTTTTGGATAACAGGCAGTTTAGAGTTTCGGGATTTGTTCAAAATAGCTAATAACTGGATTCCCAATAGTGGGATTAATTCCTTACTTATTACTTTGTGTGCCTTTTTATTATTCCTTGGTGCAGTTGCGAAATCTGCACAATTCCCTCTTCACGTATGGTTACCTGATGCTATGGAAGGACCCACTCCCATTTCGGCTCTTATACACGCAGCAACCATGGTTGCTGCGGGAGTTTTTCTTCTAGCTCGACTTTTTCCTCTTTTCATATCCCTACCTTTGATAATGAGTTTCATTTCTTTAGTAGGTACAATAACACTCTTCTTAGGAGCTACTTTAGCTCTTGCTCAGATAGATATTAAAAGAAGCTTAGCCTATTCTACAATGTCTCAATTGGGTTATATGATGTTAGCTCTAGGTATAGGTTCTTATCAAGCTGCTTTATTCCATTTGATCACTCATGCTTATTCAAAAGCTTTATTGTTCTTAGGATCCGGATCTATTATTCATTCAATGGAACCCCTTGTTGGATATTCACCAGATAAAAGTCAGAATATGGTTCTTATGGGTGGTTTAAGAAAATACGTTCCAATTACAAGAACCACTTTTTTATGGGGTACACTTTCTCTTTGTGGTATTCCACCTCTTGCTTGCTTCTGGTCAAAAGATGAAATTCTTAGTAATAGTTGGTTGTATTCACCTATTTTTGGAATAATAGCCTCTTTCACTGCAGGATTAACTGCGTTTTATATGTTTCGGGTATATTTACTTACCTTTGATGGGTATTTGCGTGTTCATTTTCAAAATTACAGTAGCACTAAAGAGAGTTCGTTCTATTCAATATCCTTATGGGGAAAAAGGATACCCAAAGAAGTCAATAGGGATTTCGTTTTATCAGCATCGAATAGTGGAGTTTCTTTTTTTTCACAAAATACATCCAGAATCCATGGTGATACAAGAAATAGGATAGGATCCTTTAGCACTTACTTTGGAGCTAAAAACACTTCTGTCTATCCTCATGAAACGGGAAATACTATGCTATTCCCTCTTCTTATATTATTCCTTTTTACTTTGTTCATTGGATCCATAGGAATCCATTTTGATAATGGAGTAATGGAGTTAACCATATTATCAAAATGGCTAACTCCATCAATAAACTTTTTCCAGCAAAGTTTGAATTCTTCCATAAATTCGTATGAATTTTTCACCAATGCGATTTCTTCCGTAAGTCTAGCTATTTTTGGTCTATTCATAGCATATATTTTCTATGGATCCGCTTATTCATTTTTTCAGAATTTGGATTTAATAAATTCCCTTGTAAAAGGGAATCCGAAAAAAACCTTTTTGGATCAAGTAAAAAAAAAGATATACAGTTGGTCATATAATCGCGGTTATATAGATATTTTCTATACTAGGATCTTTATCCTGGGTATAAGAGGATTAACCGAGCTAATGCAGTTTTTAGATAAGGGTGTTATTGATGGAATTACCAATGGAGTAGGTCTTGCTGGTTTTTGTATAGGGGAAGAAATTAAATATGTAGGGGGAGGGCGAATATCGTCTTATCTATTCTTTTTTTTATGTTATGTATCCATATTTTTATTCCTTTTTCTTTCTTAAGTAATTCCCCAGCCTCCTTCTTTTCTAATTTCTAATAAGTATTGTATAATAGTTCGGTTTTCCGCGATTTTTTCCATTCCTCTGTGTAAATAGCCCAATATAGGTTCACAATCAATAACATCTTCACCATCGAGAGTAACGATCAGTCGGAGAACACCATGCATTGATGGGTGGTGAGGGCCCATATTGACTATCATGAGATCTTTTCTTGTAAGCGGTAGACTCATATCCTTTCTTCCTTAATTCATTATTCCATGAAAATGGATTATTCCATGAATTCCTCAAAAGAGGCTCATCAAAATGCAAAATCTAAGACTACTATAAGACTACTAATAAAATACGAAAAAAATTTGAACGATTAAATTACTGCTCCCGAATATCCAACTGACTGATTAATTTCTTATAACGTACTCTATTTTTCTTTGCCAAATAAGCCAGCAAACGTTGACGTTTTCCCAAAAGTCTTCGTAGACCTCTTTCCGATAAAAAATCTTTTTTGTGTAATTCCAAATGTGAAGCAAGTCTCCGTATCTTATTGGTGAAACTGAATACTTGAAATTCAACAGAACCCCTGTTTTCTTCTTTTTCTTCTTTAACCATAAATCCTAAAATTTTTCTACCTCCTTTCTTTTTCATGTATTTTTCTGATCAGGAAAAATAAAAAATTATGTCAGTTATTTTGAAGTTATTCTAATCTCGTACACACAAAAATTTTCAATTATTCATGTACTACTGGAATTTGGATTTATTTTATCGATGCAAATTGGATTTGGATAGAAGGGTACATTCTTTTATTTTAGATAGAAAAAGCGTTTTTTCTATCTAAAATAAAAGAATTTTGCTGATTTATTTATTGCTATATCCAATTTATTGAATTGATACACCATTTAATTGATATCATTTAGCAAAATGAAACACAGCATATGCATCCATTTTTCGGATCGAGAATTTCACGGGATAGAGATATGGTATAAGAAATAGGCTATTAAGTAACTCTAAATGAATTGTGGATACATCTGTATCCTTAACATACTGAAACGACTGCCATTATTCGTATCAAACCAATAGCGATTCATACAAGCTAAATCTTCTAATCAATGGTGGGCCAATAATGAATTTTTTTGCATATGTATTAAGACGCTTGGCCTGATTTAGAAATTGTCCAGAGTTTTTTATGTTGTTTTCATTGCAAGATGATGGATCTCCTTCCGTAACTTTCCAATTACGAGTACGAGAATTGAAAGACATGAAAATTCTCAATTCTCTACGGTGTCTAGGAGATAGATAGAATATTTTCAGGAACAAGAAAATCAGAAGAATCTTTCTCTCTATTCACTACCATTCCGCGTCTTCGACTTCTATTAGTTTCTTTTCTTCTTTAATGCAATAGCTATAGCTTGATATAGAATCAATTTCTCAAAGTAATGGAAACCATTCTCTTATAGGAAATGGTTCGAAAATCGCTATTCCACCATTTAGGTATCGTGAAAAGTGATACCTGTGAAGATCGTGCATTTCAGTCACATTCAGATCCGTTTTTCGAGTCCATGATATAACCAAATTGGATGGATCTTCCACCCGTTTAGCTAAGAAAGAATAGATGCAGAGGTGGATAATAGATCGATATGAAGATCATGAGCTGCCCCATAATGAAACCACCAGTAGTCGCGGATATCTCCTTCTTCCATAATCCAAGATTGGAGAAAGAAGATATAAGAGGGACCTATGGAGAATGTGGTCAGAAATCCATAATAGAGTCCAACTACAACGACCAAATTAATTATCCTCATCGAGAAACTTAGACTACTAAGTAGAAAAGATTTGAAAATCATGGCATGGGTCTCCTTTTTTTCTTTCTTTAGAGTTTTCTATATGCACAATTTCTCGATGTTTCGATGAGAATTTCTTGACTTTCCATATATAGAAAGAGATAGACTATAAATGACATCTCTTATGTCAATAAGACCAAAGGGATGGATATTAAATGATAGGAAGTGATAGGAAGTGAAATAGAATGGAATAGAGCCACTTTGGGCTTCCCTATGAAATGGGGCATGGAACGGAGCCACTACGAATAAATTCCGGGAGTTACGAAGGAAGCTTCGGACTCATATTGTTCATGACCTAAGCTTTACGCGATCAGGTCGCAAGCTTTACGCGATCAGACCGAAAGCCTTGCGTGGTCAGAAGTTCGTAAGCTATACGCGAACTACACATTCGGGATATTGCGCGGTCAGCCAATATCCCGCGGTCAGAACATCTGCCGATCAGGATACTTGGGATCTATCCTTTTCGGTTGCCCGTACAACAGGATATTCTAAGTATCCCGAAGATTCCTACACGTGGAGAATCAACTGTCAGAAGGTTAACACATACAGTTATCCATGAATAACACGTGTTTAACCTGCGTGGAGGTTAAGAGCAGTACCAAAAAACCGCATCCAACTGTCCGTGCAACCGTTTGATGCAGTTTCCTCTACATGGCACCCTTTCAAACAGTACAAAAGGATGGCATGGAGCATCAATGAGAGGGATCGAAAACCGAGAGATCGGAAGATCAAGAAACCCAAAAATCATCCAAGTTAGCCAAGTCTACGGCACACCTCATATAGCATTTTAATAAGCCTTCTTTGGCTTATCTTTGTACACTCTTACAGGAAAAATCCTCGCCTGTGAGGACTTTTTCCTCCATTTGTAAACCTTTTACCACACTTAGTGAAATCTCAACAGGACGTAGGGCTTTTACTCCCACCATCGAGGGCCCGAACCTGTCTAAACTCTCTGTGCTCCTGTTCACTATTGTTCAGCATACCTTCCCGAAGGGTCATCTTGAAAGGTCTCACAATTATAAATTCTGCATAAGTTCGGCTGAGGACTCCGAGTCCGAATCGTCAACAGCTGGCGCCCACCGTGGGGCCTTTCTCAAGGCGTCCTAATTGAAATTCGGAGGTTCGCCGAAACATGGCTGGAGCATATGATTCCGAGAACGATTTCGATCTCGAGGATTATGCCCATATACCCATGCCTTCTCCAAGCGATCCTGTTCCGATGGAAGAGGTCGAAGGCCAGAATCTTCCACAGGTTGAATCATCTCCCCAAGTCATGTTAATCGACCAGGAGGTAACTGGCACAAGGTCAGAACCCGCAGAGGTTCTTAATGTGCTAGGTGATGAATCCGGCCCGTCATACGATCCCGCTGAGGGAAAATATGATGGTGACCCTGAAGTTAGCCCAGGAAGGTTCGACCCTGATAACCTCCACCGTCTCTTTGATTTCGAGTCTGACTCGGAACAAACCAAGATGTTCTCCCCATCGACGACCTCTCTCCCTAGGCAGTTTGCTGCGTTGTCGGAGGAAACTCCCGATCAACAGGCTGCCAGGGAAGAACAAGATCGCAAACAGAAGGAAGAACAAGATCGCAAACAGAAGGAGGAGCAAGATCTCGAGCAACAGAACAACGAACTACGCAGAACTGCCCTAGAGGCTCCTCAAGATGCGCAGGCTCGTTACGATGCTGCCCCGAGTTCTTCTCGACGGTCGCGTGGTCGTAGATGTGACCAGACTCCTTCCTTACCACCGGAGCATTTCCCAGTGGACGAAGAAACAGTAACACCTGGTGCCCCTAGGAGAAGTACCCATGGTCGACTGCGATCTATCGCGGAGGTCATGCGTAATTTTCCTCCTACGGTCACGGATGCGCAGAGACCGGCCTTTTTCAGGATCCTGGTGGAAAGACTGGACGAGGTCGCATCCGAGGCGACCCCAACAGCTTCTTCCCGCTCAGTGACACATCCCCGTGAATGAGATGGTCCTTATTTTGGCTCTGGCCGACGGAGTTACCCGCCACCTCTACCGTCCCGACAGGACAAATATCGGCGAATGCAGGACTCTCGTAGTAGGGATCGAATTCCCGTTCACTCTCGTTTGGGACCCCGAGTAATCTCGCCATTAAGTGAGTTTGCTCGAAACCCGACCGAAAGTCGCAGGACGGTTCACGGTCCTTACGTTGGTTGCAAAGCTTTCTCGCCTGGCCTACGAGCAGTCGTTTGGCCCGATAAGTTTCGACCAGGGGCCATTGAGAGGTTTGATGGAACTCAAAACCCATCTGAGTTCCTTCAGATCTATATTACTGCCATCCAAGCAGCAGGAGGCGATGACAAGGTCATGGCCAACTACCTGCCAACAGTCCTCACAGGACCGGCTAGAACCTGGTTGTTCAATCAGCCTGAGGGTTCTATCTATAATTGGGAAATGCTATGCGATGCCATCCTCAGCAATTTCCAAAACTGTTACCAAAAGCCGGGCAAGGAGGACGACTTGCATAGACTGCGGCAAACTTCGACCGAAACGCTTCGGCAGTTTGTCAAGAGGTTTGTCGGGGTAAGAAATACCATCCCGAACATATCTGATGGCTCCGTAATCAGGGCATTTAAGCATGCCGTTCGATACCGGAGATTCACTGAAGACTTGCTCATCCACCCTCCTCGATCAGTGGCCGATCTGTTCGATATGGCTGATCGATACTCCGATGCAGCCGAGGCAGTCGAATGGAACCGAATGGTTGACAAGGGGGACCTACCGCCCCAACCAGGCTTCAAGGATGCCAAGAAAGAAGATTCAAGCAAAAAACCGGAGTCTTCACCGGGTGGGAAGTCAAAAAAGTCGAAGAGGAACCGCTCTGGACAGTACCGTGAGGTCGCGGTCGCGGAGAAACCACCTTCGACCAAAGGTAATAAGTCTTCTTTTAAAAGTAAAACTGCTTCTGGCGGCCGGGATTCCGACCAGCCAGAAAAATCAACTAATCCGCAGGAGGGCAAGAGGTGGTGTCCGCTCCACAACTCCGCAGGCCACGACCTCAAAAACTGCAGGAGTTGGTTGAAACAGCTGGATGATTTCTACCAAGGAGCTGGGCCAATGCCAACCTTACCACCTAAAGAGCAGGCGTGCGGGGTTAGAGACGTCGATGGAGACGAAGAAATGGCTTACCAGGTACCTCAAAATCATGTTAATGTCATTTTCGGAGGTTCCTCCTCTTTCGTTTCCAAAAGGCAGTTAAAAACCTTTTGCCGAGAGGTTAACCAAACAGAGACATCCCTTGGTGAACCTCAATATCCCCGTTGGTCGGATATACCTTTGGCGTTCGATCGCGCTGACTGTCCTGTGGGGCTAACTCGACCATTGAGGCTACCTCTGGTTATTACCCCAATCATCAGTAACACAAAAGTCGAAAGGGTCCTGATTGACGGGGGAAGTTCCCTTGATCTTTTATTGGTCAAGACACTCGACGAGATGCAAATTCCTCGTTCGAAGATCAAGCCCATAATCCATCCGTTTTATGGGATAATCCCAGGCCCCTCGATGATGCCATTGGGACAAGTGGTCCTCCCGGTCACTCTGGGAGAACCAGATAACTTCCGAACAGAATTGGTTACTTTCGATGTAATCGATTGTGATTCAGCTTCTAATGCAATCTTTGGCAGGCCGACTCTTGCTAAGTTCATGATGGCAACGCACTATGCTTATCAGTGCGGGAAATTGCCTGGCCCCAAAGGTGTCATTTCGGTCCGAGGAAGTCGCAACGTGGCGCTCACGTGCGACCGGCTATCTTTGGAGATGGTCGATCAACTTCCCCTCCGGGACGCTCAGGTCGCCACCGTCGCCACCGATGCGATCAGGGCTACTCCTCGACCAGATGAGAAACTCAAACAAGTTCCCTTGTACCCAGATGACCCATCCAAGACAATTCGGGTTGGGTCAGCCCTGGATGACAAATAGGAACTCGACCTCGTTGCTTTCCTCCGGGCTAACGCAGATGTGTTTGCGTGGAAACCGTCCGACATGCCCGGTGTCCCAAGGGAAGTAATTGAGCACAAGTTAGCAATTCGACCTGGACAACGACCAATAAAGCAAAAGCTCAGGCGTTTTGCCACCGACCGACAGGAAGCCATCCGAGAAGAGTTAGACAAACTCTTACAAGCCAGGTTTATCCGCGAAGTGAATCACCCGGACTGGCTCGCCAATCCGGTCATGGTCCGCAAGTCAAATGGCAAGTGGCGCATGTGCGTCGACTATACTAGCCTCAACAGTGCCTGTCCGAAGGATGACTTTCCCCTTCCCCGCATCGACCAGCTGGTTGACTCCACTGCGGGTTGCGAACTGATGAGTTTTTTGGATGCCTATTCAGGATATCATCAAATTAGCATGGCAGAAGACGATGAAGAGAAAACTGCCTTCATCACCCCGTTCAGCACATACTGCTACGTCAGAATGCCGTTCGGTCTCAAGAACGCTGGTTCCACATACCAGCGCTTGATGCAAAAGACCTTTCTTTCCCAGATAGGGCGTAATCTCGAAGCATATGTAGACGACTTGGTTGTAAAGAGCACCAAAGATTGTCTCATTTGGATGATCTTGCTGAAACCTTCTGTAACTTGAATCGCTTTGGAATAAAATTGAACCCGGAGAAATGTTCTTTCGGGGTTTCTTCAGGAAAGCTTCTTGGTTTTCTTGTGTGTTCTAGGGGTATTGAGGTTAATCCTGAGAAAATCAGAGCTATTGAACAAATGAGGTCGCCCTCGACCATGAAGGATGTTCAACGCCTGGCTGGTCGCATGGCGGCTTTAAGTCGCTTCATATCGCGATTAGGCGAAAGGGGACTACCTTTCTTTAAAGCCTTGCGGAAACATCATAACTTCACGTGGTCTGACGAGGCCGAAAAAGTGTTTCAGGAGGTAAAAACATATCTTTCCAGTCCGCCGGTATCGGTGTCTCCTGAAAAGGAAGAACCATTACTTCTGTATTTGGCGGCCACCCCACACGCGGTCAGCGCAGTTCTGATCGCGGAAAGGGAAGGAGTACACAAACCCGTCTACTATGTGAGCGAAGTACTTCATGGTCCTAAGGAGCGCTACCCTGAGGTCCAGAAGATACTTTACGCGCTACTGATGGCTTCCCGTAAGCTACGACATTACTTTCAAGCACACAAGATCACAGTACCCTCCTCTTTTCCTTTAGGGGATATTGTCCGAAATCCAGAAAAATCTGGTCGAATCGCCAAATGGGCGGTCGAATTCGGTGCCTTCGAGATCCATTTCACCCCTCGCACGGCGGTTAAGTCTCAGGTTTTGGCCGACTTTGTGGTCGAATGGACCAACCCTGAGCCACTCGTGCAGTTGGCAAAGGAACTGGAGTACCCCGATTATTGGACAATGTACTTTGACGGCTCTCGTAGTTTTCAACACTCGGGGGCTGGAGTGGTCTTAGTTACGCCTCAGGGCGAACAGCTTAAGTATGTTATTCAACTACACTTTGTTGCCACCAACAATGCAGCAGAGTATGAAGGTCTTCTTGCAGGGCTCCGGGCAGCAAAATTCCTCGGAGTCCGTCGATTAGTGGTGAGGGGATTTTACTGGCCTTCGGCGCTCGATGATGCCAAGTTTATGGTCAAAATGTGTCCACAATGTCAGCTTCATGCAAGACAGGTTCATCAACCTGCTTATGCATTGCAAACTATTCCTCTCGCATGGCCCTTCGCGATCTGGGGAATGGACACCGTCGGTCCTATGCCACAAGCGGTCAATGGGTACAAGTTTCTGTTCGTAGCCATTGACACGTTCACAAAGTGGATTGAGGCCGAACCAGTACGAAATATTACTGCGTCAGCTGCACAAAAGTTCTTTCACAAGAACATTGTGGCACGATTTGGTGTTCCAAACCGTCTCATCACAGACAACGGTTCTCAGTTCGCTAGCGGTCTCTTCCTAGACTACTGCGATCAGATTGGGACTAAGGTGTACTTTGCTTCCGTGGCACATCCACAAAGCAATGGTGCCGTAGAACGGGCCAATGGGCAAGTATTGCAAGGCATCAAAAAACGTGTTTTTGATCGCCTCAAGACTCGCTCGGGGGCTTGGGCAGACGAGCTCTATACTGTTCTATGGGCACTACGGACTACCTCTAGTTGAGCCACCGGTGAGACACCCTTCCATTTGGTCTATGGGGCCGAGGCTGTGTTGCCTATGGAAGTCAGTATTGGATCTGTTCGCACGAATCAATTCGAACAGGTCAATCAATCCGAACAGCGATCGCAAGATCTCATCCTCCTGGAAGAACGGCGTGATCGCGCCCTGATCAAGTCCGCGGTATACTTGCAGGCCCTACGCAAGTATCACAGTAAAAAGGTGCGACCACGTGATCTCAACGTGGGCGACTTGGTTTTACGAAAAATTCAAGACCAGTCTAACCGCAATAAATTCTCCCCAAAGTGGGAAGGACCATACACTGTAGTCTCAGTGCCGCGGCCAGGATCTGCGCGGTTAGCCATGGAGGATGGTCGGATTTTGTCCAATACTTGGAACATCGATCAACTTCGCAAGTTTTACGTGTAAGTATTCCAATCACTTTTTCCCTGTTCAATTAGCATCTTTTCATAAAAAGCATGTCTTGTTTTCATACAATGAGTGTTTTCTTTAAGCCCAAATTATACAAATTCGACCTGGGGCTGATCGCCGGCGGTTAGGTTACTACAGCATTTTTTAACCGGATTCGCTGGTCGATCTCATGATCACTTCCAGATAAGTCGCTCCTAAATAAGCCGTTTCTCAACGCACACGGGACTATCTGGCTAGTCTTCGGTCATCTGGGTGGCTACCAGTTTGCAATAAGGTTAAAAATGTTACTTTAATCTTGACCATCGGCTTGAAGCGCATATCCCTGGTCATCATACTTATGTTTTCCCCTCTGCTTAAAATACTAAGGCTCCAGTATTCACAAAACAGAGGCGGGGGCTAGAGGAATATACTTATAGTATGAAACTTATGATGTGAATATGTACTTTCTTTTGAAAATATAGTTTTACATATATTGCATTGTAATTACAATTGTTTGGTTACAAAAATAAGGATCATTCGATCCCCAGCTCAGTCAGGAGTTTATCTACTAGGGGCTGGACTTCCTCTATGACTGCATCGAGCAGCTCTTCACTCTCGACCTCAACCGGACCCACCAATGCGTTCAGATCTGCATCTGGGCCATGGTGAAGTCGAACCCGGCTGAGTACGGCTGCTGCGGCTGATCGAACCCTGGTTCTGATCGCCTCTTCGCGTCGCCGTGTATCTCCAGGGAGATACTCAAGCAGTGAATCCGCCTGAGCAGTAAGCAACGATGTCCAGTCATTTATACTGAGGTTGTCTTGCCTCAGTTCTACCACATCGGTCTTCAAAAGATCATCCACGGCCTTTAGTTTTTCAAAGATCCGGAGGCTCAGTTCTTTGATTGCCCGATCGGTGTGGCGAATCGAGGATTCAAGAATCTCCTTGTCTCGACTGAGCTGCGTAATTCGACTTGCTTGCGCTGTACAGAGAGAGAAGATTATTCGCATATTATGGATTCAAGTCTTCCTAGTCAGGAATCGGCTTACCAGCATTCTCTGATCGAAGTCTGTTGAGTTCAGTTTCTTGTTTCTTAAGCATTGAGACTGAACCGGCCACCTCCTTCTTCAAGAATGCAACCTCTCTGCAACAAAATCAAGGCAGTCACAACCAAGATATACCCATGTTAACCAGAGGGTAATGGTACTCACCTGCGCAAGCTATCGCGTTCTTTTTGAATGGCTTCTGTACTAGCCATCACAACACGCGAATGGCTTGTTAGCCAGGACAATCCCTGTGGCGCCAAAGAAGAAGGTCAAAGGTGTCCTAAGTATAATTCAGGCACGGAAGCAAAGTCTTATTATACCTTCATAAACTTTTGTAAAACGGCATCATTCAGTTCAGCGGGAATCCTCGCTAGAGCCTCCGACGTGCTCACTACAGGGATAGTTGGCGGGAGTGCCGGCCGGACGCCACCCCCAGAGGCTACTGGTTGTGACCCGATCCCTATACTTGTTTCACCTCCCGCGGTCCGGACGACTTCCTGAACCACGGGAGTAGAGCGCTCTTCATTAGAGGCTCCCTCATCAGCCCTAGTTTCAACCTCCCCAGTGGCGGTTGAAGGGTTAGGCGCTGTCTTCTTTTGCCTAACAGGAAGAATGGGTCAGGCAACTTTCATTTAAGATTACTATCAAGTAAGAGTTCTTACCTTATTTGAAATCCCATTCGTTCTTGGGACTTCTGGGAAAATTCCCCTTGCGAAGGAGAGCCGTCTCTGGTTCTCGCCTTCCTTATGGTAAACAAGGCAGCACCCCCCTGGAAATGTCATGTTATAGGCATATTCTTAGGGAACAGGTAAAAACACATAAAAAGATCTTTACTTGGGCCACCGGGCTAACTGGTGGGGCTGCATCTGAAGGCCTTGGCGATTCCAGAGTTGCTGGAACCATCATAGCTGGCCTTTGTTCATCCACCTCCTCCTCTGTCCGCAGAGGAGGAGGATTTTCCTCCCTGGAACCCCCAGTGGTCCCAGGGGGAAGCTCTCCTCCCTGTATATACATTAACTTGACAAATGTGCAGAAAGAGTCATAGAAGGAACAGCCGAAAAAGATTCCTTACCTTGGTCGTCCCTTCGACCAGGGAAGCAGAGATAATTGACCCTGAAACCTCGGGGGCTTCAGGAATTGGAGGGTTACCCACGACCACAAGATTTTCGGTGGTCGCAGGATCTTCCACGACCACCTCCTCGGTAGTAGTGGTCTCTGCGGGGCAGCTTGGGGCATCGTTGGATGGAAGATCCGCGATCTTCCTCCTTCGAAGGATCAGAGGAACGTCATCCTCTTCCTCCTCGCTCCCCTCTCCCTGTACGACGAAGAAGTGATTCCATGTCGCGCCTGAAAAAGTAGCAGGAATGCGATATCTTACCGCAGTCTTTCTTGCGGGACGAGGAATGCTTCGTGAAGACCCCTCCCCAGGGTTTAGCTTGGTCTTCTTTGGGGCAGGACTCTTTGTCCTGGGTCTCTGAGAGACCTTCTTCACATTCTTCACCGTCGGCTTCTTCGGAGAGCCGACATTTTCACTTGGGAACGTCGCATCCGCAAACTTCCCTAGGAGCTGGTTCGCAGTCCATTACAAGGGATTAGCACTGGACACACAAGACCTGCAGAGCCAAAGCTGGACAAGGAAATTACCTTTCGGCGCTCCTGTCTGAGGTCATCACCAGCGTGAATCAAGCTCTGCGGGCGAGGTGATTCCTTAGGGCCCTCTACATCGGAATTGTAGGTCCTAAGGAGGGAGTTGGTCCGCCTTTCAATCTCGGATGAAGGCAGGACTGTTCCCAAACTCAAGTCAGAATTTGTACAATTCAAAAAGGAGAAAGTTCAGCACCAAAGAAATAAATACCTTGACTGTAGTCCAGGGTGCTATCACCCATGGACTTAATCTCCCACGCCGAATGAGCCCTTTCACGCAGAGGACTCACCCGGTTCTTCACGAAGTCTCGAATGATATCTCGAGCCGTCAATCCTTCATTGACCAAGTGAAGAATCACCTCGGCATGCTTCGAAAGCTCCGAGTTCATCGCCGGAGGAATGTCTAACTCGCTCGACTTCTCCGGTCGCGAGTTTTCAAACCATAAACTGCTTTCGGATGGTGGAGAGCAGTAGAACCACCTTTGGTGCCACCCATGCACAGAATCTCGTAGGGGTGGGGAGGGATACTCCTTTTTATCCCTCAGCCGGAAGTAGATGCATCCGGCGGCGTTGGTACTCTTCGACCACGCCGAAAAGTAAAATCGTCGGAAAAGATCCACGCTGGGATATATTCCGACGAAGGCTTCACAAAGGTGCTGGAATACTGCAAGGATCAGCATCGCGTTGGGGTGGAGGTTGATCAGTTCCCACCCGTAATGTTCAAGGACATCCTTAAGGAACCGACTCTCAGGGAATCGGAACCCGCAACGCAAATACTCTTCAAAAACCACCAACTCGCCTTCTTGGACAGTTGGGGTTTCTTGGTCCTTCTCCGCAGGTCGCCAGTTAATGAGCAGCCGCGGAGAAAGGATCTCCTCCTTCTCTAATGCCATCAGGCTCTCCTCAGAATGGTGAATGGATCTGCTCCAGGACGCCATCTTTGGTGTAAAATCAAAGGGGAAGCTGGCAATTTGGGGAAGATGAAGGCTGAAGAAAATGAGGGTTTTGAGCGGCGGGAATAATAAGGGTTTTTAGCTGTGTGGCTTCTTTGAGAAGACATCTGCTCTTTTTATAGACCCAAGGCCGCGCATTAATGAGTAAACGGCTCATTTCAAACGTTCCATTGAATGCTTTATTCATTTCCCATAATGGATACTGTCTCTGATGGACCCGATAAAGTACTCAGGCGTCGGATCTGAAACAAAAAGGCTTCTTTGTTTTGGAAACTGAAAGCGTAAAAGGACTGAAAAATTTTCAGTACTTTTCAGAGGACGTTTTTCCTTTTTATACTTTGAACATTTTATTCGAAAAAATCATGTAACCCAATTTTTAACGTACTGAAGTGTTTCTAATTGGGTTATGGTTTTATCGAAATCGTGTTTTAGGCTGAAACTTTGATTCTAATCGAAGTGACATCCTGACCGAGTCCCAACTCTGGTCGAACCTTAGTTCTGACCGCGGCTTTGAAACTGATCGCAGAATCAGGGCAGGTCGCGGTGCTTTTTTCTTAAAAGTGATTTTGATCGCAGAACTAAAATTTCCTGTGTATGAATGGTCGCGAACGTAAAGTTCATGGCTATATTTTCGCACAGAAGATGTGGAGAACATTTCATGAGAAATAAAGAACTTTTTATTTCTTACATTCTTTACATACAAAAGGGATGCAGACGATCAAAACATCGATTTGCTCCGAAAGAAGTTTACAAAGTTCCCCAAGGGACATGTTGTTGTCAGTAGGATCTACACTGACAACCCCCAGGGAACTAGCAACTACCCTAAGTCTATCTATATCGTCCCTAACAACAGACGCACTATTGTCCCTAATCAAGTCAGAGAGTTCTCGTTGTTGCTGAGCGAAGTCCCTCTCTCGACGGAAATGGTGCGCCTCTTCTCGGGATCGATCAAGACATTCTGCTAAACGCAGAATCTTCGAGGCCATCTCCTCGGTTTTCTTCTCCAGGGCATTCTTCTCTTCCAGAAGGGTCTGTCCGGAAGGAAGAGATGGAGCAGCAGAAGGCTGATCGCTGGGGCCTCCTACCTCCTACATTTTTGCAAAAGTTAGTCATACTAACTAAAATTATCAGCAAAAAAGGGAGAAGAATTGTTACCTGTCCTGGTGCATAACCCGTTGATACACCCATCTTGGGAGGAAGATCATCATATGGTGGAAGAGCAACCTCACCAGAAGAAGATTGCTTCGCCAACCCAATATGGCAATCATCTGATCGAGGGATAGTAACCGCTTGCCGACCAGGATGTTGATCACCCAAAAGGATGGGGGAATTGGATGTGAAGGGATCTTTTCCTAAGGATAAAGGCCTAACTTGCTGAGAGGCATGAACGGGGAGGGTCAAAGGAACTGAAGGAAGAAAGAAACTCGCTACGTTCTTTACCTTTGTTCCACTGGAAGATCCTTCGTCAACCTTGGGTTTCTTCCTTAAGGGAGACAGAACTTCATTCGTTTGAGACCCTTGTTCGACAATTTCCCCTTCATCGCTCTCAATCTCGATGATTTCATGATCTGCCATTGGGAGGGGTATGTGAAAAGGAAGGAGGCAGGATAACAAGAAAAAGACTTAGACGTGAGAGGGAAATTGTAGATTTTTACATGTCCAGGGGTCTGGTATTTATAGCCGCCTGGGTGACGGTTTGCATTTCAGACGCCTCGGGTTTTGCTAAAACATTTACAATTTTACCTCGAGATAAAAACAATTCTACGGCGCTATCATTGCCCGTCACGTAATGTCAGAACTCGTCTTGAAAAACCAACCGTTTTCACTTAGTGCGCCACTAAGTGGAGAAGTTGAAGGACCGGGTTAAAAATCCAATGCACGGTTTTTAAATTCGAAATAAACACGTCCCTTCGTTTTCTTCGAATTTGGGGGCTAGCTGACGAGGATTGACACCCGGATCATTTCTAATAAACTTTTGGTTCCAGACAAGTTCGAACCAGACATGTATCTGGTGATGCAAACTCAAGCTATTCTGAGGGGCATCACCATGAGGTCGCAAGCTTTACGCGATCAGGTCGCAAGCTTTACGCGATCAGACCGAAAGCCTTGCGCGGTCAGAAGTTCGTAAGCTATACGCGAACTACACATTCGGGATATTGCGCGGTCAGCCAATATCCCGCGGTCAGAACATCTGCCGATCAGAATACTTGGGATCTATCTATTTCGGTTGCCCGTACAACAGGATATTCTAAGTATCCCGAAGATTCCTACACGTGGAGAATCAACCGTCAGAAGGTTAACACATACAGTTATCCATGAATAACACGTGTTTAACCTGCGTGGAGGTTAAGAGCAGTTCCAAAAAACCACATCCAACTGTCCGTGCAACCGTTTGATGCAGTTTCCTCTACATGGCACCCTTTCAAACAGTACAAAAGGATGGCATGGAGCATCAATGAGAGGGATCGAAAACCGAGAGATCGGAAGATCAAGAAACCCAAAAATCATCCAAGTTAGCCAAGTCTACAGCACACCTCATATAGCATTTTAATAAGCCTTCTTTGGCTTATCTTTGTACACTCTTACAGGAAAAATCCTCGCCTGTGAGGACTTTTTCCTCCATTTGTAAACCTTTTACCACACTTAGTGAAATCTCAACAGGACGTAGGGCTTTTACTCCCACCATCGAGGGCCCGAACCTGTCTAAACTCTCTGTGCTCCTGTTCACTATTGTTCAGCATACCTTCCCGAAGGGTCATCTTGAAAGGTCTCACAATTATAAATTCTGCATAAGTTCGGCTGAGGACTCCGAGTCCGAATCGTCGACAAAATTGCCTTTTGGAAACGAAAGAGGAAGAACCTCCGAAAATGACATTAACATGATTTTGAGGTACCTGGTAAGCCATTTCTTTGTCTCCGTCGACGTCTCTAATCCCGCACGCCTGCTCTTTAGGCGGTAAGGTTGGCATTGGCCCAGCTCCTTGGTAGAAATCGTCTAGTTGTTTCAACCAACTCCTGCAGTTTTTGAGGTCGTGGCCTGCGGAGTTGTGGAGTGCACACCACTTCTTGCCCTCCTGCGGATTAGTTGATTTTTCTGGCTGGTCGGAATCCCGACCACCAGAGGCAGTTTTACTTTTAAATGAAGACTTATTACCTTTGGTCGAAGGTGGCTTCTCTGCGACTGCGACCTCGCGGTACTGTCCAGAGCGGTTCCTCTTCGACTTCTTTGACTTCCCACCCGGTGAAGACTCCGGTTTTTTGCTTGAATCTTCTTTCCTGGCGTCCTTGAAGCCTGGTTGGGGTGGTAGGTCCCCCTTATCGACCATTCGGTTCCATTCGACCGCTTCGGCTGCATCGGAATATCGATCAGCCATGTCGAACAGATCGGCTACTGATCGAGGAGGGTGGATAAGCAAATCTTCAGTGAATCTCCGGTATCGAACGGCATGCTTAAATGCCCTGATCACGGAGCCATCAGATATGTTCGGGATGGTATTCCTCACCCCGACAAACCTCTTGACAAACTGCCGAAGTGTTTCGGTCGAAGTTTGCCGCAGCCTATGCAGGTCGTCCTCCTTACCTGGCTTTTGGTAACAATTTTGGAAATTGCTAAGGATGGCATCGCATAGCATTTCCCAATTGTAGATGGAACCCTCAGGCTGATTAAACAACCAGGTTCTAGCCGGTCCTGCGAGGACTGTTGGCAGGTAGTTGGCCATGACCTTGTCGTCGCCTCCCGCTGCTTGGATAGCAGTAATATAGATTTGAAGGAACTCGGATGGGTTCTGAGTTCCATCAAACCTCTCAATGGCCCCTGGTCGAAACTTATCGGGCCAAATGACTGCCCGTAGGCCAGGCGAAAAAGCTTTGCAACCAACGTAAGGACCGTGGACCGCCCTACGACTCTCGGTTGGGTCTCGAGCGACCTCAAGCAACGGCGAGGTTACTCGTGGTCCCAACAGAGAGTGAACAGGAACTCGAACCCTACTACGAGAATCCTGCATTCGTCGGTATTTGTCCTGTCGGGACGGTACTGGCGGCGGGTAACTCCTCCGGCCAGAGCCGGAATGAGGACCATCCCACTCACGGGAGTGTGTTACCGAGTGGGAAGAGGCTGTTGGGGTCGCCTCGGATGCGACCTCGTCCAGTCTTTCCACCAGGATCCTGAAAAGGGCCGGTTTCTGCGCATCCGTGACCGTAGGAGGAAAATTGCCCATGACTTCCGCGATAGATCGCAATCGACCATGGGTACTTCTCCTAGGGGCACCAGGTGTTATCGTTTCTTCGTCCACTGGGAAACGCTCCGGTGGTAAAGAAGGAGTCTGGTCACGTCTACGACCACGCGACCGTCGAGAAGAACTCGGGGCAGCATCGTAACGAGCCTGCGCATCTTGAAGAGCCTCTAGGGCAGTTCTGCGCAATTCGTTGTTTTGTTGCTCGAGATCTTGATCCTCCTTCTGTTTGCGATCTTGTTCTTCCCTGGCAGCCTGTTGATCGGGAGTTTCTTCCGACAGCACAGCAAACTGCCTAGGAAGAGAGGTTGCCGATGGGGAAAACATCTCGGTTTGTTCCAAGTCGGACTCGAAATCAAAGAGACGGTGAAGGTTATCAGGGTCGAACCTTCCTGGGCTAATTTCCGGGTCATCATCATACTTTCCCTCAGCAGGGTCGTATGACGGGCCGGATTCATCACCTAGCACATTAAGAACCTCTGTGGATTCTGACCTTGCGCTAGTTGCTCCCTGGTCGATTGACATGACCTGAAGAGATGATTCAACCTGCGGAAGATTCTGGCCTTCGACCTCCTCCATCGGAACAGGATCGCTTGGAGAAGGCATTGGTATATGGGCATAATCCTCGAGATCGAAGTCGTTCTCGGAATCATATGCTCTAGTCATGTTTCAGCGAACCTCCGGATTCCAATTAGGACGCCTTGAGAAAGGCCCCACGGTGGGCGCCAACTGTCGACGATTTGGACTAGGGGTCCTCAGCCGAACTTATGCAAAATTTGTAATTGTAAGACCTTTCAAGATGACCCTCCAGGAAGGTATGTAGAACAATGGTGAACAGGAGCACAGAGAGATTTATACAGGTTCGGGCCCTCGATGGTGGGAGTAAAAGCCCTACGTCCTGTTAGGATTTCACTATATGTGATAAAACTTTACAAACTAGCGGGGAGAAACCTTCACAGGCGAAAGTTTTCCCTATATAAGTATACAAAAAAGAGCTATAGGAGACTTGTAAGTATTGTCTAATCTAAGCCGTAGGCTTAGCTGTTTGAGTGGTCGAGATATCTTGTATCTCACTTGTATCAGGGGTCTTGTTCTTCCAAATGTCTTGGATCTCCCATTTGATGTACTTTGCCACCTTTGTATACTGGTTGAAAGGGTGCCAAATGAAGAAAACTGCATCAAACGGCTGGATGCGGTTTCTGGAGAACCGTTGTTAACTTCCACGGAGGTTATTATCACGTGTTAATCATGAATAACTGCATATATTAACCTCTGACGGTTGGTCTTCAACGTGGAGAAATTCTCGGGATGCTTGGAATATCCTGATATAAGGATAACCAAATAAACTCCAAGCACCCTGGTCGAGAATGTCCTGACCGCGGAATGTGGGCTGACCGCGCAACATACCGGATATCCAGTCCGCGTATAGCATACGAACTTCTGACCGCACAAGGCTGTCGGCCTGATCGCACGAAACCCGCGACCTGATCGCGTAAAGCTTGCGACCTCATGGTGATGCCCCTCAGAATAGCTTGAGTTCGCATCGCCAGATACATGTCTGGTTCGAACCTGTCTTGAACCAAAAGTTTCTTAGAAGTGACCCGGGTGTCAATCCTCGTCAACTGTCTTATTTTACTTGTTATAATTTTTCTTTTTATCTTTGCATTCTTCTACTTTCTATGAATTGGTGTTTTTTGTATTTGTATTGGTCTATATGTGAATAAATTGAATGTATGAATAAATTCAATTTGTTGAATTGAATAAATTCAATCTGTTGAATGTGAATAGATTCAGTTTGTTGAATGTTGAATTTGTATTTGTGAATGTACCTTTTTTTATCTGTACTGTGTTGTGTATCTAAGCTTCTTCTAATGGCTAAACAACAAAGAAAGTTAGAAGAGAACAATATATTCTAACCATTCACTAGTACTATCTGATAGAATAATATAACATAGTCTTACGGTTCACTAGTACTATCTGTTAGAATATAGTAAGATTAGTCTAACGGTTCACTAGTACTATCCGATAGAATAATATAACATAGTCTAACGGTTCACTAGTACTATCTGTTGGAATATAATAAGATATTCTAACAGTTCACTACAACAATCCGATAGAATACTATACCATCTTCTAACAGTTCACTAATACTATTCGTTAGAACATTACACTATATTCTAACGGTTCACTAATATTGACCATTAGAATATAGTGTAATGTTCTAACAGATAGAACTAGTTAACCATTAGACTATAGTAAACTATTCTAATGGTTAACTAAAAGAAACATAAGAATATTGTAGAATCTTCTAACGGTTCACTAAGAAAACCCATTAGAATATCGTAAGCTATTCTAATGGTTCGAAACTGTTAGAGTAGTGCTAGACTTATTCTATCGTGCCGATTGTTGCTTCTAGGCCTTCATGCCTAACCCTAATTTTGATGATTAATGAAAACTAAGTGTTTCAGACTGACTGTGCTTTTGAGATTGTTTGATACAGAGCTTCATTGGGAAGACATGCGAGATGAACAAGACAAACCCAATGCAAAAGAAATAAAGGCACAAGTCGCAAGGAATAAAATCGAGACGCAAGTCGCAAAAACACAAAAGACCTAAGGTAATATTGTTTTTGTTTACCGATCTCGGTGTTTGGAATCGATCGGTTTAGGAAATTATTTTTAATTTTAACCGTACTATAAAGAGAGGTTTCAAGTCCTCTCTATATCTCCAACATGAACCGAGAAACTTAGGTCATTGCATTGCATCTTTTTGGTTGGATTTGACTTGAATTTGATTTTGAAATATTTGGATTTTCAGTTGAGTTTTTGACAGCAGAAGAGTTTTTCAAATTTCTAGAAATATCTAGGCAGATATGGTTTTTTCTTCTGTTGACAAAAATGTAGCACTTAAAATTATCTTTCAAACAAGATATTAAACACCTCTTTTGGATTTCTGGATTTGAAGTTATAGCTGTTTTTGTTCAGGCTGACTGTCAGTTTGCTGAACTGACTGTCAGTTTGAATGTCAGTTTGTGTTAACTGACAATTGTCCAGAGAGTGTGTTTTTCGAACCAAAACTTTTTATACTAAACTGACTGTCAGTTTTCCCATACTGACTGTCAGTTGGGGTTTCGACCACAGCTGTTTTTATCTGAGTTTGTACTAACTGGTTGATGTTTTGGTCGAACTGACTGTCAGTTTGGGGTTTCAAGTTTCCATATACGACCACAAACGGTTAGCTATTTTTTATCTGTAAATTTTGTCGGCCGTTGTGTACGTAACTGACTGTCAGTTTGTGTTGCTGA
The DNA here is from genome assembly GCA_019359835.1 of Pharus latifolius. NCBI lineage: Eukaryota > Viridiplantae > Streptophyta > Magnoliopsida > Poales > Poaceae > Pharus > Pharus latifolius. The sequence continues at coordinate 32,493,754 of CM033328.1, read as the reverse complement.
TTTTTAGCCCTAGCTCCAACGGTTCTTTTGATCCTTGAGGCTATAAATAGGGGCTTTGGGCATGTGTTTGATACAACAAGCAGCCTTGCATTCTTATACACTCTTGAGATTTAGTTTTCTACACAAAATCTTGATCTGTTGATCAAGTTGAGTGTTTTCTGATCCACCGAGCATTCCAGTTCATTGTATTTGCATACTTGTAGTTTCTCAGTGCGTGTTTGGAGGTCTAGAGAAGACCTTGCTGCCTGTTACTCTTGGTGAGCGCCCTCACCTAGACGGTTCGGAGGCGTGGCTGTTGATCTCTCCGTTCGGAGATTGTAGGAGAGACTCGGCGCATTTGTACAAGGCATCGGTGCTCGCCTTTCCAGAGTGGAGAAGGAGCAACCAATAGTGGATAATATCCTGCGTGGGTATTGAGGCAAAACTCAATTGACTTGAGTGCTTCAACAAGGATTAGTGGAGATTGGGTGAGTCTCCGATACTTTGGTAAAAATCGATTGTGTTTGTCTTCTCCTCTTTGTTGTTTAATTGTTATTTGATCTTTTGTTGTTTATTTAAAAGTTTTAAAGCCTCCTATTCACCCCCCTCTAGTTGGCATCCTTGATCCTACACATGGTATCAGAGCAAGGTCTCTCGATTCATTAGGCTTTACCGCCTAAAGAGAGGATGTCGTCTAATGAGGGTTTCTCTCTTGGTCATACTAGTCGTGCGCCTATCTTTGATGGGACAAACTATCCCTATTGGAAAGTGCGCATGTCGGTATTCCTAGAGGCCATAGGGCTTGACGTATGGGAAATTGTTAAACTTGTTTTACTCCTCCGGATGATCCGGCAAGTCACTCTGAGGATGACAGGAGAAAACTGCATTTAAATGCCCGTGCGAAAAATGCACTCTTTGCCAGTTTATCTTTAAATGAGTTTAACCGTGTAAGCAATCTCACGACTGCTCACAAGGTTTGGACCACCCTCGAAGAAATTTACGAGGGCACTACAAAAGTTAAAGAGGCAAAGTTGCTCATGGTGAGGCAACGATATGAGACTTTCACAATGTCGTCAACCGAGTCCGTGGACTCCATGTTCACTCGGTTGAATAATATTGTGAATCAACTCAAGGGGCTCGGAGTTTTATTTACTAACCTTGAAATTGTAAGAAAGATGCTCAGGGCTTTACCATAAAGCTTCGACACTCTGGTGACAGTTCTCACAAACTCCGACTTGTCGACCACATGCAACACCGACTGATCTCTATGGGAACCTCATCACCCATGAGATGCACAAAAAGGAGAAGAAGGAAGCAGCCGAACCCTCGGAGACAAAGAAGAAGGCATTGGCTTTCAAAGCCAACACTAAGAACGATTCAAGTGATGGCTCCTCTGACGAAGATCTAGCACTCATGGTAAAGAATACTCAAAAACTTCTTCGCAGGTTACACAAGAAGGGTGTCAACATTGACACACGACCCAAGAGACCAAAGCAAACCAACTTCAAGGACATCATTTGCTATGGATGTCATGAAAAGGGACATATAGCATCAAGATGTCCAAACAAGAACAAGACGTGGAACAAGAAGAAAAAATTCTTCAAGAAGAGCAATGACGCATCCAAAGAAGCATGCTTCGGAGAATGGATGTCCAGCGGAGAGGACTCCGACTCCGACAATGAAGAAAGCTACTCCAAGAAGATAGCCGGATTAGCTCTCGGCAACACATCAACTAGTTCATCCCTTTGTCTAATGGCTAAAGGTGATGAAAAGGTACACTCTAATGATCCTTCATATGATGAATTAGTTGAAATGATCACCGAGTTAAATGAAGTTTACGGAGCTACTAAAAAGAAGTATAGAGCGCTTAAAGAAGAACATTTTTCTTTATGCACTAAATACTCCGAACTAAAAGATTCTTATGAAAGCATGCTCATAAAAGATATTACTAATGCTTCATCTAAGGTAGATGTTTCCACTTCATGTGATTTAAATGATACTCCTTCCAGTAGCCATCATATACCATGTGCTTCAAATGATACCATCTTAAATGAAAATAATGAACTTAAGGCACAAGTTGAAAAACTTGGAAAAGGTCTAGAAAACTGCTATAAGGGAAAAGTATCACTTGATCTAATACTTAGCAAACAAAAATGTTCATTTAGAAAAGAAGGATTAGGAAACTTTTCGAAGAAAGGAAAGAAACCAAATACTAAAACTGTGTTTGTAAAAGCATGCAACACATTTGCTTTAAATGACATGAAACTGGTCATTCGCATGAAGCATGTCCTTTAATGACTCCAAATTATGTTGATGCTTGCTACATGCTTCAAAAGTCGAAGAAAGGTTATGCTATAGCAAAGTATGTTGGTGCACCCATGTTAAATAAAAAGAAGAAATCTATTTGGGTGCCCAAAACTTTGATTGCTAACATTGAAGGACCCAAAAAGGTTTGGGTACCTAAAAGGACTTAATTCTTTTTATGCAGGTAAACTACAAGACCGGTGGGAGGCATTGGGTGCTAGACAGCGGATGCTCCGAACACATGATCGGTAACAAGAAGTTGTTCACCTCACTAGAAGACAACTCAAGAAAAAATCAAAAGATCACCTTTGGCGACAACCGTCAAGGAAATGTGGTAGGCCTGGGTAAAATTACAATTTCAAACGATCTTTCAATTTCAAATGTTTTTCTTGTTGAATCTCTAAATTTTAATTTGTTTTCCGTTGCACAAATTTGCGATTTTGGTTTTCGCTGCACATTTTATCCCAAAGAAGTTTTAGTTGAAAGTTTGAAAGATAATTCTTTGATTTTTAAAGGCTTTCATTTTGGAAATCTTTATTTCGTTGATTTTCATTCAAAAGATGCATCTCTTTCAACATGTCTTGTCTCTCAAACCTCAAAAGGTTGGCTATGGCATAGACGACTTGCACATGTTGGAATGCATCAATTGAGAAAACTGTTAAAACGTGATTTGGTTGTTGGCTTAAAGGATGTGAATTTTGAAAAGGATAAACCTTGTAGTGCCTGTCAAGCTGGCAAGCAAGTAGCTACTTTACATCCGATTAAGCGTGTTCTTTCGACTTACAAACCTTTGGAATTATTGCATATGGATTTATTTGGACCTTCAGAGTTCCAAAGTATCTGGTGTAGCAATTATGGTTTTGTGATTGTTGATGATTTTACTCGATATACTTGGGTTTTCTTTATTTCTCAAAAATCTGAAACCTCCGATGTTTTCAAAAGTTTTGCAAAACGTGTTTCTACTGAATTCGAGCTACCCATCAAGAAAATCCGAAGTGATCATGGTGGAGAGTTTATTAATTCAACTCTATTTGATTTTTGTGACTCTCTTGGAATCAAACATGAATTTTCTACTTCTTACACTCCACAGCAAAATGGAGTCGTTGAAAGGAAAAATCGAACACTTATAGAAATGGCAAGGACTATGTTAAGTGAGTATAATACTCCTACTTGCTTCTGGGCTGAAGCCGTGCATACTGCTTGCTATTCTATAAATTGACTTTATTTGCATCCTCTTCTAAATTTGACTCCTTATGAACTTCTTATTGGGCGTAAGTCAAACATTTCTTATTTTCGAGTTTTTGGTTGCAAATGCTTTATACTTAAGAAAAGAAATTTTGGCGGTAAATTTCAAAGAAGAGTAGATGAAGGCTTCTTAGTCGGATACTCTACCACTTGCAAAGCCTATCGTGCCTTTAATAACAATACTGGTTGTATTGAAGAATCTTGTGATGTTGAATTTGATGAAACTAATGGCTCGCAAAAGGAGCAAGTCTCTTGTGAAGTTTCAGGTGAAGATCTTCAAGAAGCCATGAAGATCTTCAAGAAGCCGTGAAGAACATAATCATTGGAGACATCAAGCCAAGAGAAGAAGATCAAAAAGATGATGTCAACATTGAGAATGTTGATCAAAATGAATCATCATCTCATGTTGATCCTCCAGAACCAAGTCAAGAAGAAGCAGCACAAGAAGAAGCACCAAGGCAACATCAAACGATCACCACAGATCACCCTCTAGACCAAATATTGGGTTACGTCAGTAAGGGTGTTCAAACTCACTCTTGTATTGCTGCATTTTGTGAACATCATTCATTTGTGTCTTCTTTAGAACTTAAACATGTTAATGAAGCTTTAAATGATCTTGATTGGGTAAATGCCATGCATGAGGAACTTAACAATTTTTCTAGAAATGAAGTATGAACTTTAGTGGAAAGACCCAAGGATCATAATGTTATTGGAACTAAATGGGTTTTTAGAAATAAGCAAGATGAAAATGAAGTAGTAATTAGAAACAAAACTCGTCTTGTTGCTCAAGGTTTCACTCAAGTCGAAGGTTTAGACTTTGGCGAAACTTTCGCACCTGTAGCAAAACTTGAAGCTATTCGTATTCTTCTTGCTTATGCATCATGTTTCAATATCAAACTATTTCAAATGGATGTTAAAAGTGCTTTCTTAAATGGTGAGATATCTGAACTAGTATTTGTTGAACAACCTCCTGGATTTGAAGATTTTAAATTTGCAAACCATGTATTTAAATTGTCTAAAGCTCCTATGGTCTCAAACAAGCTCCTCGAGCTTGGTATGAGCGACTTAGAGACTTTCTTTTATCAAAAGGTTTTAAAATTGAGAAGGTTGATACAACCCTGTTTACTAAGAAAATTGAAAAAGATTTGTTCATTTGTCAGATATATGTTGATGATATTATCTTTGGATCTACTAATGAACATTTCTGTCATGAGTTTGGAGAGATGATGTCTAGGGAATTCAAGATGTCCATGATCGGTGAGCTGAGCTTCTTCCTTGGACTTCAAATCAAGCAACTCAAGAACAGTACGTTCGTGAGTCAAACGAAGTACGTGAAGGACCTGCTCAAACGCTTTGGGATGGAAGATGCTAAGGCAATCAAAACCCCCATGGCGACAAATGGACATCTGGATATGGACAAAAGCGGAAAATCGGTCGATTCTAAACTCTATAGGTCTATGATTGGTAGCTTATTGTATCTCACTGCATCTAGGCCTGATATCATGTTTAGTGTGTGCTTATGTGCTAGATTTCAATCAGATCCTAAAGAATGTCATTTAATTGCTTTTAAAAGAATCCCTAGGTATTTAAAATGTTATCACAGTTTAGGTCTATGGTATCCGAAAGATGCAAATTTTGAATTAATTGGATATTCGGATTCTGATTATGCTGGGTGCAAGATTGATCGTAAAAGAACATCAGGTAGCTATCAGCTGTTGGGGAGATCATTAGTATCATGGTCATCTAGGAAACAAAATTCTGTAGCTCTCTCCACAGCTGAAGTTGAATATGTGTCTGCAGGCAATTGTTGTGCTCAATTATTATGGATGAAGCAGACATTTTTGGATTATGGATTTAAATTTGATAAAGTGCCACTCTTGTGTGATAATGAAAGTGCCATTAAAATTGCAAATAATCCTGTTCAGCATTCTAGAACTAAGCATATTGAAATACGGCACCATTTTATTAGAAATCATGTGGCAAAAGGAGACATTGATGCGAATTATGTCAGAACAGATATGCAACTAGCAGATATTTTCACCAAACCCTTAGATGAATTTAGATTTTGCTTCCTAAGAGGTGAACTGAACATTATTGATATATCTAATGCTAGTTGATGTGCTATTTGTGTTAAAAATGTATTATAATATTATTTTATTCCCTCTCTGGTCTTAATCTGTCTCTGGTCGAAATTGACCAAACTGACAGTCAAACTGACAGACAGTTTATCTAACTGACAGTCAGTTCAGTGCTTAGGAGCCTATTCTTAGCCTCTGGTCGAAGTCGTTGACCATGCTAACAGTCAGTTTCACAAATTGACTGTCAGTTATGAGCATCATCTTTGGTCGTAGCTCCTGGTCAAAATCGGTGACTCAAATTGATTGTCAATCTCATACACTGACTGTTAGTTTCAAAACTCAGTTCTGTGAACTAACTGTCAGTGTGCTACACTGATTGTCAGTTCCATGTTTCTGGGTTTGGAACTGACTATCAGTTGCGGGGTCCCGAACCCTAAAAATCCCGTTCTGTTTTGCGTCTCCTCGCCTCCTCCTCGCCGCCGTTGCCTCCTCATGCACCTCCTCGCCGCTCCCTTGTGCCCCGTGCCCCTACTTTTCGTCGCCGGTGTTCCCTCACCGCCGGCGCCACCAATTTAGCCGCACCTAGCCACCGGTTCTTCGCGCCGTACCTCCACCGCGCCAGCGTGCAGCACCATCGCCGTTCCTCGCCGTGGTCCATCTCCTCGTCGTGGATTTGTTGTGCCTCCTTGCTGTGCCTCTCCTCGAAGTGCCCTGTCTCTCTGCTCGCGGTCGTCATCTTGATCCCGTTTCAGCCTCCTCTGTTCAGGTCCCTGTTTTCCTCTCTGTGTTTTCGGTTTCGTCATGTCTGATCAGCCGGGTCCCTCTCATCGTGTTGCCCGACGGAAGAACGCGGCAAACAGCCAGCGTTCATTGGGTCAGCCGATCGAGACCCCGCCTTCACCTCCTCCTGAGCGTGTCCCCGTGGATTACTCCCGACGGCACGCTAGTCGCCTTCGCATGCTCCGCTCCACAAACCCCTACCTGCTGCCGCGTCCCACTGGTCGCGACACGTGCAACGTTGTTACCTACTATAACAACTTGCACCTCGATCTGTTTAACAGTGTTTACAGCCGCGCACCCCTTTTTGCTCACCGCTCTCTGTCGTTGGGCACGATCGCCTCTCGCACAGGCATCGCTACCCTCGCAAACCCTTTGGCTCCGTAGGGATCCGCGACCTCGTCGCCGATTCTTCTCTTCACTGGGCCGAGGGGCCCATTCGGCAGTTTTATTCCACCGTCTTCATTTCCCCTCAGCACGACTTCATGACCTTCATGACGAGCCTCCAGGTCTACACCGTTACGAAGGAGCAGCTTGAGACAGCGCTTGGACTGGTTCGCCCTCCTTCTGGCCGCCAGCTCCACACCCTTCCTGATCTCGAGCGTCGGGAGGTGGCCATGCTCTATTCCGGCCCCTTCCAGCTCCGTCACATTGCCGGCCTGCGCCGCGATGTTGACTTGGCCCTGCGGATCCTCCATCTCACACTGCTCCCCATGAGCAGAGACAGGGCTAGGATCACTTAGCTGGCCCTCCACGTCGTGATTTCTATCTTTCAGGAGGAGCCTTTCGACGTTGCTGATCTCATCATCAGTGAGATTCAGCACGTTCTTCTCTCTCCACACTGTCAGCTGATATACGCTCCGTATATCATGGCAGTGCTTCTGCATATCCGGGCCGTCGACGCTGAGCTCCCGCGGCCCCATCACCCTCTCCTTTTCTATCCTCCTGGTCAGGCTGATCGCCGTCTCGGTGCCCGGCCTGCAGTGGCTGCTGGCCCTGATTCTCCTGCATCGGATGATGATGCTGCGGGGGAGTCAGAGGATGAGGCTCCAGTTCAGGAGTCTGCCCCAGCACCGTCTGCAAACCCCGGCGTCGGATCTTCCTCGGCCTCTCCCTCTCTACTCCAATAGGTTCTTCAGGTACAGCAGCAAATCCTTAGCACCCAGGCGGAGCATCATCAGATGCTGCTTCGTTTGCTTGCTCAGCAGGAGGAGATTCTGCGTCGCTTGCCTGCTTCAGCCTCTCCGGTCCCTCGCAAGAGGGCCCGCCCTGCGTCCTCTTCCCCGAGCTCAACCTCAGGACCAGCTGCTCCAGGACCATCTACTCCAGCTTCAGCGGCACCAGCACCGGCTTCTTCAGCTGCAGCTGCTACTCCTCCGGCGTCTCCAACTGTCGACCCGACTGCATCTCCAGCAGGCTCCGGAGATACAGCCGTGTTAGGGCTTTCTTCATATGATGAGCATTAGGCTCTATTTTGATGTAGCGCCTCCCTTTTTGTGTTTGATGCCAAAGGGGGAGAAGTATTTTGATATGTCTTTAGTCTTTATGTTTTGGACAAATGACTTTTATGTCTTGATTTTATATCATGGAGATATTGTTATTATGGAGATATATTGGTTTATGGATATTGGTTTATATATATATGGGTCTATGCTCTAATACATATTGATATGATGTCATGATATTTGATGATGATATATGATGATGCTTATCTGTGATGTATATATGATGATTTTATGAGATGCTCTGATACTCCAGTCAGCTTATGATTGGTTTATGCTCTGAGATATGCATTGGTGTGATGTGATTTTTTTTATGCTCTGTACTTATCATATATGATGCATACTCTTAGGGGGAGCTTTTTCATTTCTTAGTTTCTTATTGAACACTTATTGTCATCAATCATCAAAAAGGGGGAGATTGTTGCATCTAGGCCTTCATGCCTAACCCTAATTTTGATGATTAATGAAAACTAAGTGTTTCAGACTGATTGTGCTTTTGAGATTGTTTGATACAGAGCTCCGTTGGGAAGATATGCGAGATGAACAAGATAAACCCAATGCAAAAGAAATAAAAGCACAAGTCGCATGGAATAAAATCAAGACGCAAGTCGCAAAAACGCAAAAGACCTAAGGTAATATTGTTTTTGTTTTTACCGATCTCGGTGTTTGGAGTCGATGGATTTAGGAAAATTATTTTTAATTTTAACTGTACTATAAAGAGGGGTTGCAAGTCCTCTCTATATCTCCAACATGAACCGAGAAATTTAGGTCATTGCATTGCATCTTTTTGGTTGGATTTGACTTAAATTTGATTTTGAAAGATTTGGATTTTCAGTTGAGTTTTTGACAGCAGAAGAGTTTTTCAAATTTCTAGAAATATATAAGCAGATCTGGTTTTTTCTTCTGTTGACAAAAATGTAGCCCTTAAAATTATCTTTCAAACGAGCTATTAAATACCTCTTTTGAATTTCTGGATTTAAAGTTATAACTATTTTTGTTCAGACTGACTGTCAGTTTGCTGAACTGATTGTCCGTTTGAATATCAGTTTGTATTAACTGACAATTGTCCAGAGAGTGTGTTTTTCGAGCCAAAACTTTTTGTACTAAACTGACTGTCAATTTTCCTATACTGACTGTCAATTGGGGTTTCGACCACAGCTGTTTTTATCTGAGTTTTCTTCTAAACTGGTTGATGTTTTGGTCGAATTGACTGTCAGTTCGACTAATTGACTTTCAGTTTGGGGTTTCAAGTTTCCATATACGACCACAAATGGCTAGCTATTTTTTATTCATAAATTTTGTCAGCCGTTGTGTACGTAACTGACTGTCAGTTTGTGTTGCTGATTTTCAGCCCTAGCTCCAACGGTTCTTTTGATCCTTGAGGCTATAAATAGGGGCTTTGGGCATGTGTTTGATACAATAAGCAGCCTTGCATTCTTATACACTCTTGATCATACACCGATCACTAGTGGTATGAAAACCATTGGTAAAGATGTGTTTTGAACTATTAGTAGACATCATTTTTGTACTAGTGATCCCTTGTCTAGTATTCGAACGATATAGCTTTCCTCATACCGTTGTGGAGGCTATCTGATGAGGTCATCCCTACACCAACATCTATACCAACCCCTCCAATCAGTGGACCAATTACTAGGAGTAAAGCAAGAGAACTTCAAACCCAAGTACAAACTTTTCTCTTAGATTTCAGTTATGATTTAAATTCTTTAAGGGTACTGCCCATTGGGAGTTTTTTTATTTGTATTAGGTATGAGGGCATGGAGATGAATGAGCAATACCTAGAACACCTCAAAGAACATGAAGGAAGACATAACAAAGAGACACATTGGGTTTTGTTTGCAGCTGCACATTTTCTAGAGAACACCAGTGCAATGTTTCGAGATTTGGCTATAGAAAAGTGTTCCAAACATATAAAAAATTATACTTTTATAAAAGTAGACTTCACAAGATTTCCAACAACAAAAATAACACTGAATTTGGACATCATTTGCACCTTGGGTGAAGAAAATAAACAAGGAGGAAAATCTGGAAATTCCAGCCGGCTGTCCCGTTTGAATTTGGTCAAATCCATGTCAAATATTGGTCAAATTCTCTCCAAAACGTGTGGAACATTGGGAGACCAAGTCAAGGTCGATTAAAACTCAAATTTACCAAAATTTGAGCAAGATTTAAAGGATTTCCACATGTTTTCTTGCTAGCTGCACCGATTCAGCCTGAATTGGATTCGAAGGACGAGTTTGACTTCAAATCAGTTTTTTTTTATTTTTCCACTTTCTATCTTTTGTTCAAACTTATTTTAGGGATATTTTTGTTAGTATTCTAGTTGGATACACTTTGTTTGGCGGTTAAGATTTGCCTTGCCCCCAACAACTATATATATATATATATACATGTAATTTATTTTCTAAAAATAACTTTTGTTTATCAATATAATTCTTATTACTTTCTAGTAATTTTGCACAAGTTTATCTTGTGTTTTCTCTGGTTTTTCTCTTGTTCTTCCTCGGGTAAGATTCAAGGGTGGGTTCTGTTGAATCCCTCTAATTGGTTCGTCAAGTTTTCAACTTATTTGACTCGAATTTGACCAAATTCAAATGGGACAGCTGGCTGGAATTTCCAGATTTTCCTCCTTGGTTATTTTCTTCACCCAAGGTGCAAATGATGTCCAAATTTAGTGTTGTTTGACTTGTTGGAAAGCTTGTGAAGTCTATTTTTAGAAAAGTATAATTTGTATATGTTTGGAGCACTTGTCTAGAGCCAAATCTCGAAAAATTGCACCGATGTTCTCTGGAAAATATGCAGCAAACAAAACCCAATGTGGTTGTTTGTTATGACTTCCTTGATGTTCTTTAAGGTGTTTTAGGTACTCCTCATGCATCTCTATGTACCCATACCTAATACAAATCAAAGAACTCTCAATGAGTAGTACCCTTAAAAAATTTAAATCACAATTGAAATATGAGAGAAAAGTTTGTACTTCGGATTGAAACTCTCTTGCTTTACTCCTAATAATGATCCACTGATTGGAGGGGTTTGTGTAGATATTGCTGTAGAAATGTCCTCATCACTATCTACCCCAGCAAATAGGGTTTTTCCGGGTGATATCCCCTTAGTCCCAAAAAAATACCCATCACAAGGTATAAATTTCATCCATAAAGGAGATATATATATATATATAGTTCACCAACTCAAAATGCGTGTTAATACCATTCCATACAAGGGATAAGTTGAAACTTAGTAAGGTAAATTGGTCAAGTTGTCTTCTAGACTTGCGATTGTACATGTAATTATGCTGCTAATAGTTTGGCACAAGGGTTTAGTTTGTAGTCCCAATTCATAACATAATCTCTTCTAATGTATTCAAATTATATCATTTTTTATATCTATTCTCCAAGTGTGTGTGTATTGGGATCAAAATAATCAAGGATTGTAACTTGTCTTGCTCTACGATCAGGTTCGAAGAGTAAACTGGGTCAAGGTGCTCTCCTTCCTCTTGATTGGAGCCTACAGTTGATCGTTCACATGCAGTTGCAACAGATTTTAAAACATCAGGTTTTGAAACACGTTTAATTAAAAGAAATAAGGAAATTGACTTGATTTACTTTGCAGTGTGAGAAGAAAAAAATTTAGAAGTATTTGAAAAAAGGATGAGAATTTAATCAAAATTTTGGTTTAAATTGAAACCGAGCAGATTGGAGGAGTTTAAAATAATTAAATCAATTTGTGAAAATGCAGGTTGAAAATAATAAATTTTTTGAGGAGATCTAATTTCCAAAATTTTCATAACTTGATTCCTATTGTTTAAAATAAACTTCTGTTAAAATTTGACTTCAAATTTCAGCTAAATTGGGCTATAAAACAATTAAAACAACTAGGAAAACCAATTTTAGTTCAATTCTTGGAACTGGAGCTCAGCTTAGGTCTGGAGCTGAGTAAAAGCCGGAGATGGGCTCCCGATTTAATTCAATTTGTATTGCACCTGTACAGTGGTACTAGGGTAGCCAATTCCGGTCATCTCTGGCAATCTCCGGCGACGGGAACAGCAGGGCCACATTCACCAACACGTAACACATATGTCCCAGGCGTGGTGGTGACGGCGGGGTGGCGCAGCACCGACGACCGTGGACCAGAAAGGAAAAACAGAGAAAACGTAGGACTTCACCGTCGCTGGGTAGTTCCGGCGAAGCTCGCCAGCGGTGAAATGGTCTGATGTCCCTCTTGGGACCCCAATCTGGTGGAACTACGATTAATTTGAATTTTGTGGAGAATTTCGAGCTTAATTTTTCTCGGTCGAAGCCACGTGGGTGCACGGCGAACTACGGTGACAGCTCGTCGGAGGCGGTGGCACTTGGTGGCGAGCAGGAGGGAGTCCAGGCGGCCCTATTGGCATGATGGGATTGGGTGGAGATATGCTGTGGAGGGCTGGCAACGTGAGCCAGATTTGCAGCGGAGTGGAGCTCGCCGTCAGCAACGATCACAGTGAGCAATTAAAAACTCGTCAGAACATAAAAGTTTCTAGGGCTGGGAGGAGTGCATTGGGCATAAAAATTTGATGTTTTTGGGCGTGTGGGGACTTCAATCAGAGACTCAAGGAGTGCTGCCGCCGCAGCCAAAAGCGGCGGCCGGCGGCGATTTCTCGTCGGAGTTGAGTCAGTCGGGTTGGCAAGGACTAGGGAGTGCTCTGAGGTTCGACCAATGCTCACCGGTGCTTAATGGCGTCGGCGAGCAACAGAACAGTGTATCGACAAGATGCACAATACACCAACGATACAACAGTAGCAGCAGTGATAATTGAACTGAATAACAGAGATTTTTGCAGATATGAATCAGTAATGTAGTTGCAATACAATCAAATGGATGATACCTATCTCAAAAATGGATGGGAGATCGAACATTTACCAAGTTCCTGGGATTGAGTAGGTCTAGATCACCTCAACAGGGCTGGAATAGAGCTGAACTAGATGATGTAACTGACGAATTTGTTTTACTATCTTACTGGGTGTTGTTTTATACTGCCTAGTAGATATATGGAGAAGCAGTGTTTGCAGGGATGTGGATGGCTGCTGAGATTTTTACTGTGAAGTGGAAGTGCTGAGGTTAAACTGGTGTGTGTGTGTGTGTTGAAGCCATGTGATGGTTGGTGAATATCCACCTGAAGTGGCACTTGCTTAAGGTAGCTTTAGGTGGTCTTCAGGTGGGTTCAACGTAAGATCAGATGGCCCTCTCTCAGGTAAGTGTAGGTGATGCTCCAGTATATTCACAGTTTCACACATCTTCAATAAAGCTAGCAAATGGAAGTATGGAACGATAGGGCTAGAGTTTTGGTTTTTCTGTAGGACGGTTTAGTTTGTTTCTAGTTTAATTGCTTCAAACAGAAAAAGAAAATCAGGTATTGGTTTATTAGATAGGTACTCCGATTAGAGGAAATTTACTTTGAAATGGCTCATGCGTCAGAGTTCAGATTTTTACACTGACTAAATAAATTCATATCAGAATTTTAATCAGGGAACACTTCTTGAAGTTTAATTTTGTTTCAAAATTTAAAATAAAGGACCGGAAGGTTGTAATTATAAATTTTTATGAGGTTAGTAGAAAAGTTTGAAAATATGAAGATTTAGTAACATTTAGTTACGTTCAGTATCATTTAAGAGTGAAATCCAAAGTTTTAAATGGAATAAGGATCTGAATTAAATTTTTGAAATTTTACCTAAGAACCTTATTAAAATTTTCTCCGGCATGGAAATTTGAAAATTTTAAATTGGTTTAAATAGAACTTCAAGAATATGAAAACCAATTCAAAGAATTTTTTTAAAAAAAACCTAGTTGAAATTTCAAGGATGTTACAGATCTACCCTTCTTGAAAAGAATCTCGTCCCAAAGATTCTATCATCTTCGAGACAAGGTGGGGAAAATATCATAGTAAATCCGTTTCCCTTTCCCAAGTAGCTTCTTCTGAATGGTTTTCCCGTAGAACTCGATGAAATTTTATTCTTCGGTTTCTAAGTCTACACTCAGTTGTTTCATGGGTGCATAATGGTTGCTATAGATAGGTCACATCTGGAGATACCGGTACATTCTTTAATTGAATTTGCTCATCAGGTTTTCTAATGAATTTTCACAATTGTGACACATGAAAAACATAGTAGATTCCAAACAACTCTACATGTAGCTCCAATTGGTAAGGAACTTCTCCTTTTCTAGTGATCACTCTAAATGGTCCAACATATGTTGGAGCTAACTTCCCCTCTTTTGAAATTGACGCACTCATCTAAGGAGTGTAACTTTAAGATTCAAAAGATAACTCACGTTGTCGATTATCAGTGTAACTTTTCTTCCTTGATTGGGTCATTTTTGGCCTATCCTGAATAATTCTAAAGTAGACTTCTGCATCTTGAACTATTTCAGGTCCAATTGATTGTCGCTCACCAACCTCTGACCAATGGAGTGGCATTCGACATTTGCGGCCATATAAGGCCTCGAATGGGGCCATTTGTAGACTGGTTTGAAAACCACTGTTGTATGTAAATTTTGCAAATGGTAAACATTTTTCTCAAGAAACTCGAAAATCAACTACCAGAGCCTAGAAGGGGCGGTGGTATGCCCGTGCCAGACTCAGTCCCCCCTCCCTTTTTTTTGATGTTTTCTCTCTCTCTCTCTCTCTCTCTCCTGAATTTGTTTTGCTAGCCTTTTTAATTTTTTTTCCTTCCCTTCTTCCTCCCAAACACCCATATCCTCCATTACCCATCTACAAAACTTAGGAAACCTCTATAAACCTCCAATAGATCTCAAAATCCAACCATTAAAATTTTGATCTGACCCCGGATTCCAGTTCCTTGCGCTGTGAATCCTCCAGATTTGCAACTTCCTCACCAATGATGATGCTGCGCCGCAATGTGAAGCAAACCGTGAAGCACCAACGAGGTATGTCCTGAAACACTTACTCTGATCCGGATTTTCCGCATATTTTCTTCAGTAACCCTGATTATCTAACTCGATTTATGCACATCAAGAAGAGGCCACTTTGGCCAACTCGTTTTCTGGATGCTTATGCTATTAGATCTTTAGGAATAGACGATGATGTGCTGCGCCTTATGCGCAATGTGTAGGGGTGTAAAACGGTTGGATTCGGATCAGATATTGTTTAAACCATATCCTATACCATATTTTTTAATCGGATACGAATACGGATTTCGGATTTTTTGGATTCGAATATGGTTCGGATGTTAGTCGAGTAAAATAATTATTTTACACTAAATATTTGTTGATTAACAAAAGTGCTATTTTCAACTCATTTTTTATCTCAACGCAAATACGACAATACATAGCATAAACAATTAAACATTTTGTTACGATTGTCAACATCATAATTATGATAGCAAATAATTTGTCAACATACAACAAATTATAACTCTAAACATACTACATACCAAAAAAAACATCACATAATAATCATAATTTGATAATGATTGCACAAACAAAACATAAGAAGTTCACAGTTGTAACTCTCATCCAAAGTCCAAGTGTCCAACCGTAAAACAATAACGGAAAGTCCAAGAATCCAACAAAGCAACAATCAAAATAATAGCAACATGGTTCATAGTTCATACATGACTACAAAAGACTAAATCTAAGTCTAACATGAAGTAGTGAAGCATGAGTTCAAGATAATGGCAGCGGCCAGCGTGCTTGAGTTTAAGAGGTAGCTAATTTGTCACCAACAAAGTAACATGAAGTTAGTAAAATACTTGTTGAAATGATATCGTATAGTAACTAGAAGATTTTTTTTGATATACCATCTTCAGTTGTATTTATTTCATCCATGCCAATACCTTCTAATTCCTCCACAATTAAAGGAACATCATTTTGACCTACAATAAC
Source organism: Pharus latifolius (assembly GCA_019359835.1). Lineage (NCBI taxonomy): Eukaryota > Viridiplantae > Streptophyta > Magnoliopsida > Poales > Poaceae > Pharus > Pharus latifolius. The sequence continues at coordinate 32,477,973 of CM033328.1, read as the reverse complement.
AAAATAATGAAAATCAGTTGTGAGGGTGCTACATCGTCTCGGCCACCAAAGTGGTCGGACGTCCCCCTTACTTTTATAGCAGAAGACGCGCGTGGGGTTCGCTTCCCCCATGACGACGCGCTCATAGTCTCCGCCACCGTCTACAACTGCCACCTGGCGTGCATCCTCGTTGATGGCGGAAGCTCCGCCAACGTCCTGTATCTAAAGGCGTTTAGAGAGATGTAGGTCAATGAGAAGCTACTGCAGCCCGCAGCAGGGCCCTTGCAGGGCTTCGTCCCGGGGAAAATGATCCACCCTGTGGGGAAAGTGGATCTCCCCACAACATTCGGTACCCTAGACAACTACCGGACGGAGATGGTCCGGTTCGACGTGGTGGACCTCCCCTCTTCATACAACGCAATCATGGGGAGGACCACAATCAGCCGCTTGGGGGCGGCAATCCACCAGAGCTACCTCTGCGTGAAGATCCTTGGGCCTCACTGCGTGATCACCGCCCGAGGCGACCAAGACGTGGCCCGCACTTTGTACGAGCGCGCCGCTGCGATGATCGGGAGCGTCAACATGATCAAGACCCCAGGGGGAGACACCTCTCCCCCGGCTCCAAACGCCACAACCGTTCCCTCCGGGAGGTTTCCCCCCAAGCCGCGTCCGGAAAGGGACCTCCGGAAGGTCCCGCTATCCCCGGACGACGCGGACCAGACCGTCGATATCGTGGCGGATCTCTCCGAAGAGCACGTGGAGCAACTTGCGACTTCCTGCGCAAGAACTCCGACGTCTTTGCATGGAAGCCCTCCGACATGCAAGGCGTCGCCCGGGAGGTCATCGAGCACAAGCTCGCTATGACCCCCGGTCACCCCCCGGTCAAACAGAACCTGAGAAGCTCTCCCTTGAAAGCTAAGAGGCTATCATGGTCGAGATTACCAAGCTCCGGGAGGCAAGATTCATTCGGGAGGTCCTACATCCTGAGTGGCTGGCAAATCCTGTCCTCATGAAGAAGTTGAACGACAAGTGGCAGATGTGCGTGGGCTTCACCGACCTCAACCGCGCTTGCCCAAAAGACAACTTCCCACTCCCGTGGATCGACCAACTTGTCGACTCGACCGCGGGGTACGAGCTGATGAGCTTCTTGGACGTGTACTCGGGCTATCATCAAGTCCGGATGGCCAAAGGGGACGAGGAAAAGACGAGTTTTATAACTCCCCTCGGGACCTTCGGCTTTGTCCACATGCCTTTCAAGCTGAAGAACGCAGGAGCAACCTTCCAGCGACTCATGTCATTGGTCTTCAGAGACCAAATCGGTCGCAACGTCGAAGTCTATGTCGACGATGCGGTCGTCAAAAGCTCCCGCACGACGAATCATGTCGACGACCTCGCAGAGACCTTCCGCAGCCTCCGCGAGTACGGGTTAAAGCTCAACCCAGAAAAGTGAGCCTTCGGCATACGAGGAGGGAAGCTGCTTGGCTTTCATGTGTCTCAACAAGGCATAGAGGCCAACCCTGAAAAAATTCGGGCCTTCCTAGACATGCCTTCCCCACGCTCCATCAAAGAGGTGCAGCAACTCACCGGCCGCTTGGCCGCTCTAAGCCGCTTCGTCTCGCGGTCGGGGGAGCGCGGCCTCCAGTTTTTCAAACTCCTCCGTGGGCTCGAGGGGTTTCGATGGACTCCCGAGGCCCAGGAGACCTTCGACGGCTTGAAAAGGTATCTCACGAGCCCTCCAATGCTCTTGAGCCCATCTCCAGGAGAGCCCCTGCTCCTTTACCTCGCCGCGACCCCAGTTGCTATGAGCGTGGTGTTGGTAAAGGAGCAGAACGGGCAGCAATGCCTCGTGTACTACGTAAGCGAAGCCCTGCAGGGGGCTAAGACTTGGTACACGGAAATGGAGAAGATCTGCTATGCCCTCCTCATGGCGTTCGGAAAGCTTCGCCACTACTTCTTGGGACACTCGATCACGATCCCGTCGTCCCTCCCCTTGGGGGGTGCTGTGGAACAATGAGGCAACCGGCCGAATCGGGAAGTGGGGGGCCAAGCTTGCTCCTTTCTCCCTCTCCCTCACAGGGCGTTCCGCCATCAAATCACAAGTCCTCGCTGACTTCGTGCAGGAATGGACCCCTACTCCCGAGACGGAGGGGGAGACTCCCCATGAGCCTCCCTAGCACAATGACCATTGGACGCTCATGTTCGATGGCTCCTTGTGCCTTACTGGGGCTGGCGCGGGGGTGGTCCTTCGAAGCCCCGAAGGCAGGACGCTGGAGTACACAGCGAGGCTCGAGTTCCCCGCCACCAATAACGTCGCTGAGTACGAGGCCCTTCTCCTAGGACTGCGCCTCGCGTGCTCCCTAGGGATCCATCGCCTCCTCATCAAAGGAGATTCCCAACTCGTGGTCTGCCAAATGGACAAATCCTACTTGTGCCATGATGCGAACCTGAGCCTTTACTTGGGGGAGGTGTGCAAGATGGAAAAACACTTCGAGGGCTTGGAGGCCCGGCATATCCTCCGAAGGGAAAATGACCGCGCTGACGCCTTAGCTAGGGTAGCCAGTGCTCGGGAACCTCTTCCCGGAGGTGCCTTCCTAGAGATTATCGCGAAGCCCTCAGTGACCCCCCGAACACGGATCCTGAGTCCTGTGTCTCAGAGGTCTCTGAGATTGCCCGAGTGGCGTCCTGGATGGATCACCTCGTCTCCTTCATAAGGGGGAAAGGGACCCTCCCAGTGACACTGAGGCAAAGCGGCTTCATGCCAAAGCATGGGCATACCTTCTACTAGAAGGGAAGCTCTACAAGCGGGAGGCCTCTGCCCTACTCCGCTGCCTTCCACGGGCGGAGGGACTTCAACTCCTCGAGGACATCCACTCGGGGAGCTGTGGGTCTCATCTGGCCCCACGCTCCGTCGAGGCAAAGGTCCTTCGCCAGGGTTTCTATTGGCCCACAATCGTCCGCGACGCACGAGACCTTATCTCCGCGTACGAGGCCTACCAGAAGATGGCCAAGGGTTCCAATTTACCTTCCACAGCACTACAAACCATCCCCATCACTTGGCCGTTCGCGCGCTGGGGGATGGACCTCCTTGGTCCCTTCCCCCCGGCACCCGGAGGCTACTAGTATGCGATGGTTGCGGTAGATTATTTCTCCAAGTGGCTGGAGGCCGAACCCTTGGCCAGCATCACCTCCCGAGCAGTGCAGCGGTTTTTCTGGAAGAATATCGTGTGTCGTTTCGGGGTCCCCCGGGAAATCACTGTCGATAATGGGACCCAATTCGACTCAGCGTATTTCCAGGAATTCTGCAAAGACTTGGGGGATACCCTCCACTTCGCCTCTGTGGCTCACCCCCCCAGCAACGAGGCTGTCGAGAGGGTCAACGACGTGATCCTACAGGGGTTACGCCGAAGGCTCGAGCAAGCTGCCTCCAGGAGGGGTGCGTGGGCGGAGGAGCTCCCGAGCATCCTCTGTTCCATCCGCATGACACCGAGTCGAGCGACGGGGCGCATGCCTTTCTCACTCGTGTATGGGGCTGAAGTGGTTCTCCCCTCGGAGATCAACTTCCGGTCGCTGCGGGTCGAACTCCTGGATGGAGCTACGACCGCAGCGTACCAAGCCAAGGAAGCTAATCAACGGATGGACGTTGACCTCGTTGAAGAAGAACGCGACCGAGCGCTCTTCCGCCATGCCATCTACGAGCGCGAAATGAAGCACGCATACAACTGCGTGTCCGTGCGAGAGCTTTTCGCCATGGGGACCTTGTCCTCAAGCGCGTGACCGACCTCAAAGCCCAGGGCAAACTCTCCCCCAAATGGGAAGGCCCCTATAGGGTCTCTGCACTCCTAGGCTCGGGGGCTTACAAGCTCTCCAACCTCCAAGATCAAGAGCTGAAGCATACATGCACCGTAGACTTGCTTCGCAAGTTCTATGTCTAGCCTCCGAGCCTTGTCCCTCCCCCATCGCGACTTCGCAGGGGGAGGCATTGTCCCCCACAGCGGTTACGCGGGGGGATGTTGTACTCGCTTTCCCTCCTCCACTGCTGCATCACGGGGGAGGCGTTGTATTTCAAGTTCTATCAATACAATTGGGTTTTTTCTCCAACTCGAGTTCATTGCAGGTTCTTACATTACCGTCTCTTAGACGATGCCCTCCCTGTGAGCACGTAGGCTATCACAGCCTAAGAGTCCCTACGACGGGAGCCCCGCTCCCGTAGGGCGACTTACAATCACCCATCGTGGGCTGAGGGGGTAAGCGGCAACCGAGTCCTCAAGGACTGAGGTAATGAGTCAATTTGAGAGACTAGTCCCCCCTCAAACACTTAGACCCATCATTGGGCTCACCCTCCTTCGGGAGCAAAATTGTCTCCCTAGCGAGACGGAATTTTTGGAAAATTTTCCCGGAGAATTCTTTTACCCGGCTCCCGTTCTCACGGCGACCGGAGGATTTCTCACCGGGACTTTCGAAAAATTTTCCCGGAGGTTTTTACCTGGCTTCCCGTCCTCACGGCGAACGGAGGATTTTTTACCAAGATTTTCGAAAAATCCCCCTGGAGAAATTTTCACCAAGCTCCCCATCCTCACGACGACCGGGAGATTTCTCCTCGGGACCTTCGGAAAATCTTCTTGGAGAATTTTTACCCCGGTGATCATTAACATCCGGGCCCTTCACTCCTTTCCCACAGCGCGCGGAGCTAAGCTACAACCCGCTATTGGGGGGGGGGGGTAACTCGTGCCCAGATTGTCCTCTCCCGGACCATCCTATGGACTCGGAAAACTTCAAAAACAAGTTAAGGAACAAGCAAACTTAGCTTTATTGATATATTTAACCGGAGGACATCTCCCCCCCCCCCTCGGTGGGCAAATGCAAGATACAACTAGGGGAATTTAACTCCCGCGGGAAATACAAAGGGGGACAGTCCCCCTCCGGGGGCTCCTACACCTAATAATCCCGGAGGCCCTCTGATAGCTCCCGGGCCAGGTCTCGATACAAGCTTCGTATACGCCGCTGGGCCTCCCAAAGCAATTCCTCGGGCCAATACTCGTAGCCCGTTGGTGGGAGTATTTGAAGCGGCGAAACCCTCCGGGACCCCGATCGCAGAGGGGTCAACTCGGTGCGGTGGTTGTCGAAGTTATCAAGGTGCCACTCCGGGAGCCACCGCAACAGGATCGGCTCCCAAGAGACACTCCTGCCACGTCCTCCAGAGATGAGACTTAGCAAAATTAAGGCAGCTTGGGCATCCCTCGGGTGATACCCTCTAGAGCCCGGAGGCCTTATCTCCAGAGAGGCTCTTCACACCACTGGGGTGCCTCTAAGGTTGCGCTCAACTCTCGGGAGCCCTCCTCTGGGAGTAACCTCCCAGGGCGCCTAATGAATTGAATTCAAGACTTAGCAAAAAATTCGTTTCATTTCATTAAAAGGAAGATTTTATACAAGTCTCCGGGGCTTCTTCTAAGAAGCTACCGGGAGCAAAAATCCTAAAAGAAAAAGAGGACCTATCTAAAGGCCCGGGGGGCGGCTCATACTTGGTCATTGTTGCCCTCCCCCCGGGAGGTCTCCGCCGGAGCCGCGGTGTCCACCCTTGGGGGCGCCGGTGCTGGGAATCGCACCTGCATGATCCAGTCATAGAAGCCCCCGGCGAGCTGCTCCACTTCTTGACGCAGCAGCTCGAAGAACTCGGGGAAGCCTCGGGGGATCCGGCCCCCGATCACCCGGGCACCGATCCCCTGGAGTTCCACGAGTTCGGCGGTGGCGGCCACCATGGGGATTGCCCGACCACGGGCTCGAGCCTCGGCGGCCTCCGGGATCACGGATACCTGCGCATTAGGAAAACGCATGGCCTCCGCAAACGTTGCCGGCACCGCATTGGAGCTGCCTCCCGGGCCGAGGCTCACTCCGAGCCCCTCCAGCTCCCGGAGGGCGTCCTCCTTCGCCCTCACCTCCCTCTGGAGCCGGTCGTTGGCACCCTCCGAGGTGTGGAGTTGAGTCCGGACCTGACCCAACTCCCAGAGAGCATCGTCCCGCTCCTCGGAAAAGGTGGCGGCCTTCCCTTCCACCTCCTTCAGTGCCTTATCGAAGCGCGCCTCGATGCCCTAGGTGAGGGCCGCCCCCTGTAAACAAGAAGGTTATTCGAAGCCCAAGAGTTAGTGAAATCCTAGAAAGAAACGACCTCGTGATCCAGGAATGAACCTGAATGTGGAGCGACTGTAGCTCCCCGCACCGGTCGTGGAGCATCCCTTGCGACAAGTACTCCTGCACCTTTCGGGTCTGGAGCCCGTCCGCGAACCGGAAGACCTCCCCTGCAGACAGCAGGGGGATCTCCCTCCCAACGGCTCCGGACCCGTCCGCGCCGGCAGGCCCCCTCACAAAGGTTGCGGGGGTGATGTGGACCGGTGTGGCACCGGTTGTGGTCCTGGCCGCCGAGGAAGTGGCCGAAGAGGAGGTGGATGACCTCTCCGAGGGGTGCCGCCCCGGGGAGGGATGAGGAGCCCTTTCCCTTTCTGGGCCGTGGGGCCCCCGGGACCTCCGTTGCCGAGGGGACCTCATAGACCAAGGGGCTCCCCCCCCATCCACCAACCATTTGACGCCCGGTGGAGAAGCCTCCGCAAAACGAACCTCCGGGCGCTCTAGCTCCGGTAGTTCCGATGCCACCGGAGGTGCGATCACCAGAGGTGGCGAGGGGGCGTAATCTGCCGAATCCGACGTCCCCTCGTCACTGGCCGGCTTCGTCCCCCAGGCCTCTCCGGAGGCCTCGAGGAGGCGCGCGAACTCTTGTGCCTCCGCCGCCCCTCAGAGTGCTCTTCCGGGGGGGGGGGGCGGCGTCACCTCGCGCCTAGAAGGCGCTTGCGCACGTCCCGACCCGGGGGTGGCGTCTCGGGCCTTCTCGGGCGTAGAGCCCGGTGTCGTCGCTGGATCGAGGGCCTTTTGAGCCTTGCCATGCTTCGGCTCGGAACCCCCAGCGACCTCCATCCCCCGCTTATGAGAGCTGGGGGTCAGGAGGGGCGTCCTCTCCGGTAGCTTTAGCCCAAAGGCCTCGGCCACCAAGTTCTGGGGAGGACCCTCTAAAGGAAACCGAGTAAGCTACACTAGTAGAATTTCAAAAATTTTACTCAAAGGCTGCAAGTAATAGATCATGGATTAGATTGTTACCAATAGCGGAAGAAGATTTGGTGCAGCGATTGAATGTTCACAGCAACAGTTTGCGGATCGTCCTGATCAGCAGATGTAGATGACAACGATCGCTCATGGATCATTCTAATCAGCGTAGCAATTGCAGCAGCGCCTCTATCGGTATCCACACGTACTGGGATGGAACGTCGTACGATGGTGTGCTAGCACCAACGCCTACGACAAGGGGTTAAGGGTTATCAAAAGAGATGGCAGCTATGGCTTTTGTGATGATTCTCAAAGCCAATCATACATCTCTATATATAGGGCTATGCATAAGAAATCCTAACATATTAGGTTTCCTGATGTGATACGAATCTTATCCGAACTGCCCATGCAAAAGAAATCCTAACAAATTAGGTTTCTTGATAAGATTCAAATCTTATCCGAACTGCCCATGCAGAAGAAATCCTAATAGATTAGATTTCCTGATGTGATTCAAATCTTATTCGAATTCGTATCTGATACGTATATTCCATAACAGACCCAATCCGGATTTGATACGAAAACCCATAACAAACCCAATCCGAATGCATAAGGAGTCTAATAATAAGTCTCTGAATCTAATACGGAAACCCATACCAAACCCAATCCAAATGGATAAGGAGTCTAAACCCAATCCAAATACATAGGGAGTCTAATATTAAGTTTCCGAATCTGATACGGAAACTCATACCAAACCCAATCCAAATGCATAAGGAGTCTAAACCCAATCCAAAAGCATAAGGATTCTAATATTAAGTTTCCGAATCTGATACGGAAACCATACCAAACCCAATCCAAATGCATAAGGAGTCTAAACCCAAAATAGACTTAATCCAAATTGCATTATTCCAACCCGTTAAGTGTGTGACCCTGTAGGTTCATGTATATTTAGTCACGACTCGGGAATACTTACCCAAATTGTAAGTCGGTAGTGGCCCCTAGCAGGACATAACGACTATCCAAATACACACAAAGATCATAATCAGCAAACCTATATAATGTCTTCATGTTGATCCTCTTGCCATACGATACCAGATTAAACCCAAGGTAGGAAATGTGCCACCCTTGCACAGTTCAATCCTTTCTCAATCTCATAGTGAATTGATCTTCCTGTAGTTGACATTCAACCACAAATGGCATGGCCATGCACTTCTCAATTCATCTATATCGAGGGGCCCAGAGATATCTCTCTCATTATATGAGATATGCAAATTCCATCTTAACCATTCATATTCCTCCACATGGCTCATAGCATACCCGAATATTACCTTTATTACTACTTAATTAAAAATAGTGTTTGGTAGTATCAAAGTATACTACTACACAGTAGGAAACTATGATGGTCTCAGGTCTAAGGATCAATCATAAACATTATTTGAGACCAACTGGTGACACTTAAATAACAAATCCAAACAGTGGCTCAAAATGGGTCTATCCAACATTATATTCTCCAATATATGTCCACATTATTGATTTGATATCTTATATCTATGGTCCATGAAACATAACCATCAATCAATAAATGCGCTGATCCATTAATTTATAATGTCCTATTTAAAAATAATGGATCAAGGATTATATTAGAATAATATCATCAAATAAATTTAGAGTCTCATGAACAAGTCACATACTTGTTGATCAAATTAAGATAATAAATTATTCAAAAATAACATATTATTCAAATGTTTATAAATATAACAAAGATAAATACAACTCTGTGATTTTCTCTAGGACATATCACTGACAACCTCCCACTTGGACTAGAGTCAATAACAAATGTATCTAATACCTATTGCTCTAGTATGCACCTCATGCTTTGGTTGCGGGAGAGGCTTTGTCAACGGATCAGCAACATTCAAATCCGTGAACACTTTGCAAATCTTCACATCACCTCTATTCACAATTTCTCGGATGAGGTGATAACACCTGAATATATGTTTAGATTTCTGATGAGACCTTGGTTCTTTAGCTTGCGCAATGGCTCCACTATTATCACAATAGAGATCCACTGGGCTTGAAATGCTAGAAATCACACCAAGTTCAGAGATGAACTTTTTAATCCAAACAGCTTCTTTGGCAGCTTCAGAAGCAGCAATGTATTCTGTTTCTGTTGTAGAATCAGCAACAATTTCTTGCTTAGAACTCTTCCAGCTTACAGCTCCACCATTAAGACAAAACACAAAACCAGATTGCGATTTGAAATCATCTTTGTCGGTTTGGAAGCTACCATCGGTGTAACCACTAACAACGAGCTCTTCCACACCTCCATAAACCAAGAACACATCCTTAGTCCTTCTCAAGTATTTAAGGATATTTTTTACAGCAATCCAGTGACTCTCACCTGGATCTGATTGGTATCTGCTCGTAACACTTAGAGCATAGGAGACATCTGGGCGTGTACAAAGCATGGCATACATAATAGACCCAACAGCAGAAGCATATGGAATCTCATTCATTCGGTCCCACTCATCACATGTCGAAGGACATTGACTCTTGATAAGACTAATGCCATGTGACATAGACAGAAAACCTTTCTTGGAATCCTGCATGTTGAATCTATTCAATACTTTGTCAACATATGTACTTTGGCTTAATCCAATTAGCCTTTTAGATCTATCTCGGTAGATCTTAATACCCAAAATATATGCTGCCTCACCTAAGTCTTTCATAGAAAAGCTACTTTTCAATGATGACTTCACAGACTCAAGCATAGGAATATCATTTCCGATCAAAAGTATGTCATCCACATATAAGGCCAGAAAAACAAGTGCGCTCCCATTTGCCTTTTTGTAAACACAAGGCTCTTCTTCATTTTTTATGAAGCCAAACTGTTTGACTACTTCATCAAAACGAAGATTCCAACTCCGAGATGCTTGCTTCAAGCCATAGATGGATTTATGAAGTTTGCATACTTTCCCAGTATTTTCTGGGTCGACAAAACCTTTAGGCTGTGCCATATACACATCCTCACTTAGGTTTCCATTTAGGAAAGCTGTTTTGACATCCATCTACCATATTTCATAATCAAAATAGGCAGCAATAGCTAGGATGATCCTGATTGACTTTAACATAGCAACGGGCGAAAAGGTTTCATCATAATCAACACCTTGAATTTGCTTGAAACCTTTCGCAACTAATCGTGCTTTATGGATATGAACATGACCATCCATGTCAATATTTTTTTTATAAACCCATTTGCATTCAATAGTTTTTACACCATCAGGTAGATCAACCAACTTCCACACTCGATTGTCATGCATGGATTCAATTTTGGATCTCATGGCTCCAAGCCATTGCTCAGAGTCAGGGCTCATCATTGCTTCTTCGTAAGTCTTGGGCTCATCATTGTCTATCAATAATACTTCACGCTGTTCCATTGTAAGGAACATGTACCTTCCAGGTGCGTGACGTACCCTTTCAGACCTACGTGTAACTGGTGCTTGTCCTGCATTTTCTACATTATTTTCCAGGTCTTGCTGAGCTTCAGTGGGTGCTGAAACAATTTCCAGTGGTTCCTGAATTGCTTCAAGTTGCACTGTGCTCCCACTTACTCCTTTTGAGAGAAACTCTTTCTCCAAAAAGACACCGTTTCGGGCCGCAAACACTTTGTTTTCTTCTCGATTATAGAAGTAATATCCTTTTGTTTCCTTAGGATATCCCACAAAGAAGCATTTATCTGATTTGGGTTTGAGCTTATCAGTCATTAAACGTTGTACATAAGCCTCACAACCCCAAATCTTAAGAAAAGACAATCCGGGACGCTTTCCATTCCATATCTCATATGGTGTCTTTTCTACGGCTTTTGATGGAGCCCTATTTAATGTGAACGCAGCTGTTTCTAGAGCATATCCCCAGAAGGACAATGGAAGATCATTTTGGCTCATCATTTACCGAACCATGTCCAACAAGGTCATGTTCCATCATTCTGACACACCATTCCATTGAGGTGTTCCCGGCGGGGTCAATTGTGGAACAATTTCGTGTTGTTTTAGATGATCACCAAATTCTTGGCTCAAATACTCCCCTCCACGATCAGATCGTAGGGTTTTGATTTTCTTGCCAAGTTGATTATGTACTTCATTCTGAAATTCCTTGAATTTATCAAACGTTTCAGATTTATGCCTCATTAAGTAGACATATCCATATCTACTAAAGTCATCGGTAAAAGTTATGAAGTACTGAAAACCACCTCTAGTTGTTGAACTTAATGGTCCACATACATCAGTATGAACAAGAGCCAATAAGTCACTTGCCCTTTCACTTTCACCTGTGAAAGGTGCCTTTGTCATTTTGCCAAGTATACAAGATTCACACACATCAAATGATTGAAAATCAAATGAGTCTAGAAGACCATTTTTCAGGAGTTCCATGATACGTTTCTCATTTATATGGCCTAAACGACAATGCCAGATAAACGTGGGATTCAAATCATTGGGCCTAAGCCTCTTAGTACATATGTTATAGACAGGTAATTCAAGATTTAGTTGATAAAGCCCATTTTCCAATGAGGCATTGCCATAAAACATATCATTTAAATAAAAGGAACAACGATTGTTCTTTATTCTAAATTCATAACCCAGCGTGTCCAAACACGACACGGATACAATGTTTTTGCTTATGGCGGGAACATAATAACAGTTATTAAGTTCTAAAACTAATCCTGAAGGTAAAGCTAATATAAAAGTTCCAACAGCTAATGCTGCAACTCTTGCTCCATTGCCAACGCGAAGTTGAACCTCGCCCTTAGCCAAATTTCTACTCCTTTTAAGCCCCTGCATTGAAGTGCAAATATGAACAGCCGATCCGGTATCAAATACCCAAGAGTCGGAAGGAGAAGTAGCTAAATGAACTTCTATAACATATATACCTGAAGGAGTCTCACTTTCCTTCTTTTTCTTTAAATCTTATAGGTATTTCTTGCAATTCCTCTTCCAATGACCAGATTCCTTGCAATAGAAACATTTAGTAGTAGGGGTGGCACCTGGTTTGGACTTTCCTTTGGAATTAAGCTTAGCACTAGAGGATCTTTCTAGAGTTTTGCCCTTTCCCTTAGCCTTCCCCTTGCCCTTCTTCTTAAAGCTTTTTCCCTTTTGAACCATCATTACATTATTTGGAATTTTCTTAATGTTTTGTTCCGCTGTTTTAAGCATCCCATGCAATTCGGTCAATGATTTCTCTAGATTATTCATGTTATAGTTCATGACAAACTGGTCATAGCTCGGAGGGAGCGATTGGAGAATCATATCAGTAGACAACTCTTGACTAAGGGGAAAACCGAGCTTTTCCAAATTCTCAATGTAACCAATCATCTTGATCACATGAGGACTGACTGAGCTCTCTTCTGCCAACTTGCAATCATGCAATATCTTGGTGGTTTCATATCTTTCCACCCTGGCCTACTCCTCGAATAAGTTTCTAAGAGACACGGCCATGTCATAAGCTGTCAAGTTCTCATATTGCTTCTGAAGCTCAGAGTTCATGGTGACTAGCATTAGACAGCTGGCATTAAGTGCGTCATCGGTATGCTTTTTGTAAGCATCCTTTTGAGTACCTAGAGCACTAGCGGCTGGTTCATTAGGTATAGGAGTCTCTAGAACATAGTCCTTTTTCTCTTGTTTGAGAACAATTCCCAAGTTTCTATACCAATCAATAAAATTTGTTCCATTGAGATTTTCTTTATTAAGGACAGGTCACAGACTGAAATTGTTTGAGGAGCTACCACTATCCATTGTCTACAACAGTAAAGAAATGCAAAATTTTAGCATTATATTTATGAAAAGTCTTTTATTAAACAATTCAATAAAAGATGTACCAACTATATATATTTTAAAACAAAAATCCCTCAACAAATATATATATAGTAGGCCAAGATCCATATTTCACTAAGTTCTAGTGAGCTTTGGCATCACTACTAGAAACCTAGTTATTTAGGTAAGCAACTCCTTACTAATTATATCATATATAACTCTTGTTCGTTGGGTGTCATCCCAACACCATGCCCTAAAGCCCAAAACCGTTATGATGGCCTTGTTACGTTAAACCAATTCTATGCTTATGGGTGTCCAACACATATCCTGCCTTATTAAGATAATTGATGGTGCCCTGATTTGTCAGACCCACCAAGCAACGATCAAAATCTTGACAGGTGCAGCAATTGGAAGGGTATAATAAACTTAATTTTTATGAGGGGTTAAAACATGGCAAAACATCCACATGCACGAAAATAACCATCAGCTAGATGATCTAATAGATGCAATTTCGACTATAGTTAACTTCCGTTGGCAGTAACCTTGGCCAGGAAAGACCGCGACTGTTTTCACTCACACCATGAAGGAAAGCGTTCAGCCAAGCGGGGCTTATTAAGAAAAACCTTATGATGTGTTCTTTCCTTAGACACCAAAGTTGACAGCTTCTGGTTGTCAAGTATAATCTTTATGTTTCATGAGGGGTTAAAAGATGTCACAACATCTATATGCATGAAAATAACCATCAGTTAGATAATCTCACATACATAACTACGACTATATTTAACTTCCGTTGGCAGTAACCTTGGACAGGAAAGACCGTGACTGTTTTCGCTCACACCATGAAGGAAAACGTTCTGCCAAGCGGGGTTTATTAAGAAAAACCTTATGATATGTTCTTTTCTTAGACACCAAAGTTGATGCTTCTGGTTGTCAAATATAATTTTTTTTTTGAATTAATCACATTAATCAAATTTTCGAACCAATCTGATTGGTTTAAATCCCCTTAAGTCATTCATATTAACTCCAATATCAATATTTAGAATAGGCAGCTAATGTCATATATAGATCCAATTTATACACATATGATTTAGAAGATCAAATCTACTATTGTCATATAAACCCTAACATCACCTCCCTCTGGCCCATGCTAGGATCACTAGACATTAGTTCATATTAAAGTCGGCCAAAAAATAGTTCATCACAACACTTGGATGTCAAAACAGACATGTATAACAAAACTTATACGGTAACAGATTGAATAAACTAGTAGATCTAATCTACTATAACTTCATATATCACATATATATATTATTAATCTAGATCCATATACTATACAGGATGGCTCTGATACCACTGAAGGAAACAGAGTAAGCTACACTAGCAGAATTTCAAAAATTTTACTCGAAGGCTGCAAGTAATAGATCATAGATTAGATTGTTGTGGGGAAGCCCGTTCCGTACCGAACACCACGGTACGGAGCAACACTCCCCTGTCGCAACTTCCCAGGAGTCAGTTGCAAACCAGAAATGAATATCACAACGACCAGCACCATACATAAATAATCCACAAAATATTACAGGGTCCACAGTTGACGGCACTAGGCCTTACAATAATAGCACAACAGGGTACCAAAATAACATTTTTTTTTTACCAAAATGCGGAAGGAGCGGAACGCTAATATTCGCCCACAGTCGCTCGACTGGGGTACGCGACGCCTAGAAGTCTGGGTCAAACTCGGAGAAATCTTCGAAAGGCTCAGGCTCACACTCGTATGAACCCAAGTCGCTTGGCTCTTCAACTTCTGACGGAGCAATTCAGTCACGGGTGAGTATAGGGTACTCAGCAAATCCCCACATAACAAATGCAATTATGTATATCACATGTCATGGAGTTTAAGAGAAGTATTTGAGGTTCTTTTCCAAAAATGTTTCACAACCTAGCAGTTGGTAACCATGAAAAGCATTCAAAACCTTCTTTGAAAGTTTACACTATATACATATGTAATTCAAGAGTAAAGAGTTTAAAGCAATTGATAAAATGATTCATGAAAACTACTTGTGTCTTGCAGCATGGATAAATCCAATGACCATAACACACTCCAATTCCGGGAGCACGGAGTATTTAAATACATTTTAAACTCTGCAGAGGGGTACCGCTTTACCCACAAGACTTCTCAACTACCACTGTTGACCACGAGCATAGGCTTTTGCCCAATCACGCTACTTTAAGCATATGAGTCTCCTATGCTAGGTTCGATCACACTGCTTTAAGCGCGCCACTGAGTTGAGAATAACACGCTTTTCACCCTGTCTTGCCATTATACTAGCTCTGCGCCATAAAAGGTTCACCACCGGTCAGTGATCCGGAACTCTCACCTCCGGTTGGGGTTCCTAATACAGTTGTGAAGCATTGTAGGGATCTTCCCTCTCATACCTTCACCCTACCCCTCACCCAGTATTGGACCGCAATGAAGACCCTCTCCTCCAATAGTGAGCAAACACACGAGGCGTTTTGTGTTGGGGACCACGCCATCCAACACTCGTGCCCTGGAACCACATCAGTTGCACGATCTTTCTCTCAGACGATGCGGCTGGGCTCACCCATATCCGCCCGTGTAAGTGGGCCAAGAGGGATCTTCCCTCCCTGACCAGTGACAATTTAGTGCATCTTTATTATTCTATGCAGAGCTAGGGCAATAGTTCGGCAAGGATACTTGGCCGTGCCCGTCCCATACCAGGCTTGTGGAGGTACGATAACATGTTACTAGATGTTCAACACAAAGTTTTTAGTCCTTAACTATTCTAGAGAGGAGTTTTTCCTATTCGACTTTATGCACAGGTTTCAACATTAGCTTGTTAACAATCTTACCAGTTAACAATTTCCATGTTAACAATTTTACCAGTTAACAACGTTATCATGTTTCCAGCATCATCATAATTTCAATATTCAGACTAACATACCTTTCCTCCCTAGGATAGACATTTTAAAAGTATCTTTGACTTTGGAAAACCATTTTTCTTACTCATACAGATAATTTGTGTCACTGCTATTATGCCTTAACATTAACCTAGGGCATTAAGAACATTATACAGGCTTGAGAATCAAGAATGGTCTTTCAATTTGGGACGATAACTAAACAAGCATATTCAAACATACTTAGTCTACTCAATTAATATGCACAATATTTGCGAAACAAAATATGTAACACCCTGAGTTTAGGGGTAAAAACTTTCTTTTCATGAACACCATGCATGCATGATACCATGTATCTGTAATAGTAGCCAGATCAGTATCTATCTCAAACCCTAAAATCTCAAAATTTTCCCTGTAAATCCAAATCAAGATCAGATTACTCAGATATGATCTATCAGTTACTCTGAACATAAAAGTCTTCAGAAGTCAGATTCAACTCCATCTCCAACTTCCAGATCTATCAATTCTTTTCTGTTTTCGAAAACAGGATTCTAATTACTATTTTAATTACCCTAAATATTCTAAACTCAGATTTAGTCAAGTCTTGACCTAATTCAGATCAGATTACTCTTGGACTATAATCATGGGTATGCCAATACCTTAATCCCGAAAGTTGGCAGCCAAATTATATCATCTAAGTCTTTTTCACATATCAGTCCAAATTATATTGCAAATTAGTCCTTTATCTGATATCTAGAAACCCAAAAAGGCTAAAATCTTCAGATCAATTCCAAATTCAATATTTCTTCAGTAAATCATTTCTAAATGCTATTTGATACAATTTACCCTTCTGTCCAGATTACAAAATCACATCCTAGATGTCAGAATTCGAAATTGATAAAACTCAGATTCTATTGTACCCTAAAGTACCCTATTTTCGATTTATGTCGAAAATCATCAAATCATACCAGATTTCATCAAATCTCTTGCTAGATGAGTATGAGGTATAAGTTTATACTCAGCTGTGAAATCAGATTGCAAATCAACTATCTCTAAGTCAGAAATTACAATTCAGTCCAAAGCAAATTTCCAGATTTTACAATTTAGTCCAAATGGCTGTTTCGACCAGCAGCCACAAGCTGCTGCGACCAGAGGAGTAGCTGCTCGCGACCAGGGAAGATGCAGCTCGACCAGTGCATGCCATCGACCTCGGCCAGCGATGCACGGTGCCTCCCTTCGACCGCGACCACGGCACAGTGTTCGTGTTGCTTCGACCCCGACCACGACTAGGAGCACCTCGTCGCTGTGTTTTCGCCGCCACTCTAGCCCAAGTTGTTTGCAACCGCCTTTGCATGCACACGTGTTTGCTCTTCAGTTGTTGCCGTAGCCATCTCCATCCAGCTCACCAGCTGCTACATGCCAGAGAGGAGCTTGCTGCTCGCCGTTGCTTCAACCCGAAGCCTTCTTCTTCACGGCGCAAGCTTCTTAATCTCCAAGCATTGAGCCTTGCTTCGTATTTGTTTTGCCTATAAATAGCAGCCCCATATTACCAGTACTACTTTCCAGAGTCTCGCAGAAATTAAACGAAATTCGCTTCACTGTTGCCTTCTTCTCCGGCGAGCCGCCGAGGAGGTCAACGACGCCAGCCTCAACCGCAACCTCAATTCCCAAATTGACACCACTAGTGAGTTCCTCGTATCTCACTATCTGTGCTGTAGCATTTAATTGAACTCTTATGCACTTCATCGCCGGTGATCGCCGGAAATTGCTGAAATCAGTGAAATGCCCTGTTCCAGTTGTACAAGTCAAATTAGCCTGAATTAGCCTTCGATTTAATAGACAAAAATGATCGGTGAGCTATTTTTAGCAAGCCTGTGAAGTTGAATTGTGAAATTGACCAAGAACTGAAGTTTTTCGCTAGCCCGAGCTTCACCAGCCGCCGGTGAACGTCGCCAGCCTTCTCCGGTGATTCTCCGGCCAATTCAATCGTGCCAGAAGCTTTCTTATACCTTCTAGATGCTCTCCAAGCAAGGAATCAAGTTCAAACATCGTGTAGCCAAAACCCCCAATATCAGTGTCTTCTTCTCCGGCACCGGCCACCGGAAAACCATTCCCGGCCGATCTAGCTCCAGAGACCTTGTCCACCAGATGCGCCTTGATCTCCTAAGCAACTTTGCCTACTAGCTCGACTTCCAATTCGGCCTAAATCAGAAGATATAGCTATGCCCTAATTCCTGTCCAGTGCTGTGATTTGAAACTTCAGCCACCGAGTTCATCGCCGGTTTTCATCACTTTCCGGCCATCTCCTGCCCTAGGTCCAGTTGAGTGAATTGTTCCTGTTACTGAGGCCTACCTCCTAGACAAAGTGGTGCATCAATTGGAACCCTAGATCAAAAATTATGGCAAGCCCTAGTTTCTGGCCATGCCAGTTCAATGCCAGACTATGTCAGTCAGTGGCATTAGCCCTTTTCACTTCCTTCCAGATGTGCATTTTGAGCATAACTTTGTCCATTAGATTCCTGAGGTTGTGATCTACTATTTATTCTTCTATCACAACCTGATTTGAGTCCTTGAACTGCATTTTATGCTTAGCCCTAGATTTTGACATTGTCAGCCCAATGCCCGAGCATGCCAGCCAGTGGCATTAGCTCATTTCACCTCCTTCCAGTTATGTAAATTGAAAATAACTTTGTCCATTAGACTTGTGGAGTTGTAATCTACATTTCATTCTACTGCCACAAGTTGAGATAATCCTTCTACCATTCATTAACCCTATGTCGATGCCTTGAACCGAATGTCGACCTAAAGACATTCATCGATTTTGGGCAAACCAGCCGCGGACTTAATGTCAATTCCTATATCCTGGAACCCTAGAAGTCCCTAGCACTCATCTTCAGCCCTAACTCTATGGGTTAGCCTTAATCAACTTCTATGGTACCCAAACCCAATCATTTCAGAATCATCAAGACATTCATCTTTGCATTATTGCATGTAGTATAATAATGTATTGAAAAGGTTGTGATTCTTGGTTGCTTGTTTGATCTTTGCTCAGAGTCGGAGCCAGAGTTCGAGGACTTCACTGCTGACCCGACATCAACTGCTGTCTCTTACGACGCGGAAGGCAAGTCATAGTCTTGATCATCTTGAACCTATATTTTATGAATTGCTATGATATGCTCTTGAATATAAGTAGTATTGCATGTGAATGGATGAAGTATGAATTGGCAGTACTAAGCTGGATGCCTGTGAATTGTGAGTTGATCAAATAGTGAGCCATAAACTATTATAAATGTATTTAAATATATTCATGAAATAGAACCCTTAGCCGTGACCAGGGTTTTGGTATGGAATGGTGGTACTAGCACTGGTTGTGCTTGGCTGCACTGGATGTGCAGGCACTGTAGGTGCATGGTGTGTGGTATGATCTGGTCACTGGCATATAAGGACTAGAACCTTGTGTTGTGCGTCTAGTGGCATGAAACACGTGCTAACCGCAAGCCTGGTATGGGACAGGCCTGAATAAGTACTTATGCGGATCGCACATGAAACCCCTGCATGAGATGGAAAATAATACACTGATTTCACGGAGTGCGGCTCCTCCACGTATCACTGAATGTGATTTGATTATGCACGCTGACCCAGTAATGGGAAGAGGCTTGGGGGTGGGGGTATATCCCGCCACAAACTGTGGTTCGCGAGAGATCCACAGTGTCAGGGGTGAATTGTAAGTGAAACATAACAAACGTTCTTGTTATCTCCACCTTGCCACTCACAGTATGAAGTGAGTCAGGGGTCCAATCCTTGTGATAGGAAGGGCTTGAAAGTGGAATATCTTGCGGGTAAATTAGTACCTCTCAGCAGAGTTAAAAACGTATTCGAATACTCCGAGCTCCTGGGTTTATAGGAGTCTGCTGCGGTGGATTAAATCCACGGGGTGTGACACAAGTATTATTTTCTAAATAAAATTTGATAAGTCAAGATTACCCAAATGGCATGTGTTGTCATGGTAAGGGGTGCTACCATGGGCTGTCGTGTGTCGACGTGTCGCGGTAGTGCTATAATCTAGTGAACATAAATAGCGATTATATGTTATGAAAAGTGCTGCCAGGAGATGAGGTATGAATGTAAAGACTACTTTATAAACATCCATAATTCTTGACTAGTCTAGGTTCATAACAACATTACTATAAGTATCTACTCTTCCCTATGACTTGCTGAGTACGTAAGTACTCACCCTTGCAACTTACAACCCAGAAGATGGAGCGTACCAAGATCAAGAGGAAGGCGCGGAGAACTTCTTGGATCCAGAAGAAGGAGAGCCAGATCCGTCAAATCCCTGATGTGTTGTTCTGCCGTCAACTTCTTGCTGTGGAAGGGACACCCATCATCCGCTGTGTAGAAGTTTTTATTTTGCTTAAACTAAACCTTGATGCCGCGAAGGTATTGTAATCTTTTATGTAATATTAAGGCCAGCAGGCCACACTGCTTAATACTTTGTAAGTTTTTCTGCTGCAATGTGAATATACTCCTGTGCTTGACTTATCCTAGGAAGTCAAAGGTATGCTTGTATGGGACTAGCTATAGCAAGCTAGGTCTCCACGGGAGTAGTCGTAGTCCCAGTTTTGGGGCGCGACAAAATACTTAGCTAACTTGAAAACATAGGTTCAATATGATCAAGGTGGTGGTGACTTGCCTTGATTTCCCGCGATAAGATCTTCGGCGACGTTCTCAATCGGCTGCTCCTCGGCTTCTGGATGAGCGGGTTCTAAAAACGAAAAGAGCACCGATCAACGAAAATGCATAAGTATGGGACTAATAAATGCAAATCTAAATCCTAGTAGGTCCAGGTAAAACAGCCTCAGAGTCGGATCTGGAAAAGACTGGAAAATGGAAGTTTTTGAAAACAGCGGTATTTTAGTGTAAAACCGAAAAGATCGTTTTTTGAAAATAGGCGAAAACGACGGAACAGGGTTTTAGGATCGGAATCTGAAGAGGTTGCTGAAGGAGAATATGTGGTAGGAAGAATTTGTGGCGGGGTGGTTTAGACAGATCTGGATTTGGAGGTCGGACGGAGAAAAACCACTTTTGGCGAGATTTTAGGTAAAATCGGGTAAAACCGGATCTGGAAAAAGGGGAAACAAGATCCGGGACTCGGATCTGAAGAAAAATTTCAGATCTGGAAGTTTTGGACTGAGAAAAATCTGATGGCGTAGACGGATCTTCGATCGGAGACTTCGGCGATAATGTCGACATAGTCAGCACAAGGGTTCGAGTCAGATTAAAATAGCGGATCGGAGATCCGGACAGCAGATCGAAGAATAAAATTCACATCTAGAAGGTTGACAGCGAAACGAACAAGATGGCATGATCAGATCTTTGATCGGAGATCTCTAGAGCATTGAACAATTAAAAGAATCACTCACAAATGCTGAAATTAGTGTAGCAGACGAGTACTGTAGCAATCCAAATACTGTAGCAGCAGAATTTCAGCACGAGTAGCCACGGTTTGAGCTCCGGTGGGGCTCGCCGGAGAGGAGAGAAGGCCGGGAAGTTTGGGAGGTGGTGGAGGGTACAAGGGGGATGCTGGGGGCCAACAATGGCAGCAAGAGGCGGCCAGAATCGGAAGAAAATCACGACGGCTGGAGGTTGAAGAAAGAGATCAACACCGGCAACAGGAAGAAGGTAACACGCCGATGGAGGGAGCTACGGTGGTCAAAACGAAAAGCTCTAGAAGAGAAAAATGGAGAGGGCTAAGGTGCACACCTGAATGACAATACTTAGACAAGCAAACGACTGCCGGAGGAAGACAAACGGCGACGAGGAAGTGGCGGCTAGCACTGGAGCGTGGCCAAATCAGGAGCAGGACGACCAGATTCACCCTCTTTTATTTTTTGTGTGGATTTTCCTTTTTCGCCCAAATGCAATACATTCCTACAGAAGTATCTGGATATATATACACGTTTTTTTTTCCAGAATTTTCTGTGTATTATTTAATTTAATTCAAATCCTTTATGCAATTTCCAAATAGACATTCGTTTAATGCATAAAATTATGATGCCATGAATTTAAAAATGTGCATCCATGATAAAAAAAATATTGGGGGGTGATTTAGGGTTGAACACGTAAAAGAATTTCGCTGATCAGAATAAGAAGCTAATTAATCAGAATTTCGGAAGATCTAGACCGAAAGGAAAAATCTGAGAAGGAGAGGGTTTAAGAATGGAATTTTAGGGCTGTTACAATTGTTACCAATAGCAGAAGCAGATTTGGTGAAGCGATCGAATGTTCATAGCAACCATTTGCGGATCGTCTTGATCAGCAGATGTAGATGACAACGATCGCTCACGGATCGTTCTAATCAGCGCAGCAATTGCAGCAGCGCCTCTACCGGTATCCACACGTATCGGGATGGAACGTCGTACGATGGTGTGCTAGCACCAACGCGTACGACAAGGGTTTAAGGGCTATCAAAAGACATAGCAGCTATGACTTTTGTGATGATTCTCAAAGCCCATCATACATCTCTATATATAGGGCCATGCATAAGAAATCCTAACAGATTAGGTTTCCTGATGTGATACGAATCTTATCCGAACTGCCCATGCAGAAGAAATCCTAACAAATTAGGTTTCTTGATAAGATTCAAATCTTATCCGAACTGCCCATGCAGAAGAAATCCTAACAGATTAGATTTCCTGATGTGATTCAAATCTTATTCGAATTCGTATCTGATACGTATATTACATAACACCCTCCCCGATGACGAGCACGATACGTTCGTGCTCGTCGGCGTAGTACCTCCCAAGGAGGTTCTCCGCCTTCTCCTGGGCGGCCGGGTATGGCCGGACTGCAAAAATGAAGGGAGTTAGCGAAATTAACAAAAAATCAAAAGAAAGTCACCAGGTGCTGACGTCGGGTCACCGGCTTTTGCGGGGGCCGCAACGCCGGGCACATTCCAATCCCCCTCCTCCAGTGCGAGAAGGGGGAGACCTTGAGTAGTGTGAACTCCTCTACGGCGTCCCTCATGGAACGGATGCCCCGGGATCCAACCACCTTGCTGAGGACCTTCAGCTCCTCCTTGGTCCATACCGGGGGCTTGGGGGCGGACGACCAGCTGTAGGAGGGGGGCTCCGGTGAATAGATCACCTCGGCGTCCCGGACCCAGAGGTAAAACCACCTCTGGACCCAATTCCCCCAGTGGTCCCGGGAGGCCGCCACCGGATACTCTCCCGCGACGGCAGGAGCTGTATCATGATGGAGTCGAATGGAGACTTCGGCCCTCCCTTCACCAAGTGCGAGCTCCTCGCCGCTGGCTCGTAGAAGTACCGGAACAACCGGAGCGTCGGCTCCCGTCCGGTGGCTGTCTCGAACAGCCAAATGAAGAGCCCCATCTGAACGAAGGCGTTCGGCGTCAGGTGGTTAAGCGCCACCCCGTACTCCTGGAGAAACGCTCGGAGCAACGGATGCACCGGGAGCCGAAGCCCGGCCTCGAGGAAGGCCTTGAAGACGATAACTTCTCCGGGCCTAGGGCGGGGGGCACCATCCTTCTTGGAGGGGATTCGGATGTCCCCGTCCGCGATGACCCCCCAATCCACGAGGGTCTCTAAGTCCCCCGAAGTGAACTCTGAGGCCCAAAGGAAGTCCGCGATGACTTCCTCCGGAGGTACCTCGGCTGCCTTGGCATGACCCTTGGGACCCATTTGGTTTCCAGTGGGTTAAGCTATCAGGGAACTAAGTTTGAGGTGCCTAGGTTTCCGGAGACTAAGCTTCCGGGAGAAGGCTACCGGGAGAGCTTAGGGCGCCGGTGGTGTTTGGGGCTCGATGGTTCAAGTGTCCTCTCCGGGCCCCTCGAAGCCCTATTTATAGGGCTCGAACGTGGCCCCGATGGGCGCTACGTGATCCCTCGCGATGAATCCGCATGGTTCAATTCAAACGGCGCGAGGGAATTGAAGGGACGCGCGCGGGAAAAAACTCATCAACGGTTTGAACCGCGCGGGGCCATTATGGCTGACGGCACGCTACAATCGAGACTAGGGGCGACATGATGACCGACGGCATCGTCATAAGTGTCTAGCGCGAAATTTGAGGCGTTGACAAGGCGCCGGAAATCCCTCCCAAGGGAGATGTTCCCGGTAAGGTGAACCATCCCCTCTGGGGACTCGAGCAACGTCCCCGGAGGACATGGGGGGCTGCTGTTGGGGGAAATCTCCGTGCAATCAAGTACAGGTAAGGGGCAACGATCCCGGTGACCCATTTGCTCGTGGACAAGGCCCCCGGTGACCCCCGTCCCGGGCACCGCCACGTGAGGGTCACGCGAGGAGCGCCTTGGGAACCAGCAGGAACACTTGTCAAGCATCTGGCCCCCTTGGCCGGGAGAAGGACGTCAGTGCCCTCTGATCCAACGGCTGCAGTAGGGGTAGTTTAGTCTTTTGCATCTTTTGGGCATATATATGCCCTTGTATCCCTCTATTGTAGCCAGAGACAACTCATTTGACATCACTACACAAAAACGAACAGGCGTGCTTAGGAGCACTCTCCCCACGAGAGAACTCCCCTAACCAACTCTTGTTGGGAGCACGTCGACAGGACTAGGGTCTCCACTGAGACTTGAACCTGTATAAATCCTCTTGTCACTTGCTGTGTTTGTCCGAAAGGAGAGGACCAATCACTTGGTCAGCTCGTGTCGTCTTCGTTTAGCTAGGAACCTCCACAAAACCTATCGAGGTATTCGCAATACCACGACACACTCCTTAGCTCACACCACTCGTGGCCCTCTATGGCCCACCAGTTTCCTCTCGAGAAACCGGACCGACAACCAATGCAGGGAAAAGCTAATACCGAGAAAGCTACAATGTTGCGCCCGTCCCATACCGAGCAAGTGGTTATACGTTTTTCATGCCGCATAGAAGTACAACACAAGGTACTTGTCCTTATGAATCTTTAGTGAGGAGTCTTTCACATTCCCAATGTGCACATAGCACCAACCAAACAAACCATCCTCACTATCGATTCCAATCACATTTCCTTTTACAAAAGGGGTTTTGAACATACTTTTCACACATGTGACCATTAGCACTTAACACATAATCTTGAGCATAAGCATAACCTAAGCATGATATCCTAGGGTGACAAGGGTGCATGATATATACGAATATGAGGGGCTTTACAAGGAATTAGGTCATATCTATTCATATTCTTTCAATATAGCACTTTATTTGAACTAGAGCATGCATATACTTTAAAACAGAAATCATCCTAGTTTTCTCAACATACTGGAAGAGACATCATCAAATGGCTCCAAGGGTTCTTCGAAGTCTTCTGTTGACTCTTCTGCTTCTTTCTCTATACTCGCACACAAACAACAAGACAATTCAACACATCACACTACAGAAGGATACAAAAAATACTTGTGTACAGTATATAGATATGCATGCAAGAGAGAAGATCTGGTCGAAGAAACTTGGGCGTAGCTCAAAGAGATTGACTCTGAAATGTTGAATGTCGAAGGGCTGACATTCGGTTCACGGTCAGACATGGCCTTAAGTTGGCTTTAGAGGGGTCTTCTCAAGATGAGACAGTAGAAGAAAATGTAGAACATGGCTCCATAAGTGGTGTGACACTGGGTGCCTGATCTTCCGAAAGGTACATGATAGATCGATTGATGGAGCTTCGACGTAGAACGATCCGGCTTCAAATCAGGCACGATCTGAACCCCGCAATCGCAACACCACTACTCCGTTGGTTATCAATCTCACGTGAGCGTGATTGACCTCGCCAAGAAGGCTTATCCCTGCTGCGAATCGAGAACACAAGCAAGAACACGGAAGAAAGCAAACTGAATTGCAAATACGAATGATTAAACTCACAAGTTGGGGTCTCACAAACCGATCAAGCGGCGAAACTGTTCGAAGACAGAATAATCTAAGAAAAACCCAATTCTAAACGATGACGGCTACTGAATATATAGTGATGGCTAGGGTTTGGGGCATTAAACCCTAGGGTTACACGGGCCATGGGCCCAAAGTGGAGCGTCGCAGCGCCCGGCAGATTCTGGTCACCATATTGTTTTGACAATTCCCGTTGATTCATAAGGAATTTTGACATGGGACTGGATCCGTTGGAAAGATCTCGTCGAGGGCTTCTCCGTGCATACCAAGAACATCCAAAATAGAGTCCGTATGCACCCTGGGCATCCATTTTAAGTTGACTGCGCGGAGATGGCCGAACCCGACTCGTGGACAAATTGGGCTCTCTCTTGGGCCGGCCTTGCAACGACGTGGCTTGTGGGACCAGAGGGTGTCGAAGTGGTGGAGATGCGCCTTTCTTGAATACTTCTTGAGCTTGGGGAGGTGGCCACGGTGGAGGCCGAACTGCTGGCGGCGATAGCGCAATATCAGCATGATGAGCTTGCCGGCTGTGCACGCGACCTAGCCATGGTGCGGGTCGATGATGCCATATAGTTGATGATGACACCATAGTTGATGTAGATGATGTCGAGGATGCCGTGAAGTGTTGCCAACTTGTCGTAGATGTCATGGAAGAAGTTACACTAATCCATGTTGGCGAAATGATCGAGGTAGCACTCGGCGACGACCATGCTGACGAAGAATTGAATGAAACTCTTGATGACCACCATGTTGATGTAGTGTTGGTCCTATCTATGATGTGCATGGTCACATCAATAAGTTTAGTGGACAAAGTAGAATTTCATTTTCTCAGCCAGAAGGGGTCGAACAGGGCCAATGCCATTGGCTGACACTGAGCTGACATTGTCAAAAACTAGGAAAAAATAGTGGAGATGATTTTGGACTTCAATTGCTTCGCCAACAATGTCTGGGAGGTAGGCGAAGAAGACAGGAATCTAATGGTGGTGGTTTCAAGGACTGGGGTGGCCAGATGGCGGCGAACGACGTCGAGGAAACACGGTGGTGACACGGTGAGGTGCAGCCACGGGACAGATTTTTGGCACAGGGACAAATCACGATTTGGCACAGCATCGAAGGACGATGTAGTGGAGTAACTTGCTCAGGGGTCGAGGCGAGTCCTCTAGAAAAAGTGACGACAACAGCAATGGCTGGCGGCGAGCGGCGGCGAACAGCGCCGGAGAAGAACTCGGCCTCTATGACGGTAAGGCTACTGGGTCGATTATCCTTCAAATTGGAAGCACGGTTGTGCTCCAGAGCTTGTCCAGATGGTGAGGTTCAAAAGAATTTGGTTGAGGCAGCGACGGCGAGAGGTCTTGACGACACGGCCGGAGAACAAAGGGTCGGTTTGGGCGTTTCTCATACAGGGCTTTAGGGTTCGATTCCTTCCTGTGAGAGCAATAGGGTAGTGAGGGGAATCTATTGGGAGGATTAAATTGGCCGGGGATGTGGTGGCACGGGCCGGTGGCGTGAGCCTTCCAGGGTGGCATGCAAAAACAGGGGAAAGTTTCACAGTTAGCTTCGAGGAAAGAGATGAGCACAAGTTCCTATTTGCCCTCTAGCTCTGACCCAATCCGAACGGTTCTGGACGGGTTGTTTGGGAAGAAGTAAACTTGTTTGAGCTTTTCTTCTGGTCGCGAAGTTTCCTTGACCGCATCTGGCTCTTTTGCTTTAGTTGCAGCCTTGACTTCCCTGAGGGGAAGCTGGTCAACCAATTCTAGGGAAATGCGATCGCATGTGAGGGCCAAATTTTGGTTACCCCTCACCTTGATTGTGCCTTTTGGTCTTGGCACCTTTATGCACTGAGAAGCATAGTGTGTTTCCGTCATGAATTTGGCAAGTGAGGGCCTACCAAGAATTGCATTCTATGTTGAGTCAAAATCAATTACATCAAAAGTAACCAATTCTATTTGGAAGTTCTCCGGTTCTCTGAGCATTACCGGCAGTACAATCTGACCGATAGGAGTGTACAAAAGACCAGGAATAATCCCAAAAAATAGGTGGAACACATTTTTAATCCTCGAACAAGGGATTTGCATCTTGTCAAGGGCTTTGGCAAAGAGCAAGTCGAGGGAACTACCTCCATCAACTAGGATTCTTCCCACTTTAGCACTTCTAATTGTGGGGGTTATAATCAGAGGAAGTCGCCGTGGTCGCGATAGTCCTCTGGAACAATCTTCCCAGCTAAAGGCCAGGGATGCCTCCGACCAGCGGGGGTATTGAGGCTCTCCTAGGGGAGCTTCAACATTATTCACTTATCGGCGAATAAACTTAAAATGATGATTGGAAAAGTAGGACGAAGAGCCACCAAAAATGACATTAACATGATTATTTGGTACCTGGTATGGCATGTCCTCATCTCCATCGACGTCTTTATTACCACCGGGCTATCCTTTTTCTGGTATTGTGGGCATAGGAACTTTACCTTGGTAAAATTCCTCCATGCACTTTAACCAGTTTCGGCAATTCTTGAGGTTGTGTCCTGGAACCTCATCCAACAGACACCACTTCTTGTTTCCCTATGTGGTCGCTGTTGCGTCCACCAGAAGAAGGTTTATTATTTTTGAATGGAACTTTATTAACTTTGTCCTGTGGTCGCTTATCCATGTTTGCGACCTCTCGGGATTGGTTCGCTTCATCCTTTTTTTGACCTCTTGAACTTTCCACCTGTGGATGGCCTAGACTTCTTGTTTGAATTATCCTTCCTTTTAGAGTCTAAACCAGGCTGTGGTGGAAAATCACCCTTATCAACCATTCGATTCCATTCCACTGCTTCAACAGCATCAAAATAATGATCAGCCATGCCGAAGAGCTCTGACACTGATCTTGGCGGGTGGATACTGAGGTCCTCTGTGAATCTCCGGTATTGAATGCCATGTTTGAAGGCTCTAATAACCGAATTGTCAAAGATGTTGGGGATAGTATTTCTTACCCCCACAAACCTCTTCACAAACTGTTGGAGAGTATCACTTGAGGTCTGGCGTAAACAATGAAGATCGTCTTCCTTGACAGGTTTTTTGTAACAATTTTGGAAATTGCTGAGGATAGCATCACACAACATTTCCCAATTGTAAATGGATCCCTGTGACTGATTAAAAATCCAGGTCCGTGCCGGACCCTCAAGGACCGTTGGCAAATAATTTGCCATTACTTTTTCATTTCCACGTCCCACCTAGATAGTAGTGACATAAATCTGGAGGAATTCAGATGGATTTTGTGTCCCATTGAACCGCTCGATCATGCCTGGGTTGAATTTATTAGGCCAAACCACTGCTCTTAAACCTAGTGAAAATTTTTTGCAACCAACGTATGTAGTATGCAATTCTCGATCATCATGACCATTCTCATGGTCACGGGAAAGGTTTACAGGTGGAACTCCACGGTGTGGTCCCAAATGTGAGTGTATTGGCTCACGGTCGTGATCACAGGAACAGCCAATTCTCCAGATGTTGTCATGACTATGACAAGTCGGGGTGGCTCGAGCACGATCACAGCTTCTTTGGCAATGTTGAGCACTATCTCCTTCCCTAGAGTTGGTTACTGATCGCAACGAGGCAGTTGGAGTTACATCTGATGCAACTCCAAGATTTTTTACAGGAACTCTTGCAAATGTTACCCCGTCGTCATTAGTAAAACCAGCAGGAAGGTTACAGAGTGCTTTCACGATCATGTGGATGCGCTCTTGAGTGCTTCTTCTAGGAGCCAAAGGAGTTTTTGCCATCATCGCCTCACCCACCAGGGAACTCTCCAGATTTGTGACGGGTGATTGGTCTCACCTACGATTAGCAGGAGGTCGTTGGCAGGATGTTCCAGGGCCGAAGTTCGCGGTGTCATGGCAAAGCTGCATAAGATGTAGAGTTTCCTCGTTGTCTTGCGAACCTCATCCCCTCGACGCGAGCTTCATTCTCCAACCGGTTACGGTCTTCTTCCTACCTGGCGAGCCATTGCTCAGGAGTCTCCTCAGAAAGTGCTACGACTTCTTGTGGAGCCGAGACCATATACAGGGAGAACATCTCCTCTTTGTCCGAGTCACGAAGTCAAAGAGGGAATTCAAATTGTCTGGTGTAGACTCTTCCATACAAGATGAACAGTGATCACCAGGCTCATCCATATTAGACATGGATGCATCGGGATCCTCATTGTCTTCATTGATCACTGTTCGTCTTGTGGTACATACTCACCTTCGGATGTAGTAAGGTTGACAGAAGACGAATGGACTGCTTTCTCGGATTCTTGGTTGATAGTCATGACCAGAACTAGAGAAGAATTCTCCTTGGTACAGGGCTCGAGAGTGGCATCGATCTCTACCTTGGGAATGTTGTCTTCATCCACGATATCGACGTAGTCGATGAGATCGTTCTCAGAGTCATATACACAAGGCAAAGGATCCATAGATACAGTTGTCGACGATTCAAACCAGGGTTCCTAGTCGAACTTACATGAATTTTAGTTTGTTTAGTAGGGAGACAATCCAGACAATCACCAAAGAAATCACTATAAGTATGGATCTAATGACACAAAGATTTATACAGATTTGGGCCCTCAATTCTTGAGTAATAACCATACTACTGTTGATTTATCACTATGAGTGCAAAGGATTACAAAGAGAATTTAGAGTTCTGTTCTCTATTGCCTTGATTTTTCCTTGTTCTTGAATCCTTCCCCTAATGGTCTTTTTTATACTCATCAAAGAGACGTAAGTTTCTTTATTGAAGAGACACCTGGCGATCGTCTTCAACTGTTGTATAGCGGTTGTCGTAGGTTATGGTTGGTTGCTAATTGTTAGTTTCTTTACCCTGCGGTTATAGAAACTACTCATTCATCTTTATCTTCTTCGATGGTTACCTTGTCATGGACTTATGATTATTTTGGAAATAATTATAAGGATCAAGGAATGGTTATTGAGAATGATGACTTAGCTACATGATCTCCACATTGTAATATAAATCTTCAATATTATGGTCGCTTATTGACTACAACCATGTATTGGTATCTAATTTTGTCTATACGATATGGTATGATCGAGGGTAGATATCTCTGCGACCATAGTACTTGCAGGTATAATATAAGGCCATGGACTCTGTGACAATAGGTGTCAAGACTATAGAGTTCCATAGTTATTAAAATCATGGGAGTCAAGCATCCTTGATGGATTATATCCATGATATCCTTGGATTATCCCATTACCTCTTTCCTCGGTATTCCATGACCATGAAAAGGTATTGTCAGGTAGTTTAAATCTTTTACTATGGTTTCCTACGATCATAGAAAGGTATGTGCGACCATGGAGCGGTATACGTGACCATGGAACGATTATGCACGACCAAAGAATAATGTGCGCAACCTTGAAAAGACTTGGGCAATTTAACTCGGGTAAGAATCCTCGTCAGCTAGCCCCTGAATTTTAAATGGAAAGGTTTCTTTTCCTTGAAAAGGCGTTTCAGGTACTGAAAAGGCGTCTTTTCGTTTTGAATTCTTGCAGAACCCAAGGAAAACTTTGGGTGCTCGTGTTAGGTTTGTTGTGATAGGAATTAAATGCAAAAACCTTTTGTCAAAAGGAAATCATCTGGTGTGAATACAACGGTTGGGAACCCGAGAAAAGTTGCCTTAAAACTTCATGTTTTGAGATTTCTCTGTATGAAACCATTCTCAAAATTTTCTAAGTTTTCTCAGAGCGCTTTACGTTCTGAAAGTTCTTCTGAGTTCTTAGCCTTATACTGCTTCTCTCAAAACCTGAATAGATGGCCAACTGGATGTGTTCTAGCCACCGTATAGAAGAGAATCTGTTGGCTTTTGATACAGAAGGTTATATCCCTTCCAAGTCGCTGATTCCATGGCGTCCTGTTGGGGAAAATGAAGAGAGTCCTATGGTGTACGAGGGCGAATTGGTGATCTTTGAGGACTTTCTGGCGCTGTGGATTTCGTCTACCAGATAGTGATTTCTTCCAAAAGATCCGCGCCCACTACGACTTGGAATCAGTGAACCTGAATGCCAATTCAATTTTGATCCTCGCAATTTTCCAACATCTCTGCAAGGCATAGATTGGGGTTTTGCCCAGTGTTGCTCTCTTCCAGTAGTACTACTTTCTGGAGAGCCTAAACGGCACCTGCTCCAGGGTGCGTTTATTTTAGACTGCGGGAGAAGAAAGACTTCATGCACTTCCCACTTCGTGATTCTATTCACAAGTGGTACTAGTGATGGTATTATTGCTCAGCTCCTAAGGAGAGCCATCTTTGGTTCGCGGATCAGCGACCGAAGAGAAGCGGGGAAAAGGATGTTGCTCCTCCCCTTAACAACGAGCAAAAGAGGCAAGCCCAGGTAATCAAATACCTGATGAACAAGGGCTTGACCACTTGCAATGTGATCTAAGATTTTGTAAAGAATCGAATCAGCCCTCTAAGGAAGAGAGATCACCCTGCTTGGGAAGTTAGGGTGATGGAAGATGCTACCAGGGACTACCATCCTGGTAATTGTCCCAACCCTAGGATTGGTTATATTGGTAAAACATTTTTTCTCAATCTATTTTTCCTTTGGAGTTGAGTTTCTGTTGTTTTGATTGTTGTCATTTTTTTTTGTTTTACAGTCTTGTCCATCTCTGATGTTGAAATAAGGATGAATTTTCTTTTGAAATCCTACAATCTGGTCGAGGAAGATGACATCAATGCACCGAGACAGCAAAGCTTGGTTGGCAACACCGACGAGTTTGGACAGGCGCGTCGAACGATATCACTCTTTCAAAACGCTTGTGTAAACTTGATTTCGAAAGATAATTTACCAAAGGAAATCTTTTGGATTTGTGTAGTTGTTCAAGCGACCAGCAGCCCAAAAGAAGCCTACCGGCAGTGATGTTGAACCATCTGGCGGTTCTTCATCAAAGAAGCCGAAGAAAGCTCCCTCTGCAACCAAGACTTTGGCCAAACCGAGAGCTTTACAAATAAATCCTAGCTCTCCTCTCGTGACCTCTGCAGCGAAACTGTGACCTCAACCACGAGAAGGGTTCCTGCGATGACATTTGCGGTGCGGCCATAGAAATTCCTGTGACCAGGGCAATAGTGGGCCCATAAGAACAAGTCGCGGCTGCTACTACAACTGAACCCGATGTTGCGACTAGGAGAATTATCGTAGTAATGTCTTTTGGTTCTCCACCTTTACCTTATACAACTATGAATCAACTCAAGGTTGTGCAAGGAGAGGGAAGTGACGTGGAGGAGGAAGAAGATGCCTCTTTGCTTCCATTGAGGAGGAGAACAAGGACTTCCTCTGATGATTTTGAACCAGAGGCTTTTTCCACACTCTTATCTCCCAAGGGTGTGGCTTCAAGTTCCCGCAATTTATGGCACTCAGCATCAGGTAAATATCCATTCCTTTGCTAACTTAGTTATAATGTTTAGTTAGGAATGATTTACCATACCTATAAACATAGGACTCCTTCGTCTGCTGCATTGCCTACACCATCAGCTGAAGGAATAATAGAAGCTATAGATGAAGCAGCGACAAGGACAGCAGCTACTAATGAAGTTGCTACTACTGCCAATGTTGCAGCTTCACAAGCCGCTGAAAAAGAGCCTCAAACCATCATTGACGAGGTGGTTAAAAATATCCAATCAAGTGAACCGGTCAATGATGGAAGGATTGAGGTCGCCGTTGAGGCTTCGACCATGGGGGTGGATGAACAGGTAGATATCTCTGCTCCCCCTTTGGTTGAAGAAATTGGCAGTTCACCCTGCCCAGATCCAGCGCCCTGCTCAAGATCTTCAGCAGGCGCTTCATTTCTTGGCTTCTTCTAGCCAAGCGACTAGATCTATGGACTTCTCTGAGAAGTTTTTTAATGAATTTCTTGAGGTAAGTAAAAATCTTTACCTTAGAGTTTTGTTTTACATATTAAGGAATTTCATTCCTAGTATTTCTTGTTTTATGCAGGACATGGCTCATGTAGTGACCTCATCTGGTGTGCTAGTAGAGCAATTGAAGGTCTCTCTGACCGAAAATAGCCAGATGAAGCAGTAAGTATCTTGCTTTTGACCTTAGTCTTTTTGAAATTGTAATAACATTCATTGTCGTAGGGAAAAATTGCTTTGCAAAAATGAAATGGCTAAATCCCAAAAGATGAATGATGAAAAGCTTACAAAAATTTTGGCACTGGAGGTTGAATTAAAAGAAGACAAAGAAAAAGCATCTACCTTCCAGCAAGCATCAGAACTATATCATTCTCATCAAGAAAAATCTGAATGTCTTCTGGTGCTTTGCGAAAAGCAACAAGATAGGATGGCTCGTAAGTTTACTTTTTGCCAAAGGTTTGCTTTACCTTTGTAAACTTTACGAATTCTTGAACTCATTTCTTCTTCTTTTAAGGACAAAAAGATCATTTTGAATAGAAGTTTATCCAAAGAGAAGGGGATATTGATACGCTCCAAAATATCGTTGAGTGTCATAAGGTAGCCAGTGATAAGGCCAAAGATGTTGCTAAGCTAGCTCACGATGAAAGGAATGCTTTAGAAGCAACTATTAAGAGATGTAGCAGTATCGAGCTAGACACTTTCAAGAAATTTAGGATGGCCGTAGACTTGTTGACGGCTGATATCGTTGATCCTAAGAAGGATAACTTATGCCTTATTGAGTCTTGCAAACTGGTTGTCACTCAAGCTGATTCACTGTTTGCGAACATTCCTAAAATCGCAAGGAGGCAAAAGAAGCATTGAAGTCCAATGTTGGAGCTGTAGCTTTTGCTATTCTTTGCACACTTAGGCATCACCACGGTCCAAATCTGAATTTGAATCCTGTGTGTGAAAATGCTACTTTTGATAGTGAAGATCAGCTAAGTGCCCTCATGGATGAAGTGAGGCCCTTAATTGAAAGTTAACTCCGAGAACTCGATCTTGTTTGATGTAATATTTGTTATTGTACTTTACAACAATGAAAACATTGATATGGTTGAAAACATTTACCTGGTTTGTTTGATGTTTTTAGACCTTGCAAATATATATGGTTAGTAGAAAATTCAATGACTGAAAATATATTAAGTACTTAGTTTTATGACTTAATGCTATAGTTATATTTCCCTAGTCCCCCTCCTTTGACCATATATACTGAAGGCATGGTATAATGGTCGCAAGATTAAAAAATAAACTATGGCTTGGATGATCGAAAACAGATAAGTAAGTCTCTTATGCGTGATAAGACGGCTTAAAAAGAGGAACTTTAGCTATATGCAATCATATGGTCGCAAAGATAAACATTTTAATGTAAATGCATAAGTTTTTTGCTAACCGCCAGCCACTTGAGTGATCTGGAATATGCTAGTAAGTCCCTTATGTGTTAAGAAATGGCTGATAAAGAGATGTCTTACTAGATGCGACCATGAGATCGGCCAACGAATCCACTTAAACATTACAATAAAATGCTTACTGCGACCAGCCCCGGGCGTGGCCCGAAAAAAGAGTAAGGACAAAAAATGGGAAAATAACCATAACATAGAGTGAAAAAGTACAATATTGAATGTAAAAAATTTATAGTGGAAATACAAAAACTTACACGTAAAATTTCCGCAACTGGTCTATATTCCAGGTATTAAATAAAATTCTTCCACTTTCTGTAGCTAAGAAAGCTGATCCAGGTCGGGGTATTGAGACCACAGTGTAGGGGCCTTCTCATTGAGGGGAGAATTTGTTGCGACCAGACTAGTGTTGAATTTTTCTTAAAACCAAATCTCCTACGTGAAGACTACATGGTCGCACCCTCTTACTGTGATATTTACGCAAAACTTGTAAATATGCAGCGGATCGAATCAACGCTTGATCACGTTTTTCTTCAAGAAGAATAACTTCTTCTTCACGTGTTTCACTTTGATTAATAACATTTAAGTTATCTACACGGACAGAGCCAATTTGGATTTCAATTGGCAGTATGGCTTCTGCACCGTAAACCAATTGGAAAGGCGTTTCGCTTGTAGCTCTACTGGATGTAGTCACTAGTACAGAAATGCAGTCTACTAACCCCTATCTTCTAACAGTTATTAGTGATTTAGAAGAAAACTGTTAGAAAAGGTGCCTCGCAGACGTAAAAGGCATAAGAGAGGCATTTTTACTATTGGTTTGTATGAAATTTACTGATAGAAGAAGCAGAATGATTTACTCTATCGGTGATGAACATATTTACCGTAAGAAGAGATGCATAAGTACTGATGGCAGACTGTTGTGTACCGTTAGAAGAGTTCGACTACAAATAGATTTATTCTATCGGTACTGTATGTTTATACCGTTAGAATAGATCCCAAAATTACTATCGATAGGCTGTTGTGTACCGTTAGAACTGTTCGTCTTGTACAAATAGTTTTATTCTATCGGTATTGTATGTATATACCGTTACAAGATTTCACAAATTCCTATCGGTAGGCGGTTGTGTACTGTTAGAACCATTCGCCTTCTATAAATAGCTTTATTCTATCGGTACTGTATGTATATACCATTAGAAGATTTCACAAATTCCTATCGGTAGGCTGTTGTGTACCGTTAGAACCGTTCGCCTTCTACAAATAGCTTTATTCTATCGGTACTATATGTATATACCGATAGAATATTTTACAAATTCGTATCGGTAGGCTGTTGTGTACCGTTAGAACTGATGTAGTACTATAAATACCTGGGTATGGCTCTCCCATTCGAACAATTCCTCGGGCGCTCGTAGCCCTAACCCGTAAGCTCCATGGACGGCCGGCGCGCCTCCACCGGCGACCGCTGCACTTCCGCACCTCCATCGATGCCCACTAGATTTCAGCATGGCAAGTAAGGTATGTAAAATTTCGGCAATATTGTTAGATTATTCTAATCCGATTATGGCTATTATCCTACAGTTTTTGTATCCTTCATTTTGGTGTGTCTTCTTTTCAATATGATTATGTACGGTGTCTTGTTCCTGTTTTTTATTAAAACAACTAAATAATATCATTGTGGGACAGATAATGTTCAATTGTTTGCTGATCCTATCAAATGAAGAAAATTATCAGGACATTTGCAAGACAAACGCTAGCTAACATAGTCAAATGCCAATAAGAGTATAAATGTAATATCTTCATCTCTCAGTAGGTTGCTCAATGCCAACTTGGACTTAGTAACAATTGAAATTGAATGATCATGAAATTGAAGATGAAATTGAAAGATCCTGAAATTGAAATTGAAATTGAAAGTGAAAGATCATGAAATTGAAAGATCATTAATATCAAGATATTTACAAATATCATGAGATACACAAATATCTTGATCTCTCTGTAGGTTGTTCAATGCCAATAACATAGTCAAATGCCAACTAGCTTGCTCAATGATCAAGTGCATGTAAAAAGTTCATTAAATAATTAATATATGTATATTGGCAAGGTAATTTCTTCTGATGAAATAGAGTAGAAATGTAATATCTTGATCTCCAGTTGCAAGTTGATGTTACTATGAAGAAGCACAACCTAACCTTCAGTTGGTAGTCCTTCTCAGATAGGGAGTCATTTAGGAAACAGTAAACAATCTTAATTTTCACTAGAATGCCGATTTATGATCTGTGCAGGTCCTTGGACGATGCTCATGAGGGGCAACGTATTTCACGGTTCTTCGTCGCAGTACGCTGCCTACGTTGGCTTGTTGGCGAAAGAAAGGGTGAAGATCACCGTCGAGAGCTGGAAGGACGTGAAGGGTGAGATCTTAGTTGGCTCGGTCGAGAAGATCCTCAAGCCCGGCGTGTTTCTCAAATCAGGACCTATAGAAAGCATCTTACATTTGTATCAGTGATTTCCTCGGGCTCAGACTCGATCAACTCAACTCAATAATATAAGTGGTTTCCTCTTCCATTTTCTTGAAGGAATGGAGGCAAACCATGAGTTGATCGAGTTTGAGTCCAAGAAAATCACCAATACAAATGTAACTCGACGCCAGTTCCAACTCCTTGGGCATCTTTGAACTGAACTCCTATGGTTAAGTCAAATGTGGTTCAGACATTTGCTGTTTCGGATGAATGGATTTGTGATGTATCAGGTCTAACTTGTAGTCAGTAGTTACATTGTCGCAACTTGCAAAGGTTCTCTTTTATGTAAAATGTATGGGCCACTGGGTCCTCATGACGATATGTTGTTAATTTCAGACGTGACTTTTCTAATATACATCGAATGTTTGAATTGTTGTATTTGTATATTGTTGTATATTTGTGTATCATGTATTGCTATTTGGGACATGAACTTGAATGTGTACATGGGATCAAGTATTTGTGTATTTAATTGTATTGGTAGGTAGGTGTACATGTGTATTTGTACTGCTGTTTCAGACATGCACTTGAATTTGTGAACTGGCATGTGTATGTTTGTACCTAAATTGCTGTGTCATGCATGAATCATCTACTTGCTTTTGTTTCAGGCATTAACTAGAATGAGTTTTAATAGTACTCATTTTTTATGTTTCCTCTTGCATTTTATTGAAGGAATGGAGGCAAATTAACCAAGATCTCATGTAAGTAGAGATTTTTAATTTCTTTGGCAAGATGAAGTACCAAGTATCTAAGAAAAGTATTTTTGTGTCCCCTAGTTAATCTTCAAATTAGCATATCTTGAAATATTTCTTTATCTTCTAGTTAAGATTTGTTTGATGTTGTCGTGGTGTCACGAACACCCCGACAGGTTTTGTGGACGATCCTAGCAAAGAAAACACGACGCGGGTTGACTGGGTGACCAGTCCTCCCCCGCCGGACAAGCACAACAAATGACACGAGGGTTTATACAGGTTCGGGTCCCGGTGGGGGGCTCTAGTCCTGTCGGAGTGCTCCTGACTGGAGTCGACTGGGGAAGCTCTCTCGGGGAGAGGCTTCCGGAGCACACCTGTGAGATTGGCTATTCTAGCAATAATAAGCAACCTGTTTTTACAAGAGGGGGTACAAGGGCTTTTATAGCCCCAAAAGAAGCAAAAAGACTAAACTACCCCGGGTGCTACCGTCGGATCGAGGGGTAGCAACGTCCTTCTCCCGGCCAGGTGCCTCGGATGCTTGATAGGTGGCCGCTGATTCCCGAGGTGCTTGGCACGCGACCGTCACGTGACTGAGGCGCTTGTCACGCGACCCGCACGTGACGTGGGATCAAGGGCTCCTATCCCCGGAAGGACGATGACTCCCAGGACAGCCATCGGGGGCCATGTCCCCAGGAGAATGGCGGCGCCCGGGACTGGCACCGGGGGCTTTGTCCCCAGGAGAATGGCGGCGCCCGGGACAGGCACCGGGGTCCTTGTCCCCGGGCTCACGGCGGCGCTCGGGGTCCATGTCCTCGGGAAAATGGCGCAACTTCTTACCTGGACTTAGTCACGTGGAGATTTCCCCCAACAGATGTTACATTGTGTTTAGATATGATTATTTGAATGCTTGAACTGGTGTGCATGTGTGTACTTAGATTGCTGTGTCATGCATTACCCAGCTTGCTTTTGTTTCAGCCATGTAGCAGTACATATTCTAACGGTAAATACACATATTTACCGATAGAAAAAACCCATGTATTTGCTTATGTGCCTCAGGCTTGCACTTTAATGTGAGAACTGGTGTGCATGTGTGTACTTAGATTGCTGTGTCATGCATTACCCAACTTGCTTTTGTTACCAGTACTTGTTCTAATGGTAAATACACATATTTACCGATAGAACAAACACATGTATTTGCATATGTGCCTCAGGCATGCATTTTAATGTGAGAACTGGTGTGCATGTGTGTACTTAGATTGTTGTGTCATGCATTACCCAGCTTGCTTTTGTTTCAGCCATGTAGCAGTACCTGTTCTAACGGTAAATACACATATTTACCGATAGAAAAAACACATGTATTAGCTTACGTGCCTCAGGCATGCACTTCAATGCGAGAACTGGTGTGCATGTGTATACTTAGATTGCTGTGTCATGCATTACCCAGCTTGCTTTTGTTTCAGCCATGCACCAGTACCTGTTCTAACGGTATATGTGTGTTTTTACCGATAGAAGATGTGTGTACAAAATTCCCCGCACATAGTCTAAAGGGGATTTCGTGTATTTACCGTTAGAAATGGGTCAAGTATAAGTAAAATCCCACTCGACCATTGCTGAGCTGCTGTCTTGTTCTGTTGCACTCTGTCTCCCTCTGTTTGCGATGAGAGTTCCACGCTCGAAGCTACACTGTTAGGGTGATCAGGGCAAACTGGAAGGAAGTTGATTGGACCCCTCTCTTTAATGTAAGCTTAATTGTCATCACTTATCTCTCTCTCCCTCTAGATCTCCCTCCCTCTCTACTTGCAAGCTAGCTTTATTGTGTAGTTCCAAGCTTGTAGCTCCAAGCTTGGGAGCTAGCTGAAAATGCCTCATGTTTTAGGAGCTCACTAGCTTGTATTGTGTAGTTAGATTAATATATTAGTGTTAATTTCGTCAGCCTAGGGTTTAACACATCAGTTGTAAGAGGCTGTATGTACATGTACATATACATAACTTAATCGGGCAGGTTTCATGCATGCCTGACTCATTATATGTTGTTATTGTAGATGGACAAGAAATATTGGATGTATGGAATAAAATGTACTACTCTTGAATATTTGGATGGTGTGAATGGGTTTATTAAATTTGCTGACCAACAGAAGGCGAGGAAGGGAGAGAAAGATATGCTTTGTCCTTGTACATATTGTATGAACTTGAAGAGATTTAGCAACTCTGATCAAATTAAGAGTCATTTGATTCGTCATGGTTTTAACGTGCGATACACCCATTGGATATGGCATGGCAAAGATCTTGAGGAAACAAGCACCACTACTACCAATCAGCAGGACCCGGATGTGGATTGCAATAATATCGATGATCATCCGAATTTTCATAATGTTCATTCCGATGTGCACGTAGATGATGATGACAATCTAGATGAGATGTTATGTGATGTAGAGGAAGATTACAACGAAAACGACTTATGTGAATTTGAGAAACTGGTTGCTGACTCTGAGAAGCCTCTGTTCCCTGGATGTGCAAAATTTACAAAGCTGTCTTCTGTGCTAAGATTATATAAGTTGAAGGCAGGCAACGGTTGGAGCGATAAGAGTTTCATGGCACTATTAGATCTTCTAGCGGACATGCTTCCAGAGGGAAGTGAGTTGCCAAGATCTACTTACCAAGCCAAAAAATTGTTGTGTCCGTTGGGAATGGACATCAAAAGAATACACGCATGCCCAAATGATTGTGTGTTGTACCGTAATGACCTCGAGAAAAAAAATGTTTGGAAGAAGAGATCGATTCTTTGGGATCTACCGTACTGGGAGCACTTACAAGTTCGATATTGCATTGACGTCATGCATGTAGAAAAAATGTCTCTAACAGTTTGATTGGTTTGTTGTTGAACATTCTGGGAAAGACAAAGGATGGTGTGAAAGTTCACTGTGACATGGTGGAAATGGGGATAAGGACTGAGCTTGCACCTTTGGAGAAGAGAAAGTGTACATACCTCCCCCCGGCCTGCTATACGTTGTCCAAAAGGGAAAAAACAGAACTCTGTCGGTGCCTGCACAGTGTTAAAATTCCATGTGGGTATTTCGCGAACTTGAAAAAACTTGTGTCCATGAAGGACCTAAAACTGGTTGGCACGAAGTCCCACGACTGTCATGTGCTGATGTCACAAATGCTTCCCATTGCTATCAGAGGTATTCTCCCAGTTAAAGTCAGAGAGACAATTACAAAGCTATGTTATTTCTTCAACGCAATATCTTGCAAGGTAAGTACGTGCACTCGTACTATAAGTTAACTAGCTCCATTTGTATGTATAGCTTAATTAGAAGATTTTTCGGATATGAATATTTGGCGCAACTGTGTCCTCGCTGGTAATTGATCCGGATGGACTAGACGCTTTGCAACGCAATGTGGTTACAACTCTTTGTCAGCTCGAGATGTATTTCCCTCCATCATTTTTTGATGTTATGGTCCATCTGATTGTTCACCTTATCAAAGAAATTAAGTTTTGTGGACCCGTGCGCCTGCGCTATATGTATCCATTTGAGAGATTTATGGGTGTATTGAAGGGATACGTAAGGACTCGTCGTCGGCCCGAGGGGAGTATCATGGAAGGTTATGCCTCCGAGGAGGTGATTAAATTTTGCACAGATTATATGGCCGGGGTTGACCCAATTGGTGTTCCTAAGTCCCGACGAGGGTAGGCTTCAGGGCATCAGAATGATTGGATTCAAAGCTATCGTCCCCGCCCGTGATGTGTATGCAAAATCACATTTTTGGTCTTACAACACATGACAGAGGTCGAGCCATACATACACGAGCAAAAGGCAATGTTACGGTCACAGAATCCTTCGAAGCCAGAGATTTGGGTCACTAGAGAACATAACAGGAAATTTGCTGAGTGGATCTAAGAAAGAGTCACGCGAGCTGCCGAGGGCTCCATAAGTGAAACTGTGACAAGGTTGGCTAGAGGCCCAAGATTCACTGTAGGGAC
The DNA here is from genome assembly GCA_019359835.1 of Pharus latifolius. Classification (NCBI taxonomy): domain Eukaryota; kingdom Viridiplantae; phylum Streptophyta; class Magnoliopsida; order Poales; family Poaceae; genus Pharus; species Pharus latifolius. Next base: position 32,435,809 of record CM033328.1, on the reverse strand, counting down.
TTGGCAGGGGTACGGCATCAATGGGTATTAATTTTACACAAGAGCTCAGGACGCAAAGAGAGTATGCAATGTAGCGGAGTGACACTGTTTGCTATTTCTGAGGATGCCAGGGTAGTAAGGGCGCTGAACTCATATTACAGTGCTATTGACGAAATATGGGAGCTTGATTACGGATTATTTAAGATTCCTTTGTTTCGATGCCAGTGGGTCGAAATCCCTTGAGGTGTGTTAAAGTTGACAGTTACGGGTTTACTCTCGTCGATCTTGATAGAGTCGGACACCAAGACAATCCATTCATACTTGCAAAGCAAGCCACACAAGTATTCTACATCGTTGACCCGGCCAATCTAAAATTGCACATTGTCCTCCACATCAAGAGACGTATTGTTGGGGTCGAAGACGTTGTCGACGAAGAGGAGTATAACCACTTCGACAAAATATCTCCGTTTTTAGAGGACATTCAATCTATCCCTACTGAAGATATCGATGAAACAACGCATCTGCGAGATGATCACGAAGAAGGATTATGGGTTGAGAACCATTGATGACTATTTTCTATTTGAAGGAAAAATGCCAGGTAAATAGCCCACAAGTTGTGCATCAAGGTGAGGAACTTATCATTAATACATCAGGCAATACATTTTTCTTTAGAACTTAATGATAAGCTAGTTCACAACATTAATATATATCAATTTTACTCCACAGCATGAGTTCTAACATGTACAGTACCTTTATACTGTAAGAACTTAATTCTTTCCTACAAATTTTCTTGCCAAAATCCCATTGCAGCCTCTTGATTCTTCAAGAGGCCTGAAACATCATTTTCCAATGCTCTGCCCACTTCAAATTACCGTGAGAAAAGTGCACGTACATGTTCTGTCGGTATTAGTTTTTTGTACCATTAGAAGAAAACCATTAGTCTGACGGTATTTCTTGTTTGTACAGATAGAAAAGGCCCTCACTACTTTATTAAACATCGCCCGAAAGTTTCCCTCCAGTCGAACCATTCCAACTTATAGCACTGTGTCTCTTCGAGTGTGAAAACCCCAACCCTCGCCAGTGACCACTTCCTCACTGCTGCACGACGATCGCCGCCTAGATCCCGGTTCGCCACTGCCGCCGGTCCTTATTTTTGTCCTTCGCCGGCCGCCGTTGCCTTCTACACCACCTCTCCATCACTACAACTGATCGCCGTAAAATACCCTAATTCGTCGTTCTTTTTCCAGCATCTTCCTTATTTGATCTTAGTGTTTTTTACACTATGGTTTTTTAATTCGCTATTTTCCTCCACTCATGTTTTGGAATTAAACTAGGGTTCTCTATTGTGTAGTATTTTGTAAATTCCGCAGGCATTATTGATTTAAACTAGGGTTGACATAATATGTTCCAGTGCTGTAATTAACCTATTTTGAGATTTGAAATTATCTATACTGTTGTATGTGTGATCAATTGTATCCAATTGCCATGTAATGTACTTTATATGTTGGAGGTGTTCTTAAACATCTTCTATCGGTATCTCTTGCATTTGCCGATAGAAAATTGTTATATTCTATCGATAGCTCATGTGTTTACTGATAGAAAAAATTTCTGTGTCAATCTGGCCTGCTATATTACATAGGCCAAGAAACAATCAGTGCCCTGTTTTCTATGTGTGTTCATTTTGTCATAAAAGTTCAACAAGTATTAAAACTTAGGATCTGGAAGGACATGAAACATGCAATGTCACATAGAGAGAATACTTTGGTCAGTTTTTAACACTCTCATTGAAACCAAGAAGAATTAGTCTCCAATTAATCCTCAACTGAGTTATGGAACTCCAAGAATAATTTATTGCCACATGAACCTATTTTGAGATTTGAAATTATCTATACTGTTGTATGTGTGATCAATTGTATCCAATTGCCATATAATGTACTTTATATGTTGTTGGTGTTTATAAACATCTTCTATTGGTATCTCATATATTTGCTGATAGAAAATATTGTTATGTTCTATCAGTAGCTCATGTGTTTACCGATAGAAAAAATTGCTGAACACTGCAACAATTTTTGCATGCCTTTTAGTACTATTTTCTTTGGACATCCCTTTAGCAACCCTAATTAGCCTCCAATCCTCAACAGATTTATGGAACTCCAAGAAGAATTAATTGCCATATGTTGCTTGCTTCCTATGAAAATGTGTAGATGAAAATGCTCAGAAATAGAATCTTATCTTCTATCGGTAGTTGCTGTGTTTATCGATAGAACAAATATTTAAAATAGGTCCTTTTGCTTTGTAAAGCGATTTGGTTTGTGTTTCCATTAAATTTTTGATGGTTTGCTGGTGGTTTTGTAGGGAAAGACATGTCGTCATCTTCATCGGATGATAGTAGTGGTTCAACTAGGGCCAACGTAACTGAAGATGCTGGTTCGTCCCAGCGCAAGAGGGTGGGGCGAGGCACGACGACGTTGGGCCGTTTGGCCAAACGCACCGACTTTTCTTGAGAGTTCAACCAATTTGGGAGGCCGATCGGAAAAAATGCTGGGAAGTACGCAGCCTACGTTGGGCTGTTGTTGAAAGAAAGGGTGAAGATCACCATCCAGAGCTAGAAGGACGTGACGGCGGATGAGAGGGATAGGTTGTGGGTGGAAGTGAAGGTTAAATTTGTAGGATCAAGGATGCCGACTAGAGGGGGGTGAATAGGAGGCTTTAAAACTTTTCAATTAAAAACAAATATTACAAAGAGAAGAACCAAAAGCAAATTAATGAAGAGACAGAGAGAACGAACACAACGATTTTTACCGAGGTCTTGGAGACTCGCCTAGTCTCCCCTAATCCTCGTTGAAGCACTCAATTAAATTGAGTCTTCTTCCAATATCCACAAAGGATATTATCCCCTATTGGTTGCTCCTTGTCCACTCCGGAAAGGCGAGCACTGATACCTTGTACAAATGTGCCGAGTCTCTCCTACAATCTCCGAACTGGAGAGATCAACGGCCACACCTCTAAACCGTCTAGGTGAGGGCGCTCACCAAGAGTAATAGGCAGCAAGGTCTTCTCTAGACCTCTAACAATCACCGAGAAAGCACTCGGTGGATCTGAAAAGCACTCGACTTGATCAAAAGATCAAGATTTTGTATAAGAACTAAAGCTCAAGAGTGTATAAGGTTGTGAGGCTGCTTGTTGTAAAAAATATGAGCTCAAAGCCTCTATTTATAGCCTCAAGGATCAAAAGAACCGTTGGAGCTCGGGCTGAAAATCAGCAACTCAAACTAACAGTCAGTTACATATACAATGACCAACAAAATTTATGGATAAAAATTAGCTAGCCGTTTGTGGTCGTATATGGAAACTGAAACCCCAAACTGACAGTCAGTTAAGCAAACTGATAGTCAGTTCGACCAAAACATCGACCAGATCAAATAGAAACTCAGATAAAATCAGCTGAGGTCGAAATGCAAACTGACAGTCAGCATGGGCATACTGATAGTCAGTTTAGTACAAAAATTTCAGCTCAAAAAACACACTCTTTGGACAATTGTCGGTTTAACTGAACTGACATTCAAACTGACAGTCAGCCTGAACAAAAACAGTCATAACTTTAAAACTATAAGTCCAAATTGAGATTTTAATAGCTCGTTTGAAAGATAATTTTAAGGACTACATTTTTGTCAAAAGAATAAACAGACAGATCTACCTAGATCTTTCTAGAAAATTGAAAAACTCTTCTCTTGTCAAAAACTCAACTGAAAACCAAATCTTTCAAAACAAAATCAAATCAAATCCAACCAAAAAGATGCAATGCAATGACCAAGTAATTTCTCGGTTCATGTTGGAGATTTTAGAGAGGACTTGGAACCCCTCTTTATAGTACGGTTAAAACTAAAAACAAATTTTCCTAAATCGATCAATCTCCATACGCCGGGATTGGTAAAAATAAAATCTCAGATTACCTTAGGTCCTTTGCATCTTCATGTTTGCGTCTCGTCTTTGCTCTTTTGCACCTTGTGCTTCTATTTAATGTCAGGTTCATCTTGATCATCTTGCGTGTTTTCCCGAACAAGCTCTGTATCAAAAATCTCATGAGCACAGTTAGTCTGAAACACTTTGTTTTCATTAATCATCAAAATTAGGGTTAGGCATAAAAGGCCTAGATGCAACAAAATTAATTGAAATCTCTAAACTCTTTCATAATCATGTTCTCTTGTCTTATCCTAAAGTTTAACTAACTCATGATTAATTGTATGTATTGTTTGAAAACAGGCTAAGTGGAACATCCCCGATGATAAACCTAGGACGGCCTGCTTGAAGGACATGAACGGAACATCAAAAACCTTTAAGAGCTGGCTCGTTAGTACCTTCCTCGCTGTGGGCAAATCTCCTTGCGATAAGTACCCCTTCATATCGGAGGAGGTATGGGAGGAATTCACCAAGCAGAAGGGGACCGACGAGTTCAAGGTCCTTAGCGAGAAGAATAAGGTGATCCCGAAGAGGAACGACCACCTGCATTGGCTCGGATCCCGGGGCTATGCGGGGAAGGAGGAGCAGTGGAGGAAGGAAGACGAGCAAAATTCTATCGTCGACTCCCCTGAGTTGCCGCTCTCAGAGATCCGGGATGCGAGGTGCAAGCGGTGGTGGAGGGGGAGAGGGTCCGTGTCGTCCACGGGGTCTGTGGAGTTCGTAAACCCTAGGGACGCCGAGGTTGTGAAGTGAATGGTAAATTGGCTAACCTCGTAAACTGTGTGCGCACAAGTGTATATATGTATTTGTCTCAAAAGGTAGCATTAAATGTAACAGATCTCTTTTGAGAAGGAGGCAATGGAGGGATTGTTTACCCCGCAAAGGGAGAATGACATCCTCACCCGGGCTCTAGGAAATAAGGAGCATCCTGGGCGGACACGGACCATGGGAGCCATTGTGCTGTGGAAGGCCAGTTTCACAAATCCGGCTCCACCGAAGAAGAAGGCCCTCACCTGGAAGGAGAAGGAAGCGGACCTCTCTGAGAAGATACGGGCGAAGATATGGGCTGAGGTGCAGTCTGAGGTCGCACAAATGAGGGAAGAGTTTGCACAGCTGAAACTAGTTTTACTGGCCAAGAGTGCAGATGCAGACCAGGGCGACGGTACCCCGCGGGGTCGGATGAGTAGTTGCTCTTCGATGGTCCTCGCGGATCCAATGGATCTACTTGAGGTATTGCAAGCCTTCAGTTGTGCACTTAAGTTCTGTTAGAGTTGTTTCGCTAACCTATTTTAATTGTTACAAATTTCCAGAAGCCGGAGAGCTGCAGCCTACTGACTCACCTAGGTGACTGGCAAGCAGTGGTTGCCAACGGGTTCGTATATCCATCTGGGGAGAATGTCCGGATCCACTGTGTACCTATGAGGTTGGGGTTCGCAAAGGTACAGGTGGACATGGCCATGCCGGGCTACAACGATTCTCCATTGCCAGTCCCAACGGATGAAATGCAGACACTTGCTGAGGCAGTGGGCTCCTACGTACAGTGGCCCAAGAAGTGTGTTGTAATACAGCAGGTAAATCCTACACATTTTAGATTACATCCTACTAAGTACACTCAACTTGAAAAATCTAACATACGTGTTCATTAATTGAAGTGGCATGCCGGTGTACTACCAGGGGACTACGCCCCCAGCGCAGGGCATGAGGGATCTCCTGCGGACCTAAACACAGCAAAGACTCAACCCCAGCCAGCGCTTCCACGCCTTCACCTCGGAAGAAAGCCGCCATCACCTCGCCCTTGCCTTCGAAGGTACACGCTCAGTCCCCGGCAAAAGGCAAGGGCAAAGGGCGAAAGGGACAGACGGAGAGGTTCAGGAATGGGTTCCCACTCGTGTCGGAGGCAGCTTTGCGCAAATTGGATCGATCAACTAGAGACCTCCATGAGTGGTACCTACACCAAGCTCGGCGCAACCTGAACTTGTTAGTTCCCTACAGGCTTGGGCAGTTCCACCATGAGCCCGGGAGTATATCCGTGGCACAGGAGGATCTGTTTGACCTCTACAGCTGGCGGGAGCTCGATATGTCCATCATACGGACTGGAGTCCTGTGAGTTTGCTGATCCTATATATTGCTATTTTCTAACTCTGTTTGCTAACTCTATATTGCTGTAGTTCATTTGAAATGTAGTAACTTTCTGTGCAATACTAATGTCGTCCTTTGCATGCAGGTGCATGTATAGGCTAGCATCGGAGGATGCGTGTGACAAGGTGGGTTTCCTCGACCCAGAGAAAATAAGCCTCATAATGCTAGAGCACGACGCCGCGCACGCTGAGCACTACATATCCATGGCGCTGATGGCACAGCTGGACAGGGAGTTCATTCTGGTGCTGTACCACCAAAGGTTAGTGCATTTCGTACTAATTTAACTCAATCTTGTATGTTACACTTGAGATATACTTTGAGCTAGCGGTCCTCTTTTATGTACAATGTAGGGGCCACTGGATCCTCATCGTGATCTGTCCATCGAGGAACGAGGTGTACTACCTCGATTTGATGCGCGACAGATTATCAAACGAATATGTGGTCAAGGGGAATATGGAGGCGTAAGTAACATGTTTGATTTAAATTTTGACCTCAATAGCTAATGATAATACATTAACTGGCAATGCTAACTGAAATACAGGGCTTTTGAGAAATATGTGTCCGCTAGAGGGAGGCATGCCGCACCGCAGGGCTCCCTAATAGCTTGGAAAGAATATGAGGTACTCACGAGACTTTTTGTTTATGCTTAATTAGTTTATGGAGAAAATAGCTAACATGTCTTCGCATATGCAATTATCTCAGTGCCATCAGCAGCCACAATCGTGGGAATGTGGGTTTTATGTGCTGCGCTACATGTACGACCTACTGTGGACAAACTTTGCCCAATTCCCCCAGTAAGCATCGATAGCTAACTCAAATTTGAAAATTGGGTGTCATGTTTAAAATTAGGAAGTTAGTTACTCAGTATTCACACATGTTTGCAGATCGCCATGTCCAAAGACCAATACAACAATGCAAAGATTAGAGACCTCCGACAAATCTGGGCTCAATATGTTATGGAGGAAGCTGCGCCCAACCAACCGCCATGACAAGCTTTTCACTCACTTGTCAATTTTCTCTTTTTCGTGTACTCTGTGCATAGATTGTTTATATATAGTCTTATTGGTTAGTATTTGTTTATATATACTCTGTGCATAGATTTTTCCATATTAGATTGTAATTTGTATTGGTTCGTATATATGTGAATAAATTGTATATGTGAATGTACCCTTCTTTGCATCTGTACTGTATTGTGTATCCAATTTGTACTGTATTGTATCTGTACTGTATATGTGAATGTACTGTATTGTGAATGTACTCTTCTAACGACTAGATAGCAAACAGAGTTAGAAAACAATAATATTTTTCCTATCGGTACACACTTACTTAACCGTTAGAAAAGTGTAACTTTTCCTATCGGTAAACTCGTACACAATCGTGAGAGTACTATGATTTTGTCTCACGGTAAACTCTTAATTAACCGTTAGAAGAGTGTAAGTATTTCTATCAGTAAACTCATTCACAACCGTGAGAATACTATCTTTTGTTCTATCGGTACACTCTTATTTAACCGTTAGAAAAGTGTAACTTTTTCTGCTGGTAAACTCATACACAACTGTGAGAGTACTATCCTTTTTTCTCACAGTACACTCTCATTTAACCGTTAGAAGAGTGTAAGTATTTCTATTGGTAAACTCATTCACAACCGTCAGACTAGAACGGTTTTTCTACCGGTTGTCGCCGAAAATGCCGTTAGAATAGTTCACTTCTTCTAACGGTTATTTACCGTTAGAAAATGACATGTCTTTTTCTATCGTGTCTATCTCTAACGGTACAAAAACCGATAGTAGAAGTGTGTTTTTTACCGATAGAAGAAAGCTTTTTTGTACTAATGAGTGCGAAGTGCCCAAAGAACGGAGTAGAGTTCTTCTACCCAAGCCCCCAAGTGTGTTTTAAGGCAGTCAAAAACATGTTTTTTAACCCCTTGTATAATCTGCCCATTGGCACGTTCTACTGTAGCATTGCTTTGTGGATGAGCAACGGATGCAAAGCAAATTTTAGTTCCAATATTGTCGCAATAATCTAGAAAAAGACCACTGACAAATTGGGATCCATTATCAGTAATGAGATGATTTGGAACTTCAAATCATGTCACAATGTTCTTATGAAAGAACTTCTTCGCCGCAGCGCCGGTAATATTGCGGACTGGTTCTGCCTCAATCCACTTAGCAAATGTATCAATGGCTATGAATAAAAATCTATCCATTGACTACTTGAGGCATAGGACCTATAATATCTATTCCCCATACGACAAATGGCCAAGTTAAGGGAATAGTTTGCAATGCATATGTTGGTAGATGAACTTGCCAAGCATGAAATTGACACTGCGGACATGTTTTGACTAATTGCATGGCATCATTAAGTGCTGAAGGCCAATAATAGCCTTGTCAAAAAGCTTTTCCAACCAGTGTCCTATAGGATGCATGTGCACCACACAAGCCTCCATGAATTTCTCTTAGAAGGGTTTGTCCTTCTTCTTTGATCCGATTACGGTATAGACCAGTTGTGGCTATACTCGATCAGATGTTGTTTGCTCCAATTGAGATATAGACAGGCTTTGTCTATATTCGACCAGATGCTAATATGTGGAATACAGAATCTTACTTGGTGTTACTGAAACCCAAGTGATCGAAAACACAGTTTAAAAATAGCACAACTCTTTATTGAAAAGAGAGATCTTGTACAGGTCGAACGCTAGGACTCACTCGCCTACATCAATGAACTATGTGGTAGATAACTCCATGATCTAAACTAGAACTATTACAAAGAATTTATAGTCCAATCATATGAATATGTATCAGACTAACTAACCTAAACGTATTAGACTCGGACACTAACAAACCCAAATAGATAGGACTCAGTTATATATATATATATATTTTGATTGGAATACAACTCGGCCAAAGATTGGATCCTTCCAAGGTCACCAGAGATCAGATCCACCCAAGCTTGCGAACCATTCTGAGGTCGCGTACCATTCTGAGGTCGCGTACCATTCTGAGGTCGCGAATCCTTTCCGAACTCGACTTGAAGTAATCGACAAGAAGAACCCAAAGATCCTTCCGGATCATGACTCCCCTATTGAGAAGGAGCCAAACCCTGTTGGCAACCACTTGATCAAAACTGGAGATGCGGAAATTGAGATTGACCATCTTCTCGGGTGTACCACTTTGCCGTACGTGCTTATTGATCTTTCCATCCCATTTGAAAAGACTTATGTGTACCACTGTGGGTGGTCGTCACCTTCTTCTCCAAGATCACGTCATCAGGTAGAGGTTCTTCTCGTTGATAGATCAAGTTTTCAACAAATGGTATTATGGTATCTAGCTCATCATCGAGTATAGAAGGCTCGAAGAGTTTGAGGTGCTCAACATTGGCAACCGAGTAAATATCCATATATGGAGGTAACTCAAGCTGACAAGTATTATTACCAATTTTCTACAAAATCCGAAAAGGACCATAACAAATTGGTTTAAGCTTTTTACCTTCACCTTTTGATCTCTCCTTGCTCAGATGTAACCATACCATATCACCTCTTGGAATTGAGCATAAACTCGGTGCCGATCATGTCACGCCTTATACTTGAGTTGAGCTTTCAGCAAGTTCTATTCAATCTCACCATGGAGCCGTTGAATACCTTCCAGGGACTTTTGTGCTCGATCCCGATCAGATGCTTCCTTATATTCTGTGCTGAGGGAGTGACAAACTGCATGCCGAATGGACTCTGTGGTAAAAATCCCAAAAAAACCTCAAAAGGCGACTTTCTAGTCGAACCATGCACTCCTCGATTAAAAGCAAACTGCAGCTATGGTATGCTTTCATCCCAGGTCTTCGAATGCATAGAGTTATATCCTCTCAAGAGATGAACGACTGTTCAATTTACCACCTCCATTTGACCATCAGTTTGAGGATGAAACACAATATTCCTCTTTAGCTTTGTGTCCATCATCGTCCAGAGCGATCGCGAAAAGTGAATAAGGAATCGGGTATCACGATCAGACACAATAGAAGTCGATAGTCTGAAATGTGTCCAAACGTGCAGAAAGAATACCCGAGCCACTTCTCCCATGATAGTCATTTGATAAGGTATGAGAATTATCATTTTGGCGAACTGATCAACCACCACAAAGAGATAGTTATTGCCACGTCGGGTCTTAGGCAATCCTCCCAAGAAATCCATGGATATGCTTCCCCATGGTCATGACAGAATTGGCAAAGGAGTGTACAAACCCAATTTTTGGTTTGCCGGTTCCAAGATGCTGCAAAGACCACAGCCTCGAGAAAAACTAGCCATATCTTGCTGCATCCGCGGTCAGAACACATGTCGATGAAGATTTTGGAAAGTCTTCGTAACTCCCAAAGTGACCAGCAACTTTCGATGTATGCGCTTCTCACAGCCATTGAATTCGAAGTGCTCCACGAGGTATACAAAGTAAATTGCCATTGTACAAGAGTCCTTCTCGTCGAACAAACTCTGTAGGTTTCCCTATTTCGAGCTCAGCCAGTGCTAATAAAAAATCAGGATCTTCACTGTACATTGTGGCATAGTCATCATGACATGAGGACTCGATCTGCATGAACGCTGATAAGCAGAGGGTCGTAACTGGTGGTCATGACAACATGTCAGCTAGTTTATTGTGTATGCCCTTCTTGTACTTAAACACCATATTAAACTATTGCAGATACGACCTCCACTTCATATGTCGAGCTTGTTGTAGCTTCGATTGAGTTTGCAAATATTGCAAAGGTTGGTGGTTGGTATGGACAATAGTCTCTTTACCTAAGAGGTAACACCGCCAATGTTTTACAGCCTGATGCAGTGCACACAACTCCTTGCCGTAAGTCGGATAGTTCTTTCGAGCTCCCTGGAATAACTCGGAGTGATATTCTACTAGACGACCTTCTTGCATAAGCACTACGCCCATTGCATAACTTGAGGCATCGGTTTCTAGCTCGAATGGCTTCTGGAGAAAGTAAAGCTAGGACAGGTGCTTCGTTGATCTTCTTCTTCAACAAGAGAAATGTTTCCTCCTGTTTCCCTGTCCACTCAAACTTTTGGTCGATCTTGGTTAATACATGCAATGGAGAAGCCACAATAAAGAAGTGTCGTATGAACTTCTGAAGGTATTGGCATGCTTCCACAAAACTACGCACTTCCGTAACTGTTTGCGGTCGATACCACTCTCGAATCACTTTTACCTTATCTAGGTCAATTTGCAATGTTCCCTTGCCAACCATGAATCTCAGGTAAAGTTGAGTTTGTTGGCCGAACTCACACTTCTTACAGTTGAGGCGATGTCGATGTTGCCGAAGCTGTTCGAACACCTTTTTGACATGAATGAGGTGCTCATCCCATGAATGACTATAGAATAGTATGTCATCGAGGTAAACGATCGCAAAGTCATCGATGAATTGTCGTAATATGTCATTCATGAGACGCATGAAAGTAGCTGGGGGCGTTGCAGGCCAAACAACATGACCAGCCATTCGAACAAACCTTGTCACATTTTGAACGTGGTTTTCCTAGTATCCTTCTCTTGGATGATGACTTGATGATATCTTGACTTGAGATCCAATTTTGAGAAGATGGCAGCATGCTTCAATTGGTCTAGTAGGGTCATCAATATGAGGAAGGGGGTACTGGTTCTTGATGGTGATCTTGTTCAATGCTCGGTAGTCGATGCACATACGCAAAGTCTCATCTTTCTTTGGCACTAACACCACAGGAGATCCACAAGATGAACTCACTAGTACAAAAATGCAATCTACTAACCCCTATCTTCTAATGGTTATTCGTGATCTAGGAGAAAACCATTAGTGTACATGGTGCGTAGTGGAGAAAGGCATTTGTAGGTATTTTTACTAACGGTTGCGATGTAAGTTACCGTTAGAAAAACGGGATGATTTTTTCTAACGGTTCAAAATATATTAACCGTTAGAAGAAATATACATATACTAACTGTAGTATTTTGGGAACCATTATAATAAACCACATGATTTATTCTAACGGTGCTTCATATATTTACCGTTAGAATAGAGGAAATTGTACTAACGGATTAATTTGTCAAACCATTAGAACAAGGCCTCCCTTTACAAATACATGTGCCCTGGAATTTTGCTTCTAGTCGAATCGGTCCACTTCTTTTTCTCCTCGAGCGCGACAAGCCCTACTTGAAACCTCCATCGCCGGCCGCCTCACCTTTCTCCACCGCTAGGCACTTCACTGCGGTTCATTGCGCCATCACTGGCCGCCACACCTTTCTCCACCGCCAGGCACTTCATTGCGGTTCATTGCACCATCGCTGGCACCTTTCTCCACTGTAGGCACTTCATTGTTGTTCATTGCGCCATCGCTGGCCGCCGCAACTTTCTCCACCACCACCGGCCACTAGGTTTTCTGGTGAATGAAGTCCAAGGACCTCGCAGCTACAACTGCCTCGACTAAATTTGAGTGAGTAAACTAAGATCTAGAAATTTTGAGTGACTAGATTTTGACTGATTTGCAAACTAACTACTATATTTCATCTGACAGAGAAGAGTAGGAAAATTTCTAATTAGACTTATGAACAAAGTTATTTGTTTTGTCAGTTTCTTGTATAACATTCTTAACCTGAGATGCAGGTTAATAGAACTTGTGATTGAACGACAAACAAAGTTAATTCTTTTGTTTTTTTCTTGTATACCATTCTTAGCTTGAGATGTAGGTTAAGAGGATTTGTGGTTGAATGACAATCAAATACCATAATTAAATGGATAGAATTTGCTTTAATTAGTTCACAGGAGAAGTTCACATATAAAGTTTTTGTGTTTATTTGTTGAAATATTTCTTTCTTCTACACCAAATAAGTGAAATTCTCTATCCAAAAGAAATAAGTTCTCTATTTAGAAAAAATGACAAAACTTGGTTTCGATAGATAGGTCTTATTTTCTGTGATTGTCTTTTGAGGGGTAATAGGAATTCGCTACCAAAGAATTTTCATCTTGGTAGTTCTTTTCAGACAGGGAGGCATTTAGGTAGCAGTAAATAATCTTAATTTGCTCTAGAATTCCTATTGATTATGTGCAGGTCCTTGGACGATGTTAACGAGGGGCAACTGTAGGATCAAGGATGCCGACTAGAGGGGAGTGAATAGGAGGCTTTTTAGAAATTCTTTCTCAACCAAGAAATTTTAAAAGATGTTTCAAATAACCTAGATTGCAAAGGGGTTTAGAGCTATCAAATCAACTAGTTGTATTCAACCATATGGAATAAGCAGTTCAACATGCAACAAAAATTTAACACTAGTTGCAATTTCCCAATATGAAATATAAATATACTAAGCAACTAGAGAGTTCAACAATTGTGTCAAGGTAAATATGAAACGAATAAAAGATACGCAATAGACACAATATTTTTACCGAGGTCTCGGAGACTCGCCTGGTCTCCCCTACTCCTCGTTGAAGCGCTCACGTATGAGCCTCGCTTCTATATCCACGAAGGATATCTCACTAGGGTTGCTCCTTCTCTACACTGGATAGGCGAGCACCACACCTTTCACAAGTTCTTGCCGGCCGCTCCGACAAACTTCAATGGAGAGATTGCGACTCTCCTTCGGGATCGTCTAGGCGAAGGCGATCGCCAAGAGTAACAAGTCGGATGCACTCACTTGAACAAATCACGTGCTAGAAGCTCAAAGATACAAATGAATACTCAACACTCTAGCACTAGCATGCAAATGGTGATTGAAGTGTACTAAACGCTCTTAACTTCACCCAAATACTGCTCCTCCAAATTACTCAAGATTTTGGCTCAAATCTAACCTCTAGATGCAATATAGAAAATGCAATGAACTTGGCTAGCTTATGCACTGTGTTCTCCACTTCTTGAGCCACCTCAAATGAAAGCAAACTCGAGATATATAAAGCCCCTCAAGAAAACTAGCCGTTTGCAACCAGATGTGCCAGATTTGTATAGGCCGGACATTGTCCGGCCAATACAACAAAATGACCGTTGCAAGCAGTCTCAGTGACCGTTGGGGGGCTTTTTGCAAAGGCTGGACAATGTCCGGCCACGCCGGACAATGTCCGGCTCGTCCCAGACAAAACCCCCGGACATATATATCTGTCTCTATTTCACTCTAAAAAACGAGGCACAAACAATTTGTATAGGTCGAATCTTTGGTCAAAAACAGGTGGTCGAGTGGATTTGGTCGAGCATACGCAAGAGAGCTGAAGACTGGTACGACCACAACCAAACCCTAAACAAGGATATGATCAGAATGTGCAAATACAACCACGACCAGCTCGAGAATATAAACCAATTAAAATAGCTGGCGACTACGACTAAGTGCAGTTTTCAAAATATTTTCTCTATTGCAACACAAACTACACTTAGACTTTCTAGCAATGCAAGAGGCGATAAATCACTAGTGCAAGATGATATGAATGCATTTGAGCTTCCACACTAGATAGACACAAGCTACTAGTTTCCGACCCCTCTTAATAGTACGGTCAAACTAGTAAAAAGAATCTTATCAACCCGGTCTCTCTCCAGACACCGAGACTGGTAAAATCCTAAGAAAACAATCCTTAATCTTACCTTCGGTGAAGCTCGACCTCGTTAAGCTCAACCACTCGAAGTTTGTCCTCGCAAAGCTCGACCTCGCTAAGCTTGACGTCTCTCAAGATGGCTCATACCGACATTAATCTCCATACACTCTTGCTTGCTTTCATCTCGCAATACACCTTGAGACTACAACACATACACTCAATGCGCAACATTAGTCTCATATTTAAGTTGTCATTAATCACCAAAACCCTAATTAGGGCTCAAGATTCAACAATCTCCCCCTTTTTGTTGATTGATGACAACCGATATACATAAAACACAAGGATATCAAAAATAAAGATAAGCATACAGTGCTCCCCCTGAATCATATGCGTGCATACAATGTAAAACAATGTAAAACGACATTCAAGAATATATGAGTCAAACACAAACATATCTCAAACACAACCACATCACTCACATATATATGTCAACACAATAACATAACAATTAGCGTATATATATGTCGACATAGCAATATGCATATATATAGAATCTCTCTCCCCCTTTGTCATCAAGCAACCACAAAGGGAGAATAGCATACATGCATACAACAACATAGTTGAGAGTAGCCCTACAAGCATACAACTACCAAAATAAGATCTAAGCCCATATGTCGTGGTATTGCGAATACCCTGGCAGGTTTTGAGAACGATCCTAGCGAAGATTACGCGGCGTGGGTTGACCGGATGACCGGTCCTCCCCCGCCGGACAAGCACAAGAGATGACACGATGGTTTATACAGGTTCGGGTCCCGGTGGGGGCCCTAGTCCTGTCGACGCGCTCCAGACCGGAGTCGGCTGGGGAGGCTCTCTCCGGGGGAGAGGCTTCCGGAGCACGCCTGTGAGTTTAGCTATTCCAATAAAAGTGATTCGATCCTTACAACAGAGGGGTACAAGGGCTATTTATAGCCCCAAAAAGAAGCAAAAAGCCTAAACTACCCCGGAAGCCACCGTCGGATTGAAGGGTAGGAACGTCCTTCTCCCGGTCAAACGTCTTGGATGCTTGACAGGTGGTCGCTGATTCCCGGGGCGCTCCTCGCGTGACCTGCACGTGACAAATCGACTCGGGACTTTACCTTTAGAAGGGCGATGAGGCCCGGGACACGCACCGGAGGCCAGGTCTCCGGACCAAAGGCGGCGCCCGGGACGGCACCGGAGGCCAAGTCCCGAGGGCCAAAAGGCGGCGCCCAGGGAGGCACCGGAGGCCAGGTCCCCGGGTGAGTGGCGGCACCCGGGACGGCACCGGAGGTCAGGTCCCGGGGGCCAAAAGGCGGCGCCCGGGACGGCACCGGAGGCCCGGTCCCGGGAGCCAAATGGCGGCGCCCGGGGAGGCACCGGAGGCTAGGTCCCCGGGCGAGTGGCGGCGCCCGGGACGGCACCGGAGGCCAGGTCCCGGGGACCAAAAGGCGGCTCCCGGGGAGGCACCGGAGGCCAGGTCCCGGGGGCCAAAAGGTGGCGCCCGGGACGGCACCGGAGGCCCGGTCCCGGGAGCCAAATGGTGGCGCCCGGGACGGCAACGGAGGCCAGGTCCCGGGGACCAAAAAGGCGGCACCCGGGGAGGCACCGGAGGCCAGGTCCCCGGGCTAGTGTGACGCAACTTACCTGGACTTAGTCCCGCGGAGATTTCCCCCAACACCATATATACAAACAACTCAAAAAGTTTATCGATCACTAGATGATCTAAGGCTGCGAAGGATTATCAGAGGAAGAATCACCACGACGATGACGCTGATACTGTCCTGCATCAAAATGCCCACGTAACTCGGAGATGTCCTAGCTCATGGAATCTAGTCGAGGCTCGATGATGTTCAGCCGATGATCGATGGAGTTGAGAAAAGAGTAAACTGCATCAAAATGGGCCTCGAAGTGCATGGACATATGGTCGAGACGGTCCATGATCATCATATAGGGGGCAGAGACATCTGGGCTCGGTGATATAGAATAGGACTGAAGGGGAGAATGATCGCCTGCCTCGGTTGACATGTCTGCCATGTGTTCATCGTCACCAGCCGGTTGCCCTACTTGAGTCTCATAACGAATGAGAATCCCCAGACTCTTCATCCGGTAGTACTCCATCGAAGTAGGATGAGATGCACGGTGTAGGCCAAAGTATGATAAGGTGTGAGCGATAAAAGGCGTGAAGGGCAAAAGCCTCTTTGGATCCATCTGAACCTCCTGCATCTCATGGAACATACACTCAATAATGTCAAACGAGGTCTCATCAACTTGAGCCTTCAGAAGGCGTAGCATGGTAGTGGTGACAGCCCCTCGATCCCCGATCTTAGGCAGAATGGTCATCCGGTTGATCTTCTCAAGAATTGCAACCGGGGGAATCAACTGAGAGACTTTGCTGATGTTTGGGTCTGGACTGTCAAAGAGATGGGTGAAATCCTCAACTCGTACCACATCCAAGGCAAAGAGGCTATGGTCAACATGCTCAATCTGAAGAGCTTCCTCGAACTGTGCCTTGGTGAGTGTCTTCTTGGAATTGTTGTGCATGAAGATGATATGAGATCGGTCTGAGGCGATGTGAAGAGATGCATAGAAAGTTCGAATGATGTCCTCGTTCCATTTCCACTCTTCCTGCATCTCAGTGAACGAACACATCGCCAAGAACTTGCCCTTTAGAGGATAGTGGACTTTGCTCTCAATCAGGTTCCAATCAACCGCCTGATGTCCGAAAACCTTGGCGGAGGAGAACCAAGTGCTAAATTGAGACTTCTGAAGGCATTCCAGAAGTTACGCTCTGTGCAGGTACATGGGTGCTCATATGGGTTCTTTTGGTGAAGCCATCGAACCGCGCTAGCTAAATAGGTCTGAGTGCCCCTAGGCCCCTGATCACCATCACTACTGCTATCATCTAAATCTGAGCTCGCAGCAGGGGATTCCATGGGAGGATCCTAAGCAGCATCATCCTCATCTACCGCTAACGCATCCCAATCGAAGGGTTGAGCCTGTTGGGAAGACCCAGAGCCATGGCGGCGGCTAGTCTGCTTCACCCATCCAGACATACTAACTCTGTCGGTAGAAGGATTATATAGAATTGGATAAGAAGATGATCTGATAAGATGAGAAGAGAATGCAATGTAATGCATGATCCTTGAATGCAACTTTATTTTCACAAATTTGAAGGGAAATGAATACATGGCATCAATAGCTATCACGGTTATGAAACTATTCAATTGTGATCAACGTCTACCAAATTTTAGCAATTTTCAAACCCCTAAATGATTTCACTTGAGTTGTTTCCAAATGCATTGTATCTAGGCATGTAAGTCAAATATCATCAAGAGAATTTTAAAAATCAGATTCTTACTTACTACATTTTAGTTCTTTCCATTTCACTTATAACTTTAGTTAACAAATCTTATTCTTTTAAATTTCCAAATTATAGCTTTGTGCATGTCATAGAAATCTTAATTCTTTACAAGGTGTGATATGGCTGCATGTGTTCAAAATCTAATCCAAGGTGTTTATCACAGTTACACAAGAACTACACAATTTTACTTCATATAGATTATCCCTGAACAAGACATTTGATCATTCATGGCATGCATGTCTACAAGATGATTCAAACTAGTGAAATCATATGAAATTAGAACATATTTGGAGCCAATTTCATGAAAATTATATCAATTTTGACATGCAAGAACAAAACTTGTTCAAACCCTAGAATGTGTATTATGATGAAATGCAAGATATGGAGAAAGAAGATAAGAAAACTGACCAAGGAAAATGAAGGAGAAGAGGTACAGGAGCCGAGATCTGAAGCTGGACAAAAATCGGTCGGACGAATGCTTAGGTCCGGTGAAGGGGGTGAGAGCTCGGTGTGAGAAGAGGAATGAAACAAAAACTTGCGTCTAAAATGATTTGGGAGAAGAAGAGATTGAAAGAATAAGTAACTGCCCAACTGTGCACAGGCCGGACAAAGTCCGCTCGGGCCAGACAAAATCCGCTATGGGCGGACAGAGTCCGGCATTGGGCGGACAGAGTCCGGCATTGGGCGGACAAAGTCCGAACAGTTCAGATAAACTGCTGAATCTACTGAATTTTTGAGATTTTTGCAAATTTGCTTCAAAAATGAATCAATTTTCAGAGTGGGCTCAAATATCATGTTAGGAATAGAGATGGATATGAGTCAAAGAATATCTTGATATGAGTCCCAAAAGAGATTTCTGGGTAAAACGGGTAAAAATAATCGGATTTTCACCAAATCTTCAATTCTCAATGAAACTTGGATTTTTCTGAAATGTTTGGACTTGTATGAATTTGAAATATTATTTCAAGCCAAAACATGAAAGAAAATCTGGCTCAAATAGCTAAAGTCACAAAATGCACATTTTGGGTGTTTTCGGGTCAAGAGTCATTATCTAGCGACATAGAATATGTGATAACATGAAAACCGTAGGTCTTTTGAGAAAATGTTCAACACGAACTATCTTTGGGTGATTGAGTTCTAACTATTTTGTGTAGAAATTTTTATCAAAACTCAACCCATCTTGTTTTGTGCAAAAAAGTCATTTTGGGCCAAAACAAGATTCCTAAATCTTCAATTTTGTCAAAATTCTACATTTTAACTCAAAATTCTTTTGTTTGACTTTCAAAACCTTTGAAAACATATTTGAAACATATTTTTTAAGGTTTTGTGTTAATTTTGAACATTTTGAATGTTTTGAACACTTTTTTACCTCTTTAGTTTGAAAATGACCCTTTTAACAAAATACATGCATAATTTTCATTCATGTTCACAATTTGGGGTATACAAATATTCAATGAGCTTGAAGTTGCTCCCCCTTAATGTGTCACCCAAATTTTGTTGAAAAGAGATGAAGAGGTGATCTTTTGGTCTTTTTCTTTAAAATAGGAAGTGATTGGCATAGATGCGTACATTACTTATATATATATATATATATATATATATATATATACATATGTATAAGTATAAGTATATATATACTAGATAAGAGCACAATAAAGGACCATCCTAAGCAAGCAAGAATTCAAATAACATTTGAAATATCAAGAACATTTAATTCGTTTGTTAACTTGCTAAAACTTGATTCATCTAAGGGTTTAGTGAATATGTCCACTAAATGATTGTCGGTTGAAACATGACTAATCACTATGTCCCTTTTTGATACATGGTCCCTTAAGAAATGATTTCTAATGTCAATGTGCAAGAAGTGGAAATGATTTATTTTTGAAAAACGAGACTTCAACAAAAATCAATACAAAAAAAAGAGGATTATGAACTTCATTCTTTATGGCCTAAAACAGAGAATTTGAAATGAATTCAATTTAAGGCCATGTCATGCAAGAGAATACCTTTTGGCATAAGTTTTATTTACTATCATTTTTGAAGTTCTTGCCAAATAGTTTTTGGATCGAGCGAATGAGTTCCCAACCCTAGCCTGCCTTGTTTATCTACATTTCAGGATGAGATCTTGGTTGTAATGCCCTAAATTTCTTATTGTTTTAAAAAGATTTTTATTCCAAATTCTTGAATTTCATGGCATGTTCATCTAGAAGCCATTAATATGAGGAAGTAGAATAATCTGAATATACTTAAGCAAACCGCTGCATCTGTCTGGAATTAGGTCAAAAGAGTTCAGTCACATGAAATGATAGAATTAAACCCTAAAACTTAAAGCAAACCAAATACCAGAGAAACTTTTAAAGGCCCTGAGAGATTAATGTAAACCAAATTATTAAGTGCCTCACTAATTTAGGTATAATTACTAAAAAGAGCAATCTCAATTTAACCATTAAAAATTATTATATCATGAAAAGAGAAAAGCCCCATTGAAATAAAAATAAAAGAGTTGAGTTGTAAAAAGATTCTTGTAATGAAAAACTTAGTAAATAATATTATTACAAAAGAACCCCTGTACTGAATGAAATATTTATAAAAGAACTCTTTTCAAAGAAGCCCTCAAAAATAATCAAAATTGTGGAATTAATAATACTATACTTGGAATGTTACCAAAATACCCTTAAAAATATAATCAATAAACAGTAAACTGTTTAGAATACACTCTTTTCAGAAAAGTTCCATTTTCCCATTTCAACCCTTAAGTTTTCACAAATTAAAAATAAGTCCTTGCATGAAATCTTAACCTTATTAGGGTAAAATTACCTTTTAAAGCCTGTTAAAATTACTAAAGCTACAGTAAACTCCCTAAAATAACCCCACTTACTTACCAGCTAGGTTTCATAACCTTTACACCTCGAATGCCACCTCATGACAGACTTTTAAAACAAAGAAAATCCAGAAATCAGCAGAAGCTTGTAGAAAAAATTCTAGCAACCTTCAGACTGAAGTAAAGGACATATTTTAAACACTTTGACGCGATCAGAACTTCGAAATTTCAACTACTGTAGCCTGTAGACATACTATGCCAGTGGCTGACATTGTCTAGACACGCCAGAGCGCGCTCCAGGCACTGTCACCGCGTTCCAGAGCCTCGCCGTCACCAACATCGAGCTACGGTGAACACAGGTGAACCCTCCCTCGCCTATTAGCCTTCTTATGTGATGCTGTTATTTACCCGTGAGTCACCATGGTCGAATCGCCGCCGGCCGCCGTTCCCGCCATTAGCCAGCACTACTACAGAATTCATCATCACAGTCGGGTCAAAACAGTCATCACAGATGGTTCTTACCTGCCAGTGATATTCGAGTCAGTGACAATCATGTACTGTCGGGGGAAATCTCCGCGGGACTAAGTCCAGGTAAGATGTGTCACGATTGCCCGGGGACCCGGCCTCCGGGGCCTCCCCGGGCGCCGCCTTTTGGCTCCCGGGACATGGCCTCCGGTGCCCTCCCGGGCGCCGCCATTTGCCCTGGGACGTGGCCTCCGGGGCCTCCCCGGACGCCGCCTTTTGGCTCCCGGGACGTGGCCTCCGGTGCCCTCCCGGGCGCCGCCATTTGCCCGGGGACGTGGCCTCCGGGGCCGCCCCAGGCGCCGCCTTTTGGCTCCCGGGACGTGGCCTCCGGTGCCCTCCCGGGCACCGCCATTTGCCCGGGGACGTGGCCTCCGGGGCCGCCCCGGGCACCGCCTTTTGGCTCCCGGGACGTGGCCTCCGGTGCCCTCCCGGGCGCCGCCATTTGCCCGGGGACGTGGCCTCTGGGGCCTCCCTGGGCGCCGCCTTTTGGCTCCCGGGACTTGGCCTCCGGTGCCGTCTCGGGCGCCGCCATTTGCCCGTGGACGTGGCCTCCGGGCCCGCCCCGGGCGCCGCCTTTTGGCTCCCGGGACTTGGCCTCCGATACCGTCCCGGGCGCCGCCTTTTGGCTCCCGGGACGTGGCCTCCGGGGCCGCCCCGGGCGCCGCCTTTTGGCTCCTGGGACTTGGCCTCCGGTGCCGTCCCGGGCACCGCCTTTTGGCTCCCGGGACGTGGCCTCCGGGGCAGCCCCGGGCGCTGCCTTTTGGCTCCCGGGACGTGGCCTCCGGTGCCGTCCCGGGCGCCGTCATCTGCCCGGGGACGTGGCCTCCGGCGCTGTCCCGGGCCTCATCGCCCTCCTAAAGGTAAAGTCTTGAACTGTTTATCACGTGCAGGTCACGCGAGGGGCGCCTCGGGAACTAGCGACCACCTGTCAAGCATCCAAGGCTTTTGACCGGGAGAAGGACGGTCCTGCCTTTCAATCCGACGGTGGCTTCCGGGGTAGTTTAGGTTTTTTGCTGCTTTTTGGGGCTATAAATAGCCCTTGTACCCCTCTGTTGTAAGGGATCGGTTCTTTTATTGGAATAGCTAAACTCACAGACGTGCTCCGAAAGCCTCTCCCCCGGAGAGAGCCTCCCCAGCCGACTCCGGTCGGGAGCGTGTCGACAGGACTAGGGCCCCCACCGGGACCCGAACCTGTATAAACCCGTGTGTCATTTTTTGTGCTTGTCCAGCGGGGGAGGACCGGTCATCCGGTCAACCCGCGCCACATAATCTTCGCTAGGAACATTCTCAAAACCTGCCGGGGTATTCGCAATACCACGACAGTTGGCGCCGACCGTGGGGACCCGTGACAAGACGCCATGGCTCCCCGAAGAACAAGGGCTCGCACCCTTCCCGGTGATCCGGGTCTCGGAGACCCGGCGCCGTCCGCCCGGGACACTGCTGTCCCGGCGGTCCCTTCCGGAGGCGACCTGGCCCAGGTACCGCCTCCCTCCTTTCCTCTTAACTTAGGTGATTCCACCTCCAGATCGTTCCCGGTGACCGCGGGGACCTCGGCCGGGACAAGCGTCCCCCCGACGGCTCCTCCGGCTCCCCGGGACGCCCTGCTTGAAGCTCTCGTGGAAGGCCAGCTCCGCGCTCAGCGCTCTATGGACGAGCTCCTTAGCGTGCTGGCGCGGCCTCCGGCCCCCACATTTGCGTCACACCCGTATCCGGGGAACATGCCCCCGTTCATGGGTTACCCGGCGGCCCCTCCGGCCTCCGGGGGGTTGTCCGCCCCGTATGATCCTGCCGGGGGTTTCTCTCCCCCTGCGGGATATACGTCCGGAACCTTCCCGGCACCCGGGACCGTCCCAGTACCGGGAGGTTACTTCATGCCAGGTCCCTTCGTGGCACCAGCGGGGTACCCCATGCCCGGCCTATTCCCGGGGCCGGGAGCCCATTTCTTGCCAGGGGTTTACCCTGCGCCGGGAGCCAGTCCCCCCCCCCGCGTCGCGTTTACCACACTGGGGGCGGTTGACAGAGCAGCCCCCATGCTGCAGCGGACTTCCCCCCGCATGGGCTCCCCGGTTCCGGACGCCGCCACGGGGGCTCCCCCCTCGCCGGTTCCGGGTGTTACAGGGCCTGCCCCCTTCCCGGTTCCGGTCGTGGCCACTGGGGCCCCCTCCACTTCGATTCCAGGCGTCGCCGCGGGCGCCCCCTCCCCGGTTCCGGATGATACAGGGGCTTCCCCCTTTCTGGTCCCGGGGGTCGTCGCAGGGGGCTCGCCCCAACCAGCTCCGGAAGCTATAGCGCACGAGCTCCCTCCCTCGGCGGGACATGTCCGTTCCGCCCCGGGGGAGGTCGAGCGAATGCGTTCATCAGAGCGCGGGGAAGAACTTCCCCCCGGCCGCGGGCGCGGGGAGCCTCACTCTCGCACCGGCCGGGGGAAGAGACCTGCTGAAGAGCCAACCTCCCCGGTGGAGAGCCCGGACGTCCGGGAATTCAGCCCCGGTCCGGAGGAAAAGCGTCACCACCGCCATTCTGGCGGACCTCTCGGACCGCTTCTAGACTCAGACAACGAGAGTCCTGTGAAGGAAGACAGCGACCGGGGCTCTCCCCGAGAAGTGCAAGGGGCTAACCAGCCCCTGTGCCGAAGACTTTGCAGCATCCGGTGGCCGCGGCCCTACCGCCCGCCACACATCGAACACTATAACGGTGAGGCAGACCCTTACGAGTTTGTGCAGGTCTACTCCACTGCCATCTCCGCGGCCGGGGGGGACGCGACAGTACAGTGCAACGTCTTCCCCCTCTACCTCTCCGGCATCGCCCGCTCCTGGTTCTACAACCTGAAGGCCGGCTCCATCCAGTCTTTCTCGCAGCTCAAGCGAGAATTCTGTGCCAAGTTCCAAGGGAACTATGTGCGTCCCCTGGACTCCTCGCAGCAATACACTGTCCGGCAGAGGACTGGGGAAACCATCAGAAGCTTCTTCAAACGCTTTGCTCAGGTGAAGAGCAAAGTGGCCCATGTCCCCGACTCTACGGTCATCGAAGCCTGCAAAAGTGGCATCCTCCCGGGGGAGCTCCACCGAAGGCTCTCCTGGAGCTGCCCCTCTTCCACCGACGAGATCTTCAACGTGCTCGAAAAGTACGCTCGGGCGGAGGAAGACGATATCTGGAAGAAGACCGAGGGGGCTCCCGCCCTCGTCGATCGTGGGGCCAGGGATCCCCCCAAACGCTCCAGGCAGGGGGGGCGTAGCGAGCCACGGCCTCGGGACACCTTTGTCCTCGAGGGCGGAGACGGCTCGCGCGACCCCCCGAGGGCCAACCGCCCCTTCCCCAAACCGAAGGGCCATGGGGGAGGACAGTCTTCGTGCGGCCGGGAAGGCCCCGCGGGGAGATGGCGGGAAGGACCGTGGTGCAGCCTCCACAGGTCCAATACCCACGCTACCCGAGATTGTAGCCAGCTGCTGCAGCACTTCGCGGACTTCCTCGACCAGCGCAGGCAGGGGGGGGACTCCGGCCTCCTTGCTCCCTCGGCCGGCTGTTCCGGCCCTTCCCGCTCCCATGGGGGGTCAGCAGAGGCAGGAGGGGGAGCCTTCAGAAGCTCTCCTCTTTCAAACTTCGCAGTGGTACATCAACGTCATCGTGGGAGGATCCGCCTCCGGGCAGGACTCTAAGCGCCAGCGTAAGGAGTACGCGCGCGAGGTCAAGGTGGTGGGGGTGCTACACGCGTCCCCGCCACCGAAGTGGTCGGACGTCCCCCTCACCTTCACGGCAGAAGACGCGCGGGGGGTTCGCTTCCCCCACGACGACGCGCTCATTGTCTCCACGACCATCTACAACTGCCATCTGGCCTGGATCCTGGTGGACGGCGGGAGCTCCGCCGGTGTCCTATTCCTGAAGGCCTTCAAAGAAATGCAGGTGAACGAGAAGCTCCTGCATCCCGCTGCCGGGCCCCAGCAAGGTTTTGTCCCGGGGAAGGCAATTCACCCCGTGGGCAAGGTAGATCTTCCAATGACCTTCGGCACCCCCGAGAACTACCGGACCGAGCTGGTCCGCTTCGACGTGGTAGACCTCCCCTCCTCCTACAACGCGATTATGGGGAGGACGACAATCAACCGGCTGGGGGCTGCCACCCATCAAAACTATCTCTGCATGAAGATCCCCGGGCCGCATGGTGTGATCAACATCCGGGGAGACCAAGACATGGCCCGTGCTCTATACGAGCGCCCTGCGGCCACGATCGGAAGCGTCAACCTCATAAAGACGCCCGGGGGGAGGCTTCTCCCCCGGAACTAGATGCCGCTGCGCCACCACCCGGGAGGCCCCTCGTCAAGCCGCGTCCGGAAGGGGGCCTCCGGAAGGTCCTGCTGTCCCCGGGCAACGAAGACAAAACCGTACGGATCGGGGCGGAGCTCCCCGAGGAGCACGCAGCGCAACTTGCGGCTTTTCTGCGCGAAAACTCCGATGTTTTTGCGTGGAAGCCGTCAGACATGCGGGGCGTCGCCCGGGAGGTCATTGAGCACAAGCTTGCAGTGGCCCCCGGTCACCCCCCGGTCACACAGAAGCTGCGGAAACTCTCCCTCGAGCGCCAAGAGGCAATCAAGGCGGAGATCACCCGGCTCCGAGAGGCGGGGTTCATTCGGGAGGTCCTGCACCCCGTGTGGCTCGCGAACCCCGTCCTCGTCAAGAAATCAATAGGCAGGTGGCGGATGTGGGTGGACTTCACCGACCTTAACCGCGCCTGCCCCAAAGACAACTTCCCGCTCCCGCGGATTGATCAGCTCGTCGACTCCACTGCGGGGTGCGAGCTCATGAGCTTCCTAGACGCCTACTCGGGCTACCATCAAGTCCGGATGGCGGAAGGGGACGAGGAAAAGACGAGTTTTATTACTCCCCTCGGAACCTTCTGCTACGTCCATATGCCCTTCGGGCTCAAGAACGCGGGGGTGACCTTCCAGCGCCTCATGACGCTGGTTTTCAAAGAGCAAGTCGGCCGCAACGTTGAAGTCTACGTAGACGACGCGGTTGTCAAAAGTCCCCGCGCATCCTCCCACATCGACGACCTGGCTGAAACCTTCCGCAACCTCCGCGCGTTCGGGCTCAAATTGAACCCGGAGAAGTGCGCCTTCGGGGTGCGCGGGGGGAAGCTCCTAGGTTTCCTCGTGTCCCAGCGGGGCATGGAGGCAAACCCGAGAAGATCCGGGCGTTCCTAGATATGCCCCCGCCGCGCTCTGTCAAGGATGTCCAGCGGCTCTCCGGCCGCCTAGCCGCACTCAGCCGCTTTGTCTCCCGGTCAGGGGAGCGGGGCCTCCAGTTCTTCAAGATCCTCCGAGGGCTCGAGGGGTTCCGCTGGACCCCCGAGGCCTAGGAGGTGTTCGACGACCTCAAGAAGTACCTCACGAGCCCTCCAATGCTCGTGAGTCCGTCCCCGGAAGAGCCCTTGCTCCTCTACCTCGCCGCGACCCCTGTCGCCGTCAGTGCGGTCTTGGTGAAGGAGCAAGGGGGGCAGCAGCGTCCCGTGTACTACGTGAGTGAGGCCCTCCAAGGGGCCAAACCCTGTACACGGAGATGGAGAAGATCTGCTACGCCCTTCTCATGGCGTCCCGGAAGCTTCGGCATTACTTCCTGGGGCACCCCATCACCGTCCCGTCGTCCCTTCCCCTTGGGGAGGTACTGCGGAACAAGGAAGCCACCGGTCGGATTGGGAAGTGGGGGGCCGAGCTCGCCCCCTTCTCCCTGTCCCTTACCGGCCGCTCCGCCATCAAGTCACAGGTCCTCGCCGACTTCGTCGCAGAATGGACTCCCGCCTCTGGGTCTGGGGACGAAGATCTCCCTGTGCCGCCCCGACGCAGTGATCATTGGACCCTTATGTTCGATGGGTCGCTGTGTCTCGTCGGGGCTGGTGCGGGAGTAGTCCTCCGGAGCCCCGAGGGGAAGGAACTCGAGTACGCCGCGCGGCTCGAGTTCCCCGCAACCAACAACGTCGCCGAGTACGAGGCTTTGCTCCTCGGGATGCGCCTCGCGCGCTCCCTGGGGATCCGGCGCCTCCTAGTCAAGGGAGATTTTCAGCTCGTAGTTTGCCAAATGGACAAGTCTTACCTGTGCCATGACGCAAACTTAAGTCTTTATTTGCAGGAAGTGCGAAAGATGGAGAGGCATTTCGACGGCCTAGAGGCCCGGCATATCCCACGGAGGGACAATGACCGGGCCGACGCCTTGGCCCGGGCGGCAAGCGCCCGGGAATCGCTCCCCAAGGGGGCTTTCCCGGAGATCATCGCGAAGCCCTCGGTGGCCTCCCCGGACATGGGCAACGAGCCTCATGTCCCGGAGGTCGCTGAGATCACCCGGACTTCGTCTTGGATGGACCCCCTCATCTCCTTCATCAAGGGGGAGGGGGACCCTCCTAGTGAGACCGGGGCTGAGCGCCTCCGGGCTAAAGCCCGGGCATATCTCCTGCTGGAGGGGAGGCTCTACAAGCGGGGGGCTTCCGCCCTCCTGCGCTGCCTCCCACGGCCGGAAGGACTTCAACTTCTCGAAGACATCCACGCGGGGAGCTGTGGTTCTCACCTAGCCCCGCGTGCCATCGCGGCCAAGGCCCTCCGGCAGGGCTTCTACTGGCCCACGGTCATGCGCGACGCGCGAGACCTTGTCGCCGCGTGCGAGGCATGCCAGAAGATGGCCAAGGGCTCGAACCTCCCCCCTATAGCACTGCAGAGGATCCCCATCACTTGGCCCTTCGTGCGCTGGGGGATGGACCTTTTAGGGCCCTTCCCCCCAGCGCCCGGGGGAGACAAGTATGCGGTAGTCGCAGTCGACTATTTTACAAAGTGGGTTGAGGCGGAGCCTTTGGCTAGCATCACGTCCCGGGCCGTTCAGCGATTTTTCTGGAAAAACGTCGTATGTCGTTTTGGTGTCCCCCGGGAATCACCGTGGACAACGGGACCCAATTTGACTCGGCTTATTTCCGGGAATTCTGCGAAGGCCTGGGGCTCGTCATCCACTTCGCCTCGGTGGCCCATCCCCGGAGCAATGGGGCTGTCGAGAGGGTCAACGGCTTGATCCTACAGGGGTTGCGCCGGAGACTCGAGCAAACCGTTTCCAAGCGGGGCGCATGGGCGGAGGAGCTCCCCAGCATCCTCTGCTCCATGCGCACGACCCCGTCCCGGGCGACGGGGCGTACTCCCTTCTCCCTGGTCTACGGGGCGGAGGCAGTCCTCCCCCTGGAGATCGGATATCGGTCACTGCGGGTTGAGCTCCTGGAGGGAGCTACGCCCTCAGCATACCAGGCCAACGAGGCTAACCGGTGCCTAGAGATCGACCTCGTGGAGGAGGAACGCGACCGAGCGCTCCTCCGCCACGCCATCGACGAGCAAGAAATGGCGTGCGCGTACAACCTGCGCGTGCGCGAGAGAGCTTTCCGCCTTGGGGACCTTGTCCTCAAGCGCGTGACGGACCCCCAGGCCCAGGGTAAGCTCTCCCCCAAGTGGGAGGGCCCCTTCAGGATCTCCGCGGTCCTGGGCTCAGGGGCCTACAAGCTCTCCAACCTTCAAGAGCAGGAGCTGAAGCACACGTGGAACTTGCGTCTACTTCGCAAGTTCTATGTTTAGCCTTACGGGCCTGTCCCCTCCCCCGGAGCGTTCACGCCGGAGGGGGAGGAGGGACACTGTATTTTCCTCCCCTTTCGCGGCTTCGCAGGGGGAGGCCCTGTACTTCATTCTATTAGCAATACATAGGTCTTGCTTTTCAAACTGTCTCATTGTAGGTCTCCCTCATTACCGCCCCTAGCGGCGATGCCCTCCCCGCGAGGAAGCCCTCCCCGCGAGGATACCCTCCCCGTGAGGATGCCCTCCTCATGAGGATGCCCTCCCCACGAGGAAGTGGGCCAGGCCCAGCAAGTCCCTACAACGGGAGTCCTCACTCCCATAGGGCGGCTTACGATCAGCCCTCGTGGACTGAGGGTGTAAGCGGCAACCCGGTCACAGTGGCTGTGGTAACGAGTCACTTTGGGAGACTAGTCCCTTGCCCAAACACTCAAGCCCCGTCTTCGGGCACTTCCTCCTCCGGGAGTCGACATTATTCCCGGCTCCCCGTTTTCACGGCGACTGGAAGATCGGCCCCTTGTGGCTTGATTGGATCTATCTTCCTCCTTCGGGAGTTGACGTTATTCCCGGCTCCCCGTTTTCACGGCGACCGGAAGATCGGCCCCTTGCGGCTTGATTGGATATATCTTCCTCCTCCGGGAGTCGACGTTATTCCCGGCTCCCCGTTTTCACGGCGACCGGAAGATCGGCCCCTTGTGGCTTGATTGCATCTATCTTCCTCCCCCGGGAGTCGACGTTATTCCCGGCTCCCCGTTTTCACGGCGACCGGAAGATCGGCCCCTTGCGGCTTGATTGGATCTATCTTCCTCCTCCGGGAGTCGACGTTATTCGCGGCTCCCCGTTTTCACGGCGACCGGAAGATCGGCCCCTTGTGGCTCGATCGGATCTATCTTCCTCCTTCGGGAGTCGACGTTATTCCCGGCTCCCTGTTTTCACGGCGACCGGACGATTGGTCCCCAGTGACCTTATTCCCGGCTCCCCGTTCTCACGGTGACCGGATGAATGCCTCCCGGAGACCGTATTCCCGGCTCCCCGTTCTCACGGTGACCGGACAATTGTCTCTCGGAGAAGTCACGGATTTCTCGGGCAATTTCTTCCCCAAAGACCCTATTCCCGGCTCCCCGTCCTCCTGGCGACCGGACGAATGTCTCCTAGGAAGCTCGCCACCGGAAATCTCATCGGGTTTTCTTGGATGTTTCTTCCATATGAGGCCTCCTTCCTGGCTCGCCGTTATCACGGCGACCGGACGATTGTCTCCCAGAAGGTCTTCTCCTTGAAAACCTCGTTTTAAAGTTTTCTAACTTAGAAAATTTCCTATCCTACATGTGGCCTCCATTCCGAGGGCCTTGTTACCCCCACAGCGCACGGAGCTATTCTCCGGCCCGCTGTGGGCGGGGGGGATAAGGAACCCCCGGGTGTCGACCGCACCGCCCACGAGGAAACTTAACTCATCCTTGTTAAGATGAGTCGTCCAGACCATCCAAGAAGACAATAAAGAGACAATGAAATGAAACGACAACAGCTTTATTGATTCTCAAACCCGGAGGACATCTTCCCCCTCCGGTGGACTTCGGAAACGATACAACCCGGGTTCTAACCCGGGGGATTCTCTGCGCCCTAAGGCTCCTACGCCTAATACTCCCGGAGGCTCTCCGCTAGCTCCCGGGTCAAGTCCCGGTACAACGCCCGTACGTGGCGCCGAGCGTCCCGGAGCACATCTTCAGGCCAGAACTCGTATCCCGCCGGTGGAAGTATCCGGAGAGGATGGATCATCCGGAGCCCCGGTCGCGGAGGGGACAATTCGGCACGATGATTGTCAAAGTTGTCCAAGTGCCACTCCGGACGCCACCTCAACCGGATCGGCTCCCGGACACTATCCTGGCCACGATTCCCAGAGATAAGGCTTAGCAAAATTAAAGCCTCTTGGGCGTCCCCCGGGGAGCCCCACCCAGTCCTTCGCCCGGGAGCAACCTCCTGGGAACCTTGGTAACAGTAAATTCAATTCAAAGACAGAAAAAATTCTAACTTCATTGCATTCAAAATGTTTATGTACAAATGCCCGGGGCTTCTTCTAAGAAGCTACCGGAATTAAAAAGTCCTAAAACAAAAAAGGGCCCTAGCTAAGACCCGGGGGGAGGCTCATACATGTTCATTGGCGTCCTCCCCCCGGGGGGCTTCTTCCAAGGCCGGGGCTGGGGCGTCTCCCGTCGGAGGCGCCAGAGCAGGGAACCACGCCCGGATGATCCGGTCGTAGAACCCCCCGGCAAGCTGCTCGACCTCCCGGCGCGAAGGCTCGAAGGAGTCCGGGAAGCTTCAGGGGATGCGGCCCCCGATCGCCCGGGCGCCGACCCCCCGGAATTCGATGAGCCCCGCAGAGGCCGCGACGATGGGGATCGCGCAGCCCCGCGCCCGAACGTCGGCAGCCTCCGGGATGGCGGACACCTGTGCGTTGAGAAAACGCACAGCCTCCGCGAGAGTCGCCGGCGGCGCCTCCCTGCTCCCGGAGCCTAGGCTTACGCCAAGGCCCTCAAGGGCCGACCGGACGGAGCGGCCCGCGTCCGCCACCGCCCGGACGCTCGAGCTCTCGAGCTGCCGGAGCGCCTCCTCCCTCGCCTTGGCCTCCTCCTGGAGGCGGCCGTTGACGACCTTAGAAAGATGGACCTGGGCCGGTACCCGGGTCAATTCCGCGAGGGCTTCGTCGCGTTCCCGGAGGGCCTCCTTGCGCTGCCCTACGGAGGCCGCGGCCCGGCCCTCCGCCTCCTTAAGCAGCCGGGCGACCCGCTGCTCAAGGCCCCAGGTAACAGCTGCCACCTACAAAATACATGAGTTAGAAAAATTTCAAAATGCAGGGGATGAACGAAGGCGTTATCGACTCGGGTTACCTGGGCCCCGAGGGACTGAAGCCCCTCGAAACGCTCATGGAGTGTCCCTCCTGCGACGAAGGCCTGCACCTTCCAGGTGTGCAGGCCCTCCGAGTAGCGGGCGACCTCCCTCGCGGGAAGCAAAGGGGTCTCCCGCCCGGCGCCGCCAGCGCGGCCGGCGGGGGGTCCCCGGACCTCAAGGTCCGGTTACGCGGCCGGCGTCTTCATCGACGAGGTAGTGCCCCCCGAAGACGTGGCCGAGGAGCTCTCGGCGGGAGCCTCCGCCCGGGGGGGAACCATCAGGCCTTTCCCTGCGCCGGGCCGGAAGGTCCTCGGGGCCTCCTCCTCCGGAGGAACCTCATAGACCGAGGGGCTCCCCCCCTCGTCCACCGGCCAAACCCGCGGGGGCGAGGCCCCCGCGAATCTCACCTCCAGCCTCTCCGGCTCCAAAGAAGCCGGAAGGGGCGGGAGGGGCTCCACCATAAGCGGCGACGGGGCGTAGTTCGTCGAGTCGGACGCCGCCCCGCCCACGGTCGCCTCCTTCCCCCACGCCTCGCCGGGGCCCTTCGGGGGAGGAGGTGTTGCCTCCTTCCGGGACGGCGCCCGGGCACGTTCACCCCCGGGGGTCTCGTCCCGGGGCTTCGCCGGTGTCGCCGCCGGCGTCGTCGATGGGCCGGGCGTCTTTTGAACCCGGGCCTTTTTGGGCTCCGAGCCCCCGGCCGCCTCCTTCCCCCATTTGTGCGACCCGGGGGTGGGGAGAGGCTTCCTCTCCGGCAGCTTTAGCCCGTAGGCCGCCGCTACCAAGTTCTTGGGAGGGCCCTCGCCCACGGCGCGCACGACGCGCTCGTGCTCATCGGCGAAGTACCTCCCCAAGAGGTTCTCCGCCTTCTCCCGCACCGCCGGGTACGGCCGGACTGCAAGAGGTAAAGAGTTAGTCAATTTCTTAAAAATTTGTAAGTACAATGCAGCGGGTTCCCGGAGCTTACGTCGCTTCACCGGCTTCACCGGGGGCCGCTGCTCGGGGCCCATGCCGATCCCCCTCTTCCCGCCGGAGAAGGGGGAGATCCGGAGGAGAGCCATCTCCTCAGCTGCGTCCCGCATCGAGCGGGCCTTCTTGGAGAGGATCACCTTGCCGAGGAGCTCGTACTCCTCGTCCGTCCACACCGGCGGCTTTGGTGCGGACGACCGGCTGTAGGTGAGGGCCTCCGGGGCGTACACTACCGCGTCGTCCCGGACCCGGAGGTAAAACCACCTCTGGACCCAATCCCCCCAGTGGTCCCGGGAGGCCGCCGCCGGGTAGTCGATTACCCGGGCCGGCAACATCTGGACCATCATCGAACCGAAGGGGGACTTGGGGGCCCCCTTCACCAGGTGGGAGGTCCGCGCCGCCGGTTCGTAGAAGTACCGGAAGGCGCGAAGGTCGGGCTCCCGCCCGGTCGCTGTCTCGTAGAGCCAAATGAAGAGGCCCATCCGGACGAGCGCGTTCGGGGTGAGGTGGTTGAGAGCCACCCCGTACTCCTTGAGAAACTCCCGGAGCATGGGATGCACCGGGAGCCGGAGCCCCGCCTCCAAGAAGGCCTCGAAGGCCACGACCTCTCCGGGCCTGGGGCGGGGGGCTCCGTCCTTCTTCACGGGGACTCGGATGTCCCCGTTCGCGACGATGCCTCTTTCGGCCAAGGACTCGGCGTCCTCGGCCGTGAACTCCGACGCCCAGAGGAAATCCGAGGGGATTTCCTCCGGGGGCACCTCCGTGGTCTTCGCTCGACCCTTGGGTGCCATGAGGTCAGTCTTCTTTTTTGGTGGCTAACTTTGCAGGAGGCTACTACTAGAAACTCCCGGACGCCTGCTACCGGAAAGGGCTACCGGAAAGAGCTACCGGGAGAGGGCTACCGGGAGAGCAAAAACTGTTGAGGCCGAGAATTTGGAATGAGCTTCCGGGCCCCCCCAAGGTCCTATTTATAGGGGCGGGGCGTGGTCTAGATGCACGCCACGTGGCACTCGCGGATCAATCTGGACCGTAGAAGTTCAAACCGTGCGCGGGAAACGAAGGGACGGGCGCGTGAATCGAGGTGCCGGTTCGAACCGCGCGCGCATTTATGGCGAAACGGCGCTGCTTTAAGCGCGGAGCACGGAAACCGAAGCGTCGCGGCTCCGGTAACTTGGCCCGGAGATCTTCTCGGTGACCTGAACCTACCCACCGGGGACTCGAGCATCGTCCCCGGCGGGCATGGGGGGCTGCTGTCGGGGGAAATCTCCGCGGGACTAAGTCCAGGTAAGATGTGTTACGATTGCCCGGGGACCCGGCCTCCGGGGCCTCCCCGGGCGCCGCCTTTTGGTTCCCGGGACATGGCCTCCGGTGCCCTCCCGGGCGCCGCCATTTGCCCGGGGACGTGGCCTCCGGGGCCTCCCCGGACGCTGCCTTTTGGCTCCCGGGTCGTGGCCTCCGGTGCCCTCCCGGGCGCCGCCATTTTCCCGGGGACGTGGCCTCTGGGGCCGCCCCGGGCGCCGCCTTTTGGCTCCGGGGACGTGGCCTCCGGTGCCCTCCCGGGCGCCGCCATTTGCTCGGGGACGTGGCCTCCGGGGCCTCCCCGGGCGCCGCCTTTTGGCTCCCGGGACGTGGCCTCCGGTGCCCTCCCGGGCGCCGCCATTTGCCCGGGGACGTGGCCTCCGGGGCCTCCCCGGGCGCCGCCTTTTGGCTCCCGGGACTTGGCCTCCGGTGCCGTCCCGGGCGCTGCCATTTGCCCGGGGACGTGGCCTCCGGGGCGGCCCCGGGCGCCGCCTTTTGGCTCCCGGGACTTGGCCTCCGGTGCCGTCCGGCGCCGCCTTTTGGCTCCCGGGACGTGGCCTCCAGGGCCGCCCCGGGTGCCGCCTTTTGGCTCCCGGGACTTGGCCTCCGGTGCCGTCCCGGGCGCCGCCTTTTGGCTCCCGGGACGTGGCCTCCGGGGCCGCCCCGGGCACCGCCTTTTGGCTCCCGGGACTTGGCCTCCGGGGCCGTCCCGGGCGCCGCCTTTTGGCTCCCGGGACGTGGCCTCCGGTGCCGTCCCGGGCGCCGTCATCTGCCCGAGGACGTGGCCTCCGGCGCTGTCCCTGGCCTCATCGCCCTCCTAAAGGGAAAGTCTTGAACTGTTTATCACGTGCAGGTCACGTGAGGGGCGCCTCGGGAACTAGCGACCACCTGTCAAGCATCCAAGGCTTTTGACCGGGAGAAGGACGGTCCTGCCCTTCAATCCGACGGTGGCTTCCGGGGTAGTTTAGGTTTTTTGCTGCTTTTTGGGGCTATAAATAGCCCTTGTACCCCTCTGTTGTAAGGGATCGGTTCTTTTATTGGAATAGCTAAACTCACAGACGTGCTCCGGAAGCCTCTCCCCCTGAGAGAGCCTCCCCAGCCGACTCCGGTCGGGAGCGCGTCGACAGGACTAGGGCCCCCACTGGGACCCGAACCTGTATAAACCCGTGTGTCATTTTTTGTGCTTGTCCGGCTGGGGAGGACCGGTCATCCGGTCAACCCGCGCCGCGTAATCTTCGCTAGGAACATTCTCAAAACCTGCCGGGGTATTCGCAATACCACGACATGTACTATCACAGACGGTTTTTGATGTTTTCAACCGTCAGTGATCTCTCCATTCACAGACTGTTATAAGATCAGAACCGTCTGTGATACTCATATTTCACATACTGTTATAAGATCAGAACCGTCTGTGATACTCATACTACACAGACTGTTATAACATCAGAACCGTCTGTGATACTCATACTTCACAGACTGTTCTAACATCAGAACCGTCTGTGATACTCATACTACCACAGATGGTTTTAATCTCAGAACCATCTCTGATAATTTGAGTTTTGCAGACGGTTCTGATGTCAAAACCACCTGGGATCCTCACATTATCAGTGACGGGTCTGAGAACAGAACCGTCTGTGATACTTAGGTTTTGACCTCTGATAATTTGAGTATACACAGATGGTTTTGACATCAGAACCGTCTGCGATACTCATATTTTACTGACGGTTCTGAGATCAAAACCGTCTGTGTTAGTATGAGTATCTCAGATGGCTTTGATGTGATAACAGACTGTGATACTCAGATTACCAGAGACGGTTTTGATATCAGAACCGTCTGTGGTACTCAAAATACATAGACTGTTATGACATCAAAGCTGTCTGAGATACTCATACTAACATAGACGGTTTTCATCTCACAACCGTCAGTAATAATATGAGTATCGCAGACGGTTCTGATGTCATAACCGTCTGTGTATTTGGAGTATCAGAGACAGTTATGACCTCAGAACCGTCTGTGTATTTAGAGTATCACAGACGGCTTTGAGGTCAAAACCATCTGCGATAGTGTGATAATCTTGAATATCACAGACGGTTTTTAGGTTAGAATCGTCTGTGATTGTGTTATAATCTCAGAACCGTCTGTGATAGTGTGATATCATAGACGGCTCTGAGGTCAAAACCATCTGTGATAGTGTCATTATCGGTGACTGTTATAATCTCAGACGGTTGTAAGATCAAAACCGTCTGTGCATAATACGCACAGATGGTTTTGATCTTACAAACCGTCTGAGATGTCCTCTGTACAAATTGCATTTCATATATACAGTTCATGGATTTCATACATGCACAGTACTCAAATATATATAGTCTCATATATATTTGTACAATTGAACTCAGCAATATATTTGTACAGTACTCAAATATATACAGTTTCATATGCACAGTACTCAAATATATTTGCACCCCTCTGTATAGCATTTCTTATATACAGCACAGAACTCAGAAATATGTACAATTCAACAAATAAATGTAATCGACAATTAAAGTCAGCGTGTTAGATGTACAAATAAATGTAAGGCCGCACTAATAAGAACCTTGCGGGTCGCTAAACTTCCCCTTGGTTGATATGACCTCCGAAAGGAAAAACTCAGAGAGCATCCCTCGGACAATACCAATCTGCCGAGAGTCAAGGCTTTCTGAAGGGAAGTCGACCCCCTGCAGCAAGAGTTGGTACAAAAAAAATTAGCTGCAGTTGTAAATTATGTCAAATCGATACAAAGGGGAGCAGTTGTATACCTCGGGGAAATCTGGCCGGTGAGGGGTGATTGTCGGGGGAAATCTCCGTGGGACTAAGTCCAGGTAAGTTGTGTCACGGTTGCCCGGGGACTGGGCCTCCGGGGCCTCCCCGGGCGCCGCCTTTTGGCTCCCGG
Source organism: Pharus latifolius (assembly GCA_019359835.1). Lineage (NCBI taxonomy): Eukaryota > Viridiplantae > Streptophyta > Magnoliopsida > Poales > Poaceae > Pharus > Pharus latifolius. The sequence continues at coordinate 32,398,817 of CM033328.1, read as the reverse complement.
GACGGGGCCTCCGGTGCCCTCCCGGGCGCCGCCTTTTGCCCGGGGACTGGGCCTCCGGGGCCTCCCCGGGCGCCGCCTTTTGGCTCCCGGGACGGGGCCTCCGGTGCCCTCCCGGGCGCCGCCTTTTGGCTCCTGGGACGTGGCCTCCGGTGCCCTCCCGGGCGCCGCCTTTTGCCCGGGGACGTGGCCTCCGGGGCCTCCCCGGGCGCCGCCTTTGGCTCCCGGGACACGGCCTCCGGTGCCCTCCCGGGCGCCGCCATTTGCCCGGGGACGTGGCCTCCGGGGCCTCCCCGAGCGCCGCCTTTTGGCTCCCGGGACGGGGCCTCCGGTGCCCTCCCCGGCGCCGCCTTTTGCCCGGGGACTTGGCCACCGGGGCATCCCCGGGCGCCGCCTTTTGGCTCCCGGGACGTGGCCTCCGGTGCCCTCCCGGGCGCCGCCTTTTGCCCGGGGACGTGGCCTCCGGTGCCCTCCCGGGCGCCGCCTTTTGCCCGGGGACTTGGCCTCCGGTGCCCTCCCGGGCGCCGCCTTTTTCCCGGGGACTTGGCCTCCGGGGCATCCCCGGGCGCCGCCTTTTGGCTCCCGGGACGGGGCCTCCCGTGCCCTCCCGGGCGCCGCCATTTGCCCAGGGACGGGGTCTCCAGGGCTCCTCCGGGCGCCGCATTTTGGCTCCCAGGACGCGGCCTCCGGTGCCCTTCCGGGCGCCGCCATTGGCCCGGGGACGTGGCCTCCGGGGCCTCCCCGGGCGCCGCCTTTTGGCTCCCGGGACCTGGCCTCCGGCACCGTCCCGGGCCTCACCGCCCTCCTGAAGGTAAAGTCTCGAACTGTTTCACGTGCAGGTCACGCGAGGGGTGCCTCGGGAACTAGCGACCACCTGTCAAGCATCCAAGGCGTTTGACCGGGAGAAGGACGGTCCCACTAGTACAGAAATGCAGTCTGCTATCGGTAAAAAACACCCTTCTACTATCGGTTTTTGTACCGATAGAGATAGACACGATAGAACAAGACTGGACATTTTCTATCGGTAAATAACCGACAGAAGAAGTTCACTATTCTATCGGCATATTATGAATCTACCGATAGAAAACCCGTCGTAGTCTTACGTCCAGCGGCAGGGAAAGTACCACTATTCTAATGGTTAATTACAAGATTACCGACAGAAAAAATCATAATATTCTATCGGCATATTAGGAGTGTACCGATAGAACACTCGTCGTCAGCGGTTGGAAAAGTACCACTATTCTAACGGTTAATTACAAGTTTACCGATAGAAAAAATCATACTATTCTATCGGTATATTTGGAGTGTACCGATAGAAAACTCGTCGTCAGCGGTTGGAAAAGTACCACTATTCTAACGGCTAATTATAAGTTTACCGATAGGAAAAATCATACTATTCTATCGGCATCTTACAAGTTTACCGATAGAAAACTCGTCGCTAGCGGTTTGAAAAGTACCACTATTCTAACGGTTAACTACAAGATTACCGACAGAAAAAAGCTTAGTACTCTATCGGATATGTATGAGTTCACCGGCAGGAAATGTCACACTCTTCTAACGGTTAATTTTGATTGTACCGATAGAAAAAAGTACAGTAGTCTCGCGGTTGTTGATGAATTTACCGATAGAGCATTCACATATACAGTACTTTATTTGCATTCACAATGCAGTACATTCACATATACAGTACAGATGCAATACAGTATAGATTGGATACACAATACAGTACAGATGCAAGGTAAATTCACATAACAAATTGACACATTAGGCAGTTATTCACATTTATTCACATATGTATGGACAAATACAGATTGCAATCCAATGTGGACATTTATTCACATATATATATATTTATTCACATGTATATAAACAGTCTATGCAGAGTACACGAAAAGGAGAAAATTGTCATGCTGGATGGTTGGGCGCTACTTCCTCCATGACATATTGTGCCCAGATTTGTCGAAGATATATAATCTTTGCATTTTCATATTGGTCTTTCGACATGGCGATCTGCAAGCATGTGTGCATACTGAGTAACTAACTTCGATCCTAATTTAGAACGTGACACCCATTTTTGAAATTTGAGTTAGCTATCGATGCTTACCTGGGGGAATCGGGAAAAGTTTGTCCGCACTAGGTCGTACATGTAGCGCAGCACATAAAACCCGCATTCCCACGATTGCGGCTGCTGATGGCACTGAGATAATTGCATATGCGAAGACATGTTAGCTATATATTGTTTCCATAAACTAATTAAGCATAAACAAAAAGTCTCGTGAGTACCTCATATTCTTTCCAAGCTAGTACGGAGCCCTGCGGTGCGGCATGCCTCCCTCCAGCGGACACATATTTATCAAAAGCCCTGCATTTCAGTTAGTATTGCCAGTTAATGTATTATCATTAGCTAGTGAGGTCAAAATATAAATCAAACATATAAGTTACTTACGCCTCCATATTCCCCTGAGCATATATTCCATCGATAATCTGTCACGCATCGAATCGAGGTAGTACACCTCGTTCCTCGGCGGATAGATCACGATGAGGATCCAGTGGCCCCTGCATTGTACGTAAAAGAGGACCGCTAGCTCAAAGTACATCTCAGGTGTAACATACAAGATTGAGTTAAATTAGTACGAAATGCACTAACCTTTGGTGGTACGGCACCAGAATGAAGTCCCTGTCCTGCTGTGCCATCAGCGCGCTGGATATGTACTGCTCAGCGTGCGCGGCGTCCTGCTCTAGCATCGTGAGGCTTATTTTCTCTGGGTCGAGGAAACCCACCTTGTCACACGCAGCCTCCGATGCTAGCCTGTACATGCACCTGCATGCGAAGGACGAGATTAATATTAATTTCACAGAAAGTTACTCAGTATTCAAATGAACTGCAACATTAATGCAGAGTTAGCAAACAGAGTTAGAAAACAGCAATACATAGCATCAGCAAACTCACAGAACTCCAGTCCGTATGATGGACATATCGAGCTCCCGCCAGTTGTAGAGGTCGAACAGATCCTCGTGTGCCACGGATATAGTCCTGGGCTCACGGTGGAACTGCCCAGGCCTGTAGGGAACTAAGAAGTTCAGGCTGTGCCGAGCTCGATGTAGGTACCAGTCGTGGAGGTCTCTGGTTGATCGATCCAATTTCCGCAAAGATGCCTCCGACAGGAGTGGGAGCGCGTTCGTGAACGTCCGCGGCAGTCCCTGTCGCCCTTTGCCCTTGCCTTTGCCGCCCTTGCCTTTTGCCGGGGACTGAGCGCGTACCTTCGAAGGCAAGGGCGAGGTGATGGCGGCTTTCTTCCGAGGTGGAGGCTTGGATGCGCTGGGTGGGGTCGAGGCAGTCTTTGATGTGTCCAGGTTCGCACGAGATCGGCCCTCATGCCCCGAGCTGGGGGCGCAGTCCCCTGGTAGCCCCACGGCAGGCCACTTCAATTAATGAGCACGTATGTTAGATTATGCAAGTTGAGTGTACTGAGTAGGATGTAATCTAAAATGTGTAGGATTTACCGGTTGTATTACAAGACACTTCTTGGGCCACTGTACGTAGGAGCCCACTGCCTCAGCAAGTGTCTGCAGTTCCTCTGTTGGGACTGGCAACGGAGAATCGTTGTAGCCCGGCATGGCCATGTCCACCTGTACCTTTGCGAAACCCAACCGCAGAGGTACACAGTGGACCCGGACATCCGGCCCAGACGGATATACGAAGCCATGTCCAACCACTTCCTGCCCGGCGCCTACGTGATTCTGTAGGATGCAGCCCTCCGGCCCCTGCAAATTTGTAACAATTAAGTGCACAGATGAAGGCTTGCATCAACTTAAGTGCACAGATGAAGGCTTGCAGTACCTCAAGTAGATCCACTGGATCTGCGAGTACCTTCGAAGCGCAACTGCTTATCCGACCCCGCGGGGTACCGTCGTCCTGGGGATCCGCATCTGCACTCTTGGCCAGCAATGCTTCTCTCAACCGTGCAAACTCTTCCCTCATTTGTGCGACCTCGGTCTGCACCTCAGACTGTACCTCAGCCCGTATCTCAGCCCGCATCTCCGCCCGTATCTCCTCCCGTACCTTAGCCCGTATTTTATCGGAGAGGTCAGCTTCCTTTTCCTTCCAGGTGCGGGCCTTCTTCCTCGGTGGAGCCGGATCTACGATATGGCTCCCACGGCCCGTGTCCGCCCGGGATGCTCCTTATTTCCTAGAGCCCGGGTGAGGATGTCGTTCTCCCTCTGCGGGGTAAACAATCCCTCCGCTGCCTCCTTCTCAAAAGAGATCTGTTACATTTGAAGGTACCTTGTGAGACAAATTGCCTTATATACACTTGTGCGCACACAGTTTACGAGGTTAGCCAACTTACCATTCGCCTCACAACGTCGGCGTCCCCAGGGGTTGCGAACTGCACAGACCCCGTGGACGACACGGACCCCCTCCCCCTCCACCATCGCTTGCACCTCTCATCTCGGATCTCGGAGAGCGGCAACTCAGGGGTGTTGATGACAGGATTTTGTTCGTCTTCCTTCTTCCACTGTTCCTCCTTCCCCGCATAGCCCCGGGATCCGAGCCGATGCGGGTGGTCGTTCCTCTTCTGGATCGCCCTATTCTTCTCGCTAAGGGCCTTGAACTCCTCAGTCCCCTTCTGCTTGGTGAATTCCTCCCATACCTCCTCCGATATGAAGGGGTACTTCTCGCAAGGAGATTTCCCCGCAGCGAGGAAGTTACTGACGAGCCAGCTCTTAAAGGTTTTCCATGTTCCGTTCATGTCCTTCAAGCAGGCAGTCCTAGGTGTATCGTCGGGGATGTTCCACTTAGCCTGTTTCCGAAAAATGCATACAATTAATCACGAGTTAGTTAAACTTTAGTATAAGCCAAGAGAACGTGATTACGAAAGAGTTCAGCGATTTCAGTTCATTTAACCTTCACTTCCGCCCACAACCTATCCCTCTCGTCCGCCGTCACGTCCTTCCAGCTCTGGACGGTGATCTTCACCCTTTCTTTCGCCAACAGCCCAACGTAGGCCGCGTACCTCCCAGCGTTCTTTCCAATCGGCCTCCCAAATTGGTTGAACTCACAAGAAAGATCCGTGCGTTTGGCCAAACGCCCCAACGTCGTCGCGCCTCACCCCACCCTCTTGCGCTGGGATGTAACAGCCCCATCTTCAGTAGTTACGATGGGGTTGGCCCTAGTCGAACCACTAGTACCATCCGATGAAGGCGACAACATATCTTCCCCTACAAAACCTTCAACAAACCATATATATGGCAATTAATTCGCCTTGGAGTTCCATAACTCAGCCCAGGACTGGAGACTAACTAGGGCGGCAAAAGGTAAAATAATACAAAAAGAAAGACATGCATAAATTACTTACTGAACTCTTCAGAAATATTTTCTATCGGTAAACACATGAGCTGCCGATAGACCATAACAATTACCTCCACACAAGACAATTTTTCTATCGGCAAACACGCGAGATACCGATAGAACATAACAATGTTCTCTACATATGGAATTTTGTTGACAAGCCACCATTCACTGTCATCACATAACATTCTCGATGATTTGCTACACTAATATTCATGGGCCAGCATTATTATTTCACACGTAAATATGCACACAAGCATCTAAGTGTCACTGTGCATAATCTTTAGCCTAGCCTGTATGTGAGTCATCAGGACTTCACAGCTATTAGGTTGGGAAAAGTCATGTATATAGGCATTTCAAACATATACATCGAAGACCCATCCACATTGCCATATATTCATACGAAGTGAGTAAAAATTCCCAACCAAACTAGTACATTGCATGGCTCATGTCCTTCCAGATCCAAATTAAGTTTTACTACTTGTGCAGAAAAATTTTCTATCGGTAAACACATGAGCTGCCGATAGAATATGTGTAAGAACACCTCCAACATATAATCTGCATTACATGGCAGTTGGATACAATTGATCACACATACAGCAGTATAGAAAAGTTAAAATCTCAAAACAGGTTCATTACAGCACTGGAACATATTATGTAAACCCTAATTAAAATCAACATTGCCTGCGGAATGTACATAAGCCAACACAATAGGGAACCCTAGTGTAATTGCAAAACTCGAAGAATTAGTACGTGCAAAACACTAGGATCAAATAAAGAAGATGCTGGAAATAGAACGACGAATTAGGGTATTTACGGCGGCGATCAGTTCTGGTGATGGAGAGGCGGTGTAGAACGCAGCAGCGGCGGGCGAAGGACGAAAATAAGAACCGGTGGCAGTGACGAACCAGTGTCCAGCCGGCGATCGTCGTGTGGGAGAGAGGAAGTGAGTGCTCACGGTGGAGGTTGGGGTTTTCTTCGCTCTCGAAGAGACGCAGTGCTCTAAGGTGGAACTGTTCGAGTGGAGGGAAACTAAAGGGCCGTGTACGAGTAATAAAGTAGCGGAGGAACTTTTCTATCGGTATAACAAAATGATACCGATAGACTTATGTAATTTTCTATCGAAACAACAAAATAATACCGATAGAAAAAGTAAATTTCCCGGAAAAATATTTGAATTAGTGGATGCATTTTTCTATCGGTATAAACAATAAAATCCCGTGAGACCAATTTTCCACAGAAAATTTTTTTAAAGTGCTTGAGATTATAGTATTGGGTGCCATTTTTCTATCGGTAAAAACAACAAAATACCGTGAGAGTAATGAAAAGGTGCTCTTTTCTATCGGTATAAACAAAAAAATCCCGTGAGCCCAATTTTCCCCAGAAAATTTTTTTGATTAAGTGCTTGAGATTTGTGTGCACTTTTTCTATCGGTAAAAACAACAAAATACCGTCAGAGTAATGAAAAGGTACACAATTTAACATCAAACAGACCGTGGTTGAAAGCTGCAGAATGTTAAAGAAAGAGGGAAGATAGCCGGAAAATTGGAAAATTGACATAAAAAGAAATTGTTCATTCATTGTTGTTTTATAACTTACAAAAAAAAAATAAAACCCAAAATGCTAGGTCAAGGGGTGGTCTTAGCCCTGGCTGCATGTAGAATAGAGTCAGTTAGACTTGCAGCCAGGACGCAGGACTCCTCTAGCGACAAGTTGTCCATAGGATCAACTACTACCGCGTCGAGAAGGCCTGCGACCTCCCTCAGCTTCGCTATGGTATCCTTCATAGTCAAACCGCAGCCAGCGATGGTCATATCCGCGGCTTTCTTCTCCTCGCGAAGACGCCTCGTCCTCGCCCTAGCATTGTCACCATCCGTCTTCATGCGCTTAATGCGCTGGAAGAGATCGTCAAGGTCAAGCCGTAGCTGAGTGTGCTTGTCTGTAAGGAGCTTGTGCTCCTCCTGGAGGGCCCTCAGGTCAGCCTTCACTTTGGCAGTGTCTTCCACGGCTACCATTCCCTGTGCAAATCAACAGGTCAAGAATGAACTGAACATGGATTAACAATACAGGGGTAAACCGAGGAGATTTAGAGTTCTTACCGGGGAGGGCGTGGATGACGATCCCATGGAGGTTGCCATTGTGAAAGAGAAGATGAGGAGTTGAACCGTTCGAGAATTAGAAAAACAACAAAATACCGCGACGCATGGCGAAGTACTTATAGAGTTTCGAAGGCGACGCATGGCGACACGTTTGAGAATTCAAAGCGGCAGAGTCTTCTTCAATCGGCAAAAACAGGAAAAAACCGTCAGACAACAAATACCGTGAGACTAACGAATTTATTCTAACGGTAAAATAGAACAATACCGATAGAAAACGTTTTGAAGTGCCTGAGAGAAGATGTCCTTCTCTATCGGTATAAATAACAAAATACCGTCAGAAAAAAGGGATTTTTGCAGAACTTAATTTGAAGAGGCTGCGATGAGATTTTTGCAAGTGCTATTTGAAGGGAAGAATTAAATATTTACAGGATAAAGGTACTGTACATGTTAGAACTCATGCTGTGGAGTAAAATTGAGATGTATTCATGCTGTGAACTAGCTTATCATTAAATTCTAAAGAAAAATGTACTGCCTGATGTATTAATGATAAGTTCCTCACCTTGCTACAGAACTTGTAGGCTGTTTGCTTGGCATTTATCCCTGAAATAGAAATTAATCATCAATGGTTATCAACCCATAATCCTTCTTCGTGGTCATCTCGCAGATACGTTGTTTCGTCGATATCTTCAGTACGGATAGATTGAATGTCCTCTAAAAATGGAGGTATTTCATCGAATTGGTTATACTCCTCTTCGTCGACAACATCTTCGACCCCAACAATCCGTCTCTTGTTGTGGAGGACAACATGCAAGTTTGGATTGGCCGGGTCAACGATGTAGAATACCTGTGTGGCTTGCTTTGCAAGTATGAATGGATCGTCTTGGTGTCCGACTCTACCAAGATCGACGAGAGTAAACCCGTAACTGTCAACTTGAACACCTCGAGGGATTTCGACCCATTGGCATCGAAACAGGGGAATCTTAAGTAATCCGTAATCGAGCTCCCATATTTCATCAATAACACCGTAATATGAGTTCAGCGCCCTTACTGACCTGGCATCCTCGGAAATAGCAAACAGTGTCACTCCGCTACATTGCGTGCTACTCTTGACGTCTTGAGATCTTGTGTAAAATGAATACCCATTGATGTCGTACCCCTGCCAAGTCCCTACAGTGAATCTTGGGCCTCTAGCCAACCATGTCACAGTTTCACTTACGGAGCCCTTGGCAGCTCGCGTGACTCTTTCTTGGATCCACTCAGCAAATTTCCTGTTATGTTCTCTGCTTACCCAAACGTCTGACTTCGAAGGATTCTGTGACCATAACATTACCTTGTGCTCGTGTATGTATGGCTCGACCTCCGTCATGTGTTGTAAGACCCAAAAATGTGATTTTGCGTACACATCACGAGCGGGGACGATAGCTTTGAATCCAATCGTTCCAATTCCCTCAAGCCTACCCTCGTGTCGGGACCTAGGAACACCAATTGGGTCAACCCCGGCCATATAATCTGTGCAAAATTCAATCACCTCCTCGGCGGCATAACCTTCCATGATACTCCCCTCGGGTCGACGACGAGTCCTTACGTATACCTTCAATACACCCATAAATCTCTCAAATGGATACATGTAGCGCAGGCACACAGGTCCACAAAACTTAATTTCTCTGATAAGGTGAACAATCAGATGGACCATAACATCAAAAAAGGATGGAGGGAAATACATCTCGAGCTGACAAAGAGTTGTAACCACGTCGCGTTGCAAAGCGTCCAGTCCATCGGGATCAATTACCTATGAGGACACAGTTGCGCCAAATATTCATATCAGAAAAATCTTCTAATTAAGCTCCACAAATGGAGGTAGTGAACTTATAGTATGAGTGCACGTACTTACCTTGCAAGATATTGCGTTGAAGAAATAACATAGGTTTGTGATTGTCTCTCTGACTTTAACTGGGAGAATGCCTCTGATAGCAATGGGAAGCATCTGTGACATCAAGACATGACAGTCGTGGGACTTCATGCCAACCAGTCTTAGGTCCTTCATAGACACAAGTTTTTTCAAGTTCGCGGAGTACCCACATGGAACTTTAACACCGTGCAGGCACCGACAGAGTTCTGTTTTTTCGCTCTTGGACAACGTGTAGCAGGCCGGGGGGAGGTATGTACGCTTTCCATTCTCTAAAGGTGCAAGCTCAGTCCTTATCCCCATTTCCACCATGTCACGACGAGCTTTCACACCATCCTTTGTCTTTCCCGGAATGTTCAACAACAAACCAATCAAACTGTCACAGACATTTTTCTCTACATGCATGACGTCAATGCAATGTCGAACTTGTAAGTGCTCCCAGTACGGTAGATCCCAGAGAATCGATCTCTTCTTCCAAACATTTTTTTCTCGAGGTTTAGAATGCTTACCGAACTCAACTTTGATGTCGTTCACGCGTGAGTAAATCTCCTTACCGGTCAGAAACACTGGAGCTGATCCCTTCTCAGGCTTCCCGTTAAATGATTTCCTCTTCTTACGGTACGTGTGATGCACCGGAAGAAACCTGCGGTGACCCATGTACATTGTTTTCCGGCAGTTTCGCAGCCACATGCTCTCAGTTTCATCTAGGCAAATAGGGCAAGCCTTGGCTCCTTTCGTACTATACCCCGACAAATTGCCGTAGGCAGGAAAATCATTTATGGTGCAAAATATTAGGGCCCGCAAGATGAAATTCTCTTTCTTGTATGCATCCCACACCTGCACACCCTCACTCCACAATTTCTGTAAGTCCTCGATTAAAGGCGCTAGAAACACGTCAATATCATTTCCGGGTTGTCTGGGTCCTGAGATTAGTAACGCCATCATGATGTACTTGCGCTTCATGCATAACCAAGGAGGAAGATTGTAGATGCATAAAAGAACCGGCCAAGTGCTGTGCCGGCTGCTCATATTACCATGTGGGTTCATACCATCTGTACTCAGCCCGAACCTTACATTCCTAAGTTCGCCGCCGAACTCAGCAAATGTTCTGTTGATGTTTCTCCATTGAATAGAATCAGCTGGGTGTCTCAGTTTTCCGTCTTGTTTCCGGGCTTCAGCATGCCAACGCAAGTGCTTCGCGACTTTAAATTTTGGAATAGACTGCATGAAACCCTAGGAACCCAGTTGGATTTCAGTACTGCATATCATCCACAGACGGGAGGACAGACAGAAAGAGTTAATCAAATCCTAGAAGATCTTCTAAGAGCTTGTATACTAGATTATGGAACATCACGGGACAAATGTTTACCATTTGCAGAATTTACATATAATAACAGTTATCAAGCTAGTATACAGATGGCACCATTTGAAGCTTTATATGGACGTAAATGCAGAACTCCATTGCATTGGAATGAGCCAGGAGAACGAAAAGTCATTGGACCAGAGATAGTAGAAGAAGCAGAAGCTCATGTCAGACTCATCAGAGAAAGGTTGAAAACAGCACAATCACGACAAAAGAGCTATGCAGATAAACGACGAAGAGAATTATCTTTTGAACCAGGAGATTTTGTGTATCTCAAGGTCACACCATTCAAAAGATTACAAAGATTCCAAGTGAAAGGAAAGTTATCTCCAAGATACATTGGACCATTTAAGATAATCAAGAGAAAGGGAGAAGTATCATATAAATTGAAATTACCTGAGGGATTAGCAGGAGTGCATGATGTATTTCATGTCTCTCAGCTCCGGAAATGTTTGAAGGAACCTTCTGACCAGATAGATGTACAAGATGTGCCATTACAGAAGAATCTCACTTATCTTGAGCACCCAATCAGAATCCTAGCCACTGATGAACGTCAGCTCCGAAGGAAGAAAATCAGATTGTGTAAAGTTCAATGGGAGAACCATTCAGAACAAGAGGCTACTTGGGAGAAGGAAGAAGATTTTAAGCAAACCTATCCTTATCATTTCCTGTCTTAGGTAAATCTTGGGGCGAGATTTCGTTAAGGAGGGTAGATCTGTAACACCCTGAGTTAGGGGTGAAAATTTCTTTTTCATCAATAGCATGCATGCATGTATCTGTAGTATTAGCCAGATCAGTTTCTATCTCAAGCCCTAAAATCTCCAAAATTTATCCTATGACCTCAAATCAAGATCAGATTGTTCAGATGTGATCTATTAGTTATCCTGAATCTAAAAGCCTTCAGAACCCAGATCCAATTCTATCTCTAACTCCCAGAATTATCAACTCTTTCTGTTTTCGAAAACAGGAATACTTTATATTACCCAAATACCCTAAGTTTAGAAATACAGATTTAATCAAAATCTTGACCAAGTTCAGACCAGATTATTCTTGGAATATGATCATGGGTATGTCAATACCTTAATCTAAAAAGTTGACAGCCAGATTTCATCATCTAGACTCTTTTCACAAATCAGTCCAAGAATTATCGCAAATTAGTCCTTATCTATTATCTGAAAATCCAAAAAGGCTAAAATCTCCAGATTAGCTCCAAATTCAGAATTTCTTCGGCAAATCTTCTCGAAATGCTATTTGCCACAAGTTTCTCTTCTGTGCAGATATCAAAATCGAACCCTAGATGCCAGAATTCAAAATCGACAAAACTCAAATCCTAATTTACCCTAAATTACCCTATTTTCAGTTTGTATCAAAAGCTATCCAAATGTGCCAAGTTTTATTTTCAATCCTTGCCAAATCATCTGTGGAATAAAGATTGCCAAAATAGCAGAATCAAATTCAGAACAAACCTTCCAAATCATTAGATTTACAGATCAGTCCAAAACTCAAAGAATTGAAATTGCAAACGAATCCATTTTCGACCAGGCTAGCTGCTGTGCGCACGACCAGGGACCGCCGTGCTTGTGCGCCGTGGTTGCTTGCCGCCGGTGAAGCTTCGCCGCACTTGTGACCGTGCATGCCAGTACGCACGTGTCCTTGCCTCAGCCGTCACCGTGGCAGCGTCGTTGCTACGTCGACGACCAGCGTTTGCTCCCGCGCGCGATCAGCAGCAACTTTGTCAGCAATCCATCGCCACGTAGCCTCGCCGCGCCAGTACTTGTCGCCACCGCTTGCTACAAGCTTCGCCAGGTCCCGATGAAGCGACATTGTGATCAGCTGAAGACTTGTCGCCGTCACATCACCGTTCTTCGCTGTGTCTTCGCCGCTGTTGCTCCAGCACGCAACCAGTCAAGTCACCGGCTGCCAATTACTTCGTTGTCTCCTCCTTGCAAGCTTCGCCTGGTCTATTTAAACCCCACTGTGCTCAGCAATTCCCTCATACTTCACCAGAAACCAGCCAAGTTCCAGAATTTGCTGTTTTCGTTTTCTTCTCCGGCGAGCCGTCGAGGAGGCTCACGGTGCCAGCTCACTTCACTGCATCTCCTGCCAAATTGAAGCTAACAGTGAGTACCTCTCATCCTCCTGATTGTACTGTACTATCTAATTGCTCCCCGATGACCCCTAACGCCGGCGATCACCGGAAATGGCTGAAAATCGAAGATTGCCCTGTTCCGGCAATGCAGGCCAAACCAATTCGAATTAGCCCTCGAACCTGTGAAGCAAATTGATCAGTGAGCCAAATCAAGCAAGCCTGTGAAGTAGGATCTCGAAATTTAGCAAGAATCAAACCTTTTCCCTAAACCGAGCTTCACCAGAAAACCGGCGATCGTCGCCAGGTTTCTCCAATGATCCTCCGGCCAATACAATTGTACCAGAAGCTTCCCTATACATCCTAGATGCTCTCCAAGCAAGGAATTAAGTTCTTGTTGCCTGTAGCAGAAACCCCCAACTGGCAGTGTCTCTTCTCCGGCGCCGATGATCGGAAAAGTGTTCCCGGCCATTTCAGCCCTCGAAACCTTGTCATTTAGATGTGCCTTAGCCTCCTGAGTATTTTTGTCTTCTAGCCCGACACCTAGATCGGCCTAGATTGGAAGTTATAGCCATGCCAAGTTTGTGTCCAGAACTGCTCCAGTGCAGCCAGTTCATCTCTGTTCATCATCAAATTTCTTGCTTTCCAGCCATTTTCAGCCCTAGATCCTATTGAATGATTTATTCCTGTTATCAATGCCTACCTCCCAGACAAAGTGGTGCATCATTCGGGGCCCTAGATCAAAGGTTATGCTAAGCCCTAGTTTCTGGCTATGTCAAGATTAATGCCAGGCTATGTCAGTCAGTGGCATTAGCCCTTTTCACTGCCTTCCAGATGTGTATCTTGAGCATAACTTTGTCCCTTAGATTTCTGAAGTTGTGATTTACAATTTCTTCTTCTATCACAACTTGATTTGAGCCCTTGAATTATATTTGTTGCTAAACCCTAATTTTTGACATTTTCTCAGTATATGCCAGCCAATGGCATTGGCCTTGTTTACCCACTTCTGGTTGTGTAATTTGAAATCCACTTTGTCCACTAAATTTGTAGAGTTGTGATCTACATTTTATTCTACTACCACAAGTTGAGATAACCCCTCTATCATTCATCGACCCTATGTCGATGCTTTGAACCGAATGTCGACCTAAAGACGTTCGCTGTTTTTGAGCGAACCAGTCGCAACCTTGATATCATTCTGATATTTTGAGACATTTGGAACCTTGTAAACCTTTGACAGCTAATCTTAACATTGGTTTCCTTAACTTAACCCTAATCAGCCTATAAACCAAATCATTTCAGAATCATCAAGACTTCATCTTGCATTATTGCATATAGTATAATAATGTATGGAAAAGATTATGATTATTGGTTGTTTGTTTGATTGGAGAGCAGATCAAGAGCCCGAGTTCGAGGACTTCACTGCGGATCCGACGTCAACTGCTGTATTTTACGACGCGGAAGGCAAGTCATATCCTTGGTCATCTTGAACCTATATTTTAAATGTTGCTAAAACATAACCTTGAATATAGGCAATATTGCATGTGAAAGATTGAGAATGGTTGATCTATGAATTGGCAGTACTAGACTGGTTATCTGTGAAATGTGAAATAAACAAGTTTTGAGCCATGAACTATTATATGTATTTATATACTTATATTCATGAAATAAAACCCCTAGCCGTGACCAGAAAAATGGTGTGGATGGCTGTAGCACTGGAGGTGCTAGACTGCAAAGGAATGCAGGCACTGAAGGTGCAGGGTTGTGGATAGTCTGGTCATTGGCATATAAGGACTAGAACCTTGTGTTGTGCGTCTAGTGGCATGAACAACGTGCTAACCGCAAGCCTGGTATGGGACAGGCCTGAACAAGTAATTATGTAGATCGCACATGAAACCCCTGCATGAGATGTGTAGTGATGCACGATAAACACGGAGCGCGGCTCCCACACATATCACTGAAGGTGATCAAGCACGCTGACCCAGTAATGGGAATAAGCAAAGGGGTGGAGGTTTGGATACAACCTGCCACAACTGTGCCTCGCTGAGAGCCACAGGGTCGGGGGTGAATTGTGAGTAAAACATAACAAAAGTTCTTGTTATTTCCACCTTGCCGCTCACAGTATGAAGTGAGTCAGGGGTCCAATCATTTTGTTATGATAGGAAAGGTTTGAAAGTGGAATATCTTGCGGGTAAATTGGTACCTCTCTGCAGAGTTAAAAACGTATTCGAATACTCCGAGCTCCCGGGTTTTATAGGAGTCTGCTGCGGTGGATTAAATCCACGGGGTGTGACACAAGTACTATTTTCTAAATAAAAGATGTTTGAATCAAGATTACCCAAATGACATGTGTTGTCATGATAAGGAGTGCTGCCGTGGGCTGTCGTGTGTCGACGTGTCGCGGTAGTGCTATAATCTAGTGAACATGAATGATGATGTTACTTTATGAAAAGTGCTGCCATGAGATGAGGTATGAAAGAAAAAGATTATTTTACAAATATCCATAATTCTTGACTAGTCTAGGTTCATATCATCACCACTATATGTATCTACTCTTACCTATGACTTGCTGAGTACGTAAGTGCTTACCCTTGCAATATTCAACTCAATAGATGGAGCCTACCTTGATCAAGATGATGGCACGGAGTACTTCGTGGATCCAGAAGGAGGAGAATCAGTTCCGCCAGAACCCTGAAGTGTGTTGTTCTGCATTCAACTTCTTTTGTGGGAGGGTCACCTATCTTCTGCTGCGTAGTTAAATATTTTGTTAAACCCTGAATGCCTTGTAGGCATTGTAATCTTTTTTTTATGTAATATTAAGGCCAGCAGGCCACACTGCTTAACATTTTGTGAGTACTCTGTTGCAATGTAATATACTCCTGTGTTTGACTCATCCTGGGAAGTCAAAGGTTTGTGAGAATGGGACTAGCTGCAGCGAGCTAGGTCTCTACAGGAGTAGTCGCTGTCCCAGTCTCGGGGCGCGACAAAGAAAAGTTGGTATCAGAGCAACATGAGAACTTGACTGTAGGACGACACCTTTAGGAAATTGGCCGTGCCAGGAAAACGTAATTTAATCAGAAAGCTATTTGTTGAAAACTTTATTTTGGTAAAAATAATGAGCTTTGTAGCTCTTGAAAAACCTTCATTTCAAAATTTTATTTGGACTTTCTAAAATTCGGTAAGATTGTGAGAGTGCGTTCTGTTGTTTCAGAGTGTCTTAGAGGTTGGTGTAGACAGAGCTAGTGGATGCTCTTGATAGCTTTGTGATTCGCTGTTGCTTTTGCAATGGTTAATTTGTGTATTATGGCTAATAGCCTAAGTAATTTTATGCATTAAAGTAGTTGCATTAATTTCTGCATTGCTGTCTTAGTTGGCCTTAGTTAGTTAGATCCGTCTAAACTTTTTCAGAGCCACCATGGTTGATACCAGAAGGAGATCTCAAAGTGGAAGAGAAGATATAGATCAGACTCCGCAGGAAGAAGAAACTATGACAAGAGACCCTTTGTTTCAGCAAGGATCTCAGAATTCCAATCCACCTCAGAATGAACAACCCAGTCTTCAGGAAATTTTGTTGTCAATGGAGAAAAGTCGACAGGAAGCTCAGATAGCTCATACCCAGTTGTTAGCCCAGATAGTTCAGAAACTGCCTATTGGAACAACAGAAGGAACTACTTCTGCTGTAGGAGCAAGATTAACAGATTTCCAAAAGACCCGTCCACCAACATTCTCTAGTGCGACCGATCCTATGGTTGCCGATGATTGGTTACGGGATATCGAGAGGAAACTAGACACGGTCCGATGCAGCGAACGAGAGAAAGTTTTGTTTGGATCTCATCAGTTATCAGGAGCTGCAGCCGCATGGTGGATGAATTACCAGGAAGCCCATCTTGATAAAGATAATATCTCTTGGAGGGAATTTAAGGATCAATTTCGGAAATTCCATGTACCTACTGGTGTTATGGCAGCTAAGCGTCGGGAATTTAGGAATTTAACTCAAGGAAGTAAGTCAGTTACTGAGTATCTACACCAATTTACTCATTTGGCTCGATACGCACCTGGAGATGTGGATACTGAAGAGAAGAAGATAGAGCGCTTCACAGAAGGACTTCAACATTATTTACAGTATCAAATTGCTTCTCATGAACTGACGGAATTTCAAACCCTAGTGAACAGAGCTTTAAAGGTGGAAGAGAAGAAGAATATGGGAGAAGAAAGCCGAAAGAGGAGGATGTTCCAGCAAACACGACCACAGCCAAATCCAATCAGAGGAAGAGTTCCTATCACTCCCAATTTCCGACCATCTTATCAGAATCCCAGACCAGCAACGACATTGTGCCCCAATTGTCGAGGAAATCATTCTCAGAAGGATTGCCCTCATCCTCGTGTTGAGTGTTATCATTGTGGACAGCGTGGGCACCGTAAAGAATTCTGTCCTTGGATACAACTTCCGATGTCCATTGCCAGATCTCAAGCAGGAACACAGCCAGTGGTTACCAGAGCATCACCATCGCAGAATTTTAGAGGAAATTCAGCAGGAAGAGGAGGAAACATGGCTAATCGAGGAAGAGGAAGAGGTAGAGCACCAGCTACAACCCAAGGAGGAAGATTAAACTATACTTCAATTCAAGAAGCGGGCAACGCCACTGACATTCTTCTAGGTAGATTTCTGATTCAATCTGCATCTGCCTTAATATTGTTTGATCCTGGTGCTACAAATTCATTCATGTTAAAAGCATTTGCATCTGAAGTTGAAATGCATATAGACCAAGTACCACTAGAGTACTCTATGGTTATACAAACTCCAGGGGCTAGATTATCTGTTTACTTGATCTGCCCAAATGTAACTTTCAATATAGAAGGAGTAGAATTTGAGGCAAATCTACTAGTTCTAGAACTGCAAGGTCTAGACATTATTTTGGGAATGGATTGGTTGTCCCAACATAAAGGTCTAGCAGACTGTGAAGGGAAAACCCTTAGTCTTGTCAGTAGCCAAGGGGAGAGAGTTCTATTCCATGCAGAAAGATCAGCAGTCAAGAGACCGCTAAGATCTGTTCAAGCATTACAAAAGTTATGCCTGTAACAAGTGCCTGTAGTACAACGATATTCTGATGTGTTTCCAGAAGAACTTCCGGGAATGCCACCTGACAGAGAAATAGAATTCAGTATTGAACTTAAACCAGGAGCAGCACCTATAGCAAAACGTCCCTATAGGATGCCAGTTACAGATTTGGAGGAGCTCAAGAATCAACTCGAAGACTTGGAAAACAAAGGATTTATCAAACCCAGTGCTTCGCCATGGGGAGCCCCAGTTTTGTTTGTGAGGAAGAAAGACGGAACTCTACGAATGTGTGTAGATTACCGAGCTTTGAATGAAGTCACTATTAAGAACAAGTACCCACTACCAAGAATTGATGACTTGTTCGATCAGCTTCGAGGAGCCAAAGTATTTTCCAAGATAGATTTGAAATCTGGATATCATCAGCTGAAGATCAAGAAGGAAGATATACCGAAGACTGCTTTCACTACCAGATATGGTTTATATGAGTTTACAGTAGTACCTTTTGGCTTGACCAATGCTCCGGCAGCATTCATGAATGTCATGAACAGTACATTTATGGATTTTCTTGACAAGTTTGTCATAGTATTCATAGATGACATTCTGATATATTCCAAGAGTACGGAAGAACATGAGCAACATTTACACCTAGTCTTGGAAAGGCTACGAGAGAGGCAATTTTATGCCAAGTTTGACAAATGTGAATTTTGGATGTCAAGAATTTCATTTCTTGGACATGTGTTGACAGCAGAAGGAATTTCAGTGGACTCAGCTAAAATCTCTGCAATCAAGGAGTGGAAGCAACCTACCTCGGTTACAGAGATTAGAAGTTTCTTGGGATTAGCAGGGTATTATAGGAGATTCATTGAAGGATTTTCCCAAATTGCCAAACCTCTTACAAACCTGCTAAAGAAGGATGTTGCATTTGAATGGACCATCAAGTGTGAAGAAAGTTTTCAGAAGCTGAAGCAGAAATTGACAACAACACCAGTCCTCACCCTACCAGACAGCAAAGAAGATTTTGTAGTTTACTGTGATGCTTCAAAGCAAGGAATAGGCTGTGTGTTAATGCAGCAAGGTCGAGTAGTGGCTTATGCTTCACGTCAATGGAGACCACATGAGGAAAATTATCCGACCCATGATTTGGAGTTAGCAGCAGTAGTACATGCTTTAAAGATATGGCGGCATTATCTCATTGGGCGTAAGTGTGAGATCTTTACAGATCATAAAAGCCTTAAGTATATTTTCACACAGACAGAGCTCAACATGCGTCAACGCCGATGGCTGGAATTGATCAAAGATTATGATCTTAGTATTCAGTACCATCCAGGGAAAGCTAATGTAGTGGCTGATGCCCTAAGCAGAAAAATTTACAACCTACAAAGAATGGTTACGTTGAAGAACCCTTACTTACAACAAGAGTTGCAGAATCATCAAGTGGAAATAGTACCGCAGGGAACGGTAGCTACTTTAACAATAAGATCTCAACTTGAAGAACAGATAGGAAAAGCCCAGAAGGAAGATGAAGAAATTTGTAAGATCAAGAGTCGAATCAAGTTAGGAAAGGCTCAAGGCTTTATTGAAGATAACCAAGGGATTGGATGGTATCGAGAAAGAATCTGTGTACCTCAAAACGCAGATCTTAAGGAAATAATTCTCCATGAAGCACATAAAACTCCATACTCAATACACCCTGGTAACACAAAGATGTATCAAGATTTGAAGACCCGATTTTGGTGGGATAATATGAAGAGGGAGATTGCAGAATACATTGCAAACTGTGATACATGTCAACGAGTTAAAGCAGAACACCAGAAAATAGCAGGAAAGCTACAACCTCTACCAATACCATTATGGAAATGGGAAGAAATTGGTATGGATTTCATTACAGGATTACCTAAAACTCACGGAGGATATGATTCCATATGGGTTATTGTGGACAGACTTATTAAAGTAGCTCACTTCATACCAGTCAAAAAGATTTTTGATGGCAGTAAATTAGCAGAGTTATACATGCAAAGAATAGTGGCATTGCATGGTATTCCTAAGAAGATAGTTTCAGATCGTGGAACACAGTTTACCTCCAAATTTTGGAATAGACTGCATGAAACCCTAGGAACCCAGTTGGATTTCAGTACTGCATATCATCCACAGACGGGAGGACAGACAGAAAGAGTTAATCAAATCCTAGAAGATCTTCTAAGAGCTTGTATACTAGATTATGGAACATCACGGGACAAATGTTTACCATTTGCAGAATTTACATATAATAACAGTTATCAAGCTAGTATACAGATGGCACCATTTGAAGCTTTATATGGACGTAAATGCAGAACTCCATTGCATTGGAATGAGCCAGGAGAACGAAAAGTCATTGGACCAGAGATAGTAGAAGAAGCAGAAGCTCATGTCAGACTCATCAGAGAAAGGTTGAAAACAGCACAATCACGACAAAAGAGCTATGCAGATAAACGACGAAGAGAATTATCTTTTGAACCAGGAGATTTTGTGTATCTCAAGGTCACACCATTCAAAAGATTACAAAGATTCCAAGTGAAAGGAAAGTTATCTCCAAGATACATTGGACCATTTAAGATAATCAAGAGAAAGGGAGAAGTATCATATAAATTGAAATTACCTGAGGGATTAGCAGGAGTGCATGATGTATTTCATGTCTCTCAGCTCCGGAAATGTTTGAAGGAACCTTCTGACCAGATAGATGTACAAGATGTGCCATTACAGAAGAATCTCACTTATCTTGAGCACCCAATCAGAATCCTAGCCACTGATGAACGTCAGCTCCGAAGGAAGAAAATCAGATTGTGTAAAGTTCAATGGGAGAACCATTCAGAACAAGAGGCTACTTGGGAGAAGGAAGAAGATTTTAAGCAAACCTATCCTTATCATTTCCTGTCTTAGGTAAATCTTGGGGCGAGATTTCGTTAAGGAGGGTAGATCTGTAACACCCTGAGTTAGGGGTGAAAATTTCTTTTTCATCAATAGCATGCATGCATGTATCTGTAGTATTAGCCAGATCAGTTTCTATCTCAAGCCCTAAAATCTCCAAAATTTATCCTATGACCTCAAATCAAGATCAGATTGTTCAAATGTGATCTATTAGTTATCCTGAATCTAAAAGCCTTCAGAACCCAGATCCAATTCTATCTCTAACTCCCAGAATTATCAACTCTTTCTGTTTTCGAAAACAGGAATACTTTATATTACCCAAATACCCTAAGTTTAGAAATACAGATTTAATCAAAATCTTGACCAAGTTCAGACCAGATTATTCTTGGAATATGATCATGGGTATGTCAATACCTTAATCTAAAAAGTTGACAGCCAGATTTCATCATCTAGACTCTTTTCACAAATCAGTCCAAGAATTATCGCAAATTAGTCCTTATCTATTATCTGAAAATCCAAAAAGGCTAAAATCTCCAGATTAGCTCCAAATTCAGAATTTCTTCGGCAAATCTTCTCGAAATGCTATTTGCCACAAGTTTCTCTTCTGTGCAGATATCAAAATCGAACCCTAGATGCCAGAATTCAAAATCGACAAAACTCAAATCCTAATTTACCCTAAATTACCCTATTTTCAGTTTGTATCAAAAGCTATCCAAATGTGCCAAGTTTTATTTTCAATCCTTGCCAAATCATCTGTGGAATAAAGATTGCCAAAATAGCAGAATCAAATTCAGAACAAACCTTCCAAATCATTAGATTTACAGATCAGTCCAAAACTCAAAGAATTGAAATTGCAAACGAATCCATTTTCGACCAGGCTAGCTGCTGTGCGCACGACCAGGGACCGCCGTGCTTGTGCGCCGTGGTTGCTTGCCGCCGGTGAAGCTTCGCCGCACTTGTGACCGTGCATGCCAGTACGCACGTGTCCTTGCCTCAGCCGTCACCGTGGCAGCGTCGTTGCTACGTCGACGACCAGCGTTTGCTCCCGCGCGCGATCAGCAGCAACTTTGTCAGCAATCCATCGCCACGTAGCCTCGCCGCGCCAGTACTTGTCGCCACCGCTTGCTACAAGCTTCGCCAGGTCCCGATGAAGCGACATTGTGATCAGCTGAAGACTTGTCGCCGTCACATCACCGTTCTTCGCTGTGTCTTCGCCGCTGTTGCTCCAGCACGCAACCAGTCAAGTCACCGGCTGCCAATTACTTCGTTGTCTCCTCCTTGCAAGCTTCGCCTGGTCTATTTAAACCCCACTGTGCTCAGCAATTCCCTCATACTTCACCAGAAACCAGCCAAGTTCCAGAATTTGCTGTTTTCGTTTTCTTCTCCGGCGAGCCGTCGAGGAGGCTCACGGTGCCAGCTCACTTCACTGCATCTCCTGCCAAATTGAAGCTAACAGTGAGTACCTCTCATCCTCCTGATTGTACTGTACTATCTAATTGCTCCCCGATGACCCCTAACGCCGGCGATCACCGGAAATGGCTGAAAATCGAAGATTGCCCTGTTCCGGCAATGCAGGCCAAACCAATTCGAATTAGCCCTCGAACCTGTGAAGCAAATTGATCAGTGAGCCAAATCAAGCAAGCCTGTGAAGTAGGATCTCGAAATTTAGCAAGAATCAAACCTTTTCCCTAAACCGAGCTTCACCAGAAAACCGGCGATCGTCGCCAGGTTTCTCCAATGATCCTCCGGCCAATACAATTGTACCAGAAGCTTCCCTATACATCCTAGATGCTCTCCAAGCAAGGAATTAAGTTCTTGTTGCCTGTAGCAGAAACCCCCAACTGGCAGTGTCTCTTCTCCGGCGCCGATGATCGGAAAAGTGTTCCCGGCCATTTCAGCCCTCGAAACCTTGTCATTTAGATGTGCCTTAGCCTCCTGAGTATTTTTGTCTTCTAGCCCGACACCTAGATCGGCCTAGATTGGAAGTTATAGCCATGCCAAGTTTGTGTCCAGAACTGCTCCAGTGCAGCCAGTTCATCTCTGTTCATCATCAAATTTCTTGCTTTCCAGCCATTTTCAGCCCTAGATCCTATTGAATGATTTATTCCTGTTATCAATGCCTACCTCCCAGACAAAGTGGTGCATCATTCGGGGCCCTAGATCAAAGGTTATGCTAAGCCCTAGTTTCTGGCTATGTCAAGATTAATGCCAGGCTATGTCAGTCAGTGGCATTAGCCCTTTTCACTGCCTTCCAGATGTGTATCTTGAGCATAACTTTGTCCCTTAGATTTCTGAAGTTGTGATTTACAATTTCTTCTTCTATCACAACTTGATTTGAGCCCTTGAATTATATTTGTTGCTAAACCCTAATTTTTGACATTTTCTCAGTATATGCCAGCCAATGGCATTGGCCTTGTTTACCCACTTCTGGTTGTGTAATTTGAAATCCACTTTGTCCACTAAATTTGTAGAGTTGTGATCTACATTTTATTCTACTACCACAAGTTGAGATAACCCCTCTATCATTCATCGACCCTATGTCGATGCTTTGAACCGAATGTCGACCTAAAGACGTTCGCTGTTTTTGAGCGAACCAGTCGCAACCTTGATATCATTCTGATATTTTGAGACATTTGGAACCTTGTAAACCTTTGACAGCTAATCTTAACATTGGTTTCCTTAACTTAACCCTAATCAGCCTATAAACCAAATCATTTCAGAATCATCAAGACTTCATCTTGCATTATTGCATATAGTATAATAATGTATGGAAAAGATTATGATTATTGGTTGTTTGTTTGATTGGAGAGCAGATCAAGAGCCCGAGTTCGAGGACTTCACTGCGGATCCGACGTCAACTGCTGTATTTTACGACGCGGAAGGCAAGTCATATCCTTGGTCATCTTGAACCTATATTTTAAATGTTGCTAAAACATAACCTTGAATATAGGCAATATTGCATGTGAAAGATTGAGAATGGTTGATCTATGAATTGGCAGTACTAGACTGGTTATCTGTGAAATGTGAAATAAACAAGTTTTGAGCCATGAACTATTATATGTATTTATATACTTATATTCATGAAATAAAACCCCTAGCCGTGACCAGAAAAATAGTGTGGATGGCTGTAGCACTGGAGGTGCTAGACTGCAAAGGAATGCAGGCACTGAAGGTGCAGGGTTGTGGATAGTCTGGTCATTGGCATATAAGGACTAGAACCTTGTGTTGTGCGTCTAGTGGCATGAACAACGTGCTAACCGCAAGCCTGGTATGGGACAGGCCTGAACAAGTAATTATGTAGATCGCACATGAAACCCCTGCATGAGATGTGTAGTGATGCACGATAAA
Organism: Pharus latifolius; assembly: GCA_019359835.1. Taxonomy (NCBI): domain Eukaryota; kingdom Viridiplantae; phylum Streptophyta; class Magnoliopsida; order Poales; family Poaceae; genus Pharus; species Pharus latifolius. Next base: position 32,374,708 of record CM033328.1, on the reverse strand, counting down.
CACGGAGCGCGGCTCCCACACATATCACTGAAGGTGATCAAGCACGCTGACCCAGTAATGGGAATAAGCAAAGGGGTGGAGGTTTGGATACAACCTGCCACAACTGTGCCTCGCTGAGAGCCACAGGGTCGGGGGTGAATTGTGAGTAAAACATAACAAAAGTTCTTGTTATTTCCACCTTGCCGCTCACAGTATGAAGTGAGTCAGGGGTCCAATCATTTTGTTATGATAGGAAAGGTTTGAAAGTGGAATATCTTGCGGGTAAATTGGTACCTCTCTGCAGAGTTAAAAACGTATTCGAATACTCCGAGCTCCCGGGTTTTATAGGAGTCTGCTGCGGTGGATTAAATCCACGGGGTGTGACACAAGTACTATTTTCTAAATAAAAGATGTTTGAATCAAGATTACCCAAATGACATGTGTTGTCATGATAAGGAGTGCTGCCGTGGGCTGTCGTGTGTCGACGTGTCGCGGTAGTGCTATAATCTAGTGAACATGAATGATGATGTTACTTTATGAAAAGTGCTGCCATGAGATGAGGTATGAAAGAAAAAGATTATTTTACAAATATCCATAATTCTTGACTAGTCTAGGTTCATATCATCACCACTATATGTATCTACTCTTACCTATGACTTGCTGAGTACGTAAGTGCTTACCCTTGCAATATTCAACTCAATAGATGGAGCCTACCTTGATCAAGATGATGGCACAGAGTACTTCGTGGATCCAGAAGGAGGAGAATCAGTTCCGCCAGAACCCTGAAGTGTGTTGTTCTGCATTCAACTTCTTTTCTGGGAGGGTCACCTATCTTCTGCTGCGTAGTTAAATATTTTGTTAAACCCTGAATGCCTTGTAGGCATTATAATCTTTTTTTTATGTAATATTAAGGCCAGCAGGCCACACTGCTTAATATTTTGTGAGTACTCTGTTGCAATGTAATATACTCCTGTGTTTGACTCATCCTGGGAAGTCAAAGGTTTGTGAGAATGGGACTAGCTGCAGCGAGCTAGGTCTCTACAGGAGTAGTCGTTGTCCCAGTCTCGGGGCGCGACAAAGTTAGACCTGATACATCACAAATCCATTCATCCAAAACAGCAAATGTCTGAACCACATTGGACTTAACCATAGGAGTTCAGTGCGAAGACGCCCGAGGAGCTGGAACTGCCGTCGACATACATTTGTACGTATTGGTGATTTCCTCGGACTCAAACTCGATCAACTCAACTCAACTCAACTCAACTCAACTCCATTAACAAAAAGAACCTACCTTCCAAGATGTTGTTCTGTGTAGTGATGGTGTAGAATGGCTGTGCAAATAACAACAATTCTTCTTCTCCAAGCAGGTAAGCATCTGGCCACAAGCTGGTGCATGCAAAAAAATGTAAGATGCTTTCTATAGGTCCTGATTTGAGAAACACGCCGAGCTTAAGCATCTTCTCGATCGAGCCAACCAAGATCTCGCCCTCCACGTCCTTCCAGCTCTCAACGGTGATCTTCACCATTTCTTTCGCCAACAAGCCAACGTAGGCAGCGTACTGCGATGAAGAACCGTGAAATACGTTGCCCCTCACGAGCATCATCCAAGGACCTGAACAGATCATAATCATATTGAAAAGAAGACACATCAAAATGAAGGATACAAAAAAAGCAGAATTATTGCCATAATCGGATTAGAATAATCTAACAATATTGCAGAAATTTTACGTACCTTCCTTGGGATGCCGACGTCTAGAGGGCGTCGATGGAGGTGCGGAGGTGCAGCGGTCCCCTGTAGAGGTGCGCCGGCCGTCCATGGAGCTTACGGGTTAGGACTACGAGCCCCAGATGAACTGTGAGAATGAAAGAGACATACCCGTGTATTTATACAATTATATATTTTCTATCGGTACGAAAACAGAATACCGTTAGTAATAAAAACATCTGTAGAAGCCGAATGGTTCTATCGGCACAATAAATATTACCGATAGGAATTTTTGTACATACTCTATCGGTGTGTACGTACATTACCGATAGAATATTACTAGTTGTAGAAGGCCAACAGTTCTAAGATATTTTTTGCAATATTCTACCGGTATAAACATTCATTA